>OW386561.1:20325571-21525571 GCA_936435175.1 Glyphotaelius pellucidus | reverse complement strand
TAACATACATTTTTTTAAGAGCTTAAAAACTTCAAATGTTTAGCCCCTTGAATGCCTTGGAGCAAAGGGGTAAATTTTGCGATGTTTCGGGTAAAAGTAAATTATACATTTTAATTGTCTTTTCGATATTTGACTTATAATATCCCGTAATTTTTCACTGGTCTGCGTCAGTATATTATATATTATCCAGTCCCAACCACCCAGAGCGAGTGGAATCATGACATCTCCAATTGGGGTGTGATGTGAGTCTGAAGGGGGTGGGGAGAGAAAGGAAATGGGTGAGGAAGGTTGGGAGTACCTACTCGACAATTCAGATCTGGTCACCAAACACTTATAAAGCCATTTCAAGCAAATTTTCGATTCGAATGGTGGTATTAACATCAGGGCTATACTGAATAAACCAATTGGAAATACATTATCTCTGCATCCTTAGGGACGAGGTTAAAAATTATTTATTAGTCTTGGAGCACTTAGCTTCTAGATAGGTACTTATGGCTGGTGTATTGTGCCAGCAATATTACGTCCTACACCAATGAACAGATAAACCAATAGAAGTGAATTATAAGCGTATCAGTGCTCCCAAAGTAAAGTAATTTTTTCCTTACTTCAAATGCATAACACCAGGTCGAATAAAAATGATATAAAAAACATTCCAAGTTACAAAACCACATTCGGACAAAGAAACTACACATACTTTGCAACTAAACTTCATAACATCCTTCCCCAAGACATAAAACTAATAAAAAATTCTAATGTATACAAATCAAGAATAAAAATATGGCTGAAAGAGATCAATGAAAAAACCCTAATGGAAACACTAAAAACGACATAGAGACAAATGAAATATATTTAAATAATTTTAGTCCGCCTCAGCACAGGACCCCCTAGTGAGGAGGACTAAGAATTACAACATTTAACATTAAATTCATCATTATATTTTGTATTTACAATTACTTTATATAGTCGCTAATAAAAAATAAAAAAAAAACGCCCGTGTAGGCGTATATTAATGCAAATAAATAAATAATTTGTATGTGAGACATTGATAGTGTGTTTTTTTAGTGGGTTATTTTTAATTTATTTTTATTTTGGAATTATTTTCCTTAGGGCCTCCTGTGGAGCTAATGTTGAAGAAAAAGACGCATAAAAGAGTAAATAAATAAATAAAAATTAAAATAGAATCTATAATCGTATTCTCGTGCTGTTCGCACACTTGTTGTCCCTTTCCGACTAATAAAATAAAAATAAGTATGCCGTTTCGTACGGGTGCCAAGGATATACATAGACACCAAGGATCTTATAGCAACCAATACATAATACGGTGACCGGACAGCTCGGAATGAAACCAACTCAGAACCATCTCAGATAAGTCATTTAGAGTGATAAAAAAATATATAAAAAACTGGTTAAATAGGTAACGCTAGGTTAGGGTTATCGGCGAATTAAAAATTATTTTTTTCATTGCTTTTAATAACTTTTCAAGGAGGTGTTGAGTTGACTTTATTCTCAGTTGACAAGGAACCACGTAAAACAGTCCGTTCGGGTCAACTGAAATTATTGCGCACTTTTTTCCATCATTCGTCGCCATTGGGTAAAACTTAGTGCATCACATAATGCGCATCCCACCTCCAGCAGCACTGTTTATACGAGACAGAGCGCGTATCTCGTGATCCGTTGCGTCGTGTAGTGGTGTGATCAAAATCAGGCGAAGTGTAAAAAAAAATTATTGAAAAAAATATAATCGGATAACAAAATAACTTACACATTTTTTACTCCAAAAATATGCCTCGGGATTACTGGTTAAAGTCTTTCAGGTACGTGCCGATTCACCCTGCATGACAAGTCTAGGAATTATCTATTCAGTGGAATACAAACATTACACAGTAGATAATACAATACAGAGCCAGTTTCATATTAAATTCATTTGCCATAAGTTGCGCAGTGCGGACACCGCCTATGTGCTCGACTCAGCAGTAGACATGGGCAGATTTATTCCCAGGACTGAATCGATTCAGTCTGATTCTCCCGGCCTTTTGAATTGATTCCTTTAATTCATTCTTTTAATTCAATGAATTCAAAAAAAAAAAAACTTTTTTATATGTGTGTAACAATTAGGATGATTAATTAACATGGAGCCTCAAAATCAAGTCACAAAAAAAATCGTGATGAAAATATATATATGCACGAACAGTAAACAAAACACCACCATTTTAAACAAAAAACGTTAAAACAAAAACTTATACACCAGATACATAGCATCCATACTTAATATTACATAAACCCCAAATTCAGTAAGTACAAACTAATGACGAAGCCATTATTTTTTTTCACTTACATAAAAAATAAAGAGTACTCAAAACCAGATTAAAATTTAAAATTATAAAAAAAAAACATACACACTCCAATTGCCTTTACATAAAAATTATACATATAACAAGAAAGAAAGAGAAAATACACATAATTTGCCCACATCTTCTTCACAAAATATCCCAATCGGGGATGCCATAGTCTCATTAGCTACAGATGGGAGCGGTTGGGACTTGTGCGGTATTCACATAAAAAAAAAAAAAAATTATTATCGCTCTTTCATATATCCGATCCGGTCACCTGGAATAAGCTTTACCCAAATATATATTTTTAAATGCATGTAGGTACCTACCTCACTGGTAAAGTTAAAACGTTGCGCCAAATAAAAACTGATTGAAATCTAAGCGACACGCGTCGTACAATTTCTTACAAAAATAACGGAACAAATAATCACTCGATTATTATTTATCACGGTTCGACACTCGACAGCTGACTGATGTTTTGTTTACGGATAGATAGGCAGATACCATAAAAAACAATAATATAAATAAACATCGTTTTGTTTCTAAACGCATTGCATAATTATCGCAGGTGGGAGGGAGAAAAAACATAGAACTTAATTTCGCTTTTTTTAGCAGGAGTTCGGGGTCAGGAAGTGGGAAGTTTCGCCCTAAGTTGACGGCTTGGCCGCGCGGGAACTAACGACGAACCCAATCTCTGCCAGCATTAAGAGATGAATTAGGAACTTCTGACTAATAGGTGTCTTTTGTCTTGCAGTGACTTGAATAACTTGCATTCCGCGGACCTAGTTAATCTTCAACGGACTTGAGTTGTCCGGTCAGATCGACTCGACACGTGGGACATAGGATTTGAGACAAAGACGTCACAACTGAATTAGAAACAAATGTTTTGATTCCTTGAGTAAGTGAAACAGAGATTGGGATTGAGCGCTACGGTCCGCACAGACATTTAGGAATATGACGACACAAATGAATGAGGAATAAAATTATTAATTCCTTGAATAAGTGGGAGCTGCGGGACGACTGTGAAAAAGACGCGACACCGGAATTCGGAATTACTTGGTTCTTGACTGACTCGTCGTGACTTGTCGGTTGGCGGTTTTGTCGCTTGGGCTGGTGGACTTGACTCTCTGGCCTACGGGTTTATTTTTTATGGATTTACTGCGCGGGATACTACACGTGACAGGCATTTCGCGGCGCGCCACCTATCTGCCTGCCTATGTACCTACCTGCCTATCCGCGCAGCAAATAACCAGAATAATATTTAACTAAATTCCTACAAAATACTACAATATTTACAGAGCACATTATTATTTTCTTACCTCAATATAACATGAAATAATTTAACTGTAAAATAAATAAATAGAAATAAAAAGAAATATGGTGCTGTTAAAAAATCGTAGGATGCAAGGCTAATGGTAAGGAATTAAGATTTAATTCCTTTTGAAAAAGAGAATCAGATCGAGTATGTCACAAGATTGAATTTATTCATTTAATTCATTCATTCAATTTTGCCCACGTCTACTCAGCAGCCAGCATTGGGTACTTCCTGGTGTAGTGTGTCCCTGCCTTATACAGGGCATAACAGGAGGTACCCGAGGGATTTTAACCAACGATTCCTGAGAGTATTTGGAGTAAAAAATGTACATGTCATTTTGCTGTCCGATGACATTTTTTTTCCATTAAAATTTGAAAGCGTATTTCATTGGTTCCATGCCAACTCAGAATCAAGTCAACTCAACACCTCTTTGAAAATGTCATTAAAAGCTATGATTTTTTAAATAACCTAACCTAACCTAACCTAACCTAACCTAACCTAACCTAACCCCTAACCTAATCTAACTTAACTCATTTAACCAATTTTTAATATTTTTTTTATCATCACTCGTTATGACCTTTCTGAGGTAGTTCTGAGTTGGTTTCATTCTGAGTTGGCCGGTCACCATTTCATCACCTTTCGAAAACAGTTTTTAGTTTTCGAATAGGTTTTAAATATTCCATTTTATTGCAAAGCGGAAGAATACTCACCTACTGACAAAATTCGCTCGTATTTTGAAGGGTTAATGCCTTTTCAAGCATTTCACAGAGGACACGAATGACTGGAATGAATGGAATATGACGAAAACATATTCAGAAACGACAATATATATAAAATATTAAAACATATATAAAATACATATTACGTATTAAATATTATGTTATTACACTTATTACAATTATTATTGTAAGGGAATAAAACATGTAAATAAAAATACAATTTATTCGCAACGCTGGATTCCGAATCTACTCCTGGACTCGTCGATGAAGACATTAACCACTTGGCCACGGAGGTTGTATGAAATAGCTTTGCAATAAAATCCAAAATAATTTGAATATTTCTGAATCCGAAAATTAAACACTGTTTTCGAAATATTATGTTTTCAATCGTTCAGCAATTACTTTAAATTAATTAACTTAAATTACAATATTTAAACTACCTTAAAGGATAAACCACACATAACTATAGCCTTAGCTATGAACTTACGTGGTTTATCCTTTTTAATTTTTGAAATATTAAATATTTGAAGGCAAACATAAAAAAGTTTTTAAAATGGCTCACCTTACGTTTCTTCCACTAAAACTAAAATTAAAAAATGAAGTAAAAATAAAATTAAAACTAAAGTTCCAAAAATTAAGAAAGTATCTGATGGAAAATCGAAAAACCACATATTTTATTAGAAAAATATTATTAATGTCATTGTCACCCCACTTTTTATCGTTTCAAAAAAATAATGATTACGAAATTTCATAATTTTATCTCAAAATGCGGTCGGAAACTTTGGTTTCATAGAAGTGCACTTTTTAATTTATCTGTGGTTAACTTCTAGATTCTTTCTAATACCGTTTATATCATGTTTTTGACCATGACAGTAAGGGAGGTACAATGATTACTCTATGACCTATCTGAACTATTCCTAAAAGCAAACAAATTAGCCTGAGGGGTTAAGGTCCTAAACACAACCTTGAATTTGTTAGTTTAGATAATTTTTAAAGTCGAAAGTCAGCGATATTATCGCCGAGTAACCCCGGATGTAAGTTTTTTACATATGGATTATCATTTTCCCGTCCAATTTTTGGAATAAATCAATATTACAAAAAGAGCTTCCCCCATTGAAATACGTGTAGGAACGTAGTCAGTGAACAGAAAATCCCCAGGAGTGTGATTTATCCCGTCTCGAAGAAAATTGATGCCGCCAACTGGTATCCGGCAAATTCATTATTAATCGTTATTATTATTAAATATTTTTTGGAAGTGTTTTATTTCTAAAAAATAATGTGGCACAAATAATTGCCAAGCTAACAATAACACTCCTAACGATAAGGCGATAAATTCTCATTCAACACCAACCGTCTTTTTGATTTATTAAAAAAAAACATCCCCAAAAAGCGCATTTTATTTTATTCTACGAAGCTCAAGCATAATTATTTAAATATTTTACGATCATTTGCTAGAGAACTTAATTTTCCACAATCTACAATAAAATTATAACCAAAAAAGGGTTCGAAAGCAGGAGATTTTTAACTTTAAAGCAGTTTTTATAGGCCTGATACTTTATTGTTTTCTGGGCTTATAAAAAGACTAATAAAAATTGATCAATACTTTCATAGGAAAATGTGTTTTATTTGCTGTATTTATGTAAAGTATCTAAAATGTTTTGAGCAATAGAATTTTCAAACCAAAATAATACGTTTTTGATTTACTCAGTAGTGCTTCGCCCTTAAAGAAATAAATAAAAAAAACGGGTAGGTTAGATTAACTCCTTACTACTTATGTAATATAAACAGTCCGCATCATTCCGATATTTAATTTTATCTATCGGTGAAATTTTCCCTCGGTTGATTAATGCGTTGGGTGAGTTTACTTAGAACCTCGCAAAATTACGCAAGATATCAGTTCCAAGATGAAGACATACCATAAAATTGATTATCTATTTAACAAACAATGCAGATATTTGAAAATGTGACCAATTCACACAAAATGAGGGAAAATTAATCTTACTTACCAGACACGCCTGGTGTGCCTATGTATAAAAGTCCTTAGAACACGGAGCATTTAGAATACGGTGGTCACAAATTTATTTTTTTGTTATCATTGTGAAAACGTTACTAATCGATGGCATACAGCGGGTTCAGATGGTTCAATTTTATTTGATCAACTTTTTTAGAACAACAAAAATTGTTTGGAAAAAAAATTGTTAAATTTTGTTGAAAGAAGGTTCACACTTGTAAATATGCTTTTAAGTGTGGAGTTCATCAACTAAAACTGACTGTCCCGACCTACTCAAATTTATAAACTTCAAAATACCACCCAGAGTAGCAAGACTTAACGACTTATTCCAAATTAGCCGGACTCGCACAAATGCTGAATAGTTTTATCAAAATCGTGAATCGTTTAATCAAAATCGTGAATCGTTTAATCAAAATCAAAACCTCAAGGATTCCGACTTATTTTTTTATACACGCAGTACGTTTAGTAAAAAATTGAAGGCTGTTTTCCTACAAAGTACAACAACTTACACATACTTTGTTTATACTTTTAAGTATTTGTTTTAAATTTCTTAAAAAATTATATTTTATCTACGTATAAATTTTTTTGTCTTATCTTCTAAATTTTTCCAAAATAATTTGTATATTTTTATAAGGATATTTCACATTTTCTCATCTCTCTACTTGTAAAATAATATTCATATGTACACATATATTTATCCCTATTTACAAGTTAAAAAAATTGCATATGCTTTTATTTGCTGTTAAAGTCAATTCGTGAGAAATAGTTTGGATGCAGGTGAGTTCTCTAGTTGTTGATTTGTATATTCTTGTCTATTGACGTCTGTATCTGTATTTTCTCCTTAATAAATAATATATATATATGTATATATACATATATATATATATATATTGAAGCGTCTGAATCCGCTAGTGGGGTCAAAGGGTGGTAGTAGATTGCGTCATGAATATTATAGAAAGACACTTTGTAGTTTGGAGAATGACTTTAGCATCGAAAACACTTAAATTGAATTAAAAAAAAGATAGTTCTTCATGATAATTTTTCCAAAAAAACAATTAAGTTTCTTAATAGTTTTTTAAAAAAAAATTTGTGAGTAAAAACTCAAATTGTAATATTTAATTAATTGAAGACACTATGAGCAAAACTCAATCGAAAATCTGGAAACAGAAAAATTAGAAAAAGATATTTGCACCTCTGGGACTCGAACCCAGGACCTCTCTACTTTCCGGGCGAGTGCTCTTTTGACCACTGAGCTAAGTTGTCGATATCCAATTCGGTCACTTTTTTTAACTGTAACATACTTCGACTAAGAACCACTCATATTATCTTCAGGTCCTAGGTTCGAGTCCCAAAGGTGCAAATATCTTTTTCTGATTTTCTGTTTCCAGATTTTCGATTGAGTTTCGCTCATAGTGTCTTCATTTAATCAATTAAGTTTCCTTTGGGAGAACTCACACAATAGGTATAACCTAGTTATCAGTGGACCCATAAAGATATTGTTGAAGTTTATTTTACCATCTTACTATTGTTGAACTGTCGTACGTGTCATACTTACAAATTGATCGTACCCAAAATAGAGACTAATTATGTTTAGGCAGCGGCGTAGCTAAGAGGAGGCGGTGGCGGCGGTGCCACCCGATGGGGAGTAACACCTGACGGTGGAAAAAAATTACGAAGGTAGAATATTGCCACAAAAATATTTTACACATGAATACGGTCCCTTATTTATATTTTTGTAGCTCTATGGGTCGGTCGGTCAGGGGTTCCCCAAAATTGTGTTGTTTTATTTTCGTTCCTAGCTCTCTAACTATTGCTCGGTTGGGGATTCCCCTGAAATATTCCTTGGTTGTCAATTGTGTCATTCTCATTTCTTTTGTATATTGTGATTCATGTGAACTCGTGAAGGGAATTATTACTTATTGGTTGACGTGAATTAGTGAAAAAGTTCCACGTTCTTTCTCGGGGAGGTACCGTTAAAATTGTGCATTTATTTAATTTTTCCATTACAATAGGGTATTTGATCCTTCTGCCGACGTTAACATTTGTTCAATCCCGCTGATGACGATGATGCCTGATGACGTGACTGGGATCATCTGTTATGACATTATTCCCATTGAAGGCGGATAACAGATAACGAACACCGGTGATTGATGGTCAGTTTTATGGCTCACTTGTGTTATTTGGGCGATTGATATTCCCAATAGAATGTCCCTTTCAATTTGTAATGGCCGGTGGCGTTACCGCTTTCATATTAATACAATCATTCAGTTATCCCGATAACGATAACTATAAAACCAGTCTTCATAGCACAAAAGGCAATTTTGAAAATTATACTTCGAGTCATACAGACTATGTTTTTAAAGCCCCGAATTTAATGTCACTAAAACAGTTATATACAAAAGATATTCTAATTTACGCATTCAAAAACCAGGATAACTTTACACAAACTCGGGTCGATTTACAAGATCCATATTACAACATACATTCCACAAACCTACAACTAAAGCGGCTTTTGGAAAAGGAAATATGCAATACTTCTCTATAAAATTATTTAATATTCTCCTTCTTGCAATAAAAACCATTAAAAATATAAACAAAGTCAAAAGAATCATAAAGATATAGATTATGGGAAGGAAGAATATAGATACAATTTTGCAACCTAAAGCCTCGATTATATTGAATGAGTTTACAAGCTACTAGCCGGTAAGTTTAAAAGCGGATGAATCGGCGAATGGGGTTTTTATGATGACACACAAAACTGTCTTACTCGCTCAGTAGCGACAGTAGCAGCCAATATAATGACTCTCACGCGAACCAAATCTGTTGAAATTTTGTAAAAAACTTGAGCTCGCAGCTCGCCACCCGCTGGCCAGTAGCGAGAATTACGGCTCCCGCGCGAACTAATTCTGACAGTTACGAAATCAGCTGTTGGTAGGCCACCATCTTGAGCGAGTAGCGAGTAAAGTTGACCAAATTTCAACTTTTTCGTAGATTGTCCACAATCTGCTGGTTAGCTGGTAATACGATGACACTGAGCGAGTTTACTAACAGATAGTAAATTTCCCAGATAGTAGCTTGTAAACTCGCTCAATGTCATTGAGGCTTTACAAAGATTAAAGCTTGTATATTTTTTTTCCAGATATTGCTTTATAACTTTCCTTTCGTAATATTTTAACACAGATATTTGCTTATAATTCAAACACGTAACTATGTTAAATGTGACCTTAGAACGGGGTACCCCAGTAAGGACACATTCTTTTCTAAAAAATTGTAAAAAAATAAATAAAGATAGTTAAAATTAAATGCATGATTAATTTATAAATAAATCGTACCTTTTTTTGAGTCGTTGGCTCTCAACATTACGGCTGTGAAAAACCTTTGAAATGCAAAGCAGATTTTAGTTTTCCAAGCAAAAGATTTTCTTTCAGTTAAAAATATAGTAAAGTTGTATGTTTCGGAGAGTTATTTCGTATGGAAAATTAATTGCTGAAGTTGATGCTTAGGATATACTTTTGAGCAATTTAAAATTTTAATTGAAAGAGCCATTTCACTCGCATTTCACACGTTTCAAAGTTTTAATTTGACATCGTGAAATGGCTGAAGTTTTTGAAGTAGTGAATTTCGTGTAGCGCCATTTTTAATTGGGGAATATAGCATTGGGCTGTGAATTTTAAATAATGCAGTGAAATCCAGCTAATTTACTTAATTACAATATATTATTTTAATTTTAAATAAAAAAATACGCTTTGTAAAACACTACTTTTTATTTGAATTAATAATTAAAATACAACCAGGTTTCGCTTAGCTCAAGCTTTGTCAGGGCTTATTGTATTAACTAGTAATATAATAAGAATAATTAGAAATTAATATAATAAACTTTGCCAAAGCTTGAGCTAAGCGTAACCTGGTTTGCTGTTAATTATTAATTCAAATAAAAAGTTGTGTATTAAAGGTTCTTTCATTAAGCGCTCCCTGTTTTTTAAATTTAAATAAAACAAAGTGTGTGTGAGATATCATCGATTTTTTTAGTCGTTTGAAAGACCCATCGATGCCATTATTTATGGAATATAACATCGTTCAAATGTCCGCCGCGGCTTTTCTGGGTGGCGCGCATCCGAAATGTCCAATTTTCCATGACTCTGGCGCATAAATCAGGCTAAATTCGACCGATGGCATGGGTAATGTTGGCTTTGAGGGCCCCTGTTTTCTTCTTCTTCTTTTGTATGGTGGGGGGGTCAGAGGGAGACATCTAGGTCTGCGAGCCAGTCTAGGGCCTCAGGCGTTGCCCTTTGGACCTCATCAATCCCGCCGGGGAATGAATGTAGCGGGCATTCGTTGACCACATGTTCGGTGGTCTGCACCTCACCGCATTCATACATCTGCGACTCTTTAAGGCCCCATTTATACGTCATATGGGCACAACGGCCGTGGGAGCACCTTATCCTATTGATGGCGGACCGGAGTTTGCGAGGCAATGAGAACCCAGGCTGTCTCTCAGTGGGGTCTTGTACGAGATGGGCCCATCTCCTACAAGGGCCGCTGTAGTTGTGGCTTAAGAAAACCCCACAGGAAAAAGTCTAACGGGGTCAAATCGCACGATCTCGGTGGCCAGTTCACATCACCTCCACGTGAGATTTTATCATTAAACAATTTAAACAATTAAACAATTGATTAAATTTTAGAAATCATCCCCCCCCTCCCCCCTCCCGTGAACCCCCTATCCGAGTTCCCCTCCCCCTTCTTTTCATTTCTCATTATTTCGTCAACTTTTAAATAATGTAAATACTTAAAAATTTTCTACAATTTAATAAACTTTAATGGTTCTTTAGAAGTTAAATTAGAAAATTTCTCTGAAGTGCGATTTGTGCAAGTTGATTGAAAAAACCGTCTTCCTGAGGATTTTGCTATATCCCCCAAATCCGTACAACTGGTTCAGTATCGGGGTCTACAAATTATAAATACGGCCCTGCTGACGGATATAACCCAGAATAGTACCAGGATATAACAGATATAACTATAAGCCCATCGCCAGTCCGGAACGGTTTTCCGTTACATTAAAAATAAATTGAAAAACTTGACCTACCCCCCTATCAAACCACCCCTCAGCCACTCAACCCCATCACCTGAACTCTCACTCAACTTCCTTCCCTTGAGAGAAGTTGGTACTCTTGTGCGATATTAAAAAAAAAGAAAAACTTACCCCCCTCTCATCCCCAACCTCTCACCCCATCCCCTAAGCCACCCCTCACCCCACCCCATCTCAATTCTTCCTCAACTGCCCTTCCTTAGGAGTTATTGGGACTCTTGTGCGATATTCACATAGTAATAATTAAAAAAAAATGCACCTGCTCCCTTTTTACCCCCATCTCGTCGCATCTGCCCTCAACCCCCCCCCCCCTCCGTCTGATTGGTGTAGCTACGCTACTGTGGGTTAGTCTTGTTTGGGACCATACGCCCTGGTACTACAACATTTGTATGAGGTATTTGAAGCCTCGTACATTATAAGTCTCTATGCTGTACCTACGGTTTACCTCACCACCTAACAGCTGTGTCGCATACATGAAATGTAATACTGATACGTCGCACAAAATGTAGTGCTGTTACATTAACCACCCCACACCTCGCCATCTCACACTCTGGTACAGAAACGTCGCATACACGAAATGTAGTGCTGCTAAATTAACCATCCCACACCTCGCCATCTCACACTCTGGTACAGAAACGTCGCATACACGAAATGTAGTGCTGCTAAATTAACCATCCCACACCTCGCCATCTCACACTCTGGTACAGAAACGTCGCATACACGAAATGTAGTGCTGCTAAATTAACCATCCCACACCTCGCCATCTCACACTCTGGTACAGAAACGTCGCATACACGAAATGTAGTGCTGCTAAATTAACCATCCCACACCTCGCCATCTCACACTCTGGTACAGAAACGTCGCATACACGAAATGTAGTGCTGCTAAATTAACCATCCCACACCTCGCCATCTCACACTCTGGTACAGAAACGTCGCATACACGAAATGTAGTGCTGCTAAATTAACCATCCCACACCTCGCCATCTCACACTCTGGTACAGAAACGTCGCATACACGAAATGTAGTGCTGCTAAATTAACCATCCCACACCTCGCCATCTCACACTCTGGTACAGAAACGTCGCATACACGAAATGTAGTAATGCTAAATTAACCATCCCACACCTCGCCATCTCACACTCTGGTACAGAAACGTCGCATACACGAAATGTAGTGCTGCTAAATTAACCATCCCACACCTCGCCATCTCACACTCTGGTACAGAAACGTCGCATACACGAAATGTAGTGCTGCTAAATTAACCATCCCACACCTCGCCATCTCACACTCTGGTACAGAAACGTCGCATACACGAAATGTAGTGCTGCTAAATTAACCATCCCACACCTCGCCATCTCACACTCTGGTACAGAAACGTCGCATACACGAAATGTAGTAATGCTAAATTAACCATCCCACACCTCGCCATCTCACACTCTGGTACAGAAACGTCGCATACACGAAATGTAGTGCTGCTACATTAACCACCCCACACCTCGCCATCTCACACACTGGTACAGAAACGTCGCATACACGAAATGTAGTGCTGCTACATTAACCATCCCACACCTCGCCATCTCACAATCTGGTACAGAAACGTCGCATACACGAAATGTAGTGCTGCTAAATTAACCATCCCACACCTCGCCATCTCACAATCTGGTACAGAAACGTCGCATACACGAAATGTAGTGCTGCTACATTAACCATCCCACACCTCGCCATCTCACACTCTGGTACAGAAACGTCGCATACACGAAATGTAGTGCTGCTAAATTAACCACCCCACACCTCGCCATCTCACAATCTGGTACAGAAACGTCGCATACACGAAATGTAGTGCTGCTACATTAACCATCCCACACCTCGCCATCTCACACTCTGGTACAGAAACGTCGCATACACGAAATGTAGTGCTGCTACATTAACCATCCCACACCTCGCCATCTCACAATCTGGTACAGAAACGTCGCATACACGAAATGTAGTGCTGCTAAATTAACCATCCCACACCTCGCCATCTCACACTCTGGTACAGAAACGTCGCATACACGAAATGTAGTGCTGCTACATTAACCATCCCACACCTCGCCATCTCACACTCTGGTACAGAAACGTCGCATACACGAAATGTAGTGCTGCTACATTAACCATCCCACACCTCGCCATCTCACACTCTGGTACAGAAACGTCGCATACACGAAATGTAGTGCTGCTACATTAACCATCCCACACCTCGCCATCTCACACTCTGGTACAGAAACGTCGCATAAACGAAATGTAGTGCTGCTATACATTAACCATCCCACACCTCGCAATCTCACACTCTGGGACAAAAACGTTGCATACACGAAATGTAGTGCTGCTACATTAAAAACCCCACACCTCGCCATCTCACTCTCTGGTACAAAAACGTCGCATACACGAAATGTAGTGCTGCTACATTAACCACCCCACACCTCGCCATCTCACACTCTGGTACAGAAACGTCGCATACACGAAATGTAGTGCTGCTACATTAACCACCCCACACCTCGCCATCTCACACTCTGGTACAGAAACGTCGCATACACGAAATGTAGTGCTGCTACATTAACCACCCCACACCTCGCCATCTCACACTATGGTACAGAAACGTCGCATAAACGAAATGTAGTGCTGCTATACATTAACCATCCCACACCTCGCAATCTCACACTCTGGGACAAAAACGTTGCATACACGAAATGTAGTGCTGCTACATTAAAAACCCCACACCTCGCCATCTCACTCTCTGGTACAAAAACGTCGCGTACACGAAATGTAGTGCTGCTACATTAACCACCCCACACCTCGCCATCTCACACTCTGGTACAGAAACGTCACAAACACGAAATGTAGTTCTGCTACATTAACCACCCCACACCTTGACATCTCACACTCTGGTACAGAAACGTCGCATACACAAAATGTAGTGCTGCTACATTAATCACCCCACACCTCGCCATCTCACACTCTGGTACAGAAACGTCACATACACGAAATGTAGTGCTGCTACATTAACCACCCACACCTCGCATTTCACACACTGCTACAACAATGTCGCATACACGAAATGTAGTGCTACTACATTAACCACCCCACACCTCGCCATCTCACACTCTGGTACAGAAACGTCGCATATACGAAATTTAGTGTTGCTACATTAACCACACCTCACCTCGCCATCTCACACTCTGGTACAGAAACGTCGCATACACGAAATGTAGTGCTGCTACATTAACCACCCCACACCTCGCCATCTCACACTCTGGTACAGAAACGTCGCATACACGAAATGTAGTGCTGCTACATTAACCACCCCACACCTCGCCATCTCACACTCTGGTACAGAAACGTCGCATACACGAAATGTAGTGCTGCTACATTAACCACCCCACACCTTGCCATCTCACACACTGCTACAGAAACGTCGCATACACGAAATGTAGTGCTGCTACATTAACCACCCCACACCTCGCCATCTCACACTCTGGTACAGAAACGTCGCATACACGAAATGTAGTGCTGCTACATTAACCACCCCACACCTCGCCATCTCACACTCTGGTACAGAAACGTCGCATACACGAAATGTAGTGCTGCTACATTAACCACCCCACACCTCGCCATCTCACACTCTGGTACAGAAACGTCGCATACACGAAATGTAGTGCTGCTACATTAACCACCCCACACCTCGCCATCTCACACACTGCTACAGAAACGTCGCATACACGAAATGTAGTGCTGCTACATTAACCACCCCACACCTCGCCATCTCACACTCTGGTACAAAAACGTCACATACACAAAATGTAGTGCTGCTATATTAACCATCCCACACCTCGCCATCTCACACTTTGGGACAAAAACGTTGCATACACGAAATTTAGTGCTGCTACATTAACCACCCCACACCTCGCCATCTCACTCTCTGGTACAAAACGTCGCATACAAGAAATGTAGTGCTACTACACTAACCACCTCACACCTCGCTACCTGACGGCTCTAACACAAATACGTCGCATACATGAAATGTAGTACTACTAAACCACCACCTCACACCTCGCCACCTCACATTCTGGTACAAAGACATACACGAAATGTACACCAACCAACTCACACCTCGCCACCTCATTTGTAGTTACACAAAGAAACAGAGTTGGTACAAATACATTTTTTGAGGTGGCGTGACATATTATGTTTTTGTATGGGACATTTGTGGTGCCTGTTGTTTGAGGTACTCAACACTACAACCAACCCCGTGTAACATGACCATATTATGAATAGTGCATGCCGTGGACATCGGACACTGTATCACGGTGACTGGGTATGCTGAAAGCAGTATTTTCGGTATTCCGTAGGACGATTATCGGCGTTTTACTGCCGACCGACGGCCGAGCACAATAAAATATTTATACCGTCGTAAAATGGAGAAATGTTTTCACTTTTTATCGCTCGTGCAATTCTGCGGGGTTTATTTTATAACAGGGGCCAGTTGGTAGACAAATGTTTTTTTATGCGGGTGGTTCAGAATATAACTGGTATTATATACGATGTCCGGAAACTATTACAAGCGAGAAACTAATAAATTTACATCATACAGAGAACCAATAAAAGTTTTTGAAATTAATAATATACTTAGTTTTTACCACTTTTGTTGTTTACAAAACCAACATGTTTCGTGAGCTAAGCTCACTTCTTCAGGGTTTACTAACTAATTCATAGACATAGACAACATAATTATAAATAATACACATAAAAACATAATATATTAAACCTGTTTCCTTACTAAATTGTTCCCTATTACCCCTCATTCCTCTATCCATTCTTACCTTTCCATTGACTATGTGTATTATTTATAATTATGTTGTCTATGTCTATGACCATTGTTTTATCTTATATTTATAATTAGTTGGTAAACCCTGAAGAAGTGAGCTTAGCTCACGAAACATGTTGGTTTTGTAAACAATAAAAGTGGTAAAAACTAGGTATATTATTAATTTTGAATTAAAATGGTGCCACAAAATAAAATTGTTGTGTTTGAAGAAATACAAGTTGTCTTTTCGATCCATATATTTCAATTAAAAAAAAAGAAGTTTTTTCGGAAAATATTGAAGCCGGGTCGAGTATTTACAAAATTCATTCCTATTATACCGTTTCAGTCGCGGGACTGAAACGAGATAGGTTTTGTTGAGAAAAATCATCCGCAAACCCTACAACATCAAGGAGCCTTCCGAGGACACAGGAGGCTCTGAAGAAAAAAAATCTTTCAGGACCTATGTTATCTTTGAGGATGCTGTGTGGAGAGTCTTTTTTGGGAAACGAAGGAGAGAAAGTTCTGGGAAGGATAAAGGTATGAGGCTGCGGCCCGGGAAGCCGAAGGTCTTGGATTCGTGTCCCAGAATGTGGAATGTCCCAGATTCGTGCCAATATCTTTTTGTGATTTTTCTGTTTCCAGATTTTCGATTGAGTTTCGCTAAAATTAAAAAAAATAATTAAACAATAGTCTGATTTTCGAGCTCATTAAAAGTCTTTTGGAGCCAAATTATACGATTTAAGCTTTATATAAATTACGAAACTAAACTTAGTTTTGAACTAAATTTGTAACTTCTTCTTTAATAATAGCAAATCATTAACGGCCCTCAACACTGGCAAACAATACTTAATACTTAACAATACTTCTAGCATTATGACAAAATTTTAGTTTCATTTGAAAATATAAGTTATACAAGGTGTTAAGGGACGTTCTTGACTTATTTTAACATTATTTGGAGTAAAACATGTAAATGACGGCTTTCGTGGTTACGATCCTCGGCTACGAATCCGGAGGTCGCGGATTCAAATCCCGGCGTGCGCAAGAAGTTTTATTTAATTTAATAAGCTGAAGTCTCGGCGTTTCCCGGGTTTTACATACGACGGCCGGCGTAGTCTAGCGGTAAGGATCTTGACCCGCAATCCGAAGGTTGCGGGAATGAATCCCGGCGTGGCAAATAAATTTCACTTGATTAATTTGTGTTATTTCACAAAAAATATATTTGCGGCACGTTCCAGAGTGGAAGATACTCTCAGTATTTGTGTTGCCCTGGTGTAAGACCACCATTCAGAATTGAAACGTTGCTTGAAATGGCTTTAGCCGTGTTTGGTGACCAGATCTGAATAGCCAGGTACTTCCCCACCTTCCTCTTCTCAATCTTCTTCGCCTCCCCACTACATTCAGCCTTACAACATACCCCAACTGGGGATGCCATAGTCTCACTGGCTCCAGACGGGAGCAGTTGGGACTCGTGCGGTATTCACAAAAAAAACACAGTGTTTTGAAATCTAATGTGGACACTGAGTGACCTTTCTCTTGTTTAAAATTCAAGTATGCAAAATTTCATCAGTCTCGAAATAAAACTGTTGATTTGTATACAAATTAAATCCCAACTGCCAGCCACAAACATCCATATTTACATAAATAGATAGATATAATACAGATTTGTGTATTTTCACAATATTTTCTTTTAAAATAATAAGTTTTAGTATATTTGTGAAAGATGCTCTCAGTGTCATCGGTAAAATACCACCATTCAGTATCGAACTGCCCTTACTTGGCTTTAACCATGTTTGGTGATCAGATCTGAATAGTCGGATATTCCTCCACCTTCCTTCTCCCATCTTTTTCTCCTCGCTACTACCTCACTTAGACTCACAACTTACCTAAATTGGGGATACCATAGTCTCACTGGCTCTAGACTTTCGGGAGCAGTTGGGTATTATTGTTTTGAAAAACTGCACATTTCGAAACGGTTCGAACTGTCTACAATGTCATTATGACATAAAGCACTAATGTCTGGTAAGACGGCCGTCACGAACTTTGCCCGACGTGACGTCAGCGCCGCCGAATTCACGAATAAAAACAAACACCTTCACTATCGTAATTGTCTTGTACCGATACCACCGCCCATAGAACCATTTAATGGGTAACCAACACCTCTGCCGCAGGTCACCACAAGCGGTTCGCTACGTTTGGTGACTTAGTAGGGGTGCCCGGGTTCATGGGGTGAGATTTGTCTAGGTCTTGGCCGCACACGCGCTTTTGCTCACCTACTGCGTAGCGGACCGGATCGGGAGTCATTGGTTGAGAAAGATCTAACCTAGACCTCTCCAGCCGGACTCTCGACCCATCGCCTTGCACCGCAGTGAGAGGGATGTATTCATAAGTCCGCCACTTCTAGACAGTGCTCCCGCGCCCCTTAACCAATTCCTCGGATGTGCCTTGAAGAAAGTAACTGGGAAATAGGGGCAAAATGACCAAAGATCCTAAGGACTAAAGCGTCGAGACACAAAACATAAACAATATAACACACTTAAATAAATCATTGCAGATACGGCATTATTAAAGTGTATTAAACTGTTATGTTTTATGTTAGAAGTCAAATTGAGTACAATTCTCCCGTCTGGAATCCACATTATAATATACATGTGCAAGCTGTTGAAAGAATACAAAACAAATTCTTACGTTTTCTAAATTTTAAAATCGGTATTCCAGCAATTATGTTGAACTACAACCCATTTTAAACGATATGAATATGCTCAAACTGAAGAATTTTCACTGACTTGGTATTTCTATATAAAATTCTAAATGATTTAGTTGATAGTCCGGTTTTGCTCGAATTGATAAGCTTCTTAATTCCACTGCGTAATACTAGAAGTCAGGATTAATTTCAGTGCAGAAATTCTGGGACTAACTACCATATGCATTCCTCTTTGCCCAGAATACTAATGGAGGGAAAATTATACCAATTCAGTAGAAATCTTCAATTTATCTTTAAACAAATATAAAATATTGTTATTGAGGCAGTTCAGTTATGTAAAATAAATACTTTATATTTATTACTATTATGGTATGTAAAAGCCCCGAAAAAGGGCGTTTATTAATAAATACATAAAAAAATAATCTTCATACAAATTACATTTGCCTTTTTCATTGATATCATATTAATACAAAACGCTATAATTATTTTCAAAGATATATCGGTTTAAAACAAATTCCATTTTCTCGAACAGTTAGTTACCTTGTTTACGCCCACCTGAAGTGTGTTAATAAACAAATGAACAAATAAAACAAAGTACTCAAATAAACGGCTTTATTATCCTACATACAAGTTTGGGAAGCTTTGCTTTAACGTGACGAAAGTGATTAGTTTAGCGTAACGTAACGTAACATAACATGAAATCGTTTTCTCTCGCAGTTCTAGTGGAAAGGGAACCTTCCAGTAATTTGATTTTCCGGAATACGTGTCTATGCCCTGGAAAATTGAAATTGTTTATGGTCTATGAATAATATATATATTATTATGAAGAGAAGGAACTTGATTTGGCGAACAAGGTTTATAACTCGGAATAATGTTGGTTCCCACGAAAAGTAATAAAATTAGTTATGTTTCAAGTATCAACCTGCTGTTTATTACATGGGCTGGCCCGTCTTGAGACGTTGTCACATATAAAATAGACATAAGTAATATGGTTCATTAACCATTATTAGTGAACTAACCTGAAAGTATATTTTTTGTAATTTTTGGAGAATGTGGTGTTATTTTCCAGTAAAAATGGTGGTATCTTACAAAAAAGTGCAATACTATTATTATAGAGCTAAAAATTTCGCGTCTGTGATAATGCGAAATTAAAAAAACGTGAAATTTGCAATTTTCCAGCAATGTCGCGAAATTACGTATTTTGCAAGCGATTTTCAGATTTAAAAAAACATTTATTGATATTATAAAAACAGCCCTCCCTCACCATAAAGAGACAAGGCTCTTGTGTTTGTTAAGGAATTCAAGTTCAATTATATGAAATCATATAAGAAAGAAAATATTGCAAATAATAACAAAAAGATAAGTAAGATAAACAAAATTTATCACTAATAGATTTTAAGATTTAAAAGAAACAGTAGGATTTATCGGTCCAGTTAGGAGTTCTACCGAGCCGAACCCTCTGATATGAAAATATCTGGAGTCGGTGAATTATTTTCCCATGTGGTCTCTGGTTGACATGTTGTTCTTGTGTTGTTTTGTATTTATTATACTTATATAGTGCAATTGCATAGAGTGGATTGACTAAACTAGATGATCATTTGTGGAAAAGTGTGTGGAAGGGTTTGGTTTTTCCTGTGGGGAAGATTTAACCCCGACATAAAGTTGAAAAATTAAAAATTATAGAGCTAAAAGCTTCGCGTCTGTGATAATGCGATTTTTCATGCGAAATTTAAAAAAACGCGAAAACAAGAATAACGCGAAATTCGCAATTTTGCGAGCGATTTTCAGATTAAAAAAAAAAAATTTTTTTTGATACTATAAAAATAGTCTTCCCTTACCATAAAGAGACAAGGCTCTTGTGTTTGGTGAGGGAATACAAGTTCAATTATATGAAATCATATAAGTAAGTAAATAATAAAATATTGCAAATAATAACAAAAAGATAAGTAAGAAAAACTCAAGATTTATCAATAATATAATAGATTTCAAGATTTAAAAGAAATAATAATAAAAGATATGAACTCTTACAATAGTTTTAGGTAATTTTTCAATTTAAGCTGGAATTCATGATTATTTTAGATTATTTTTAGATTTAACGGGAGGTTGTTGAAATAAGTTATACCTAGAGAGAGAGAAGTATTTTGAATGCGTTTGGTATTAAATTTTGGGATTTTAATATTATTCTGATATCTTGGTGATATATTGAAATATAAGTTTTTAACTGTATTTCTTTGAAAGTTTGTAGTATTGAACATTATTAATATATTTTGTATATTGAAGGTACATTGAATATTGAAATTAATTTTTCAGTTGAAAATGTAGATGGTTTTGTCAGGATATCCTTAATTATCAATCTTTGAACTATTTTAAGAAGATTTAAAATAACATCATATGTTCCTCCCCATCCTATAATACCGTTTTGTAATACAGATTGAACAATTGCAGTTGAACTCTTTTTAGGTTTTATAGTCTAAGAATATTTCTAAGTCTTATAAATACGAGGATTAGTCAAAAAGTAATGCCTCCTATTTTTTTCTTCTTAAATAAAGTTAGTTATGTGAAAATTTTGAATTTGGTGCTATTCCTCAAACCTTCTTCTAAAAACTGCTGCAGTAGTAACTTTTTGGGTCAACAGGTAGAAGCTCTGCAATCCTTTGCAAAATGGCGGACATCGATGTTCGTATTAGATAGCGTTCTGTGATTGTTTCTTGACTGTGGAAGGTGAAACGCCCATTCGCATTCATGAAAAACTGAAAAATGTGTACCATGATACAACATTACATGTCAGCTTATTGTTAAATTCTGCTAGACAATCGGTTTGTCGCTGTAACGAAGCAGAAGGTCAAACACCGCTGGCTGAAGAAAAGCAGAGAGGCAGGCTGTTGATTGCAGTGACTGCACGCAACATTGAGCAAGTTGATGACATCGTTTGTGGTGACCCCAGATATCTACAGATGTCGCATTCTCTCCCTCAGTAAAGGCAGTGTGCTGACAATTATTGGACAAGTGATTATTCAACAAAAGTTTGTGCAAGGTGGGTATCAAGAAAGTTAACCAGAATAAAGAAACAAAAAAACAATAGCCTAACAATACTTGTAGCGCTTAGTTTCTGGAAAAAAATGTGACCAGAGACGAAATATGGGTTCATGTTTTTGAACCTGAATCAAAGAGGCAGTCAATGGAATGGAATTACAAAAACTCACCAAGGATAAAAAAAATGAATACTGTGTGATCGGCGGGGAAAGTTATGGCGAAAGTTATGCGGGGAAAGTTATGGCTGGATGTGACCATGTTTTTTACAACACTGTGATACATGCTCTTGTTAAAAGATGGACCAAAGCTGTGGAAATGGACGAAGATTATATTGAAAAGTAGCAAATTAAACGTCAATAGTGTGACTTTCTACCCATGTAATTGCATTTTTTATTTATTGACAATTAAAGGAAAAAAAAGGGACGCAATACTTTTTGACTGACCCTAGTAAATTATACATTATATATCCTAATTCTTTTGATAAGTTCACAAACATGTGTTTTCCAATTAAAATGTTGACAATTAATAAAAAAAATACTGAAAATTATACGAGGGAGTAAACTCATAAGCTAAAGCAGGACATTCTAAAGCCGATGTGTAAAACAGAACATTCTATGAATAAAATACAATACGTATCTATTCTATAAAACATCATGATTAAATGACTAAACGGCGCTATATAAAGTTGATTAGTCATTACTACTATTAAATGTAAGCTGAAATATCACAGTAAAATGGAGTAACTTCATTAAAATGTAAATAACTCCGTTACTGAAACATGTGTTCCCGACCGCCACTTAAAATAGTTAGCAGTTTGTACTGGGGGATAATTGAACCGACGGATAATTGGTCACCGGTCGTTCGGGACTTTGCGCATTTTACGATCTAACTTTGCATTGGCCATTAGCGGTGCACCACTCGGCCCTTTCCGGATGCACTCGGAAAACTTCGGAACACTAAAAGCCAACCGGGAAATTACAACCTCAAATATGAAAAACTATCAATTTTCAACCATGTAGTAAAAATGTATTTGGCAAATCAATTAATTTATACCACAACAAACTAATGAAAAGACGCTTTTGCAGTTAGCTGGATTTAACAAGTTTATTAAAGGGTTTGGTAACAATGTTGGACGCGGAAAACTTGGTGTTTTTTCATGAAAACAGCTAATAAAATTCCGTGTTATAAAAAAGGGTCCATCAAAATCAGAAAATTCGTGTTTTAGGAAGGTAATGCTTGCACCTTTTTGTGCAATTTGACTTTGCTAGTGGCACAAAAGCCTTTGTGGCGATTTCGGATGCTGAAAAGCGAAGCTTTTCAAATGAAATTGTGGCACTTTGTAAAAAATTAATCAAAGAAAACAGAGTGTTAAGGAGTAGTTGTTTTCTCCCTTTTCTAATTGTTTGAGTTTGCTTGGAGTTAGTGTGGTTCTTGAGGGGTTGCGGAACGACTCTGTTGCACTCTGGCCGCTCGGGATAGTTCGGGAATGTCCGGAAGCGCTCGGGGCCGGCAGATTGCTCGATTGGACGCATGCGTGTTCCGTAGCGCCCGGACGTCGGCGTCGGCGTCGCCAGATTCCGTTCCGCGCCTGAAATAGTCGAATTAATCAATTATTAGTTTATTTTGCTACGGCAATGGGCGTGTGCTAGATTTTGGTGTGATATATAAATGGTTTCGTGATAAAACACCACAAAGGATACGTTAATACTTTTTGACCGTTTCTTTGTGAAAAAATTTCATTCAATCTTTGTTTGTAATGAAAATTAAAGTTTTTCACAAAAAAGTTCGAACAAACAATACGACATTAAAAAAAAAACAACTGCTAATCCCGTGATCATTTTAGTTGCGCTTTCGTGGCCATTGTTTCAACAATGTAACATTGCATTACACCCTTTTAATTTTAATTTTCCTCGACTTAAATTTCAAGGATATTTCTATTTATTGTCACGAGGGATTTTTTTCATTAGACACTTTGAAATCGTAGCCTTATTTCTAGTTTTAAATATTCTAGTAAAGTTTTGGTCACCTCCTGGAAACGCTTTCCGCGTCTTTCGGTCTCCAGCTGTTTTCCTTCAGGTTATTTTTCGCAAGGATGCGAATCTAGACGAATCTAGAACAATAAAGTACCTAACCTTAATAAATTTACAAGTTGATTATTTAATTATATTCTGTATTTGAATTGTGTGTCATTTTTGGTTTCTGTATAAACAGATTTTCTCTTGGCAGGTCTTATATGAGTTTACAGGGGTAAAAAATGGTATTTTTTTAATTGAAAAGGGATATAAGGAATAAGGATGTTTGTTTTGCCGAATAAATGTAGTAAACGCGAATATTCCACCCGGACCTGGCCCAAAGCGAGCCCCTCCAAGCAACTTTCCCTGGCAGTGAGAGAGCGCTAGTATCAGGGCCGCACGCCACCGAGGAGGTGTATACTGTATGTGTACCGTCCCAGAACAGCGCACACACGGTCATCGGTCGCGCATATCCCGAACAAACAATCCCGTGCTAATAACCGATCCACTGACATGACTGAATACCTCCTCGCACTGCTGCGCGCCGGGCAGCCGAATCGATCCGCGATCTAGTTCAATCGGAATTACCCTAATTTATTGTGTTGCACATAGACGACTTTTGCCGCATTTTCTCGTTCAAATTGAGATGAGGTGTTGCTATGCCAGAGGCTGGTGAGTTTATCTTATAAATTATTATTTTTAAACGGCAACGATTGTATTTTTTTTTAAAAAATTGCATTAAAAATAACATTAATTGTTGAATGTGCTAAAATATAATTTATTTTATGAATATTTCTGCTTATATGCTAGGATTTTTAAAAACATGTTTTATTCAATGTTGATCATAGAAAATTAATGTGGTATCAAATAGAAAAAAAAATTGTTTTATGTGTACACCTGAGTTTGTATTTTTTTTCCTTGACAAAAAATAATCACGAATGACGTAATATTAATATAATTATAACATAAATATTTTGTAAAATAGTGGATCTTGATGGTAAAAAAATTATGTAAACTTTAATTAAAAAGCACATTTAGGAATTGAATCAAGGATCTTAGCCTTGCCGGGGCTTTGTTCTGCCACTGAGCCAATTCAATCCCTTAGGTCATTAGCTCATCGGCAAAGTGCACCGGCAAGGCTGAGGTCCTGGGTTCAATCGCTAGATGCGATGATTGTTCTGTTTGACACTTTTTGTTTGAGAGTCATTAACATTGTCTTCAATTATAATTCAATCTGATCCAAATATAATTGTAATTACGATAAAATTATTATTCCAAAATTAATAGATTACTTAGTTTTAACCACGTTTATTGTTTATAAAAAACCGACATGTTTCGTGAGCAATACTCATTTCATCAGAGTTTACTTAAAGCTAATTAAAACAATAGACATAGATTGAACGGTGTCAATGGAAAGGTGGGAGGGGGAAGGGGGTTAATAGGGCATAATTTACATAGGGAACAAGTTTAATAGTGGGTCATTAAATTTTTTTGAATGTTTATAATATTTAAATTCGTATTTACGCTCTTTCTAAATTATAAGATTTCCAATTTGTCCAAATGAAGACCATTCAAATTACAATGTAGTAACTCAATTCCACTATTAAAGTCAAAATTGTGACTCGTCTCCAACAAATGATTGGCAAACTCCGAGAAACTATTATTGTTTAAAGATTTCAAATGTTCCTTTGTCCTTATTTTAAAATTGTTATTGTTTCTTAAGAGAAACGTATGCGCGGCCCATTTCGGCCAGTTTCATACAAATCTTAAATTTGGATTTAAGATCAAAATACCCAACCAAACTGAAAAATTATTTTTGTAATCAAAAGTTATATTAAATATCTAGAACGGATATGAGCTACTTTATTTATTTTTGCTTTAAATTATAAGATACTAGCTTTTCCCCGCGGCTTCGCT
The DNA here is from genome assembly GCA_936435175.1 of Glyphotaelius pellucidus. Classification (NCBI taxonomy): domain Eukaryota; kingdom Metazoa; phylum Arthropoda; class Insecta; order Trichoptera; family Limnephilidae; genus Glyphotaelius; species Glyphotaelius pellucidus. The sequence goes on along the minus strand of OW386561.1, from coordinate 21,499,606 downwards.
CGCATGGTATTACGGAAAATTACTGTAGCGCTTGCACTTATCAATTATCCCCCCCCCACCCCACCCCCATCCCCTCCAGCATTCCATATATTCATTCCCTTACATTCAGTTTTCAAACATCTCGCCTACCACCTAAATTTCATAATGCTATAGCTCAAAGAAAAAAGAATTACTTATCCAATGTTGTTCATTCGTTCGGAATTTATGCGCTTACAAACATTTCGGATGTTTATTTTTATTTAAATATTTGGAAGTTCGTTAATATAATAAAAAAATACTCTATTTATCATTCAGTCTTTATAATCGTTACGAATTATATTTTTAATATAGGAACTCTCATCTGACATTTATTCCAAGCTTGTCCAAAAAAAAACGAATTCTAATATTTGAATTTTCTGCAGTAGTAGCTGACCAGTAGACTGAGTACCTACCAGCATAGAGCCCAAAAATATATCAACATTGTTTCCACGGAAAAGATTTTTTTCTGACGTTAGCAAAAACTCGCTTTTGTTAGCGACAGAAAACGTATAACAAATAATATAATATATTAATATTTATATTTTCATAACGCCAGAGCTTACCATCCTATACAACCTGTAGTCTGCGCATATAATTTAGCTTTATATTGGTGAAAGAATTATTAAAGTCTTTATATTGTGTTATGCGTGAAAAGGTCATAAACAAACTCGAGCAGTTTTTTTTTTATTTTTTTTTTTATTATTTATTAAATTACAGAAAAACATTTTGTACAAGAACTTGTATACCCACAAAGCTGTCATATAGCAGCTTGTCTGCAGGTTCTAACAATTAAAACATTCATAATAAAATATCTAAGAAAAAATTTGTAAATACATTTAAAGTTTTAAGGAAACATTAGAATAGATAGTAGTATGAGATAATTTAACTTACAACTATAAATATATAAGATATTTCAATATACCTACCTAATAAAAGATATGTAGGCAGCTATATTAAGATATACAAAGATACATGGAGTTTTCGTTCATTAACCATAGTTTTATCATTTTAGGACTTAGTCTCTCATTTTTTTTAAAATTTTATGTTATTATTGATTTTATTGAAAATCACTGGTATTAGATATTCAAGAGTACGGCTTCCATATTTATTTAATATTCGAGGAGTTTTTAGGCCCTTTCCTTCTCTAAATCTTGTGGTATGTTTGTGTACAAGTAGGTGTTTGTAAGGGCTTTCCCCCATATTATCTATAATAGTAGTGAACCAGTGGAGACCTTTTATTGTAAGAAGGCTCTCTGAGCCATACAGTAATTTTAAGTTATGTCTCTGTTTGTAAATCTTAGTTGTGACAATTTTTTTTATTATGGCGGTTTGTAAATTTTCAATATATTTAATGTAAGTAGTGCTTGCATGACCCCAAGTTCGAATACCATATCTAAGGATGGATTCGACCATAGAAAAATATATGAGTTTAAGAGTACAATGAGGCAAAATAAATTTTAATTTGTAAAAGTTACTGTTTCGCATTTATAATATTAGTATGGACAGGCCATTAAAGATTTTGGTGTTTCGTGATTTTAGAGGAAATTTTGACAATTATTTGTGAGTAAATGAAAGACATAAAAAAATAATTAGTTAGTTATTTAGTTTGTGTATAAAATAATTTATTACCTAAATAATAATTTAGTAATTTATCAACGTTTTATTTCTTAATAATATAACATGTGGTTTGAACAATGATAAACTGCACATGTGATTGACTTTAGTGTTATAAAATTTGTTGTACCAACACATCCCATATGTACCAACCTCGCAGGTAATTAATGATATCTTTAATCACGCCGTACCTAATGAAATTAGGACAGTGAATAATACGATGGATATTTCAAAATCTAATAACGCCTGGACCATTTTGTTAAATTGATTGCTACAATAATCATTCACCATCAATTCATTTGATAAACAAAGCTTTCTTTCGTAACAAAAAAGTTATTTGGTAAATAATTGTAACTGGGTGAAAAGGGGGCAAAGAAAATCCGCACACGTTAAATTAACAAACATATACAACGAATAACATGAAAGAATCACTTGATTAACTCAGTTTATTGGTGCTTTTCAATGTATAAAGACATGAAAAGCTAACACTCAAAACTATACATACATATCAAAGGTTTTTTCAATACTCAGAGATTTGAAAGCTGTATCTTTAACGAAACTATTAAGAAGAACGTATGCGCGGCCCATTTCGGCCAGTTTCATACAAATCTTAAATTTGGATTTAAGATCAAAATATCCGACCAAACTGAAACATTATTTTTGTAATAAAAGTTATATTAAATATCTAGTAACATTTGATTTTTATTCTTCTATTCTCTTTTATTTCTCTTTGTTCTTTATAACGTATTATTCAACTTTTACATTATTTCTCCTTTATCTTTTATCTGCATTTTAAAATATGATTTTCTCACCCTCCTGTGAATAATCCATAAAAATTTAGGATGGTTGTTTGAAAAAAAATAAACAATTCATAAAATATTTTAAGTTAATTTTGATGTTTTGGGAAAGTTCTATTCAAGTTCTGTCATTATTTCAGTTTTATGAAGCAACTGGCTTATAATGATATAATAAAAGAACTTTAATAAAACTTTCACAAAACGTGAAAATTAACCTAAAAATTTGATGAATCGTGCAAACATTTTGATACAACCCGTACATAATATTAATTAAACACATTAATTTCGGTCATATTTCTGCGTAATGCGTAAAATTATTAATTTCAGTTAAGTTTTTATTTTTAAAATAGGAACTGATAAGTATGAATCATACATGAGACAAGCGATAAATTAGGTACCAATTTTTTTAATTAATAAATAATTCTTGATTATGAATGTGTATTTCATTTGTTTAAATATTTAATTTAATTAACATATGTTTAACAGATTTAAAAAAAAAAAAAATGATAATTTACTAATAGTCTTCCTTCGAAAGATAATTACTGTGTTCCTCTAATACTTTATTAACAATAAGATATTATATTGGATAGAAAATTGACAATATTAATTTTTGTTAGGCTTGATAATGATCCCGAGGCAAATATTTAAAAATACTTTCAGCTTCACAAATCCTACAATTATAACATCCCGTGATTTTTCATGGGTTAGCGCTAGTAATAAATGAATATTATTAGAAACCGATATTGAATTCAGTTACATATGAATTAATTTCAAATTATAAAGAAAATATAAAAATTCTTAAAAAATCGTAAAATTTTAAAATTAATATTTTATACGATATTAGATTTTCACAATATGGTTAATTTTTGGGATATTATGCCGTGTTGTGCAGCCTCCTTCCTTAGCCCACGTTTCGGACAGTCACAGTGCCCAACATCACATCACAACACACGATCAATACATGATCACATTAACACATCTGCCCTGATGACGGACACTGCAACGCTGTCCAAAACATTGGATAAAAAAGTGGTAACGCAACACGGCATAGCAACCCAAAAATAAATCACTAAAATTCATGTGTTATATATTTTAAACAGTGATGTAAAAATATATTTATTTACTTTTAATTAATTTATTTTCAGTTTATTTCCTAATAGTTAAAATAACATCAACAAAAGGAAAATGGGTCAGAGTGAGTATTTTATAATTATGTGGTCACTTGTACAAAGCTTTTAATGAAGCCATGATTCGTGTAGCGTACTCAAAAGCTCTTAAATAAGCTCGTAATGTTTTGAGGTTGAAAATACATTTTTGAAGGCGTAAGATTTATCTGTGGAATATGTAGAATTGGAGGTCGATAAAGGACATCATAACACACAACTAAAAATAATTTCCAATCTTTGTCGTTCTGTTAATACGTACGTCAAAATCATTCGTCAAACGGCTGTAAACAGCGACATCAAACAGTTTACGATGTGAACTTGTTGACAGTAGTTTTTTTTAGAGCTGCATATTAAAAAAAATCTGTTTTAGATGTGCAGCTATTTTAAAATATATTAAATGTAAAAAAATATTGTGTGCGTTTGTTTTGTTAAATAATCTCCTAAAATAGCCTAAATTATTAAAACGTTGAAGATGTTTTGTTAATTCTGAAATTTAATTAAAATTCGAAGGTATGATTTTTTTAATATGGGCGGAAAATATTTTAAAAAATCACAAGCAATCGGAGGAAAAATTTTTAAATCGTGCTTTCGCTCAAGTGGTTCGCTCATCTTATATTTTACGTTTAGATTTCATTATTTCTAATTGTTGTTATATATTTCGACCGGTCAGTGGTTGAGTAGGTATCGCGTTTGGGTCCTACCCGGGCGTCCCGTGTTCGATTCCTCGGCTGGCTAAGTCCTCCATCACAACAAAAACAACATTTTCGGTTTTCTGTGGTGGTAGTAGGAGATTTCCAAATATTGTTGGGTTATTCGTAACCCGGGAATGTTTGTTTTTCTTTAAAAAAAAAAAAAAATATATACATATATATTTATATATCTAATAATAAAAGATAAATCGTGAACTATGCATTCTGTGAATATTTTGAACTGGGTTATTAACACTTACGCACATCCCAATGCTAAATTATCATTCATACTCTTAAAACGTCCCAAAACAAAAAACAAATACGTAATAAAACAATAAACAAACAAATAAATAAGTCTAACATACTTGTATTCGCTTAAATAAAACAAAAAAAAAATCATCCAATTCCTGCCATCCTCACCCGGTGTTTTTCTTGTATTGAATGAGGGAAAACAAATTTATCTGTTTTTCCTTCCATATTCAAATAATGAATATCCCAAATCTGATTGGTCAACAAGTTATCTCTCGAATGCCGTAAACATTTTACGAATTATTGTTTCTTGGAGTCGCTTGGTGTGACTATTTTTTGGCAACGCCTAACTAATAAAAAAAGAAACAATTATGTTCAGGTCACGAAAAACCCAACTATAAGTTTTTGAATTCCTACTACAGCCATCATTTTAAGTGGGAAATCTTGCTTTTGTAATGATGGAGGACTTAGATAGCAGAGAAATGAACCCATAACTTTAGACCACCTGGCTATTAACGGTGTGCATTGCTTTATTTTCTGCAAGGTATTTAAATTTCTCAATGCGGCTTTCCAGTTAAAATGATGTAAAGGTATTGCAAGTGAGACCAAAATAATTTCTACAAGTGCTTCCTGGAACTTGTAGAACTTTCGTTGAATTACCAATTCCTCTTAAATATAAATGTACCCCAGTGGGTGCGTTCTCTCGAAAGCCGATCGAAAAATATGGTAAATTTAGATAGACTTTGCGTTGAGTGAAATAACTATCATATAACCTCAGGTGTAAAGGTGAGGTATTGGTTGTTACATTGGAATCGCAGGGTCTTACAATGGGGTCATCCTTGTTTGGAAAAGAGAAACAGGGATCGTCAACACATGAGATGGGCTGACGATTTGAGGATAACTGCGGGTTTCCGATGGGTGAGAACCACCAACGATCGGCAAATGTGGAAACAATTCAGTATTTTCAGATGTCTTTTGTACCCTCTTACTCAATATTTCGTAAAACTAAATAAGCGATTACAGTACCAGAATTTAATAACACAACCGAAATTTTTCCCTTACAAAAATTTCGCCACCAAAATTATTACACATTAAAGAAATTTCATTTGCTGAAATTAAACGTTTCGGGGGCTCCATCGAGGCCAGAGTTAAGTTAGCCTCTCAGAAACTGGGCTTACTGTACTATACGGATACTTTAATAATACACAACTGCTAACCCTGTACAAATCGCAAGTGCGCCCCACGGTTGAATTTGGCAGCCACCTCTGGTCTGGAGCCCCAAAATACCTGAAAAAAAACCCTTGACTCTGTGCAGAAACGGGCGGTCCGTTTGATAGATTCTACTAACCTAACAAACGGATTGCAATCTTTAGAGCATATGCGTCAGGTAGATATGCCGTCCTTGTTCTACCGGTATTACAATGGAAGATGCTCCGAGGAACTAGCGTCATTGATCCCCTCGGCACCGGTGCATAGTCGGGAAACACGCTAAACGCGCGCTCAAAATTTGTACACGGTTGACATTAGTCACATGAGAACGGGTCGTTTCTATGACTCGTTCTTGAGTTCAACAGCTCGGCTGTGGAACGATTTGCCGGCCTCTGTGTTTCCTCCCTCCTACAACATTGGTCTCTTCAAGACCCATATTCACTCCTTCCTCTCCTCAAAAAAACCCTCCACACAGCATCTCCAAAGATGACGTAGGCCTGGAGGGAAATTATTTTCCTCAGAGCCTCCTGTGTGGAGTTAATGAAAAAAAAATATTATGATTAAATAATATTCAATTTTTATTAGAATAACGCTATGATAACTTTTGAAGGCTATTCCCATCAATGTAATATGCGATCGTAATCTTTTTCTTTTTCATATTTTCTTTTAAATTTATTAGTGTCATCTTTTTCTTCAATGATGATATTGATGGGAACAACCTTCAAAAGTTATTATAAAGAGAGTTATTGTAATAAAAATTAAATATTTATTTAGACTTTTAGAAAAAGATCAATAGGTGTCCAATATAAATAAAATCTGATATATTTATCCGAGACACTATCTAGGTTACAAACAGTTCATTAAACATTGTGATCAATTAAAAAGACAACTGCCATAAATATGGGAAAATAAAATTGTCAAAGATAATATTTTTAATTAAATGAAGACATTATGAGCGAAACTCAATCGAAAATCTGGAAATAGAAAAATCAGAAAAATATATTTACACCTCTGGGACTCGAACCCAGGACCTCCCTACTTTCCGGGCGGGTGCTCTTGTCCACTGAGCTAAGGTGTCGATATCCAATTCGGTCAGTGGACAAGAGCACCCGCCCGGAAAGTAGGGAGGTCCTGGGTTCGAGTCCCAGAGGTGTAAATATCTTTTCCTGATTTTTCTGTTTCCAGATTTTCGATTGAGTTTCGCTCATAATGTCTTCATTTAATTAAATATTACAATTTGAGGTTTTACACATAAAAAGTTAATATAAAAAATTAATAATATTTTTAATTCTGATTATGAAATAAGAGATTTAAGAAAATTGTTATAAAAGGGTTCCTAATAAACAATCGTAACATCCAAAATTACTTGCGTTACGGTGGTTTACAATGAGATAAAATGATAATAAATCTATAATCCTCAGAAATAATATTTTGACTTGAAAAAATTGAGAATGGGTAGGTATTTGAGATTAATTCAAGTCTTCCGCCGCCAAGACCTAGACAAACCTCTCCCCATGAATCCAGGCGCCCCTGCTAAGTCACCAAACGTACCAAACCACTTGGAGTGACCTATCCAATAAATGATTACCGGAGCGCTACGCATTTTCGCCTCCCAAATTGTACACGCGCATATGCGATTGTTAATACGAATTATTACGAACCCAGCATTAATATTGAAAGTTAAGCGAACAATCCATCACCCACTGAACACAATTCATGTTTGCATAGAATTGTAATAATTCAGCAATGCATTGAACAACTCAAAACCGTCTTTTACGATTCATAATTCATTGGCGTAGCAACTTTTTGGCAAACATATCCCGGGCGCTTTCCTGCAGCTTGTTTGTTTGGAAAATACCTACCTCGAGTAATTCGTAATGGAACTTGTAATAAACGGAACTCGTGGATCATAATTTCACAGCAGAAAGAACTGTGGAATTCTGTCGTTATTATAAAACAGCGGTTTCCAAATTTTCGGAAACCCTTCTTTACAAATATTAATTTCCGGAAATCTGTTTTTAAATATCTCGCAAGGCTGTTTTTTTTTTATTTCTTTTATTTGAATACCGCACAAGAGATCCAACTGATCCCGTCTGTGGCCAGTGAGATTACGGCATCCCCAATTGGGGTATGTTCTGAGGCGTTAGGTTGTGTGGAGGGGAGGGAGATGGGAAAAGCAAGGGTGGGAAAGTACCTGGCTATCCACCAAACATGCTAATGTCATTTTAAGGAACGTTTACGGGTTACGAATAATCTGACAATATTTGAAAATCTCCTTATACAACCACAATAAGCGGAAAATGTCGCTTGTGTCGTGATGGAAGATTTAGACTGCCGAGGAATTGAAAACATATTACCTGGAAGAGACTCCGAGATGACCGGTAATAAAATGGTGACCTTACACCAGGGCGATACTGAGAGTATCTTTCACCCTGTAACGTGCCGCAAATATACTATATATTATTTTAAAAGAACTAATTGTAAAACAACACAAATTAATTAAAAAAAATTATTTGAGAACGCTGGGATTTGAACCCGCGATTGCTAGTCGAGAGCTTTACTCTTCAACCATGAAGGATGATTGTGCCACGTCTTGCTAGGGCGTCCCCGAGTTCTTCTACGAATTCTCTTTCGCGTCGTCTATTCTCCTTAAATTCTTTTCTCATTCAATACGCTCCTTAATGTTTAAAAAACAAATAGGCCCTTATATTTCCCTTCCCCTAGCATACTGTTACCCCCTTACTCTTGAGTACCTCCCCCTTCACCCCCCGTCAAAGTTGATGTTCTTTCTCCCTCTTCCACTATTCATATAAATACTCTGTAATTCGATATTTTTTTATATATTTTATTCACCCTGAGGAAGGTTCAGGTCGAACCGAAACTGGTTGGTTTTAAAAATACAAAACACTAGAAATACGTACATACTACATACATACATACAAACTTATTTTGTTGTCATTATTATTAAAAAAAACAAATTTATTAAAAAAAATGATTTTTATCAGGAGTACATGAATACGAGGGGTAAATAGAATATATTTTGCTGAAAACGAGAAAAATATTTTTCCCCGTATTTTGGGAAACGGTAAATTTGCGTAAATAGAAAACTGCTGAAATCACAGAATGAAATTCCAGCATGTTGACAAGAAAGTCGGCAATTCTTAGAAATATTTTTTGTTACTAGACAGGAGCTGTTTTTGGGGAATTTTACGAATGTAATTCTGTGATCTGTTCCCCAGGAGAACAGCGGGAAAAAAGGTAAGACACGAATTTAACGTTAACGTAGAAACGTGTTTTTTTCTCATTTTGAGGCAGGGTTTACGTGGCACGTGGCTTGGTATGACCATAACCGACCACAGAACGGAAAACACCTAGAAAAGAGATTTAAAATCATTTTAATTGATGTTCAAAAAAACCACAAAAAACTAACAAAATATAAGGCAATTCAGTTTGATAATTCTGGTTGTTTGCTTCTAAAAGAGTCTATATCAGTTTTTAAAAATTTCACCGTGTTTGGTGACCAGATCTGAATATCCAGGTATTTCCCCACCTTCCTCTTCCCCATTTCCTTCCCCCCCTACTACCCTTAGCCTCACAACATACCCATGGTGTTGAATTTGTTGTTGTTAGCAAGTTTTAAATTTAGGAAAACGATTTTCTAGTGAAACATTTCATTTTTACCCTTTTCTCACTAGCTTAAGTCCCCGGCGTTGACCGGGCTTTATTCTGCTTGGGGTCAGAAAAGGGTTTGGGAGTGGTTTTTCAAAATCTCATATATCTTTCTCTTGTTTTGAAGGTCAAGTGTGCAAAATTTCATCAATATTGACTTAGATTTTTATATAAAAGGTACACGGATTGATAACTATTGAAATTTTAAGAAGATACGTAATGTAAGGATACGGAACATTATTTTATTCCTCCTCACCAAGAGATGCTGTACCGAATCGAATTAGGTTTTAGATAGAGGGATTTAGCAACTTCTGTGCTAAAACTTTTTGGTTTGAGTAGGATATTTTCAGTTATTTCTTTGTTGACCTTGCTTTTAAAATGCTAGTCAGCTCTGTTTCTGTTAATTCCATCTTTTGTGGCTCTTGAAAATCGAAAAATCTTTTCTCAAAATCCAAAGGTTTTTGTAGAATTCGGAAGATAATACAATTTTGAGACAAAATCGCAATTAATTTATATTGAAAATATGACATTGACCGAGACAGACAACTTATTATTAACACCATTTTTATAAAATTGTTGCGGTGTTCCACAAGGGCGTTGTATAGAGTTCCTATTAATATCACTGTTCAGAAAATCCGATCTATCTTAAGTACGATCTATACCGATTAAAAAGAAAACTGATGTCGCTAATTTACTTCCTCTCTTATGCCTCCTAGAACCTCTTTACTCCCACAGAAAGATCACTACAACATAAAGCGAGAACTTAATTCTTAAATCTGGGTAGATCCATTGCCTTTAAAACGCAGTAAGTTCTTCGTACTTTTCCATATTAATATTTAGAAGTATGATATTAATTAAATCGAATGGTGGAATCGAAACCGAACATCAAAAAATCCCCATCACTCGAGCTGTTATAGGAGATGGATCGACATCTATTATGTACTTGTAGTATTGTGAACAGTAGACCTCGCGTTCAAAAAAAATTCGTTTTAATCGTAAGGTTTGCAAGTAGGTACTTAAATACCCGAGTACTTAATATTTAAAAAACATGTATTTTATTTAATAATTTTGTATTTTTAAAAAAGGAGGTAATTATGCAATTTTACAATATTAGATATTTCAGAGTTCTTGCCTGAAATGACTCTTGAGACCTTCAAGGCCAATGTTGAAAATTTCAAGAGACCTCTAGAGATATCATTTAGCAGCACCATACCACTTATCAATGTATGCTGGGCCAGAACATCCATTCTGCCATGTAGAATACAGAGCAAGTCGCGGTGACGACCCTGGCGGTAGCAGTTCGGTACGAACAATTTATAGCAATCCAAGAGGTATGGGCTATCAATGCAATAGTTCATAATTTTAAAAGTTGTTACCGCAAAGGTCCCATTCCTCCTAGATTGGAGACTTTTGTAGCGCATTTCAGAGAGCAAATTCTCTTGACTTGACTCTAATTCTGGCACACAGACACGCTCACAATACACTTCTATCGTTTTATCTTTTCCGTGAACTTGACGTTCCGCTGATGGATTTTAAGGCTTAGTTAGATGTTATAAAATGATGTTTTATTTAGGTATTTGAGTTACTTTCAGTATCGTCTTGGTAGAGATCACTGTTCAGTGTCGAAATTAAATGTTTTTAGCTATTTTTAGTGACTTTATCTAAATAGCTATGTACTCCAAGTCGTTATTTTTCTCCTATCTGCGATTCGCCGATTTATATCAGCCTCACAACATTTCCCAAATAGGGAAGCTGAGGTTCCACTGGATTCTGGCAGTTTGGACTTTTGAACAGTAATATGGTCGTTATTCTATTTAACCTACATAAAGTTGTGTCCACCAGTTAGTGGAGAAAAGTTCAACAGAATTACAAATATTATTATTTTATAATTACTTTAAAATCTATTGTACTAAAAACGTAACGACTGTATGCGTTTTTAAAAAAATATGTATTTATATTTTTGTAGTAAAAATTACGTTACAGAGTTGTAATTCCTCGTGATAGAAGTGTTTTTCATACAAATCATGATACGACGACGTTACAAAAAATGATAATGATAAAATGATAAAATATAAAACTATTTTTAAACTCCAAAAGGTATAACCTATCAAGTAACAGCGATTATTATTTTTAATGATGTTTAATAAAATCTCATAAACTTGTCTCCTACAACTTTTATGTCGTACGTTAATTCTGCCACGTGGGTTTTCATTCGAAATAGGTATATACGCAGCTCGTGTTTGTCACCCCCAATAGGCATTTTAGGTCTCCTTCTCTCCTTGCTACAATTTCCCCTCTGAGATCTAGAGAGAATTCGTTTATAGTAAAAACAAAATGTGACAGAGTGGTGGAAATGTAGCAGAGTGGTAAAAGTTATGTAGATTAAAAAAAAGAACAACCCATTAACATAAAAAAATACTGTTGACTGGGCTTCATCCGGAATTTAACACTCTTTCCTTAAAGAATTCTTATTTTTTTTGAAAGATTGAAAAATATTGCATAATCATTATGTGTACAGACGACGTATGAAAACGAAATAAGCATCGACGGTTTCCGTGGTCGAGAGTTAAGGCTCTCGCCTAGCGATCTGGAGGTTAAAATTTTATTCTTTGGTAGAAAGCAGTCACTTTGTGGTTTGACATAATATTAATTAAAAAAAAACAATAAATTTGTTTGTAACTACAATTTTTTTTTCTTAATACCGACCGGTTTCGCTTAACACGAGCATCTTCAGGGTATAAAATTAAACTGATCAAAAATATACATTATATGAGCTTACATATACTCGTACGTACAGAAAGACACAAAACATAATATAAAGGAACAGTGAAGTGATCTATTCAAGTGACGTTTTGTCCCTGTAGACATAATATTGTAACTCGTTAGATATCACCCGTCTCTTTCTCTCTATCACTTTGTACACGAGATGTTGATTTCACTCTTTCAATGCTCCTTTAAATTATGTTTTGTCTCTTTCTGTAAGATGCTTGTGTTAAGCGAAACCGGTCGGTATTAAAAAAAAGTAGTGGTTACAAACAAAATTATTGTTTTATTTCAATTAAGGTTAAAATTTTATTGGACACACCTCACAATTTAATCATTTAAAAAATAATAGCATAATATATTATTCTATTTTCCTTATAATTAGTGTAACTCGCTCACCAAGCACAAGAACTAGTTTCTTCTTTGGTGAAATTGCGATTTTAAATATATTTTGTACCGATATGTTATTTATATAATATCACTGTACCCACTAATATCTATATTAAATAATAATAATAAAAAAGGTAATAACATAAAGGAGTGGAGATAGAAGATAACAGAATCACTCTGATGTAAGACCACCGTTCAGAATTGAAACGTTGCTTGAAATGGCTTGAAAAAGCGTGTTTGGTTATATGATACATCCCCACCTTTTCCCCATCTCCTTCCCCTGTCCACTGCCTTCAGCCTCACAACATACCTCATTGGTATCAGAAAAGCTATTCCCAAAAATTTGTGATAAGAGATCGTTCTCTCGCGAGGAGTGCTGTCAGATTTGTGTGATTTTCTACGGCTGTTATTGTTTTTTCTATTGGCCAAAGTCAAAATTTCAGCTGTGAGCTGTCACGTATTTTAGTTTGAGTCGTTTTAAACATGAATTTCTGCAAGTATGAATGATTATTTATTTATTTAACAGCTGTAGAAAATCACACAAATCTCTTATCTCTTATCACAAATTTTAGAGAATAGCCTTTCTGGTGGTTGGGAGTAGTTGGAACTCTTGTGCGATATTCACATAAGAAATCGGGATGTACCAACACAGAGTAATATGACCTTCCTCTCTACTTATCCCTATCCTATTCCTAAGTGAGTTATTATTTAGTTTTAGCCAGTTAAACAGATATTTCAAAGCTCAATATTTTGTGATGGAAATAGCTTGACGATTTGTAATAGTTATGTTGGCATTGAAATTTCAAACGGTTGAAGTCAAGGGACCCCTTCAACCGTTCTCTCCTGATCCGGCCTGCCATGCAGCTGGTGGGCAGACCCAAGTCACGGACAAACCTCATGAACAGCTGGCACCCCGGTTAAGTCACCCAACACAGCAAACCACTTAGTGTGACCTACGGCAGAGGTTTTGGTTATTCAATAAATGATTTCTGGGGCTGCGGTACCCATACCTGCCTCCCAAAACACATATTTTCCGACTTATACTTAAGATTGATTTATAACCTAAAAAACATTTTCTTTATGTTTATTTTGTAGGCCTATTGACAAAAGATAGTTCTTCTTTCGTATGTAACACACATCGAATAGAATTATATCGCACTCCCACTGCCATACTGCCATAAGTCAAAAATCAGAAAAAAGGTGACATCTCAAACTACCATGGTTATTTCAATAATGGAAGGTTTCTCAAAAATTTAAATGTGAAATTGTCGTCAAATGGCTAATTAGGGTTATTTTTCTTTGAAATTTGAAAGGTCGAAGTTAAACATATTGAAAGTACCCATTAGAACGCCTTCAATTGAAATTTTCAATAGCTTTGATGTACCAAATGTGCAACAAATATATGCCAAAAATATATTATTAAAGCTTTTCAAAAATACTGAATCTTCCACTAGACCATGCATGCATAACACTAGGTCGAATAAAAATAATGTAAAAAACATTCCAAGTTACAAAACCACATTCGGACAAAGAAACTACACATACTTTGCAACTAAACTTCAAAACATCCTTCCCCAAGACATAAAACTAATAAAAAATTCTAATGTATATAAATCAAGAATAAAAATATGGCTGAAAGAGATCAATGAAAAAACCCTAATGGAAACACTAAAAACGACATAGAAGACAAATGAAATATATTTAAATAATTTTAGTCCGCCTCGGCACAGGACCCCCTAGTGAGGAGGACTAAGAATTGAAATATTTAACGTTAAATTCATCATTTTATTTTGTATGTACAATTATTCTATATAGTTGATAATGAAAAAAAAAAAAAAAAAAAACCGTGCTTCTAGGACCGTTTCTGCTTTCGAACAAATTGTGATCACAAGAAAAACCATGCCATGCCATGTTGTTTTGCTTAGCTCTTATCATAATTTAAAAAACTTGAATCATTTAAAAAAAACTCTTTGTCGAATTCTACTCAACTGTAGATACACTTTACTTAGGATGGGTTGTTTCAAAAAATTTGATGGATTCATCAAATATTTGAAGTTGATTTTCTCGTTCTGTGGACGTTCTATTCAAATTCTGTTATTATATCAATATAGGCCAGTTACTGTATGAAATTGAAATATTTACAGAACTTTAATAGAACTTACACAGAACGTGAAAATTGGCTTCAAATATTTGATGAATTCGTCAAATGTTTTGAAACAACCCATCCTTAGAGTTCTAAACTCAAAACATGGAAGATTTTTAAAAATTAACACTTTCCCAGGAGATTATCTGGATTCTCAAAAAGTCATCTTTGGGGATGCTATGTGATGGGTCTCTTTGAGAAAAGAAGGGAGTGATCCTGGTTTTGAAGACATCCTTGTTGTGAGGAAATACCCATGTTGTAGAGCAGTGGTTGTTCACCCTTTAGAGCCTGCGTACTCCTTGACTCTTACAACACATTTGTTGTACCCCGTACCCTCTATCTATCGTGTACACGTGTAATGAAAGACATGTTGCATTTGTGATTTTTTAATACTCTCATTATTACATGAATTTAACAATCAATTCAAGCATATACAATTAATTCAATTTTATACAGAGTGTAAAACGACTTCGGGCATTTGAACCAGTGATTCTACTCGTACATACGAAATTGAACAAACAAACCTACATTCGTGCCACGATATTGCGTACCCCCAATTTTTACTTGGCGTACCCCAAGGGGTATGCGTACCACAGATCGAAAGTAGAGGACAGTTGTAGAGGACTGTTCTACAGTTTTATCCCGAGATTGATAAAATTTGCACCCTTGATCACAGCAAAATGAATTTTGTATTCTAGCAATGACAAAAACTGTATTTGTAAGGAAGATGCTCACGATAAGTAAAGGTGGGTTGAATTATCTGCAATTTATTACACTGAAAGGTGAGATGACTTGCGATGCGTGTTTATATGCGATTTATAAATTCACGGGGAGACCATTGCTACGACGCTTCGACGGTTGATTGCGAACACTGAAGTGCTCTAGGGTGCTAAGCCGAGTGAGGGAAGGGAACAATTCTTTGCCATGGTATAAATATTTATTCCCAAACAAAACACAATATATTTCGCCGTGTTGTCACGTACAAACGACGCGAACAGTGAGTTAGGACAGTGTAGTAGCGGGTGTGCGAAGTAAGACTCCCGTTGTGTCCTTGAATGTTATTGTCAAGCGTTTTGTCAAAACATACCCATTTCTGGCAAGTATATTTTTATTGTGGTTCTGGAACACTTGGCAACTTTTTTATGGGATCCTAAAAGTTCCCAGTTGTCAAGCGGAGACTCATCTAGAATCTTTACATGTCAATTGCTTCTTCACATAAGATAAATGAAGCATTCACAGTGAGTAGGCACCTAATGCGTATAAATGACTTTTATACAAATAAACATAAATTCTTTCATTCAAAATTATTGTTACGATTTAAGAACTCGTTTTTTTTTTAATTAGTTCCACACTGGAAGCCCTGAGGAAAATAATTTCCCTCAGGGCTATGCCATCTTAGGAGATGCTGTGTGCAAGGTTTTTTTAAGGAAAGGAAGAAGAGAAAGTTCTAGGAAAGAAATAAGTATGAGGGTTGGCCAGGAATCTGGGGTCGTCAGGAGTGACGGACGTATGAATGGCCCGACTCACTCAGTTGTGCCATGTCTTCCTCGGGTATCATTTCTACATTTCTACTATTCAAACCTTCTTACACTCCATTCTTCGTTCATTCGCTCTACATGCTCAAACCATCTGAGGGTCCCCTTCTTAATCTTACTCATTTCGCTTACATCAGCCTTGCATTCTTTGCGAATCTCCACATTTCTCAGAACATCATACATATTTTTAAATTTTATTATTTATTAACCAAGATATACATACATTTTTGGTATACATCACCTCGCTAGGCTGAGCCTGTTCCGAGTTGGCAAGAATTTAATGCGTTTTTTAAATTTTGTATTGCCTCATACGCCTCAGGGATTTCATTTCAAAGCATTCAGTCTACTTTCATCCTTCCTCTGCCAGTTTCATGTCCCACTGCCATACATCAGGATAGGTAACAGCACTCTATTGTGGACTGCTAGCTTCACTTCTTTGGACAGTTTTTTGTTAGCGTCAACCGTATTCAGTCCTCCATTAATGAAGTTACCTACATTTACCCTTCTTTTAATATCTCCATCAGCATTCCCATCTCCTCCCTAAACATACTTTCCATATACACAACTCACCACCTGCTCCAAGTATTCATCATTCACAACTATATTGAACACGTATAACAAATATACTTTATACTATTTTAGATGAATAATTTGATCATTTTTGTAGTCCAGCGGTAAGGCTCTTGACTCACATTCCGAAGGTCGCTGGATCAAATCCCGGTGTGGGAAATAAATTTTATTTGATTGACTTGCGTTATTTCATAATTTACTAATTTAAAATAATATATAGTATATTTGCGGCACGTTCCAGAGTGGAAGATACTCTCAGTATCGCCCTGGTGTAAGACCACCATTTAGAATTGAAACGTTGCTTGAAATGGCTTTAGTCGTGTTTGGTGACCAGATCTTAATAGCCAGGTACTTCCCCATCTTTCTCTTCTCCATCTCCTTCCCGTCCCCACTACCCTCAGCCTCACAAAATACCCCAATTGAGGATGCCATAGTCTCACTGGCTCCAGGAGCAGTTGGGACTCTTGTGCGGTATTGATATAAAAAAGTAAGGAAAAACAGGCCTTACTTCAGTCACACTGACATCCCCATGCTCTATCGTTTTATCCGTTCAGGGCTTTATTGTGAGCAAAAAGATTGATAACTTCGCAAAAAAACTCCAACATTTTTTTATCATTCAAAAAACAAAACTTCTAAAAATCTAGAGAGAAGATCTCGCTTTATGATAGAGTGTGTGGAGAGAAGCAACGATAGTAGAGGTCGGGTAGGCGACCCCTTTAGTGAAAATGCCGCCCCAGGGCAAGCACCCAAGGAAGTTTTATTCAACTACTCAAGTAACACGACGCGTAGGAATTTCTAAAAAAAGTGATATTTTTTCAGTCATTCTATCATGCAAATCACCTACGTAAATTCCTGCATTTCAACCGACACACGATGTATTTCAAATTTCAACGCGAAACTTCGTAAAGGATCTATACTAGAAGTCGGTGTTAATAATTTTGCATATTCGCCAGGAGCCAATTCTAGAAATTCGCGTTTTCTTTTACATTTTTCTAAGGATGGGTGGTTTCTGAAAATTTTAACAATTTGTCAAACATTTGAAGTTAATTTTCACGTTCTGTGTAAGTTCTATTCAAGTTTTGTTATCATATCATTATAGACCAGAGTAGCTTCATAACACTGAAATAATCACAGAACTTGAATAAAATTTACACAGAACGTGAAAATTAACTTCAAATATATGATGAATTGTTAAATTTTTTAGGCAAAAACCCATCCTAAATCGCTAAAAATTTGTAAATAATGTTACTGACGGTAGATGTAGATGCTTTTGTATGAAACCCTTAAATTTTGTTTACTCACAAATAATTGCCCAAGTTGCCTCTAAAATCATGAAATACTAAAATCTTTAATGGCTTATATCTTATAATTTAAAGCAAAAATAAATAAAGTAACTCACATCCGTCCCAGATATTTGATACACTTTTGATTACAAGTTACAGTTTGGTTGGGTATTTTGATCTCAAATCCAAATTTAAGATTTGTATGAAACTTGCCGAAATGGTCCGCGTACACGCTACTTTTAACTTACGCCATTGAGTGCAGTGTAATCTAACCACAGTTCTGACGTATACAGCCATATGCAGAATGCGTTGAACAGTATCATTTTGACGTATTATAAGCCACGGTGAATGTAAAATCATACAGTAGAAAGTAAAAAACACAATCTTTCTAGAAAACATAGAATCAGTTCGTCTGATCAGTTGAGTTATGTTACGTAAATATGTAAATGCTATTCGTGTACTTGATATCTCATTCAATTGATGTGATTTATTCAGTATTCAAGTACCCGTAGTCTGAAAGTACTGTACACTTATGTTACTATAGCAAACCTACAGGATGGGGTAAGAAGTACCCGACCATAGATAATATAAAAAAATGGAGATATGGCATATTTGCGGCCGACTTTCGCTGATCTACGACTGAACTGAACGCAATATATATGCGGCTAATCGGTTTTTTGTTGAAATAATACATACATAGGGACATAAAATCATTGCTTCTTTCGTATGGTGGGGGGGTCAGAGGGGGACATCTAGGTCTGCGAGCCAGTCTAGGGCCTCAGGCGTTGCCCTGTGGGCCTCATCAATCCCGCCGGAGAATGAATGGAGCAGGCATTCGTTGACCACATGTTCAGTGGTCTGCACCTCACCGCATTCACACATCTCCGACTCTTTAAGGCCTTATTTATACATCATATGGGCACAACGGCTATGGGAGCACCTTATCCTATTAATGGCGGACCAGAGATATAAAATTATGTAAAGCATGTAAAAAACTTAATATAATAAATGTATGAACAAAAAAAATCCCACAAAGGCAAAGTCTGTACGCGCTGAACACACCTTATCCGATGAACCCCGGCACCTCTGCTAAATCACCAAACGTAGCAAACCACTTGGGGTGATCTATGTCAGAGTTATTGGTTATCCAATAATTATAGAAGTGTTGGTTCCCGGACGGAGGTACTAACACACCTCCCAAATTAGTATTGGTGTGGAAACCATGGAATAAAAACTAATACTAGAAATGTCTTTCATGTAGATTTGAATGGAAAGCAACGCCGCTATTGACTTATAATCTTTTGGTTCTGCCGTAGCTCGCGCTCTGTCTCTCTTACACTTGCTTGAAATCGTGTATTACGAAACCATTTGATTGAAATGACAAAACACAGCTCTGCATACGTGCCTTTTTTTACATTAGCTCCACACAGGAGGAAAATAATTCCCCTCACGGCCTATGTCGTATTTGGGGATTATGTGTGAATGGTATTTTTAGGAGAGGAAGGAGAGGAAGATCTGGGAAGCAAAGGGGTGGGTAGGAATCTGGAGGTCAGTGTGTCCAGGAGTGATGGGCGTATGAATCCATCCCTCCCACTGCGCTGCTAGGCGATGTTCCGAGAGAGTACAGCTGGAGAAGTCAAAAGGACTCCCTCAACCATTTTCTCCAGATCCTACCATGCAGCTGGTGATCAGACGCATCTGCCATCAAGGCCCGGACAAACCTCACTACATGATTCTGGGCACCCCTGCTAAGTCACCAAACGTAGCGAACCACTTGGGGTGACCAGTGAGGCGTCGGTTATCCAATAAATGGTTCCGGGGCGGCGGCACTCATACCCGCCTCCCATAGACGCACTATTTTTCTGTAGATACAGATTCGAGCAGCAGTAGTGAAGATAAACACGACACGTGTTGTGAACATGATTTAGTACTAATAATGGTTTAAGGTCCATTTTCCTTTATTTCTATTATCTATGATTTGTCGGTACTTTCTGTTGCACCCTGTAGCATCGTAGCATGGCTGTTGGACCAGACGCCAGCGTTTGGGACACCCTGGACATGGCATAGTCCCAACACTCGAGGAAATTGCGATGTTTGTCTAACAGAACACGCAATGAATGTCAAGATTTCGAGTTAGCCAACGGATAAATTCCCTCGTTCCTGATTGCTTACATCGCCTACATGGCAGACAGGCGGACATGGCAGACAGGCGGAATAAGCGGACAAGGCGGACATGGCAGACAAGGCAGACGTATCTCGTCGTAATTATTATTATCAAGGCACAGGAAGGAATGATATAAAAGTCTTTCAGACAAATTAACCATTATTGTTTGTTACAGAGCCAGTGGGGGGATGTGTGACCGTTTGTGTGTAGAGATTGTTAATGTTAAGCAAGTGGACTTATTGAGATGGGAGTTCTTTCATTGATGGCAACCCCTAATGACTAGAGAATTGACTGCTTTATAAGTAGAGCGAATCAGGAATTCGTAATGGCATTCTATCCGTACTTGCAGAAAATGATTAAGATGAAGCTATACGTGAAATCCTATTTAGATACTATTTAGATCCATCTTTACGACGAATCGGTTTACAATATGAACATCAAAAAATATGCTACGGATAATATATATATATATATTTGATGTACCCCCATAAATAAGCAGGGCTTGTCTGTATGGGGGGGTGTTATCATAATAGTTTTATTTGGTATAACTCATTTCATATTTTCACTATAATTTTTATAATTCTTATAATTCAGCATATATTTACCCCGCAGCATAAAGAGAAACTAGATCATAAATATAGCACTAGATTCACGCGTAACGACGGGTTAATAGTTCCGAAATTCAATAATAAGTACGGACAGAGAACGTTTGAATACAACATACCGAAGATATTTAATTTATTACCTGACAATATAAAGCAACATAATTCTATGAATAAGGTTAAATATATGGTGAAAAATTGGTTATTGGAAAAAGAATATTTATTTTGATACTTGATACTTGATAAAATTTATGAAAAAATGTTTAACTGTAGATAAAAGATGTAAATTATAACTTTAAATATATTTGTAAGGAATTATAAGCACCTGCTGTCAAGCCAATTGCAATTGGCTTAGCGGGACTGGATTGTTGATTTATAAAATAAATAAATAAATTAAAAAAAAAAAAAAAAAAAGGAGTGTTTTAAATTCTTTTATGTTAGTGTTCATGTTTCTAATTCTTTCTGGTAAAGAATTAAAAAAATTGACACCGAGATATTTATAATTTTGCTGTCCTATTGTTTTTTTACATTTTAGAGTTGGAAGTATTGACGTTTGTCTAAGATTTCCGTTATTTTTAAAGGGTGCTACTTTATTTTGAATATCATCTTTATAAATTTGTAATGTAGCATGGTAGAAGTATAATGCATTTAATTTTCTGACCTTAAATTGTCTGAATAAAAGTTCTGATGAATATGAATAGGGTTTTTTTAAAATTGTTTTTAATATTAGTTTTTGTGATAAATTGAAGCTTTTAATAGCTTTTCTATGTATTGGAATTACAATAAAATTATTATTTACATAACAAAAAATATAAGCGTAAACCACTAAAAAAAAATGTTTTTGCATCACTTAACTATGAAGTTATGAATAAGAAACAATTTTTAAAAAATACCCCTTTTATGGCTAAGACTATTTTTGATTTTTGAGATTTTGTATGTTCTAACTATTTTCATTCTTATAAAATTATGCACAAAATAAATAAAAACCACTTTTTCGCTTACTTGTCTCGTGTAAATACGACGCGCGATTTTAAATTTTGTAGGCATGAGAATCGAAATATTTCTAGCGTTTATATTCCTCTTAAGCCACAGATACAAGCGTTAGTGAAAACGCATGCTTTTGACGAGAAGCTTTCATGCTAATTACTCGTGCGCTGTTAGGTCAGTATTTAGTTATGGATAGAATTGTTAAAATTGCCTGTAAAATCATGAAAAAATATTTCTTTAAAATACGTTTAATAATTTTTTTATTTTTTTCATGTGAATACCTCACAAGAGTCCCAGCTGCTCCTGTATGAAGCCAGTGCGACTATGGAATTGTTGGTAGTGGGGAGTAGAAGAGGAAAAGGAAGGTGGGGAGGTTCTGGGGCTATTCAGATCTGATCACCAGACACAGCTAAAGCCATGAATGGTGATCTTACACCGGGGCGATTCTGAGAGTATCCTTCACTCTGGAACGTGCCGCAAATACATTATGAGTCCTTATCCCTCGACCACGACGGCCGTCGAAATATTTAAAGCACAAATAAATAAATTAGCATGTATCCGTACTAAATATTTGCTATACATTTTAATTTAAAAAATAATTCATTGAAGAAGAAGATTACTAATAATCCAAACGAAAATATAGTCGAATTTAGGTTTGTATTGTTAAGTAATGAACAAAAAAAAATATAGTTCTATAATCATTATAATTTCGAGGGATCAACTGTCGGGGGATCAACTGTTGGGTCACCGTTATTCAGACTCTTGCCTCTTGACTCTTGCCCGACTCAAAGTAAGCCCAAAATAAAACCGTTTTCCGGGTAGGAAAACAAAATAATTTTGTTCAGCTGTATATTGCTAAGCCAAAGGAATCCTGCTCTGAAAATTAGACCCGGCGCGGCCGTGGCTGACGAAGATTGAGTTACAGCGATAAGTCAATCTCATTCTGACAGCGCGGCTTTGGTTACCCAAAATAAACATACTGCACTATGCCAGTCAGCCAGCCAGTATTAGGTTTAAGTCAAACCGTTAAAAACTGGTGGATAGACTGATAGGAACATGTTGTGAATTTTATTTATTTTATTATCAGAAATACTAAATTCGGTTGTCAGTGCGTGAAGTGAAATATTTCTGTGTGAAAATTTACGTCAATTGAGCTCAATTTTGCTTTGAGAGGAATATAAACGTTAGAAATATTTCGATTCTCATGCCTACAAAATTTAAAATTGCGCGTCGTATTTGCACGAGGCAAGTAAGCGAAAAAGTGGTTTTTATTTATTTTGTGCATAATTTTATAAGAATGAAAATAGTTAGAACATACAAAATCTCAAAAATCAAAAATAGTCTTAGCCATAAAAGGGGTATTTTTTAAAAATTGTTTCTTATTCATAACTTCATAGTTAAGTCATGCAAAAACATTTTTTTTAGTGGTTTACGCTTATATTTTTTGTTACGTAAATGATCATTTTATTGTAATTCCAATACATAAAAAAGCTAGTAAAAGCTTCAATTTATCTGTAGCATATTTTTATGGTCATAATGTAAACTGATTCGTCATAAAGATGAATCTACATAGGATATCATGTAAAGCTTCACCTTAAGTTTAGTTAATAAAATACTTGAAAATTAATGGGAAGGCCCGTGCACTTAATTTATTTTGCCTTCTTGATATTGGCAGCGTTGTGCGGGCATCGTGTGGGCGAAACTATTGTTTAAAATATATTTCTGGCATTATTTCAGCACCCCTATATGTAAATTACCCTTTTACTTTAATAGTACCAGGACACTGTTTTACCAAATTCACAAGACTTCACAGTCTCGGAAATAAATATTCGGATCTGGGAGGTATATTTCACCTTAAATATGATCTAGACTAAAGATACAAATATTTTATTTATTGTTTTAATTTTCTGTGAAACTTAACTTGTAAACAGGAATGTAAAAGCCCATAAGATCGTGTAATAAATAAATGAATAAAATAAATTTTATTATTTGACTTAGGTTATTTATTTATTTATATTTATTAATGCCCTAGTGGGCTTTTACATGAACAGACGGAAATTTATATTCACAATATTAATTACATGTATTACATAATCAATAAAACAGAATAAATAAGAATGCAATCAACTCTTTAGGTATAGAAAATTATAACATAAATTAAAAGAAATGAAATAGTACGAGTTGTACTTAAAAAAAAACTAATACAATTCAGCTTAAAATATTCATACATATTATTAAAAATAAGACCTGAAATAAAACAAAGTGTAATGTATAAGAGCTAGTTAGTATTAGGGTATAAACAAACAATTATATGTGTTTATCACTGCAAATAGAACAGAAAAAATATAATAAAATAACTATATATTTTACTGGTAAAGTTTGTTTGAGAAAAGATTTTATGAAAAGAACAAAAAAATAATAAAAGTTAATTATTAGCAGATAAAATCGAGATTAGTTGACTTTTGAAACATTCAAAACTGTCAACACTAAATATATGTATAAATTCGCAGTATTTATTCGCAAGGTTATGGATTCTTGGAATTGGTGACAAGAGTATTTTTATACAGGGTATTCCACGCTCACACCGCGAAACTTTTGTGGCTGAACTTTCCAGATAATCTACGAAAAACACCCTAAGAAACTTCAAATAAAAATTGTTCAGTGTAATCGTAACTTTACTTTTGCATGACGTGATGCACGTGTTTGGATAACAAAATGGCCACCATCGCATTTCAAAATTTAAATAAAACAGCTGACCGAGGGCGGAGAAATAGCAATTATAAAAGTGTGCTTTTACGAAAGCGTTGAAACCTTAATGATGTTGAACATAAATATTAAATTTTTCATAACCGTATTTTATTTTTTTACATGAGCTCCACACAGGAGGCCCTAAGGAAAATAATTTCCCTCAGGGCCTATGTCATCTTTGGGGATGCTGTGTGGAGGGTTTTTAAGGAAGGGAAAGAAAAAGGTTTAAGGGGTGGGTAGGAATCTGGGGTTCAGTGTGTCCTGGCCAACCGCCTCCAAGACCTAGACACACTTCACCCCATGAACCCGGACACCCCTGCTAAATCACCAAACGTAGCGAACCACTTGGGGTAACCTCTGGCAGAGGTGTTGGTTATCCAATAAAGGTTCTCGGGGCGGCGGTACCCATTCCCGTCTCCCAAATTGAAGCCATCAATTATTTGGGCACTAACGAAAAAAATATTTGCTATTATTGCATTTCATGTAGATTTCAGTGGAAAAAATGTTACAATGACCTAATACATTTTGATTCTAGCCCGTTTAGCCCACGCTCTGCCTCTTTTACACTTGCCTGACATCGTGAATTGCCATCCTATTTGAATTTCATACAAAACAGTTCTATTTTGGAAATTTAAGGTCAGATTGACCAGACTTTAATTTCACAAAACACGCCCACATTGCTTTTCTTGTGTTTTTCTTTATTCTATGCCGACAAATTATTTTACGGGAACGAGAATTGGAAACGACCTGTTGAAAACCTGGAGAAACGACCTGGAGAAAAAATATTGATTTAGGCTAGGTTAGTATGCAGCCAAGGGTGGGTAATAGCTCTCTATGGTGGATGAGTTTGTATGTTTACGAGAGATGGGAAGACTGATAGAGATATTGAAAGAAGGGTAAATGCAGATAACTCCATTAATGGAGGACTAAACGCCATTGGCGCCAACAAAAAACTGTCAAAAGAAGCGAAGCTAGCCGCCCATAATGGAGTGCTGGTACCTACCCTGATGTATGGCAGTGAGGTATGGAACTGCATGGCAGAGAAAGGATGAAATTAGACTGATTGCTGTAGAAATGAGATCCCTGAGGCGTGTGTGTGGTAAAACCATGTATGATCGTGTGAGAAATCTGGAGATCCGCAAAGAATGCAAGGCTGATGTAAGCGTAATGAGTAAGATTAAGAAAGGGACGCTCAGATGGTTTGGGCTTGTAGAGCGAACGTATGAGGAAAGTAGTGTAAGGAAAATATATGACGCAAATGTGAATGGTAGACGAAGTCGGGGACGCCCGAGAAAGACATGGCACGATCAAGTGAATCATATACTTGAGTCAGGCGGTGTTAAGAGTCAGAATAATAGAAGAGCATGTATGAGACGGTATATGAATGAGAACAAGACAAGGAGTGTGTGCCAAGATCGAGTTGTTTAGCGGTCCGTCCTCTCTGCCTACCCCTGCAGTAAACAGCGTGATGGTTAGTTAGTTAGTTTAGTGGATGATAGTAGATATATGTAGATAATTTGGGAGGTGGGTATGGGTACCGTCGTCCCGTGAACAATTCATTGCCTAACAAACAGCGCTGCAATAAGTCACCTCAAGTTACAAGTTGCTATATTTAGTGATTTAGCGGGGATGCCCGGGTTCGTGGGGTGAGGTTTGTCTAGGTCTAGGTGGCAGATGCGTTTGCCCATCTACGGCGTGGCGGGTTGGATCGGGAGAAACTGGTTAAGGCAGGCCTTTCGACTTCTTCAGCCGGACTCTTGACTATCACCTTACACTGCAGTATGAGGAATGGATTCATACCTCCGTCACTCCTGGAAACACTTACCCTCAGATTTCTACCCACACCTCATACCCTTTTCCTTTCCTTAACTTTCTCTCTTTCCTTTCCCTAAAAAGATCCTCCACATAGCATAGGCCCTTCAGGGCCTCCTGTACGGAGCTAATCAATATATATTATAAAAGAAAGTGTACAAAAAGTGCGTCCCGTTAAAACTTAGAAACGAGTCCCTGTACGATCAAGGGTGTGGTAGCCCTCTACCCCCCATCCATGAAAAAGGTTCCCGTTTTACCTGAAGGGCGTGCTTTTGAAGATACAAGGGCTGGAAGTTTCGCCCTCTAGAAATTTCTAGAACAGTACAGAACGTTTGAGTGTATTCGAGAGCATTTCACAATATTCCAGAACATCCCGGTACATTCTAAATTGTTCGGGAACATTCAGAAACATTCCAGATCGTTGTGGAACATCCCAGAACAGTCTCAAATGTTGTGGAATATTGGTAAGGTTATATAAAGCAAGATCCGTCGTGAGTTCGAGCTTTGGTTCAATATCACACCAACTCCCTGAGCGAAGCCGGGTACTCTAACTAGTATAAAAAAAAATCATTAGCGGGTTTTCGTGTTCTTGATAAGCGATTCATTCCGTGTCCAACAGATAAATATTCATCAAACACAACACTCTAATTCGTTCCGGTGGCACCCAGCCCTGGTGGCAGGTGGTGTGGGGGGTGTTCAGGTGGGGTGAGCGCCCCCGATACACCCGGCCCAATAAATCATACCTGTCGGTCCGCATTGTGGTGTGGTGGACCCACTACCCCACCCGCGAGGGGATGGATGTCCGTTTTTATCTCCGCAAAGTGGCGGCGCTGAATCACTTAACCCCTTCACTGCTAAACGGCGATATATCGTCACTTTGTTTGGACAGGGTTCCAACTTCACTTTACCTTGTTCTGAGAAATGAGGTGTCAAAGTTTGCAAAGACGATTTCTTATAATCTATTTACCCATTTCTGATTTTGAGGTTGAATCTTGTGGAAGATATTTTAAATTAACATTTTTTTTTCTCTGATGATAATTATTATTTTTTTTTATATGAGCTCCACACAAGAGGCCCTGAAAAAAAATATTTCCCTCAGGGCCTACGTAATGCTTGGGGATGCTGTGTGGAGGGTCTTTTTGAGGAAAGGAAGGGTAGGGAGAGTTCTGGGAAGGAAAAGGGTTTAAGGGGTGGGTAGGAATGTATTAAAATAATTGCAATAGGTGTCACGCGAGCTGTTTGAAAACTGAATGTACTAATGTGGACTGAATGTATGGAGTGTGGGAGGGGGAAAGGAACTCGGGAGGGTGGTTCACGGGACGAGGGAAGCCGGAGTGTGGTGTGGGGAGAGGAAAAGGCGGAGTGGGAACGCGTGAGGCGAAGGGGACACAGAAGAGGAAGGAGAGGCAGAAGGGGAACGGGACGAATGGGAAAGGACATGCAGGAAGAAACTATTTCTTTATTAAGTGGCATTGCAATGCACGCCCGGAACTCGCTAGTAGTAAATAAAGGAAAATTATTTTCTTTTATAATTATCACTAACTTACAAATAATAGCCAAGTTTGCCTCCGAAATCACGAAAAATTCATCATCATCGTTTTCTTCCCATTATCCTATTCGGGTCGGAGACCCACGGCATCGACAGGGCGCCTCCGGTGACCGGACAACTCAGAATTAAACCAACTCAAAACCACCTCCACCACCAGGTTTAAGGGGTGGGTAGGAATCTGGGGTTCAATATGTCCTAGTCATCCGCCTAGACAAACCTCCCCCCATGAACCCGGGCATCCCTGCTAAATCGCCAAACGTAGCGAACCACTTGGGGTGACCTGTAGCAGAGGTGTTGGTTATCCAATAAAGGTTTCTGCCTCCCAAATTTTAGACGATATGAAAGAATGTTTGATGAAAAATGTGAGATAAAATGATATTTTTCGAAAATATCTACATTTGTGGAGCGTGTAACTCAAAAACGGCTGGGAATTCGAAAATCACGTATAGAATAAAAGTTGTAGATAATTTTATGGGATTTTATTTATTTAATAAAAAAATTCCCCTGTTACGCACCCGATATTTTTCGATATATAAACGGAAACCCGAAAATCGGGACCTTTCCCCTCATCCCCACCGCAGCTCACCACCTAGACGTCAGGAATTTTAGTATGTTCACACCCTAAGCACCCTAAACAAGTTTCTGAAGGAATCGCTTAGGTTAGGCTTATGCTTAGGCTTAGAATCGCACTAAATCTGCTCACGCACTCTACACCTCCTTTTGGACCATTCATTGACTGGACTAATTTGGTGAAATTCGAACTAAGAATGCACCCTTCGATTTATCCTCACAATCCGTGCTCACGTCCAACAATTTTGTTTTTATAGCATCTGCACTTATTTTCATCCCGAGTGTTCGATCGCCATTAACATTGTACTGTACATCTGCGGAAGTCCAGCTAAAAGCAACGAACCGACCCATTCGTCATTTATTTCGAAACCCATACCTTTCAACTTCTGGGCTGTTTCCACTAATTGTGTGACGTAATCAGTCATACCATTGCAAGTCTCCAAGCGAATCGATATTAAATTCCTCAGTAAAATTTGGTGAAGTTTGAACCCTGTAAAATAAATTGAAGCTTTATAAATTTGATGTTGGAACTTTTTAAATTAAGTTTGTACCGAAATACACCACAGATTATTATTCTGAAAAAGGTTTTTGGTTATAGAAATAAGCAAAAGAAATGGTTTGGCATTCAAAGGTCATTTTTGAAAGTAAAGAACCTTTTCTGAATGAGGTGACGATATCGTTGTGTCATTTGTGTAAAAGCCTAGTGATGGCTCTCACATACTTAGTTTGACTTTCTGAACGTGTCAGTTATTTTGAAAACTGATATTTAACTGATATTAAGAAGGACGTATGCGTAACCTATTTCGACCAGTTTATTTTACAAATACAATGAAAAATAAAATAAAAAAATAGATCTTTGTTAAAAATGCATTTTTTTGGGACAATGCATCAACGACAAATTTTTGTTCTGCCGTAAATAGATAATTTGTATTTTAAATTGCACCCTTCACAATGATTTTTTTTCTGAAGTTTTATTTTATATTTCGTTATATTTCTACGATAAATATAGTGAAATTATTATTTAATAATTATTTTCAATTCTGAATGGTGGTCTTACACCAGGGCGATACTGGGAATATCCTCCACTCTGGATTGTGCCGCAAATATACCTTATATTATTTTAAATGATTTGAATTGTAAAAACGTAACTCAATCAAATAAAATTTACTTGCGCACGTCGGAATTTGATTGCTAGTCGAGAACCTTACACCTCGACCACGGAATCCGTAATAAAAAAATCTTTCTACCTGTAGCAAAAAGGTTTTCCGCCTCATATTTAACATTAATTAATATTCTATGTGCACTTTTAGAGTTATCTAAATTATAATAATGGCGGTTTCAAAGCCCCAGCAGCCGGAAGCCGCCCCGGAAGCGCACAATTAAAAGCAAACATCCGGTTCAAGCGGTAGGTTAATTACGTCATAACACGTTACGCGTAGAATTTCACCATTTCTCCCGAAATTCGGCGGAACAGGAAAAATGAGGGAATTCCTAGTTATATAACCAGGAGTGCAGCATCCCTCACCAGTGGCGGATGAAAAATGGGGAGTCACAAACATTTTTGAAAGTAATAGGTATACACAATACTATAATAATAGGAAGAAGTGTTTCGCTACGTTCGCTAAGTGGTTACATAGCAGGTGTCAAGGTTAGCGGCGATGCGTCTGCCTTCTTATTGCATAGCAGGCTGAATCGGGAGAGACTGCTTGAGGGAGACCGTTTGGCCACTCCAGTTGGACTCTTTCGACCGTTCGCCTCGCACCGCGCTAGGAAGGGTGGATTCATGCGTCCGTCACTCATGAAACCGCTACATCTCGAATCCTATTAAAAACTACCCCCCTCCTTGAAAAGATTCTCTACATAGCACCCCCAAAGATGAAATAGGCCCTGAGGAAAATTATATTATATAACGATCCTTTTTGGAGCTATTGTAAAAAAAAATTAAATTCATTGGACTGTCTGGCGACTAAGACGAGAATTACAGTTTCCTTACAAACCAAAATATTTTCTTTCAAACACTTCTTGAGATCTGACGTTCAGTGGCTGCAGTAAAGGGGTCTGTAGAAGGTTGTCGCCTCGAGCCCTTACCAGCCGGAAATTCAAAACTGCAAAGCGGAAGTAGAGTAAATTAGGAAATCCGGAAGGAGAGAACTGACTGAAGATGAAAGGAAGGAATTGTGAAAAGAAAATTTCTTGCTGAAATTGACTTGACAAAGAGAAGAATGACTTCGTGTATTCAAGGTAACTCCATTTAAAAGATATAAAAAAGACATACTCATACACACTCTTATTTCTTATCTACTCTTGACATGGCCCGACTCAAGTATCAAATTCACTTGATCGTGCCATGTTTTCCTCGGCCATGCGTCCATGCGTCCATGCGTCCCCGACTATAATGAGATATCACGTGTATTTATTTTTCGTTGAACGCACGATTTCTAAACTAAACAGCGGCGTGTGGCCTTCACTCACCGTTGCCAAGCAATGATTTCCCGGCACGTTGCGACAGCCGCTCGGCTGACCAGTCGCCAGAAAATCTGTGATTTTGACGCCGAATGCATGCGTAAATCGTTGCCGCGTATGTTTTGCCTTAAAACAAAATTCTGAAAATTTCAATATACTTTGTACTAAGTTGTTAAAAAACATAACGTGATTAATGGACGGCGACCCCTTACTGAATTATTAAAAACGTCACCATCTTAAAACGTAAACGGAACTTACAAATATGTTTACAGACAGAGGAAATGCAAAATGGTTAAGTTAAAACAGGGTCATAAGAGACCGTCATCTACATAGTAAAATAGTGAAGTCAAGGTGTGAAATTTATTCATGGAGAAAATATAAAATATAAATGGGATCGTTTCCGATAAAAATCCAATTTATAGGTCACAGGAGCGCATGAAATTCACTTTGTTTTAAATTCTGAAGGAAACGGTGTTTTCGTGTCGCCGTGCGTGCAATGGAAAATATAACCCAATTTAGCGACAGAAAATGACTGACTTCGACAAGCATCAAAGCGACCAATTTCACGACGGTATTTGTAATACTGTTTGCATTATTTATCCCTCCAGGAATATTTCCAAAGCGCTGCAATACTTCGGTAGACGTAGGTGTTTGCGATAGTTGCAATGGCAGGTGAGCCTTTTAATATCATAAGAATAGCGTACCTAAATGTATGGATTTCAAAAATGCATTTAACAGTTTTCTCTTGATAACTGTTCAAAAAAAAATAAATCAGTGTACAATTCACAAGCGGTAGAAGTGAAACCTTCAGAAAACTAAAGTAAACAAGAGTGGGGAGACTACGAAGCCCTTTTTTTATTAACGTGAAGGATGATTTTTTCCATATTTCGAATCCAATTCGTCCAATCCAATTCCAGTGCACCTTTTCCTATGTATTTTGTCGCCTTAATTCGTATTTGTTCAACAGCCCATTAGAAAATTTTACAAGAAGAGAAGGTTTTCTTTCATTATTTCAATAAAACATTTTTTATTTTTTTTTTAAATTTATTTATTTATTTACATTTAAAACCTGCTAAACTATTATTGTAGGTGTTTAAGATAAAGCTATTTCCGTAAATGTAAAGGTCTCATTGGTTTAAATAATTCATAGTTAAGTGATTAACTATCATTTTTTATACTTTATTTTTAATTTTAAAGTGGAGATTGAACCAAAACAAAAATGGTCTGTTGGACAAATAAGAACTGAGGCGACGATTTGGCCATCTTGTTAGTATTTGTGTTTTCTTCTTCGGAGTCGCTCGATGTAGCTTTATTCTGTGTTTTCTTTTGCCCGTTCATTTTGGAGTGGTTTGAAGGTTGAATATTGATTTTACAAAAATAAAAATGTGTGTGTTTTTTTTTATTTCGTAGGATTCGATTCTTGGTCCGCTAAATGTCTGCAGAAATTCGTAAAAAGATACTACACCAAAGGAGACTTACGTGGGACCGTGGATTTATCATATTTTATTCGGACCGAGTACCCGTGAAATAAATAAATATTTTATTGCTATCTTATTCTCTCGCAGGCTAAATTCTGTAGAAGTGCGTGCTTGTCTCTTTTTAGTGTCGCTTGTTTACGTTTCATCGAGTTTCAAATCACAACGGTGATAAAGAAGTTTTCACTTCAAAAATTTAAAATCCCTTGACAGAATACATTTTGTTTCTGTGTATACCGCACGACGTTCTAATTGCTCCGGTGCTGGTGAGACTATGGCAGGTATGTTGTGAGGCTGAAGGGAGTGGAGGAATGGATGGGGAGAGGAAGGTTGGAAAGAAAGGCCATTCAAATCTGGCCACCGTTCAAAAGCGTCTACTGCCAATTTGACTGATTGCCTCTCACCAGGGCGTTACTGAGAGTATCTACCAATATGGAACGTGCTGCGGCTAATTAGGTTTTACATATGCAAAAAACACAACAATTATTTTGGAAGGATCATAATATTACCTACCAGGAGCACATGACGCCACGTGGATGGAAAATGAATTAGGCAATATTGGGCGGTAAAGAAAAACGCAAAAGACAAAGGCTAACGGAGACTTTTTGCGACACTTCACACCCCTATGCTTATCTGCGTTCCGGGAAGAAAACCATGCAGAAAAAGCTTTGAGTCCTGTGAATTGACGCCAATTTTTACCCGCTGTTCCGTTGTTCCCTTGGTATTTCATTGAAAAAGATCTTAGATATTACCGTTGATAGAGCAAAAATTACATATTACAAGGAAATTGGTCTACAATACAACTGTAGCATCCCACCTGAATCTGCACAAGTGTAATCTTTCTGAGCAATAAAACACAAGTTAAAATAATGGAAATAGATGTGTGAATGCGGTAAGGTGCAGACCACCGAACGTGTGGTCAACGAATGCCCGCTCCATTCATTCCCCGGCGGGATTGATGAGGTCCACAGGGCAACGCCTGAGGCCCTAGACTGGCTCGCAGACCTAGATGTCCCCCTTGTATTGCAACACTAAGGGAGTACAAGAAGGCGCTGAAAAAAAGCGCAATACCTTTGCACGATGATGTCGTCTCTCACCCGGCATGCCGCTTGAAGTCCCGAAAACCCTTCTGGACAGAAGGAGAAAGACTCCTCCATTCACCTCTCACCCCAGAAGATAGGTGGAAGCTTGAGTGGCAATCGGCCAAGGTGAAAAATGCCCATCTCGTACAAGACCTCACTTTTTATAACATGAAATACCGCACAAGAGTCCCAACTGCTCCCGTCTGGAGCCAGTGAGACTATGGCATCCCCAATTGGGTATGTTGTGAGGCTGAAGGTAGTGGGGAAGGGAAAGAGATAGGGAAGAGGAAGGTGGGGAAGTACCTGGCTATTCAGATCTGGTCACTAAACACGGCTAAAGCCATTTCAAGCAACGTTTTAATTCTGAATGGTGGTCTTACACCAGGGCAATACTGATAGTATCTTCCACTCTGGAACGTGCCGAAAATATACTTTATATTATTTTAAATGAATAAATTGAGAAATAACACAAATTAATCCAATAAAATTTATTTGCGCACGTCGGGTTCGAACCCGCGACCTTCGGATTGTGAGTCGAGAGTCTTACCTCGGGACCACGTAGGCCGTCAAAGAGGAGATTGAGAGACAGCCTGGGTTCTCATTGCCTCGCTTTTACCATCAGGCGGCACGGATGAATACTTCTCTCTGTTTGTTAATAAATTAATCTTTCACAAAATATCTGCAAACTTTAATAAAGTTGATCCATGACAATGTTAATAGGTTCAGGACAATCTTTGAGAAGGATCTGTTGTTTATTTCTGAAAATCCTCCCTTAGAACTCGACATTTTCAAGTACCCACCGACAAGGGTCCTCGAATAAAGCTCCACGTAAAATTAAACTAAGGTTTATTTTTACGCCGTAGAAATTTATCCCGGAATTTCCTGCAGGATATTTCAGCAATTTTGAAATGTGAAACCCTTTTCACATTAGCTTAGCAGTGACGTACATTTTTATTATTTCTGAAAAATGGTTAGGATTTTTAAAAATAAAGGTCAAATTTAATTGTATTCGCAGTAGAATTCAGATATCTGAGGAACGCGTGTTAAAACAACCGACGTGATTAATAATATTTCGATAGACACGTGTTATAAAACGCGTGTCTGAAGTAAGCAATATTTGACCCTTCTTCTGGCAAAAATGAACAAACATTTAAAAATATAAAATGTAGCCTAGGGGAAATTAGTGACAAATATAGTTTTAATTGGTAAAGTTTATATGGTGTTAATTTAAGTGATTTACAGGGTGTCCGGAAAGTTGTAGTACAAGCGGAAAATTAGTGAGTCTACATCTCATTGGGGTCGATGTTGTGGTATATTTTTTTTTGATTTGAGCTTTCGTTTTCGAGTAAATCTTGTTATTGTTCGCCGTAAGTTCTTTCTTGTTTTATTGTAATGTACAATGGATTCGATAGTACTGTTTTATTGTCTATACGTAGCGAGTGATTACTAAGGCTACTAAAATGGTTCTGCCCACGCCGACGGCTGCCTCGGCTCCGAGGGCACCGCGGCCGCTCGACAAACTTCGTCGGAACCCGATCGTTTCCGAATGATCCAATACATGGATAATTACATATACTACAGAATTGAATTTCGCATTCCATGAAAACTTAGAATCATACAGCTTCTTGAAAAGTCATTAAAAGTTATGATAAAAAATTGAAAAATAGCCCATAACATAACCTATTTTTCCAATAATTTTTTTTCATCAATTTCATCACTTTTAACGGCTTTTCAAAAGAACTGTTGAATTTGCCTGATTCTGAGTTGTCCTGTCACCGAATTTCGATAGTTACAAATTTTTTATCAATTTTACCAGAAGTAAGGAAAAAAATTGCTTACTTCGCGCACAAGGGCACATCTACAGTGCACTTCTATCAGTTTTATTTTATTTTATTTATTTATTTTGCAGAAACAAACAGTACCTACATAATTAAATAGTAGAAAATAGTTACAAAGTTATAGAATTTAATACAATAATTGATACCGATGACGTGTCGCTGTTATATATATATTTTTGTGTAATAAATTCTACATTTGTGCGTGCGTGCCTGCGCGCACGCGTGTGTGTGTGTGTGTGTGTGTGTGTTTGTGTGTAGTTAAAAAAAATAGAGGGAGGTAATCAAAAAAAAAATATGGGTATTTGTGCTTGTTTGAATAGAGTTGAATGTTTGAAGGATGCGGGAAATGGGAAGTTGGCTGCATCTGGCTAGTAATTTACTAGTTGTGTAAAAAATGTTGGTGTGGCGAGTTCTTTTAGATGGGATGTTAAAATTAATTTGGGATAGAAGTTCGGGGCAGTCTATTTCGTTATGTATTATTTTATGGAGAAATGTCATGTCAGCTACCGTTCGCCAGGATTTCAGAGATTGGAGAGAGGCAGACATAATTATTGTTGATTTTTTTTTGATTTACTAGATTCTTATATTCCTTGAAGAGGTGAATCATTTAAATTTACTGAATTTAAAGTTAATGTTCTTTATACAAATAGAACGGCGTCATTTGCACCTCGCAATCTTTACCTCATGTGGGTATTTAAAAATATTACTTATTTATTAGAGACTGCAGGTCCTGAATTCAATCGGTAGGGAAAAATTGTTACCTAAAAACCCTACTAAAATTGCATCTTTTTGGTCATCATCAATTCTTTGTTGTTATATTTATAACCGAGATACTTAATAAGTATATTTTGTATGCGATCTATATTATTGACGTATTGGGTGTATTTGGGCACATATTTTTGATATACAGCAGACTTCTTGGGATAATCTATTCAGTGGAATATAAATTCTTTCAGCACCATTTCAGTAAAACTTTTTATACAGCGTAATCAAATTATTATTCAAGTAAGCCGATTTTTCACTTGGCGTTTTTTTTACCCTCTGCGCCAACTTTTCACTTCTTAAATACACAATGAATTAAAACTCTAACAAGAGCCATTATTATACAACTTCTGTTTCGCTGTCTTTAAAGGTATAATTCTGCGATGTTCAGTCAGTTCAACGTTTTAAACTCGTGCCGGGTGTAATTAAAATAAACCAGAAACTAAAACTTTGGTCTTTAAAATAATTGCGATTAATGTCAGCGGTTTAAATTTTGGTTTATTCACCTGTGAAGGATTCGCAGTGGTGATGAGATGTTTTTCAAGAAATATAAATATTCCCAGGATGAATTTCTTTGACTTTTATTCAGGAAAAATTTTCAAGGTTTCTTGTATAATGAGGGATGACTTATCTAGCAGAGGATTGAACCCACGACGCGACAAATGCCCGTGAAACCCATATAAGCCATGGGTTTTACGGGACATCCATCTAATTTGACGGCCTCCGTGGTCCCGAGGTAAGACTCTGGACTCACAATCCGAAGGTCGCGGGTTCGAACCCGGCGTGCGCAAAATTTTTTATTTGATTAATTTGTGTTATTTCACAATTTATTCATTTGAAATAATATATAGTATATTTGCGGCACGTTCCAGAGTGGAAGATACTATCAGTATCGCCCTGGTGTAAGACCACCATTCAGAATTGAAACGTTGCTCGAAATGGCATTAGCCGTGTTTAGTGACCAGATCTGAATAGCCAGGTAATTCCCCACCTTCCTCTTCCCTATCTCCTTCCCCTCCCCACTACCTTCAGCCACACAACATACCCCAGTTGGGGATGCCATAGTCTCACTGGCTCCAGAGGGGAGCAGTTGGGACTCTTGTGCGGTATTTCACATAAAAAAAAAAAAAAAAAAAAAATTCAAAACGCGCCTTGAATTGAAATGAATAAACTTTACAAAATAAATCTGAAAACCGAACAAAGGCACTGCCCGAAGCCAGTGGGACTATTTTATTATTTTTTTTACATTAAATGGAGGGGAACCATTATACTAAGTCAGTGGACATCTTCAATTTATCTTTAAGCCGCCGCTACCCGAATTTCTTGCATATCTCCCTTGAACATTTGAAGTTTTTCAGCTCTTAAAAAAATATATGTTATTTTTTAAGATAATATCTGCACAATCCCCACGCCGAAATGCAAATTATATGAAATTCACTCGATAGAAAAAAATCGCAAAGTATGCTCCATTTTTTTTTATTTTCAAGCCTGTCTCTATTATTTAAGAAATTATATGTATGAAAAAATTCAGTGTTTCTTTGAACGTTGTTTTAGACAACCCCCTCGAGATTTTTGTTCTATTCTAAATGATTCGTGTTTTATTAAACATTTTCACAATTTTCGCTTCAATTTTATCGTTTGAAATATCAGCGCGCTCTCTCCAACATTCGTAATTACGTATATCTCCATCTTCTTCTTTTCGAGCTCGGATACGGCGCCTTAAACAAATTTAAATTATTGTTATTGAGGCAGTTCAGTTATGTACAATAAATATGTATTTTTCTAACTATGCTATATATGCAAAAGCCCCGAAAAAGTGCGTTT
Organism: Glyphotaelius pellucidus; assembly: GCA_936435175.1. NCBI lineage: Eukaryota > Metazoa > Arthropoda > Insecta > Trichoptera > Limnephilidae > Glyphotaelius > Glyphotaelius pellucidus. Next base: position 21,461,635 of record OW386561.1, on the reverse strand, counting down.
AAATAAATAAATTAGCTCCACACAGGAAGCCCTGAGGACAAAAGAATTCCTCTCAGGGTTTATGTCATTTCTGGAGATGCTGTTTGGAGGGTTTTTTTAGGAAAGGAAGGAGAGAAAGTTCTGGGAAGGAAAAGGGTTTTAAGTTTTGGTGGGAATCTGGGGGTCAGTGTGTCCAGGAATGATGGACATGTGAATTGATCCCTCCCACTGCGGTGCAAGGCGATGTTCCGAGAGAGTACCTAGCGTTTTTTTATTAAGTAGCATTGCAACGCATGCCGGGAACTAGCTAATTTGATGTAAATAATATATGTTGTAAAAGATTTGTTTAATTAACCATTTTTTTTTCTCTTTCCAATACCAAAGAACAGCATCTTTTATTTTGTTGTCTTTTCTTTTTTGTGAAAACAAATTAATCCATATTTGTTCAGAAAGTCTGGAAACTATCAGGATAACATCTTAGCGCAGGGTAATTTTCACTTTTTAATTTATTTTGACTTATCGTAAACAAGCGAATTTCTCCCCACACGCAGTTGGCGATCGCACAGAGGTCTTAAGTGCTATTTCAACTGGACAAAAAATTATTTGTAAAAGTTCTTCTAATTCTATTATTCTTCTTCCCCTTTTCCGGTTTGGGTCAGGGAGCTATTGGGCGCCAAGACGCCTCCAGACATCCATGTTCCTCTCCTCCCACAGTATCTCATCTCCTCCCACAGTATCTCATCTCCTCCCACAGTATCTCATCTCCTCCCACAGTGTCTCATCTACAGCATTACATAAAACAAAAACCGTAATATTATAGGTCAGATTATAAGACAAATTAAATTCATAACAGATTTATATACAAAAAGCTTATTTATGAACGTTTTACATTTATTCAGTTCACAATTGAAGATGCCCACTTTTGATATCTTGTTATTGTAATTATTTTATAGTCAGTTCAATCAAGAATTTTGTGTACACTTTATTTAACATTGATCCATTTTGCTCCTGTTGTACAAGTTACGGGGAATATGAATGTAGAGTTAAGTAAACATCAAATAAGTATTTAACACTGTACTTACAAGTTTATTGTAACAATTTACATCTGAACCATAATTTATATTTATAAAATATTCGTATATGAAAAGTGGGAGCGAACCCGTAGTGATTTACAAAGTTGTTATATCTTCGGCGGTCTGGAACAGAATGGTTCCCATTATTTTTTACTGGCAACGGTGATTAGGGTGAAAATGTTGTGAGATCTATTGACGTGTGAGAAACCAACAGGAATGATTCAAAATAGCTGCATCGTTCGCTACCACAAAGTTATAACATGTTTAATTTTGTCGAAAGGTCGGAGCATTTTCGCCATACAATAGAACCCAAATATTTACGTACATAAGATCCTCTGACTCCCAGATTTCTAACCACCCGTAATACCTTTTTCCTTACCAGAACTTCCTCTCATTCCTTTCACAAAAAGACCCTCTACACAGCATCCCCAAAGAAGGTTTAGGTCCTGAGGGAAAATCTTTTCCTGTGCGGAGCTAATGAAAAAAATATAAAAAAAACAATACTTAAAATTTGTGATATCAGCACTACAAAAAAATCAAAGTGAGCAATTCACACGTGGTAGAAGCGAAACCCTGATAACTAAAGAAGAAAAGAGAGGGAAGACTACGAAGCACCACGGAAAGAGGATAGCGATTATACCATTTCATTATCTCGCAGGCTAAATCCTGTACATAGATGTATGTGTTTGTCTCTTGTTTGCGTCGCTATTTTTCGTTTCATCGAGTTTCAAATCAAAATGGCGCTAAAAAAGTTTTCACTTCAAAAAGATCCGTTAATTCTATAAGGGTTGTTAGGGAAGGCTGACTAGAGTAAAAAGTCTTTCTAAAGTAGTAATTTTTGGCCAGCTAGAGTTGCAATTTGAACCTTTGTGGATACTGCGTAAACGCGATATTAGAATGGCATGGCGTGCTCGGAGAACATAAATCTTAGGGTTCATTATGGCGAATATTCTGAACATTGGAGTAAGGAGAAAAACAACATGTCCTGTTACGTTATGTGGATGTGCGTATTTTCCTCATTTATTGAATTTTGTGGAGATATATTTTTTATGTCTTGGAACTGAAGGCGTATTGGATTAGTGTTAACGTTTAAATTTTATCTTTCTAAAAATAATTCTTCTAGGAAAATCGGAAAAATGTTAGGAAAATAGGTGAGTAAATTATTTTATAAATGATTATGTGAGTTTTTTCCTTATTTGTTTTTGGGGTATTATGCCGTGTTGCGCTACCTCCTTCTTTAGCCAACGTTTCGGACAGCGTTACAGTGTCCATCGTCACAATTACACATCTGCCCTGATGATGGACACTGTAACGCTGTCCGAAACGTTGTCTGAAGAAGGAGGTAGCGCAACACGGCATAACACCCCAAAAACAAATAACAAAAAAACTTATCTGATTATGTGAGGTTTGGAAACTTTCTACGCTGGGAAATTTTATTTTTCTGAAAAAAAAATCTTCCGGAAAAATTGGTAGGAAAGTGGGGCAGTAAATTTTTATTAAAGCATTTGTATTTTTGATTTTGCTGTGTAAAGTTTGGAATTTTGTCCCAAAAAATGCTTCCAGGAAACTTGGGAAATGGGAAAAAAAAAATTGATGGTGGGGGGACAAAATGGTCTGAAAGTTTTTTTAGATTAGCTCCACACAGTAGGCCCAGAGGAAAAAAAATCCCCTCAGGGCCTACGTTATCCTTGAGGATGCTGCGTGGAGGATATTTTTAGAGAAGCAAGGAGAGGAAGTTCTGGGAAGGACAAAGGTATGAATGGTGTGTACGAATCTGGGGGTCAGTATGTCCAGGACGTATGAATCCGTCCCTCGCGTTGCGGTAAGGTGGTGTTCCGGCTGGAGAGATTAAAATGTCTTCTTCTACCATTCTCTCACGATCCGGCCTACCACGCAGCTGGTGGGCAGAAGCTTCCGCTGCCAAGTACAAACCTCACCTCATTAACTTGGGCACCCCTGCTAAGTCAAAAACGTATTGGGGTGACTTATGGTTTGGAAACTGAGAATTTCATAGTTTTTAGACATTTTTCGTGGGGATACTGTTTGAAAACTGTTTGTTTCTTTTTGAAAATAACAGATATAGAACAGAACTTCCGTTTAAAACTGATACACGCTGAAACCGTACAGACAAAAGACTATTAATACTATCCGATTCAAGCAAAAATTTTGTTTATGGTTTGTTTTATATGGATCCATTTTGAACAGGACAGAAAAGCGTATGGAGCGCGCAGGTACATGCAATGGAAGTTATGAGCTTGATGTAAGTTTAGAAACAAAAGGGGCCCGCTGTGCGATGACCCAACAGGCCTCGACCATATTTTGTCAGTAGATCAGAATATTTCCAATATTGCAATAAAATCCATCTAAATGAATATAACAAAAATTAAAGCTGTTTTTGAAAGGCTATGAAATACGTTTTCAATTGTGATTATTAAAAATAACCATGTAATTTTTTAAATTTAAAATTTTTTAATGCAAACGTTAAAAACTTTAAAAATGGCTCGTTGCATTTTTTTAAGCTAAAATCACTGACCAAAAAAAAATTACATATTTTATTAGACACATTAATTTTAAACGTTTTCATCACCTTGCTTTTTTGTCGTTTCATGTAAAAATAATTCTGTAGCGAATCTAATTATTTTAGCGTATAAGTGTTGAAATATAGAAGGCTCTCCCTTTCTAACATCGCTTGTCCCTTACACCCAACACCGCTGGGGTAGCGGACCGATATAAAAGACAAGCAAAACCCTAAAATGTTAAGTCTGCCTTCCGAGGTTAGCTCGCGCGGCTTCAGGTCTCCGTAGAGAGAAAAGATACTCGTACAGCCTTTGTCATATAAGGTGACGAGTGGTTAGGGAACAATTGATTTCCTTTGGGCTACTTAGTGTAGAAATACCCATAAAGTTATTGTGGTAGTTTTTATTGATAAACTACTGTGTGTTACGATTATTGAACTGTATACTTGCAAATTGATTATACCCAAATAAAGACAAATTGTGTTTACGGAATAAAAGTGCGGATTTTATTTATTAAATTGACCATACCGTTACAATGGCGCCCAACGTGGGGCTAATCAATTCGCGAGTGTTGTAAGTTCAGTAAAATCAGTGAAACTAGTGGAAGTAAAATCACGAAAGTTGTGAAAATTTCGAGATAAAGTCTAGTTTAGGGGGAGAGAAAAAGTGAAAGTGTGAAAGCGCTAATGAAATTACGATCGAGAAAGCGTAGTATGTAGTTACAAGTACAACAGTGAAAAGTTGAATAATGACGCTTGCAAAGAATGCGATGGCGTCTAAAAGACCATCGTATGTCGTGATACGCGATGTCTTAATTGTTGAACAAGAAGAAGGAATGTCGACGGAACGGTTTATTGCCACCAAAAGGGCATTGTTTGCCGAACTTCCAGTTGATTATCTCTGTGAGGTAATGGAGCTGGATATGATGTACGTAAGGCTCAATCCATTCATACGAGAGAAGATACCTAGACGCTCTATTCAAACGTTTGAAGAGCTACTCCGTAAGGTTAAACTGGCAGAGGAAAGTGCTCCAGAAAAAGTTAGCCAACAAGATGCAATTCAAGTCATACCTACAGAAGCGCTACCAGATAAAGCATCGCAAACCACGGAAGATGTTTATGAGTACAGTGAAAAATCAAAAATCTACCTTCCTGTAACTCAAATAATACCTTTAGAAGTGCCACCGGATAAAAAACCAGAAACCGAAATCTCTGAAGTATCAGAAATAATGTCTGCTAAAATATTGACATTAGATTACCCAGTTGAACCGTCTATAAAACTGATCGAACAAGATGTTGATGTCCTGACTGCAGTACCGCGGGATAGTCTGGCCCCTCGCAAAATTGACATCCTAAGTCCTATGCTACAAGACAAACTTCAAAAGGTGTTAGAAGAAGCACCATTGGCAGCACCTTTCGTGATGGCTACCAATTTAAATGTTACCAGCCGATTTTATGCAGATCATCTACAAAAACAGGCAGCAATCACACCCAAAGTAGAAAGATATCATCTGCTTGGTATGGATTACATGCTACCAACTGCAATTGTAATCCCCACCGATGTCCGCGCAGGAGACTGGCGCATAAAGGTCAAGATAAAATATGGATGCAAAGTCTTCCGCCCTTTGGGTAACTGTGCTTTTAACAGCATGCGAATTAAATTGTACAAGGCGAGTCTCAAACCTATCGAACAATTCATATCACGGGTTGTTTCAAAATTCAGCGAAATCGACCACCCATTCAGAAAACTACAAAATAAAGGGAGAGTGCCAAGATATTGGATGATTTACGAGCGGTCAAAAGCAGAAACAAAGCAGCAAAAGAAACAAAGACACGTGCACAGGCCTGCAACGATAATATTGGAATCGAGCTGTAATAAGAGCCTTGAAGATATAATACTAAACCTGAAACATCATAAATCGAAGGATAATTGCGCAAATCCTCTCGAAATAATAATAAACTGCTAAGTTGGACAATGTACATGGATAACATGTGTGCTGTAAACAGGGGCACACATTTACAGCCGACCGTAATCCGAGCCTTTAAAACTTCGAAAAAGGTCATAACCCATAATGGACCCATGGACAAAGCAAAGAATCCAGAAAAACATTAAATCTAAATTGACGTACAAGTGAATAGGGTCTCACGAAGTAATATGATGTAAGTGCAAAACAAAGAAGCAGGCACAGCCAAGATAAACAGTCGTAAATTAGTGCCACCGGACCATTTTTCGAGAAGGATGACTTCAATCACTGCAACCGGAGTCAACTGGCCACGTGTGACCATCATCATCGCCCCACATGCCCAGATTTTTCAGAACAACAAGAAAGCCATAAATCTAAATAGCTTCTTAAAAGTAATAAGGACCTACCCATCATTACTTGCAACACGAGACGGACCACAGTAGAAGACATTAGGGACCTATCATAAATCACCGGAAGTTGGACCCTATTATTCAAGACGGCAGACCTCCACAATGGCAACTGATGGGGACCCCACGTGCAGAATAGCGCGACCAGCGGCTGACATGCCGCACACTGAAAAACCTATGATAGTTCTTATGTGTAAAGACCAAAAAAAAAAAAAAACAATTTCTATTATTATAATTGTTATGTGTAAAGACTGTAAAAATCAACTTCTTCTATTATAATTTTTATGTGTAATTAGGTTAAGAAAATAATTTTGTTTATGGAAATGAAACTTATCGAGGCGATTTAAGTTCCATTTAGGGGGAGTCTGTAGCGAATCTAATTATTTTAGCGTATAAGTGTTGAAATATAGAAGGCTCTCCCTTTCTAACATCGCTTGTCCCTTACACCCAACACCGCTGGGGTAGCGGACCGATATAAAAGACAAGCAAAACCCTAAAATGTTAAGTCTGCCTTCCGAGGTTAGCTCGCGCGGCTTCAGGTCTCCGTAGAGAGAAAAGATACTCGTACAGCCTTTGTCATATAAGGTGACGAGTGGTTAGGGAACAATTGATTTCCTTTGGGCTACTTAGTGTAGAAATACCCATAAAGTTATTGTGGTAGTTTTTATTGATAAACTACTGTGTGTTACGATTATTGAACTGTATACTTGCAAATTGATTATACCCAAATAAAGACAAATTGTGTTTACGGAATAAAAGTGCGGATTTTATTTATTAAATTGACCATACCGTTACAATTCACAATTTTTTTTTTAAATTGTGGTAGGAAACTTTGGTTTCAAAAAAGTGTACATTTTAATTAGTTGATTGAATAATTGTTAGACTTAAATATAAAGCGTGTTGTCTTTTCTTTCCAATACCGTTTAGATAATTTTTCTTACTCTAATAGTAAGGGAGATACAACTTTCTTTTCTATGAGACCTATGTGAGTTGTTCCGAAAAGCAAACAAGGAAGCCTGAGGGGTTAATGCAATTTGTAGTAGTAGGGTGACCTCTACTAATAAAGGTTCATGGTTCATCTCCTTGTTTCTATCATCTGTGGTCACAATAATAAGATACCTGCCTCAATCATTCGTCGGATGCTTTGAGGTCACCGTAGTCAATCCTCGAGGCATATTAAATTCTAAATTGCGGTGAAAGATGCCTATAGACGTGTTTATTGCATTCCCCACTGAAGACTTGGAATTCTCAAATGCGAAGGACCGAAATGTTCCCGAATCCATCATTCCATTTCATTCAACTAAAATAAGATCAGTACCTACAATAATTCAAATTAAAAAAATCAAATTAACAAAACATTTATTTTTGGGGTGTTATGCCATGTTTTTGGGGTGTGTTGCGCTATCTCCTTCTTTAGCCAACGTTTCGGACAGCATTACATTGTAAAAAAAGCTTAAGGTTTAAATGAGAAATATACTAAAGTTAAATTTTCAAAAGGAAAATATTTTAAGGAAAAACATTACAAACAGTAATCTTTAAAATAAAAAAAAAACTTTAAAAGAAACATATCCAACAGAAAAATATTTGAAAAAAAAATATTTTAAAAGAAAACATTTAAATGAGAAACATACAAAATTTAAGCATTCAAAAGGAAAATATTTTAAGGGAAAATATTCAAAGGATCAAAATTATGCCGTCTTGAAACGTTGTCCCTTTCTCGCACATGAAACTATCTCTCTCTCACACAGTAACTGTATCGTTACACGATATTGACAACGTGTGATGAGATATAAACGAGTATATTTGAAAACCAGTATAGAAATAAATGCATTTACTTTAAAATGATCACAAATCGGAATATGTTATCCAATAAAAGTACAAAATTTGGCAGTTCCCGAGGCATCCGTAATATGGAATACAATGAACAGAATTTACCTAGAAGTGTGATGTTTACCGATTTGAAAGAAAACATAAAATTAATGAAAATAATATTAGCGAAACTCAATCGAAAATCTGAAACAGAAAAGTCAGAAAAAGATACGGTCACAGCTGGGACTCGAATCTAGAACCTATCGCTTGCCGAGTCAGTGATCTAGCAACTGAGCTAATGTGTCCCTATCCGATTCGGTCACATTTAACTGTATCATTATTCGACCAATAACTACCAACATTATCTTCATTTTCTTAACGCATATTTTTATTGGCTGCTTTCTTTATAGTCATCTATCTTTATTCATAGGTCCTGAGTTCGAGCCCCATATGTGACCGTCTCTTTTTCCGTTTCAGATTTTCGATTGAGTTTCTTCTTCATTATTCAAATTATTACAATTTGACGTTTTACTCATTACGTTAAAAAAAGCATAACATATTACAGGCAAAGAGAAATTGAGCTTTGACTCCTGGGCCCCAGACAGGCCCAAGAAAATGTTTGTCATTTCAAGAAATATTTTTTTTACAATAGCTCCACTCAGGAGGCCTCGAGGAAAATAATTTCTATCATGCCTGTGTCATCTTTGGGGATGCTGTGTGGAGAGTCTTTTTGGGGAAAGGAAGGAGAGGAAGTTCTGAGAAGGAAAATGACGTGCGAATCTATTATTAGCTCTACACAAGAGGCCCCGGGCCTTTGTCATTTTGGGAGATGCTGTGTGGAGGGTCTTTTGAGGAAAGGAAGGAAATTAAGTTCTAGGAAGGAAAATGGTATGGTGGGTAGGAATCTGGGGGTCAACATCTCCAGAAGTGACGGACGTATGAATCGATCCCTCCCACTGCGGTACAAGGCAATGTTCTGAGAGTCCTCAAAACCTTAACCAGTCTCTCCCGATCCGACCTGCCACGCAGCTGGTGGGCAGATGCATCCTCTACCAAGACCCGGACAAACCTCATCCCACGAACCCAGGAACCCCTGCTAGGTCTCAAAACGTGGCGAACCATTTTTTTTTAAATAGCTCCACACCGGAGAAAACAATTTCCTTCGGGCTCTTTGTCATTTTAGGGAATGCTGTGTAGAGGATCTTTTTAGGGAAAGAAAGAATAGGAAGTTCTGGGGTGGGTAGGAATTTGACTTTGGTCAAAGTGTCCAGGAGTGACGGACGAATGAATTTGTGGCAGCCCAGCAATGCGCAATAACTAACGAATATTCTAGAAGCTAGGAGAGTATCAAATTACGCTGATAACACTTCCACACGATGGAGAATCTTCGAGACTGTTCTTGTAAACATTCTATTGTCAGCACTTATCGCTGCGCGTGTGGAAGTGTTATCAGCGTAATTTGATACTCTCCTAGCTTCTAGAATATTCGTTAGTTATTTCGCATTGCTGGGCTGCCACGAATTTAACGTGACTTTGTCACTGGAAAGGGGGTAATGTGGCAGCACAGCAATGCGCAATAACTAACGAATATTCTATAAGCTAGGAGAGTATCAAATTACGCTGATAACACTTCCACACGCGCAGCGATAAGTGCTGACAATAGAATGTTTACAAGAACAGTCTCGAAGATTCTCCATCGTGGGAAGGACTTATATAATCAGTGCATCAGCCACCTACCAGTCAGTTCTGTACTCACCGCGATACAAATCGCAGGTCCTACAATGGCCTAGTCAGTCATCGTTATATCATCATGTAACAGTTATACATTCAAGTGCCGAGTCCATCTCGCTTCCTGAAAGATACGGTCGTACTCCACCACTCACGGTGTCGAGCAACTTGCTGGCGTTCGCGAAGACTCATCGACTTCACCGCCGTAGCATCTTACTGACCTTCAGCAGCAACATCATCTCCGTGCACCAACAACACTTCATCATGGCACTTCTGCATACATCTCGGTTACCTTTTTATTGACCTTCGCTACGTAGCCAAATAAACGATTCGACTCACTACATCGACTGACTGCCTTTTCATTTATCTCCCGTCTCTGCCGATCCGGAGTCCTCTCCCTCAAATTTATTCTTCCCACTGCGGTGCAAGATGGTGTGTCGAAAGACTCCCGCTGGAAAGGTATAGGTTAGATCGCTCACAACCATTCTCTCCGATACACAGACGCTTTTGTAGCCAAGATCCCAAGATCCGGATAAACATTTCTAGGTCACCAAACGTAGCGAACCACTTGATCTATGGAAGAGGTTTTGGTTATTCAATAAATGTTGGTTCCCGGGCGACGATATCCATACCCGCCTCTCAAATTGAATATTTGAAAACATTTGACAAATTTCATCAGAAGCCAACGATGTACTACTACTTCTACCGGTTTTCTCTTCAGTGGCTGAATAACAAACTCCCAGCCATCCTAAGTAAATATTTACGTAAAATTCGTCGATTTGCCAAGAGATAGAATTTTCATCGCCATTAAACAATAATAATAGACTCGAATAGCTCCATTTTGACAGACTGGTGTAAATTATTTAGAAGATTATGTAAACAGAGAATTTGGCCATGATATTGGTTATTGATTATCTTCCTCACGAGTGGAAGATACTGTCAGAATCGCTAAGGTAAAATACCACCATTCAGAATCGAAACACTTCAAAGCACTCAATATAAATTCATCATCATCATCATCTTCGATCGAACTAAGATCGATCTATTTTGCACTTTGTCAATCCATTGCCACATATGGAATACTAGCTTGGAGAAGTGCTACAAACATAGCAATTGACCCAATTCAAAAAATACAAAAAGCAATAATTAAACTCATCCTGCAAGTATCATTTCACACAGATTCTAGCGAAATCTACAAAGCATTAGAAGTCATGTCAATAAGACAACTTTATGCCAAATCTGCTATAATATACCTTGTCCAAAACAAACAACATATTCCAATTCAACCAAAAACCATAACAAAAACCAGGTCCTCAACAAATAAAACACTGAACATACCGATAACCCACACCACACATGGACAAAGACACTTTCAGTATTATGCAACCAAACTTTTTAATTGCATGCCCATTACTTTGAAACAAATACTATCTGCAAATACATCTACAAACATTCATAAAAAAACATATCACTGACTGGATTAAAAATCAAGATATTAACTTTATACAAAACATTATTATTCCCAACCAAACATAACAAAACTATAAAAAGTATAAAATTAAATAAATAAAATAAAACTAAAAATGAAGTAGTTTTTCAAGTATCCAACAACTATACATACACTTTATATGTGTGTACATATATGTATGTGTATGTGAATGTGTATGCGGATGTATACGTATGTATATATATATATTTATATGCATGTGTGCAGGTACATGTATTTATATGGATGTGTATGTATGTGTATGTTTATATTTATATATTTTTTTATATTCCTCTAATATATTTAAATACTTTAATTTTCTCTTCTAAATAACCAATGTACAATAACTATTAAAATTTGAAGAAAAAAATACATATTTATTTATAAATAAACGCCCTTTTTCGGGGCTTTTACATATATAGCATAGAAAAAACATTTTATTGTACATAACTGAACTGCCTCAATAACAATATTTTAAATTTATTCAAAGATAAATTGAAGATGTCCACTGACTTGGTATAATTGTTTCCCTCCATTAGTATTCTGGGCAAAGAGGAATACATATGATAGTTAGTTCCAGAATTTCTGCACTGAAATAAATCCTGACTTCTAGTATTACGAAGTGGAATTCGGAAGCTTATCAATTCAAGTAATACCGGACTATTAACTAAATCATTTAGAATTTTATATAAAAATACCAAGTCAGTGAAAATTCTTCTGTCTGACAATTTAAGCATATTCATATCGTTTAAAAGTGTGTTGTAGTTTAACATATTTGCTGAAATACCCATTTTAAAATTTAAAAAAAATGGAAGAATTTGTTTTGTATTCTTTCAACAGCTTGTACGTGCATATTATAATGAGGATTCCAGACAGGAGAATTGTACTCAAGTTGGCTTCTAACATAAGCAAAATATAACATTTTAATACACATCAGCTTCTAACATAAGCAAAATATAACATTTTAATACACTTTATATTGTTAAAGTTTCTAGTTAGCCTAGTTATAAACCCCAACATTTTTAAGCCCTTATTACAGATTTCTGTTATGTGGTTAACAAATGAAAGATTTGATTGAAAAGTGATGCCCAAGTCTTTAATTTGCATTAATGTCTGAAGAGCATTGTTATCAATGTTATAATTAAATATCACTGGATTTTTTATTCTAGAAAATCTAACAATTTGACATTTTGAGATATTTAAATAAAGTCTATTTTCCATACACCAAATTAACAATTTGTTGATATTATCTTGAAGAATGTTGCAATGATAAATATTTTCAATAATTTTAAAAATTTTGAGGTCATCAGCAAAAAGTAAGATAGATACATCATGAAATATTTTTGTAAGATCATTTATAAACAAGATAAATAAGATTGGGCCAAGGTGTGAACCCTGTGGAACTCCACTTGTTGCATTAATTTTTTCTGAAAGGGAGGATTTAATTCTAACTATTTGTTGTCTTCCAGTGAGATAGCTTTTAAACCAGGCTAATATATTGCCGCGTATACCAAGCTTTCCTAATTTCCAAATTAAGATTTCATGGGAAACTGTATCAAATGCTATATAAAACATTCTATTACAACACATAAATACTTGTCATACATAAACATAAATAAACACGTAAACATCTCAGCACAGGTTCTCCTAGTGAGGTGTTCACGAAACATACAACAATACCTATCCACAGTTTTACCTTCACAAACCTACCTTACACCCAACATAATAAAATTACAAAATATATTATGTAAAAATGTTTTCAAAATTGATCTATAGGTAAATACTGTAATACATAGAAATAAATAAATAAATAAATCTTCGTCCCCTTATCCTATTTGGGTCGGGGACCCATTGCATCGACAAGGCTCCTCCATACGTCCCTATCTTGAGCTGACTATTCGGCCTCCGTCCATGGCAGTCCTATCCTCTTCTCACACAGTTTCTGGAGTTGCCTCGCCGAGCTGTGTCTGGGGCGGCCCACTGGACGTCTAACCTCGTACATAGTATCTTCATCGGAATTCGGTCATCAGGCATTCTTAGTACACATGCCCAAGCCACCTCATTTGCGATTTTTCTATGAAGAGTAGCAGTGGTTCAATGTTTAGATCATCTCGGATCGTCGAGTTTCTTGTATGATCCCATTTCGTAACCCCTGCCACTCCTCTCAAGTACCTCATTTCGGCAGCTTGGACTCTAGAGCGCTTTCTTTCGCTTAGCGTCCATATCTGGTGGCCGTAGGTGAGCGTCGGGCGATATAAATTCAAACAAACGAAAAAATAATTTTTTAATCAACCTTTAATACAAGATATTTTATTTTAATTTTATTGGAAAACCAACAGTTACAATGGTTTACAATGAATTTTTTTCCGTGTCATCGAGTTATAAATCATAACGGTGCTAAAGAAGTTTTCACTTCAAAAATCAACTTTTTATTTACACAAATATTTTTGTCCAGCTAAGTTTGCAATTTTGACCACTGTGCGGATTGTTGACGATCCCTGCTTTCTGGCTCAAATGTCAGGGGTGGTGCGGCGTGTTGACATCCCTGTTGACGTGCTACAGAAATAGTTAAGTCATTATTCTAATTGGCGTCAAATTACGTGACAAATAAACTGCCTTGAAATTGGATATGTTTTTTTACTCCAACATCATCTAATTGCGACCACTGATTACATAAAACGAAAGAAATGTGCTGCGGGCGTGTTCGTGTGCTCGAAGTAAGGTAAATTTTCCATATTTCTTCTTCTAAAAAAATAATACACACATTATATTTCTTGTGACATCAGTTTTCTTTCTAATCAGTCAACAACTCGGTCGGACAACTCTTTTTTTTTTTTTTTTTACATGAGCTCCTGGAGGAGCGCTGAGGTGGATGCTGTGTGGAGGGTTTTTTTTAAGGAAAGGAAGGAGAGGAGAGTTCTGGGAAGGAAAAGGATTTAAGGGGTGGGTAGGAATCTGGGGTTCAGTGTGTCCTGGTCATCCACCTCCAAGACCTAGACAACCTCACCCCGTGAACCCGGGCACCCCTGCTAAATCACCAAACATAGCGAACCACTTGGGGTGACCTATGGCCGAGGTGTTGGTTATCCAATAAAGGTTTTATAGAAATCGTTATAGGTTTCATAGAAATCGTTGTGTCTCCCTTATTATAGTAAGAAATACGACCTAAACCTGAAACTAGAAAGAGAAAACACCATGCTTTCACTAATGAAAAAAAAAGTCTACACTCTTCGTTAGGTTTTTCATGAATAAAATCAACTCTCAAAGTTTCGCGGTATGAGCACAGAACACAGTTTATAATATATACCTGAGAGGATTAGATTGGACCTAGAGGAGTGTCTGTCAATTTCTATTATACAGATTACGGTCAAAAGTTTTTTAGCTCCACACTGTGTCTTCTTTGGGGATGCTGTGTGGAGGTTATTTTTAAGGAAAGGAAGGACAGACGAACGAATCCATTCCTTCCAAGAGAATCAGGCTGGAGAAATCAAAAAACTCCCTCAATCATTCTCACCCGACCCAGCCCGCCACACAGTTGGTGTCAAGACTCCTAGACCGCTGCCAAGACCTAGAAAAACCTTACCCCATGGCACCCCTGTTGAGTCACCAAACGTGGCGAACCACTTCGGATGATGGCAGAGGTGTTGGTTATCCAATAAATGATTCCCGGTCGGCGGTACCCATCAACTCCTCCCAAATTAAAGTCCATATCTGAACATAATAAATTTACAACCACAGTTAATACAGCCCACGACAAGACGTGAAACTGTATTTTTTGTTGATATTTCCCTAGAAAGAAATACATTATTGTGAGATGATATTTGGCAGATATTTGATGGTAAAACATCTCCTACACCTTCTGCTAGCCTGGTAACCTGGTATCAGAAGTAGGAAAGGGAGTAGAGAGGAGGGAAGAAATATCGGCTTACTTTAGAATGCCTTTCTTTAATATTAAAAACAAGCACCATTTGCCACATTTCACAGCAGGAAGAGCCAACCATTGCAAAAAGAAAAAATCTATTACGTATTTAAGAAAAACAAAACATTCTTTGCAATCCTGTCAGGATTTTTTTTTTACATTATCTCCACACAGGAGGCCCTGAGGAAAATAATTTCCCTCAGGTCCTATGTCATCTTTGAAGATGCTGTGTGGAGGGTGTTTTTGAGGAGAGGAAGAAGCGAACATGGGTCTTGAAGAGACCAATTTTGTAGGAGGGAGGAAACACAGAGGCCGGCAAATTCTTCCACAGCTGAGCTGTTGAACTCAAGAACGAGTCGTAGAAACGACCAGTTCTCATGTGACTAATGTCAACCGTGTACAAATGTTGGGCGCGTGTTTGGCGTGTTTCCCGACTATGCACCGGTGCCGAGGGGATCAATGACGCTAGTTCCTCGGAGCATCTTCCATTGTAATACCGGTAGAACAAGGACAGCATTCCCACCTGACGCCTGTGCTCTAATTTTTTTTTTTTTTAAAGAAAGACAAACATTCCCGGGTTACGAATAACCCAACAATGTTTGAAAATCTCCTACTACCACCACAGAAAGCCGAAAATGTTGCTTGTGTTGTGATGGAGGATTTAGCCAGTCGAGGAATCGAACACGGGACGCCCGGGTGGGACCCAAACGCGATGCCCACTCAACCACTGACCAGTCAAATATATACATACATATTTTTTTACATTAGCCCTACATAGGAGGCCCTGAGGAAAATAATTCCCCTCAGTGCCTATGTCAACTTTGAGCCTTTGGGGATGCTGTGTGAAGCATATTTTGAGGAAAGGGAGGATATAAAGTTATGGGAAGGAAAAAGGTATGAGGGGTGGGTAGGAATCTGGGAGTCATTGTTTCTAGGAGTGATGGAAGTGTGATTCCATCCTCCAGAGTCCTGCTGGAGAGGTCAAAACGTCTCCCTCCATCTCTCCCAATCCAGCCTGCCACGCAGTTGATGAGCAGATGTATCCGCCGCCAATACCCGGGCAAACCTTATGGAGCTGAACACCCCTGTTAAGTAATAAACATAGCGAACCACTTGGGGTGACCTATGGCAGAGGTGTTGGTTAGACAATAAATGGGTCCCGGCGGTACCTATACCCGCTTCCCAAATTGATAACATTATCATCAGAAACAAACATATTTGACTGAGCTTAGCGTAGTCCTGTTTTAGCCCAGATTCCTACCCTCCTTACATACTTATTTCCTTCCAAAAACTTCCTCTTCTTCCTTTTCTTAAAAAAGCCTCCACATAGCATCCCCTGAGATGACATAAACCCTGAGGGAAATTATTTCCCTCCGAGTCTCCTGTGTGGAGCTAATGTAAAAAAACCGAGTGCAGTTCACACGCGGTAGAAGCAAAACTTTACCAAAACAGTCTCAACCAATAGAAGCCTTAAAATGAGGTCACAATCAAAGCGGCCAAAGAGCGCAGTTTGATGCTTTGTAGGTGCTGTAATGCGTCATTTCCGTTTCATTCGAATTTCAAAACACAACGGTTTTAAAGAAGTTTCACTTCAAAAAAGGTTAAGGTAGCTTACCAGTGTAACCTGTAATTACCACATAACGCGAACTAAAAACATATTATGAACGTAAATTATACATGGTACAGAATTTATTTTAAAAAAATTTTCTTTGTTTTGAATTGCAAAAATGTTATCGCGTTGTAGGTACTGCTAAGAATAATACAGTAGATATCTAATCTATGAAATGTTCCGTATATCTAAAGAGATATTACTATCTTATCTGCAGAGTGTTCATTTAAAGATCTGATCATATTATTAGGCCGCGACAGCACCATTTGAAGTAATTATTGAATTATAATCAAACAAAGGAAAACACGCAGAGAAGAATAAAGATTTATTTATTAATAACTTTCAATCGAAAATTTGAAACAGAAAAATCGGAATAAGATACGGATCGAACCCAAGAACTTTGTGTCGCCGGGCTGTGCTCTACCACTGAGCTAATGGGAATGATTTTCTTAACGCATATTACGCAAAGGACGTAATTTGTTATTACCGTGACGATCCACATTTACGGTAACGTGGTAAAAAGGCAATAAACATAGTTCCTTATCGCTGAAATGTTGCAGCTCTTTCTTACACATTTCACAATGGTGAGACAAAAGATGAGAAACTCAAATTACGTGTGACTGTTTCCTCCAAAGTGCTACTTTTTGCAACGGGAATTGCGATTCATTTTCTTTATGTGTGAGGGAGATGTATGATAAATATTGTATGTTTTCTTTGGGGGAGAGGGGGGGGGGGGGGGGTGGGAGGTTGTAGAGTTACGTTTACCGTTTGTATTTTTTTTTATTTATTTTGATTCAATATTTAACATTTCATGGTACAATCCAGTAATGTTGGCCTTGCCGGGTGGCTAAAGGTGGTTAAAAAAAAGAAATTAAATAAAGTTAAAATTGGTGAATATTATGTGTTGTGTTTGTGAGTGATGTGTGTTTTATAATGGTGTTGTGTGTTACGTGTATGTTTTATTCTTTTACGTTTTGAAATTTGGTAATATTGTCTTATTTGTTCTTTAATCCATTTCGTAATTTTGTGTCTGAATTTATTTTTGTTTTCCTCAATTTTATTTTCAAGTGTTACACTGTTGAATGCTTTTTAGCATATGTATAGTGTCTTTGTCCAATGCTTGCTTTTACCGTCGGAGTTATTATGTTTTCTTTGTACGCGTGTCTAACTGGTCTGTTAGTGATATTTTGTGTTTGTTGAAATTTGTTTTTTGTTCAAAAATGTAGTTTTGTAATGTTTTAACAATTGGCGTTTATCCAGTATGTCACAACTGTTGAATATTTGGCCCGTGTCAGTCAGTCCATGTTTTTAAGTAATACCGTTAATATTTGAAATTTATTAAATGGTGTCATGATAACCGCTTGCAACTTAACATAAGCAAATGTCAAATTATGAGGTTTTATCGAATAAAGAATCCAATATTTTTCGATTATTCATTAACAATATGTCGTTAGTATCTGTCTCGGAAATTAATGACTTAGGTATTTGGTTTGACACGAAACTCAACTTTATCAAGCATATAGAAATAATAACCAATAAAGCTTTGAAAATGTTGGGATTTATTTTAAGGGTATCTAGTGATTTCAATAATGTCAATACAGTAAAAACATTATATATGTCGCTAGTAAGGAGTCACTTAGAATATAATTCCACGGTTTGGTCCCCAAATTATGAGGTTCATTCACATGCGATTGAAAAAATCCAAAATAAAATTTTAAGATATGTAAATTTTAAAATGGGCATTCCTAGAGAATACCTAAATTACGATAACGTACTTTGTTCATTAAATTTAATAAAATTATCTGATCGTAGAATCATTTCCGATTTAACCTGTTTGTATTAAATCACAAATTCAATGTTTGATACCCCTGATTTATTATACGTAATCTCTTTTCATACTCCAGGCAGGTCAGTTACAAGACAGTACCTACCTTATTATTGTAACAATTCTTCATCAACTTCCCAATATTACATTCCTATGCGACGGATTCAACAGCTAGGAAACAAATTCTCTGATGTCGTTGATATATTTAGTACATCAATTTTAATATATAAGCATACCTTACAATTTGGGAGGCGGGAATGGGTACCGCCGCCCCGGGAACCTTTATTGGATAACCAACACCTCTGTCATAGGTCACCCCAAGTGGTTCGCTACGTTTGGTGATTTAGAAGGGGTGCCCGGGTTCATGGGGTGAGGTTTGTCTAGGTCTTGGAGGCGGATGACCAGGACACACTGAACCCCAGATTCCTACCCACCCCTTAAACCCTTTTCCTTCCCAGAACTCTCCTTCCCTTCCTCTCCTTAAAAAAACCCTCCACACAGCATCCCCAAAGATGACATAGGCCCTGAGGGAAATTATTTTCGTCAGGGCCTCTTGTGTGGAGCTCATGTAAAAAAAAAAAAATACCTTATTGAAGTTTTCATCAAGTAGGGGGA
This sequence comes from Glyphotaelius pellucidus, assembly GCA_936435175.1. Classification (NCBI taxonomy): domain Eukaryota; kingdom Metazoa; phylum Arthropoda; class Insecta; order Trichoptera; family Limnephilidae; genus Glyphotaelius; species Glyphotaelius pellucidus. Next base: position 21,442,706 of record OW386561.1, on the reverse strand, counting down.
TATTTTGATAAAGCTATTTAAATTGACTAACACATTAACAGTTATTTTGTCAGCTGAAAGAAAAACAAAAAAACTATTTTGCTTTTTTTATATTTTGTACCTACATACTGTGAGGATCAAATTCAATAATATTCTTACTTTATATTTATTTTTGTGCAAGTGTGTTAAACAGTCGTTTCCTGCACTATTTACGAGTATAATTTTGTAAATATTGTTATATTATATATGTAAAAGCCTAAATAGGCGTAAATAAATAAATAAAAATACCGTTTTCTGCGCAATTTCTATGCAAGCGATAACTGAGTTTGTTGTTCCTCCCCAAGCACTTATTCCATATTCCATTATTGATTGACAAAGTGCAAACTTTAATTTTCAACTGTTGTTATTTAGTGTGTAAGAAAGAGCTGCAGCATTATATATTTAAGAACAAAAGCAAAGTCATTAGGGCATTGAAATTTGACGTTTTTGAATTTTTGGAATTCACTCACACCTCAAAACTATCCTTGTAACTATATTTTTAAACTTTCAAAATTATCGTCACGACGCACAGTGGGGCAAGAATGCCTAAAAACGTCCTTTATTCACAGGGACGTTTTAAGGTGAAAATTTGAATGTGGAATGAAAGGTTATAAAAAAATAAAAATTTTATGTACATCCTATGTGTAAAATATATAACCTCTATATTATATATGTGCAATTTAGTAAAATAACTATCAAAATTTATTTTTAATTTTCTTTATCTGACATGTTTGAGTAGTCATCACTATCATCATCACCATCATTATCTCTACCATCATCAAGATCATCATCATCATCATCATTATCATCACTATCATCATCATCAGCCCCAGTACTTGGATAAATTCCATTTATCGGCTGTAATACAACCTAATTATTATAATGGTCTCATAGAAATCGTTGTGTCTCCATTATTATCATAGTTGGAAGTTTGATCTAAACGGTATTGGAATGAGAAAACAACACGCTTTATATTGAAATCTAGAAGTTAACCATAGAAGAATAATAATGTACCCTTATATGAAACCAAAGTTTCCGAATTCAATTTGAAAAATATTTATTAAACTTTGATTTTTTTACGATTTTTTCTACATGAAGCGACAAAAAAGCGAGGTGACGATAACATTTATAATACATTTTTCTAACAAAATTATTTTATTTAGTTTTTTCTTAAGTAAGAAGCTTAAGTGGTAGCTTTCTTAAGTAGTAAGCTCACCTTACGTTTTTAGATAGAAAAAACGTAAGGTGAGCCATTTTTAAAACTTTTTTAAGGTTGAATTAAAAAAAATGGTATTTTAATAATTATGTGTATTTCTAAAAATAAAATAAGGAGGCGTATTTTATCACCTTTCATTAACATTTTTTTTTGTTTTTGGATATATTCAGAAATGTTCCATTTATATCGATTTTACCGTGAAGCGGAAAATTATTTGACCTTCTGACAAGATATGCCCGAGGGCTGAGGGGTTAATTAATTTAAAAGTGCACAAAAGTGATAGAATTTTAATTAACAATTTTTTTAAATTAATGATTTACCAAAACAGATTGAAATGTACGCATCTATGAAAACAAAGTTTCCGAATGCAATTTGAGAAATCTTTGTTAAACTTCATGAATTTTTAAAAAATTATTTTTACATTAAATGTCAAATAATTAAGGTAATGATAAAGTTAATTATACATTTGTCTAATAAAATATATATGTATTTTCAGTTTTTTTTAATATCAGTAATTTTTGTTAATAAAAAAAAGAGTGAGCCATTTTTTAACCTTTTTTATGTTTGCATTAAAAAAAATTTACTTAAATTATATGTGTAGTTATAATAATACAATTTGAAAGAATAGTTAATCACCTTTCAAAAACCGTTTTTCGTTTTCAGATATGATCAAAAATATTCCATTTAAAATTAAAATGTACACCAAATCAAAGTAAAACCAAAGTTTCCGAATGCAATTTGAGAAAAATTTATTAAATTTTACGAATTTTTTCTGATTTTTTTTTTGCATAAAATTATAAAAAAATGAGATTGCAGTAACGTTTACAATACATTTGTCTAATAAAATATATATGTGATTTTAGTTTTTTTTGTTAACAGTAATTTTGCTTAGAAAAAAACGTTAGGTGAGCCATTTTTCAAACTTTTTTTATGTTTGCTTTAAAAAATTATATTTTAAAAATTATACGTAGAGTTTTAATAATAAAATTTAATCGCGTATTATATCAGTCTTCAAAAACAGTATTTTGTTTTCGGATACATTCCAAAATAGTCCATTTATTTGAATTTTATCGCAAAGCGGAGAATTGTGATAAAATACACCCGAGACTTGTGGGGTTAATTACTTAAAAAGTGCAAAAAAGTGGCAAAAGTTAAGAAGTGATTCGTAAATGACAATAGTTACTGATATAAAACATGTATTTAAAACAGCCCGGAGGTGCCCGGAGCTAAGTATATTTCTAAATGAATCTGAAATTTTTAGAAATCAGGATCACATTTTTGTATTTAATTGATATACACTTTTACTCATCAATGCAACTAATTATTTAAAAACTATAATATGAAAAAATAAGTTTAATACCTGAGCATTATGGCTACATAATCACTTTTGGGGTTTGTATTAGGTATCTTCCGAAATTAGTATGTAAAGTTGAGTGATAAGCGGGCACACTTAACGGGGGTTCTTGACTTCACGACCGATAGCTATGTTCTCAGGGCAATTATAGGTGGAAAGGTTAGGTCAATTGCGTTTACCTGTTGTGTAATTATGCAGCAACTAAAGGGGTATCTGACAACATATAACACGACTTTGTAAGATTGAAATATTTTTTTTTGTTTTTTGTACGAAAATGGGGGATTTGGCCCCACTGTGCGGCGTATTGTAGGAATCTACGACGTCACAGTGAGGTGTGTGAGAGAGATGCAACAAAATGATGACTTTTTCTTTTGGAGGAAACAGACTTACGTACATTACGTATCTGATCTTTTGAAAGAGCTGCAGCATTATTGTGTTAAGGAACGTATTTTAATTGCCTTTTTATGTCGTCACGGTACCGTAAGCGTGAATCGTCACGGTAATAATAAAAGCGCTCAACGGGTCTTTTTTATTTTTCTGTGTCTTGCTCGATTTCATATATTCGTTCTTTTTCTTCATTAACAATTATTTGTTTGAATGGCATTATAATTTGATCAGCCACTGTAAGATACTAAATTATCTAATCTAACTCATCTTTAATAATAGAATCAGTTGAGTTGAATAATAATTTTGCCATAATATTATCTCCCAGATTTGGTGCGAATTTCCACAACACAAACACATTTTTCATTTTACAAATATTACAATTATTAATTTAGTTTCCTAAACCTTCCAATAAACATGTTTGTTTGTGCAGGTTTACAGTGCGGCAGTGAGTAGTAGTTGTTGGTTGGTATTGCAAGTCAGCAGTAGCGGGCTGACGACAGTGACAGTGTGGTGCAGTGTGATTGAAGTGTGACTCACAATGGCAGTAGATACGGATCGATTCTTAGCTCTCCTGACTTGCCGGACCCTCGAAGACCTGAGACGGTTAGATGGAGTAGTTTCTCCCTCCTCATCCTTCCTCTCCTTGGCTCGTAAACATAACAGAGCTGACTTATTGAAGTTCTTATTTGAAGAAAACACGTCCTCCCTCTCTGCAGCAGATTTTGTTGATGATCCCCGCCAGCGTTCAGTGGAGCAGGAAGATAAAATACGCGATGCCGTGCATTTCGCCATCCGCTCCAGTAATGTAGAACTCCTCCGCACACTCCTCGGGACAGTAAGTCCTCAACTCTCGGAGCAACTCCTCTCCGAGTCTTACGAGGAGTTACTTTTGAATAATGTACTCTTATCAGAGGAAATGAATCTGTGTGTCCAATACAAGTTGCTCAATCTGCGATTCCTTTCCAAAGACGACGGAGAGCTTCCTGTCACCTGCTACCTGTCCTCCGCTAATATTCAAGAGCGCATACAAATGCTTGCGGAAAATGTCGCACAAATTAAAACTTACACAGAAGTGGATAGTCACTTTCTGTACACAGCCAAATTTATATCTCAGAATATCTATATACTGAAACAACAATTGAAATCAACGTACAATATTTTGCCTTGGGAAGAAATGGAGTTCTGCTTGGTGAGTTTCGTGTCCGCCCACATTCGGCGACAAGAATTAAATATATTCTATTTATCCGTACTGAAGAAAGAGAGGTTACTGAAAGAATTGGATAAGTTTGTCTCTGCTCTGCAAGATTTAAAGGAACACATCGGGTCTACAGATGTTCAGAAGCTTAAGAACCCAGTGAGAAAAAAACGCGAAGATGTTACCCCTACCATCAACATTAGTTATCCAGACTTGTACTCTGACTATAATGAAGTGAGGGACATTTCCTCGCTCCAAATTATGAAAACTTACCTAAAAGCCGCCTTGCTGGCAGACTCTGCTACTAGAATAGGCGAGTTGACTATCAAGAGAGCCCTCCAGGTGACGGGAGAGCATCTGAAAAACACATTGGATAGCCCCAAGCTTTCCCCAGCTGTTAGGGAACTTCTCCTCCTCTCTGTACCCAAAGAAACCAGAAAAGTCCTGCAAGGCTTACGCAATTCTCTGTCCCATCCACATTTAGAGTTAGAAGACTCCATTTCATATTCAAAATGACCTTAAAAAGATTGCATCTGTAATAACCCATTTGACATATTTCAACAAAGTTGGCAAAATAAAACGTATGTTGACCACGTTCATCAAGAGTGAGAGTGTGGATGAAATAATCGAAATTGCAAATGTCCTTCGAAATATTAGCTTTGGGGATGTTCAAGAAACAGACATGGATACAAAATACCACCGAAAGATTGAAGATATTCTTAGAAATGTAGAAGATCAAACTCCGTATGAGAAGAAAATTTTTTTTGATATAAAAGACGTCCTCGATAAAACAAAAGTTCAACATCAATTATCAGACGTGGACTATTGTAATTTAAAATCAATTGTTTATTTATCTTTGAAGATTAAAGGGCAGAGTAAAAAATATGTCAGCACTTTAATAAATGAAGCTAAATATACGGCTAAAAGATTCTTTGAAAGTTTTGCACCTACTGAAAAAAAACACTCGGATTTTGAAAGGTGTCATTTGCTAAGCAGTTTATTATCAAAATTTTATAAGAGCGTTTCCACGAGAATTAGACCGGATATTGCTATTGAAATAAAATTTGTTTTAGCTAGAATTTGTTTTACTGAATCAATCGATGGGGGTAATATAAATTTTATTTATGAATATAGTCAATTATTATTGGATAAATTCAGTATAAACGACAAAGTAGAAGAAAAATACAAAAGAAAAAGAGCTCCAAACAGCAGCAAGACAATTGATAAGCAGCTCACTCGGCAATTAACTGAATTGGAGAATATAATAGGAACAGACAGAATAAATAAGCATGTCTCATTACATTATGAAGATGAGACTACAAATAGATTTACAGTGGAAGCTCTAGTGCTAGATATTTTGTCTTTATTAGACTCCAAGTGTGTGCTTAATAATGTGCTGTATCTAGATGAGAAACTGCCTCTGTTGAGCGGCAAGTGCTTGCGCAACCACTTGGCTCATAATCACGCCATGGTTGATATTCTTCCAACTGATGCTTGGTCTACTGTGCTATTAAATGCTGTAAAACTTACTGAAAACAAAACCCTTTTACTGAACCCTAAAATAGGAAATATTATAAAACACGATATAAAACAATTAAAACAGAGATATCAGCGAGGCTTATCTATTCTTGACAAACAGAAGGAAATGTGGAAGTCTCTGCTCAACGGAAACTTTGAAAATTTCACATCAGGAATCACGGGAGGAGCTGATATATTGTCAAGAAAGGAAGATTTGTCTTCTACGCTGCACTATGCTGCGCGGGGACCCAATATTGAAATAATCAAATTCTTGACTAAACAGAAAACGATTAGCACCGAAGTGAGAGATGCTGATGGCCAAACTGCATTGCACGTAGCTGCAATCTTTGGAAGGGATGACACTGTGAAAATCTTGGTGACTGAAATGGGAAATGCAATTAATCAAGTTGATTATGATGGAAATACACCATTACACCTGGCTTCCCAAAATGGTCATAAAAAAACTGTTCTAACATTGCTTTCACTGGGAGCCAAAACAACGGTCAATAATGGTCGCGGAATTCCTCCTTTGTATACTGCCATGCTGCACAATAACCTAGACGTGGTCAAAGTCCTCTTGGAAAAAGAGGCTTTTGAGGATGAAACTATTTTTCCAGGGGGTTTTACTTCCATTCACCTAGCCGCAGATTTCGGTCATCTAGAAATGGTAAAGCATTTGCTGTTGAATGGAGCTGATGTCAATGCTAGGACTGACCAAGGTGCTTATCCACTGCATCTGGCAGCATTACATGGTCATCTGGAAATTGTCCACACTTTGTTAGAGAAAGGAGCACATGTGAATTTTAGAGAATTCTTGGGCCGGACCGCATTACATTTCGCAGTGGAAAACAGTCACGAAGAGGTCGTCAAGATTCTCTTGGAAAAGGGTGCTTTTGTTAATAACGTGACATACAATAACACCCCTTTCCACATAGCTGTCTCTAATGGTAATGCAATAATTGTTGGTTTACTGTTGCATCACAATGCCAATGTTAATGCTAAAAGAGATGAAGACCACACCCCACTTCTCATTGCGGCTGGGTGTGGACATACGGATATAGTTGACCTCCTGCTGCAGAAGGGCGCTTTGTTGGATAGCAGAGATGTCAACGGCTTAAACGCATTGCATATTGCTGCCAAGCTAGGCCATGGTTCCACTGTTCGGACCTTAATTCAGTGGGGGATTGACATCCATGCTCAAACTATACAACAAGCTACGCCATTGCACTTGGCTGCACAAGCAGGTCACGGACAAGTGGTAAACCTTTTGATATCTGCAGGAGCTAATTTACATTCCGTGAACGATGAGGGTTCGACAGCTTTGCATCTCAGCGCTGGAAATGGGCATGAAGCTATTTCGAAGGTTTTGATTAAAAAAGGGGCTAAATTAAATAGTGAAGACAATGATCGTATGACACCATTACATGTTACCGCTATTCAACCAAACAATGAGAAAACTATTAAAATTTTACTTAAGTATGGAGCCGATGTTAACGAAAAAACGGAGAACGGAAAAACAGCGTTACATTTTACATCCTTTGCTGGAGATGGTCCAATGTTAGAAGCATTACTCCAGAGAAAGGCTGATATTGATACCAAGTACGAAGACGGTGTAACTGCATTGCATCTGGCTGTTCAAATGAATCACAAGGCGGCTGTCGAAATCTTGTTGAAGTACGGAGCGGATGTTAACCACTTGGATAATACAGGTTCTTCTGTATTATGCCAGGCAGCTAGAAAAAACAATAAAGACCTGTTAGATATCTTGATTTCTAAAGGAGCGGATGTTAATGTAGGCGGAGGTCAACCTCTATTTTCTGCAATTATTGCAGGTCACAGACTTATAGTCGAAACATTGTTGAAGAATAAAAACATTGACATCAATATAAAAAATAAAGACGGTTCAAACCTTTTATATACAGCGGCCAAAAGTGGTGATGGGCTAATAGCCAGGGAGCTAATAAAGAGAGGCATTAAAGTTGAAGATTGTACACCTTCGCCTTTATTGATTGCGATCTCGTTTGGACACACAGAGTTGGTAGATGTTTTGCTAGAAAGTGGAGCGAATGTAAATCCCACAGATCCTCAGTTATCGCCGTTATTTGAAGCAGTTCAAATGAACAAGCCAGATATTTTGGAAAGATTATTACACTGGGGAGCAAATTCTAATGTCAGAAATTTAAGGAATCAAACGCCGTTAGAGCTGGCAGTTGGTCATGCCCAAATACAAAATACCTCACTACTGTTACAACAAGTAGGCGACAGGATTAACGAGGGAAGCATTGACAACCGAACGCTATTGCATATTGCGGCTATAGCGGGTAATCTTGAAATAATAAAACTGTTGGTAGATCGAGGAGCTGACATAAATGTTTTGGATCTTCATGGTTTTAAACCAATCCACATGGCCACTGTAAAAGGCCACCACAACATCTTGGCCTTCTTCCTGGAGCTTGGAATGTGCATTGATGATCCGGGACCCAATGGTTTGACCCTGTTGCATAGTGCCGCGGCAGGAGGGCAGCTTACTACTGCTCAGTACCTGATAGACAAACAGGTTGATATTAATTCCACTGATTTTAATGGCTTCTTGCCTATTCACTATTCTGCCATTTTGGGACGGACGGAAATGGTTAAGTTGTTATTACACAGCGGTGCAGTGCATGATGCTAAGAATAACCGTGGTAAAACCCCTTCAGGTTTGACTAAAAGTGAAGATATTAAAGAAGTGTTGGAAGCAATTGAAAAACTATTTAAGGCCGTCAAAAGAAATGATGCTTCGATGGTTGGCATATTAATAAAAGACTTGGCCAAATATGTAAATGCAAAGAGTTCTGACAATGCAACACTCTTACATATCGCCTCTTGGAGAGGCTTTCAAGAAGTATGCGACATTTTATTGAAGAGCAAAGCGAATCCCAATGCTGTCGGAAAGGGCGGGAATGGTCCTCTTCATTACGCGTCCAAATACTCATATCCAGGAATAGTTGAATATTTATTGAAAAACGGCGCAGTACACGACCTAAAGGCTGATAATATGAAAACTCCATTGGATTTTGCTGAACAAAAAGATATCAAATTTTTATTACAAACGATAGCACGCTGTTTCAGGAAAGTACGATTTGGTGATGTTGAAGTTATTGAAGACATAGCCAAATTAAAAGACGTGGAAATCACAAAGGCGGTGATGAAGGCTCGCAACACAGATGGCAACACGCTTGTGGTTGTCGCTATGAAAAATGGTTTTCCCGAAACAGATAAGTTGAAGCAGGTTGCACAGCAAAATGTTACTTTCAGTTTATTCAGGGTGGCAATAATGTTTAGGTGCGAAAAATTCACAGAAGCTCTGGATATTTTAAAACAGTTACTTATTGAGAGAATCGAAATACTGGGAGAGAATAATCCAGGAACACTAGACATCCAATTCAAAATATCGCAAGCACTAAGGGGACAGTGTAAATATCTAGAATCTATGTCCATGTTGGAAGACATCTATAGAAAAAGAGTGGAAATATTTGGTCCTCATCACCCAGATTCCCTGAAGACCAGAAGTAGCGTGGCGTTATTATTACTCCGGCTAGGAAAGAACAAAGAGGCGTGGGATATTTTCCAGGAAGTTGTACCGATGCAACAAGAAGCGCTAGGCGAGGGTCATGAAGATCTAATGAAATCTAAAACCAACGAAGGGATTGTGCTGTTTGAATTAGGGATGTATGAAGAGGCCTTGCACTTGAACAAGCAAATGTACAAAATACATAAAAAAATATATGGTACCCTTCACCCTCGTACTCTGCGTTTAAAAAATAATATTGCCTTGGGTTTGCATGTTCAAGGCAAGCACCGTGAAGCTCTAGATCTGTTTCAAACCGTTTATGAATCCAGAAAAAATATTTTAGGACAGAATCACTCTGAGACTCTCAGAACCAGGCACAACATGGCAATTGTTCTTATGCAACAAAAAAAAATTGAAGAAGCACTTCAAACGTGCCAAGAAACATTAACTATTCAGAAGAATGTGTTGGGACTTCATCACGTAGATACTGTTTGTACTCAGAGTCTTATGACGCGTCTATATATCTGTCAGAATAATTTGCACGATGCTCTAAAAGTTCACAAGGCAGAGTTTCACGCAAGGAGTGTCACTTTAGGCCCCAAACACCCAAATTTTACACAACTAGATGGACTTCTAGAACTTTGTGACAAACAGGCGAAAACAATAGGCGATGAGGATGTCGGCTATATTCCTCCTTGTGATTATGAATTGCTAAAAGCAGCCAGTCGAGGAGATAGGGACGAGATTTGTGGTTTAATAGAGAATGGATCGGACGTGAACACTGCGGATGGCGAAGGAAGAACGGCGCTGCATTTTGCCACCACGGTGGAGATAATGAAGCTGCTATTGGATAGTGGAGCGGACGCTACTGCCGTGTCACAGAAGGGAAATACCCCCCTGCATCTATCCACGTCCCGAGGTTGCGGACAAACGGTCCGTCTCTTGTTACAAAATGTGAAGACAACAAAACCTAAAGCTTTCCGCAAGTTCATCAACGCTAAAACTGTAGTGGGAGGTTCCACAGCTTTGCACGTTGCGGCGAATAAAGGGATGACCGACATCGTGGGTTGTCTGTTGACGCACGGTGCGGTTTACAACAGTCGGGACAGAAGCTACAATCGCACGCCTCTGCAATGTTCCCGCAGTCCCTCTGTCACCCGATTGCTGCGCTTAGCTGAGGAAGTGTTTGAGATGGCGATGCGAGGCGGCACTGTGCTTCCTCAGGGAGACGAGAGGCACTTGGCGGCGGTGATGAACTCTAGAGATACAGAAAACAGGACTCTCCTCCAAGTGGCTTTGGTGCATGGCCACAAAACTACTGCTAGACTTCTTGCTGGGCTTTTAAAATCACACGATTATCGACCAAGTGATGGTCGACACGACATTGATGCACTTGACTAGACTACCGCAGGACTGGGCAAACAATCTTTGACTTTTGGCGTATTCCAAAATTATTATTTGATAATATCTTTTTAATATACAGTGCATAGTGTTTTACTGCAGCGCATTGAATTTTAGCATCAATCGGATTCAAAGATCAAAATATCTACCAACTAAGAGACAAACCGCGTAAAGAAATATATGGAAATGTTTGTTTCCCGTCAATATATCTGGTTGTCACTATTGTCCTTAAGACGAACCGAATGAGAATATTTAGTTTTTGTCAGGGTATCGGGTTGTCCAAGGCTGAAACAAACCGCATGAGAATATTTAGTTTGTCTATCAGATTGTCACTATCGTTCTTGAAACACACCGCATGAAAACATATAGTTTGTATCAGAGTATCAGGTTGTTACTATCATCTATTAGACAAACCACATAAGAATATTTAGTTTGTGTCAGGGTATCAGAGTGTGTATGAGACGATGAATAAGAATGCAGAAAACAAAGTGTACTAAAATTAAAATGATTTGTAAGTAAAGACATAAATAAAACTGTAAAAATAAGCAGGGGGAGAGTATTAAAAAGAGGGGTAACTAATAAGGTATTGTGAAAGCGAATTAATTTTGGAGATGGCTCTAAAAAAGGAATTGATAATTAATAATATTAAATCCGCTGTTCCTACTTTTCCTTACTTCTAAAATTTCTGATTTATCTAACAAATCGTCACCTTAGTTCTTAATTGTCCAAACGGCCATTTTAGATTTTGTTCAATCTCCACTTTAAAACAAAAAAATAAAGTATAAAAAATGATAGTTAATCTAATTAAAACCAAAAACTTTGTATACACCACTATATGATAAACTTTATCGACATGTTTCAAAAACTTTGTTTTCTTCGTCAAGATAATAAATTGATATAAAAAAAAAAACAAAAAAATTGGTTGGCTGTAAAGTCCGTTTACGGACGATAATTTTATGTGATAACGTCAAATAATAACGATGGAGTGGAAGAGAGATAGATGCGTCACAAGCCGAACGCTTGTTCTGCGCTCTCGCTTGCACGCTCGGCTCAGGCGGAACGTGACAATGAGTCATGCTTTTTCGTGAGTGCTGCCGGCATTCATCGATTCATAAGACGTTATCACGTCAATAACAAAAGACAAACAAGTTTAGACAAATAAGAACATAGACAAAATATTAGAGAAGAGAGGTGATTAATTACTTAAAATATTATTAAAAACAATTGTATGAAATAAAATATAAAAATTATTTTAGGATGTTTAAAAATTCCATTAACATAATAAAAAATCTTTTAAAACAAAACAGGAAGTCTAAATAACAAAAAAAATTACTATAAATATAAGTATTAATACGAAAATAAATTTAAAAGATGGCTATTTTAAAAAAAACGTTTCGTTATTTATAATATTTAATTTACTTTTAACATCTGATTAAGAATTATTTAAACTAATGAGAACTTTATCTTTACGGAAATAGCTTTATCTTAAACACCTACCATAATGTTTCATTGAAAAAATGGAAGAAAACCTTCTCCTCTTGTAAAATTTTCTAATGGTCGTTTGGACAATTGAGAACTAAGGCGAGGAAATAATTTAAACCCCTGGTATTTGTATGTAAAATTAATGCCTAAGCGCTTATTTATATCAAAATAATGCTATGCTTTCAAAAGTTGATTGGCGAATTCAGAATAATTATATTAATTTAAACAGGTGCTCAGGTGCACTTTAATTAATTTTAATGTTAAAAGTTGTTATAATTTGTTCTATATAAAAATAGATGCAATTGTTAAAAAATAATTAGTGGATTCAAGTTGTTAAGAAATATTATATCTATAGTTTTTGATTTTATATTATTATTGTTAAAACATATTATAAAACACAAAATACAATAAGTTGTTTTTATATACACATTGGCAAGAATTTGTTAAGAAAAATTGTTGAATAATATATATATAGACTTTTGTATTTTCTACTTGTGTTCACTTATTTACTTATTTTCCTGTGTTCTGTAAGTCAATATAAGTCAGGTATTCCCCTCTTTTTCACTTTCCTTTATACCGTTCTCTCTCCCACCTTCCAGGTCTTCTACCTTAAAAATGTGAGAATTATTTATTATTTATTTTTTATTTTTAACGCCCTGATGGGCTTTTAGAATGTTTGAATAAAAACATTAAAAAACTAAAAGAAAAAAACATCATATATGGTAGTTATAAAGGTGCATTAAAATGAAAATTATATGTAAGTAAATTGAAAAAAAAGAAACAAGTTTTAAATGGCATTTGTTTTTACGTTATTTTTAAATGTAATAATTCTATTATTAAGTTCCGCAAATATTTTAGTTTTTATTTGTTTTTGACAACTGTTCCGGATTGCAAGACCATTTTCAAACTGTGGTTAAACCACTTTGTGACGACTTACTTCTACGATTCCTAAATTCAATTTCTTTAAGGTCTGTAAATTGATTTATTGCCGGTTAAACCACAATCTCAACGTGGGCGATAACGCCCCCTTGTGGGCGTTTCAGACTTTCAGGCGGGCGGTAGAAGGCCCAGAGAAAATTAGGGGGGTTGAGATGGCATACAGAGGGCATGGGAAGGTAAAAAATATGGTCTAAAGAAGACCAAGATAACACGCTTAAAACGTACTAATAATCTTACGTTTAGCAAACCGTTAACCCCTCCCCCCCGCGTGATAAATATAATCGTGACAATAGCTGTTTCAGATTCGTGACAGATGGTAAATAAAAAAAAAATTGAGGGGGCGCTGGAAAAAAAAATTCTCAAAGTGGGCGGTGGGCAAAATAAGGTTAAGAACCTATGGGTTAAACCAATTTGCTGAGAAAATATTGAGACAGTAGATCCTCTATTATTTGAGGTACTTTGAAATCTGTTTTCCCCGCACTGATTCTAAATGTTTTCTTAATTGTTTAATGATGACGTTATTGCGATGACTTTTTTAAGTGCGATATATTGTTCAGGTTTTGTAAAAAAAACTAAGGAGTGGGGAATAAATCATTTTCCTCACTTGATTAATTAGTGTTACGTTAGGGTCATTCTTTCGTTTATTGATTTCTAATTGTTCAGGTAAATTTAATCTAAGACCCTTTATTTCTAATTGTGATGGTTTAGACTTGTTGTTTTGAAGTGAACGTGATAATTATTTTTTCGCAATTTTTAAATGAAGATTTTAAAAATTCTTTCACCAATTGAAAGCTAAATTATATGCGAGGAGTTTAGGCTGTTTATAAGCTCTGGCGTTATGAAATTATAAATATAAATATTTGTTTTACGTTTTCTGTCGCTAAAAAAACCGAGTTATTGCAAACGTCAGAAAACAAATCGTTGCCATGGAAACGATGTTGATATATTTGTGGGCTCTATGCTGGTAGGTACTCAGCCCTTTACCTACTGTTCGGCTGCGTCTCCAAAATATTTAAATATTAGAATATGTTTTGTTTTTTGGACAAGCTTATGTTTTGGAATAAATGTCAGATGAGAGTTCCTAAATTTTATAAAGACTGTAAAATAAATAGTGTTATTTTTATTTATATTTATAAACTTCCACACATTTAAATAAAAATAAATCTCCGAAATTTTTGTAAGCGCATAAATTCCGAACGACTGCACCATCCATACTAATATTATAAATGCGAAACTGCTCGAGTTTGTTTATGACCTTTTCACGCATAACACAATATAAAGACTTTAATAATTCTTTCACCAATATAAAGCTAAATTATATGCGCAGACTACAGGTTGTATATGATAGTAAGCTCTGGCGTTATGAAATTATAAATATTAATATATTATATTTGTTATACGTTTTCTGTCGCTAACAAAAGTAAGTTTTTGCTAACGTCAGAAAAAAATCTTTTCCATGGAAACAATGTTGATATATTTTTGGGCTCTATGCTGGTAGGCACTCAGTCTACTGTCAGCTACTACTGCAGAAAATTTAAATATTAGAATTAGTTTTTTTTTTTGGACAAGCTTGGAATAAATGTCAGATTTGAGTTCCTATATTAAAAATATAATTCGTAACGATTATAAAGACTGAATGATAAATAAATTATTTTTTTATTATATTAACGAACTTCCAAATATTTAAATAAAAATACACATCCGAAATGTTTGTAAGCGCATAAATTCCGAACGAATGAACAAAATTGGATAAGTAATTCTTTTTTTCTTTGAGCTATGGCATTATGAAATTTAGGTGGTAGGCGAGATGTTTGAAAACTGAATGTAAGGGAATGAATATATGGAATGCGGGAGGGGATGGGGGTGGGGTGGGGGGGGGAGATAATTGATAAGTGCAAGCGCTACAGTAATTTCCCGTAATACCATGCGAGCGAAGCCGCGAGGAAAAGCTAGTATTGGATAATTCTTTTTTCTTTGAACTCTAGCATGAATTTTAGGTGGCACGCGAGCTGTTTGAAAACTGAATGTACCGGGAATGAATGTATGGAATGCGGAAGGGGGTGGGAGCAGGGGAGGAGGGGGGATAATTGATAAGTGCAAGCGCTACTGTAATTTCCCCTAATACCATGTATGTATACCCTAGTAACTAAATAAATAAGCCTTCAAGGGGTCGGGGAAACAACTCCTTGAGAGTAATTTATCACTTTAGCGAAGAGTTTGAAAAATATAGTTATCATGAGGTTTAATGCTAAATCACTGTTTTACATTAATCTTTGTTAACATTATAAATACAATAAAATATGCTTTATATAAATTGAGGCTTTTTCTACCGTTTCCATTGAGTAGAATTAAAATAAAATTGTTAATCAAAATATGTTTGGGGAACTATATGATGTCCATGCGTTGCTAAACCATTCTTCCGATTGCAATGAAACTTTAGGGATTTGATGTATGCATGCCCGCAATGGTTTCTATATAATATAATAGTGAGTTCTGACATCATGAACTTTTGCGTTGCTAACCATTCATCCGACTGCGATGAAACTTTGGGGATTTGATGTGCGCATGCCCGCAATGGTTTCTATATATATAATAGCGAGTTCTGGCATCATGCAATTATGTTTTGCTAACCATTCATCCGATTGCGACGAAACTTTGAGGATTTGATGTGTGCACGCCCGCGATGTTTTCTATATATAATAGTAAGCTCTAGCGTCATGAAAGTATGCGTTGCTAAACTGTTCATCCGATTGCGATGAAATTTTGGTGACTTGCTATGAGCACGCCCGCGAAGGTTTTTTTATGTATACTGGTGAGTTCTGGAATTATGAAATTTGTATAGAAATTGCAATAGGTTGCACGCGAGATGTTTGAAAGCTGAATGTACCGGGACTGAATGTATGGAATGTGGGAGGGGGAAGGGGGACTAGGGTGGGAGGTTCACGGGACGGGGGAAGCGGGAGAGAGGAGGGGAGAAACGGGAAGAATGGGAAAGGACGCGCAGGGAGAAACAATTATTAAGTGGTGTAGCAACACATGCCGGGAACTCGCTAGTTACTTAGTAAATAATAAAAGCGTAAATTTAAAAAAAAAATACGTTTTGACATTAGAAATGTATGAACGCATATACCTAAGATTAAAAAAAAAATACAATTTTATGGTTAAAATTATCTGGTAACTTCTCATTGCGGGAGGCTTCTCATGTGTACCGCCGCCCCGGGAACCATTTATTGGATATTCAACACCTCTCCCATAGGTCTTTTCAAGTGGTTCACTACATTTGGCGAATTAGCAGGGGTGCCCGGGTTCATAAGGTGAGGTTTGTCAAAGTCGTGGCGGCCGATGTGTCTGCCCACCTTCTGCGTGGCAGGCCGGATCAAAAGT
The DNA here is from genome assembly GCA_936435175.1 of Glyphotaelius pellucidus. Taxonomy (NCBI): domain Eukaryota; kingdom Metazoa; phylum Arthropoda; class Insecta; order Trichoptera; family Limnephilidae; genus Glyphotaelius; species Glyphotaelius pellucidus. Next base: position 21,426,259 of record OW386561.1, on the reverse strand, counting down.
GACTTGAGAGGTTGAGCAGGTCTTTTGACTTCCAGGCAGAATCCATCGATCAAATGCCTTGCACCGCAGTTGAAGGGATGGATTCGTACGTCCGTCACTCCTGGACACGCTGACCCCCAGATTCCAATCCATCCCTCATATCTATTTCCTTCTCAGGAATTCCTCTTATTCCTTTCCTTAAAAAAACTTTCCACACCACATTCTCTAAGATGTCGTAGGCCCTGAGGGAAAATATTTTCTTCAGGGCCTCCTGTGTGGAGCTGATGTAAAAACAATCGGTGACAGTTTCAATTGTTTTTTTTGTTGTTTTCTTATAAAATTGCTAGCATTTACCCGCGGCTACGCTCGCATGGTATTAGGGGGAAATTACTGTAGCACTCGCACTTATCAATTATCCCCCCCCCCCCCTCTCGCATTCCATACATTAATTTCGGTTTCAGTTTTCAAACAGCTCGCGTGCCACCTAAATGCCAGAGCTCACCAGTAGTAAAAAAAAGAATTATCCAATTTGGTGCAGTCGTTCGGAAGTTATGCGCGTACAAACATTTCGGAGATTCATTTTTATTTATATAGATAGATAAATATTAACTACGATTTCCCGCAAATATATCAATATCTTTTCCCCTGCAACGATTCGTTTTCTGACGTTAGCAATAATTCGCTTTTGTTAGCGACATAAAACGTATAATAAATATAATATATTAATATTTATATTTTCATAATGCCAGAGCGTACCGTTATATAAAGCCTAAATTACTCGCACATTATATAGCTTTCTATTGGAGAAAGAATTTTTAAAATCGGTTTATTGGTTTATGCGTGAAAGCGTAATAAACAAACACACACAGTTTCGCATTTATAACATTAGTATAGATTCACAAAATAATTTAAAAAAAAAATTAACGCTTGAAATCATGACCTCTAGATTCCATTTTCCAAGAGAATTTTAAGCCTTTTAACCTATATTAGTGGTACACTAAGAACACATACAATTTTGGCTTGTGGCTTCCTCTTAAGAACAACGGGCTGGAGAACAATGCGCTATAAAATTTTATGTTTTAATATATTGCATGTAATATAACGTTATTACATGATATTAACGTAATACGTTCGGAAAATGATAACGTATTTTCACAAGGAAACAGCAGCGAGCCCTGAAAAAATGTACGCCCTAATTCTGTTCCCATTTCTCTCCTCTAATGCAAAGACAGCAAAAGTTTATTTATTTAATATCAACAGTATAAATATACCTTAAGCACACATGTCACAAAATCATCGGAAACATATTAGAAACAGTAAATAAAGAGTATAACCGATAATTTAATATAAAACATTAATTTTAAACTCGGCATTCCCATTGAAAACATAAACTATAATTACTTGATGGAAAAATTAAATTTATTAAGACTCTCAGATCGAAGAATTATATCCGATTAATATTTATGTTCAAAATTGTAAATGGTAGAACAGACAGTCCTGATTTAACTAAGCTCATTGAATTTCATATACCTACGAGAGCCACTCGTTCTAAAATCCTGTTTAAATGCTACAATAACCGGACTGAGTGTACGAAACACTCGCTTGTACCTCGATCCAAAATCGACAGGTATAAAATTACTCGTTCGTGTTTCGAGGTTGTGAGTATTTGCGATGGTGCCATACGTTGCAAGCAGCTAAAATGTGTGTTTGTTTTTTTTTTAATGCTAAAAAGATAAGACATTTAGGTACCCAATTAAAATAAAATGAAATCTAGAAATAAACTTTGGGTGTTATAATAAAGTTACGCTAGATACCTCAAATTATTAACTGTGTGACGGCAGAATACAAGATGTCCGTTACAACATATTGAAATCTTCCTTCCATTCTCTGCACCATTTCCCCGGCTACAATTTATTATAATTACCTTTCTTCTTACATTTCTTATTCCTTGTCTCTTACTTTGTTTCTTCTCTCTTCATTTCTTGGTGTTAATATTACATTAACCGGTAAAACTTTCTTTTCTCTTAGGTCGTTAGTCGTTAGCCATTTGGTTTGTTAAATAAAATGCTCCTAATGTCGGTTCTAACTTACGGTAGAATATAATGGGCTGGAAATTTTTCAGGTAGTTCCTTGTATTATTTACGATCAGGACTATTAAATTCCTCGCCTCGTAATAGAATGAACTTGTTGGGGAATTTATTAAACGCAAAGGCAATAATAATTAAAGTCATAAAATTAATTAATGGCCGTACTTGGAAACTTGAGCAAGGCGTATTGGCAGAGGCCAGAGCACCCTCAAGTGGAACGTTTGCGCGGCCCTTTCCGGCCCGTTTCATACAAGTCCTAAATTTGGATCTGAGATCAAAATACTCAACCAAACTGAAAAATTATTTTTGTAATCAAAAGGTACCTATATCAAATATCTAGTACGGATAAGAGCTACTTTATTTATTTTTGATTTAAATTTTAAAATATAGGCCATTAAAGATTTTAGTGTTTCATGATTTTAGAGGCAACTTGGGCAACTATTTGTGAGTAAATGAAAACCAATAAATTTTTTTTTACTTTATTAATCATAAAAATATAATGAAATACAAAATAAAAAATAAAAATTTAGATAAAAAATCATTTTGATAGGTGTAAATTTAAAATACAAATTACCTATTTTAAGCTGAACAAAAATTTGTCGTTTAAACATTAAAATTACTACCCCAAAATGCATTTTAAAAAATGTTTTATTTTATTTTTAATTGTATTTGTAAAATAAACATAGTTAAATTATTTTTTTGATGTTTTTCATTTACTCACAAATAATTGCCCAAGTTGCCTCTAAAATCATGAAACACTAAAATCTTTAATGGCATATAACTTATAATTTGAAGAAAAAATAAATGAGGGGTGCCAAACCATAACGTTTTAAGCGCCATACGAACTCAAATGCGTTATATTGCAGTAAAACGTTGTATGTACTGATGTTTACTTGTACTCTAAAGTAGAAGGCTTACTAACGCCATTATTGCCACTAAAGCCTAAATATTGTGAAACAGCGTGTCATAACGTTTTAAGTGCCAATGAGCTGCAAATGTTAGTTTATTAACACATTGTGATCGGGCAGTTTTCGGCCGCGTATCGTGCTGGTAACGGGTGATTTTTCGCGTAATTTCGCGCTAACGTAGACCTCTAGAAAAATTGCGATAACTTCAAAAATATTTGTTTGATTTCAATAATTCTTTTTGAAAATTATTTATTTTAATTTTATTATATTTAGAAATGTATTCTTTATCGTTAAACTAGTGCAGAATTTCACATAAAGCAGGAAAGTTATGAAAAAATTAATATTTACACTACCTCGGTACCTACCGTACACCCCATCTATTGTTCTCAAAAGGTTTTTACCTGCATGGCTACAACCCTACAGAGGCTATATAGCGAAAACTCAAGTATATTGGAACCCGCATTTTAACGTGACCCGCGCTCCACTAACAATCTATCAAAAACGTATAAATACGTGTTCCGCTCTCTAGCATTAATTTGCTAAACACGTATTAATACGTGATCAGATTACAATGTGTTAAAAATGTCCGAGAAGACGGTGCGTCGACGTCGATAAAATGTGTTTTAAATAAAAATAGACTGAGCTTATTGCAAATGCTGGCAAAAAAACCCTTTCTTGGTAATGGATAATAAAACCTTTTTTAATTAGATGAATTTGGCTAAAACTATGATTAATACCAAAAAGCTGCAGATTTCTTTGGCAACGATGATTTGCCTAACATCTGAAGATTTTGGTGTAATTCGTACAAAGAAAAGTTTCGGCGAATTTGTTCCATGGACATCAACTCCAGTGCTTAAACCTGGAATTAATAAGGCAAATTTTGAGGACCTCCAAATTGACATGGACGAGACCCCAGTACCTTTTTCTGCCGAAGAAAAAAAAGTCGTTAATGCCGTGTTGCCGTATTTAGCCGGAGAAAGCAAATTGTTTTATGAAAACCTTAAAATAAAGATATTGAAAGAGTTGAATAATGTGCAAGTAATACAACACTTACAACGTTATGACTTGCATAAATAATAGTACTTAAAACGTTTTGTTTTTTTCATTTTTTTCATATTTAAAAAAAAAATTATTTCCATATTTTGGCAGAGCACAAAATTTGTTTTAAATTATTAATAATAAATGATAATTTGATAATCCATTTTTTATAAATTACTTTTCTTATTATTTTTCCATTAGTTGGGTAATTTGACCTCAAATCCAAATTTAAGATTTGTATGAAACTGGCCGAAATGGGCCGCGCATACGTTTCACTTAAGAAAAAAGGGAGAGAGGAGCGTGGGTAGATGTAGTATTCATAGATATTTACACTTTGCTCTTTTTCTTTTTGAAGTGAAAACTTCTTTAGCACCGTTGTGATTTGGAACTCGGCGAAACGGAAGCAAGCGACACCAAAACGAGACAAACACATACATCTGTAGGATTTGGCCTACGAGAGAATTAGGTAGCAATAAAATATTTATTTATTTTACGAGTACTCGGTTCCAATATATTACGATAAATCCATAGTCTCACGCAAGTATTTTTAGTCTAGTGGAATAAAGTGCCTGACGAATCTTAGCAGCCAGACACTCAGCGGACCAATTCGATAAAAATTCACGAATTCTATAAAAAATCTTTTGTAAAATATTTCCGAAATGTACCTAAAATCTATCCAATCTTCGAACCACTCCAAAATGAACAGACAAAGGAATTACAAAATAAAGCGACATCTAGCGACTCCGAAGAAGAAAACACAAATACTAATAAGATGTCCAAATGTATAGGAAAAGGTGCACTGGAATTCGACGACAAAAATATGGAAAAAATCATCCTTCACATTGATAAAAAAGGGCTTCGTACTCTCCCCACTCTTGTCTACTTTAGTTTTCTGAAGGTCGTTGAACGGTTCACTTCTACCGCATTGTGAATTGCACACTCTGATTTTTTTTTCAGCGAACACAGTGAGCGAAAGCCAGTGAGACTACGGCATCCCCCATTGGGGCATGTGAGACTGAAGCTAAAGGAGAGGGGAAGAATATTAGAAAGAAAAGGGTGAGGAAGTACTTAGCTCTTCAGATCCGGTCTCGAAAAATGGCTAAAGCCATTTCAAGCAACTTTTCAATTCTGGATGGTGTTCTCATACCAGGGTGATACTGAGAGTATCTTCCACTCTGTGCTAGTATCCTATTAATAAACAAAATTTACTTGCGCATGCCGGGATTTGATCCCACGACCTCCAGATTGCTAGTCGAGAGCCTTAACCTCGACAGTGAACCTTGACCACGAAGGTCGTACATTATTCGGCTTTCAGTATATTCAGCTTACAATAGTATTCACCTGACGGTTTATCCAGCTTACAGTGGAACACAGCTTACAGTGCTGTTCAACTGGTATACGATGGACGCCCGAAGTTTAAAACGTGTCTCCACCATGAAAGATCTTGGAATCATGTTTGATAGTAGGCTAACATTTCATACTCATATTCAGATGACTTGTAGCGCTTCATTGAGAATGCTGGGCTTTGTTCTGCGTACTGCAAGGAATTTTAGAGACACCCGGGTTCTCAAAATTTTATTCAATTCCTTAGTAAGGAGTAGACTTGAAAGTGGGTCGGTAATTTGGAGGCCAAGCCAAGTCAAATATTCCCTCATGTTGGAGAGAGTTCAGAAGAAATTTCTAAGATTTCTATACATGAGGGAGTATGGCTATTATCCGTGGCTCTATCCTACAGACTTTCTTTTGGGTATGCTCGGAATGAACCATCTACGGGTCAGAAGGGATGTACACATTGCTACACATTTCTTCAGATTGATCCGCGGATGGTTTGAAAACTCAGCTATCACGGAGAGCATTAATTGCTATGTTGTCGATGGGTATCTTCGCCACCGACAGCCAAGACTGTTCTATCTTCCGGCCTGCAGGACTAACTTGCCAAGGGTCATGCCGGTCGGGAGAGCGATTTTACTGTTAAACAGAATTAATTCGGATATTGACATATTTAGCGTTAGTGAAGCTGCCTTTAAAAGGCAATCTTCGTTAATTCTTGTATAGTTCGTAAGCCTAAGGACGGGTTGTTTCAAAAAATTTGATGGATTCATCAAATATTTGAAGTTAATTTTTACGTTTTGTGTAAGTTCTATTCAAGTTCTGTGATTATTTCAGTATTGTGAAGCAACTGTCCTATAACTATATAATAACAGAACTTGAAAAGAACTTACACAGAACGTGAAAATCAACTTCAAATATTTGATGAATCCATCAAATTTTTTGAAACAACCCATCCTAAGTGTAATACTCTTACAAATGTATTTTGAAATCACTTTAAAATGTAACATTTTGTAATGTTTTGGAATTAATAAATTGAATTGAATTGAATTTACAGTAATACTCAGCTTACAGTAGTATCCAGCTTACAATAGTATTCAGCTTACAGCAGTATTCGGCTTACAGTAGTAATCAGCTTACAGTAGTATCAGTATAGGAGAGTCAGGTAAATAATGAATACTAAATTATGATACAAAGTAATTTATTTATATATTTCTAATACAAATAGTCCGGTCAAGTTAGCTAGAAACATGGTGGTCAAACAGCATAAATTTCGACAAAGCTGAAATTTGGTAGAGACTTTGAGTACACAATTAAAAATAAAATACCAATCGATCACATGCCCGCTAAAAAGTTATTCTAGGTCAAAGGTAAAAATTTTTGATTTTTGGATTTTTCTCGTAAACGATAAGTTATATCAAAAAATAAGTAAGGCAAAAATTGTATATCATACAATTATCTACAAAAATTGTAATTATATTTTTTTTCCTAAAAATCATCATTTCTGAGATATAGCGATTCTAAAAGTTGAAGGAGTTACATTCTATATAATATGCACACATTTCCACACCACCTGTGAGGTAGTGTACTTGGCGCATTTTTTAAAACGAAGTAATGTTTCAGATGTTCCATCATCTACAATACCAATATATGAAATAGTATTATTTATAATATTTTAATCAGTAATGTTGAACCTTTAGAATCGCTATATCTCAGAAATGGTGATTCTTAGGGAAAAAAGTATATGACAATTTTAGTAGATAATTATATGATCTACAATTTTTGCCGTATCTTTTTTTTATATAACTTACCGTTTACGAGAAAAATAAAAAAAACGAAAATTTTGACCTTTGACCTTGAATAACTTTTTCAGCGTGATCGATAGGGATTTTTGTTATTTTATTTATAGTGGTGTATTAAAAATCTCTACAAAATTTCAACCCTGTCGGAATTTGTGCTATTTGAATTGTAAATATTGACCCGACTAAAATATATTTATACACACTGGAAACTTATAGTAGAAACAGGAAACATAATAAGACATACAAAAGAATTCACTCCATACGAAGCCATCTACAGTTTGCAATGACATTTTGTTGTATTATAAACAAAATTGAATCGATTCAGAAAAAAAATCATAAAATACATTTCTTACGAATCCCACAATCGATCCAACAATTATAACGAAGCAGTTTTATCTTTAAAACTTGATTCATCGAGTATACATAGACAATTTTGGATGCAATGTTGCTATATAAAATTGTAAACAACATTACTGACTGTCCTGAATTGCCAAATATTATGGATTTGAAGGTAATTTACAAGGCTCACTCATTCGTGCAATATTTTTAATGAAAAAAAAACTGTAAAACAAATTCAAATCAAAATTTTTGCCTACTATATTTAATCAGATGCCAAATGCATATGAGAAGCGAATTAATTTTTTTTTAAACATTGTTTTGGAAAAGAATGTGTCCTTATTGGGGGTACCCCGTTCTAAAGACACATTGTACATGTTTTTGTGTTTGAATTATAAGTTAATTTCTATTTTAAAATATTACAAGAGGAGTTATATCTAAAAGAAAACACAATATGAGCATTAATCTTTATTTGGTTTCAAAATTGTATATATGTTCTTCCTTCCCATGTCCATAATCCATATATTAATTCTTCTTTTGAAGTCGTTTATTTTTTTAACGGTTTTTATTGCAAGAGGGAGTATGTTAAATAATTTTATAGAGAATTATTGCATATTTCTTTGTCTAAAAGTCGTTTTAGTTATTGGTTGGTGGAATACATGTTGTAATGTGAATCTTGTGAATCGGCCCTAGTTTGTCTGTGCAAAGTTATCCTGGTTTTTGAATGCGTATATTAGAGTTATGCGTATCTTTTGGATATAATCGTTTCAGTGACATTTAATTCAGTGCCTCAAAAATGTAGTCTGTAGGAGTTCTGATGGGGACATGGGAGTATAATTTTCAAAATTGCCCTTTGTGCTATGAGGATTGGTTTTACAGTGGAATCGCACGAGCTTTCCCATCCGGTAAGACCATATTGTAGATGAGATTGGGCTAATGCAAATGAATTTTAATTAGCTGTTCTTTATCTAAAATGTTTCTTATTGTTTTGAAAAAGTATGTTAGTTTTTTTTTTAAATTTGTTGCTCACATTATCCACTTGTGAGTTCCAATTTAAGTTTTGGTCAATAATTATTCCAAAGTATTTTATTGTTTGTATTTCATTAAATTTTGGGCAGTTGCAAGGAATTTCTTTGTTCACGTACAAACAGTCTTTATGAATTTTTATGTTTAGGTTTGTATTGAGGTTATCTGCCTGTTTGTTGTGGATTTTGAATTTAGTTTTTGTATCATTTAATGTTAGTGAATTTGAATCAAGCCAATGTTTTACCTGATTTTACCTTTATAAATTACATGACTTTACTAAAAAAATGCTGAAAAAAAAATGCAAATCAAGATTTTTAATATTGAATTGTTTCTAAGCCCCCATACATTAGCATCCATGCATCCATGTTCGTTCATATTTATGTATTTTGTTATTATTTTTTTTGTCTTACCATCTCGATTTCTCCATAAATAGTTTTTAAACTTTTGTAAGGATATTGCGCATTTCTCTCATCTCTTTGTAAAATAATATTCTTATGTTTTTCCCTATTTATACGTAAAAATATTTGTACATGTTTTTATCTGTTGTTAAAGTCAATTTGTGAGAAATAGTTTGGATGCAGGTGAGTTCTCTAGTTGTTGGCTTGTATATTCTTATCAATTAACATCTGTATCCGTATTTTCTCCATAATAATAAAAAAAAAAAAAAAAAAAAAAACTGAAGATAGACCGTCCCAAGGGTATTGCAGTTGACGTCGAAACCAATTCAGTTTAGTTCTTATGCCCATTTATGAAAAAGCGTGCGTAATGCATCGCAGTATTTAGATCGCATTATGCTTTGCATTTCACCTTTCTACAGTGGAGCGAATTGGTCTCTCAGCCGTCCTGAGCGAGGTTATTTTTTTTTATCACAAAAATAACCCAGTTCTAAATATTTAGAGGGTATCTACCGCCGACTTTATTTTTGAAAATGTAATCAACTATCTGAATACAAAAAATATACATACGTTCCAGATAGTTTAAGGATAGTTTTAATAAAAAATGAGAAAAATTAAAAAAATTTCATTTATTTCAAGCTAAGTTTATGACATCAAAACATTCATCCATCCATTCATCTATTTTGCAGTAGAAAAAAAATACAATAGGTGGCACGCAAGTCGTTTGAAAATCTGAATTTACCGGGACTGAATTTATTGAACGCGGGAGAGGGGAGGGGATCGAGAAAGGGGAGTTCACGGGAGAGGTTAGAGGGTAGGTGGGGAAGGTGGAGGGGGAATGCGTGAGGGGAAGGGGATATGGGAAGGGAAGGGGAGTCGGAAGGGTAACGGGACGAATGGGAAAAGACACGCAGTGAGAAACAATTTCTTTATTAGTGGCATTGCATGCCACAAGTAGTGCATTCCTTTTTTCTTTTCTTTTTATTTTCTACCCTTATTTGCCATTTTGCTCTCTTGAATATATTTTAATTAATTTCTGAAAACTTGCCTTGAAAAAAATTTGGTTGTCTGTAAAGTCGGTTTACGGACGATAATTTTACGTGACAACGTTATAAGAAAACTTTTACATAGAATTTTAAGCCGAACGCTTCAGCCGATCGTGCCTCTCTATCGCTTGTTCCGCAATCTCGCTTGGACGCTCGGCTCAGGCGGAACGTGACAATGAGTCATACTTTTTCGTGTGCTGCCGGTATTCATCGATTTATAAGACGTTATCACGTCAAAAGGTTGAAACAAGATATATTAAAATATTTATTTTTTACATCTTATTTTTACCTGTTTTTGAAGTTAAAAAAGAAAGAAAAAAATCTAATTCAGAAATAATCTTCAAGATTTGAGACTTAAATTTTGTTCCGCGATATTCATCCCGCGACAAAACATCCTCCAACAAAATTTCTACTAAAACCTAATTTAACCTAACCTTACAAAAAATGGGACAAAAATAATACAGCCATCCTGTAAATACAATAAATTGTTGTTATCTGTATTACGAGTATTTATGATTTTAATATTTTTGTCCCATTTTTTTGTTAGGTTAGTAGATATTTTGTTGGAGGTTTATATTTAATAGGCATAGAAAACTTGACGAACGGAGTCTAGAGATTACGATTTCAAGCACTAAGTTGTTTTTTAAATTTATTTTGGGGATAATTTCATGAGAAAGAAAAAAATAAAATCAATGGAAACTCTCCCAGAGGCTTCGATTACGAACAACTAAAATCTTTAATTCCTAACAAGCCATTAAACTATAATACGTATCTCTAGTTAGAAGCCTAATCGAATACAACTCAGTAGTTTGGTCCCCGTCTCACAAAATTCACATTTTTTTTTTTTTTTTCCAAGAGCGGAGACGGTTTACATAAATAAAGTTCCCGTGAGCATTTAGGCCGTAGGCCCATTGTGCTATCTCCCATTTTACCTCATTCCTTTGACAGTAATCCAGTCCTTTTTACAAAGTTCACCAGGATTGTCATTGGAAATGAAGCTATATCTTCTGGTTCGACAATGTGTCTTCCAAGGTCTCATTTCTCCTCTTCACTCCTCCGCGGTTCCCTGAAGGCCCCACGAGGGAAGAGGGCTTCATCTCTCCTCTCCACTCCTTAGTTCCCTGAAGGCTCCACGACGGAGAGTTCACCTCCTCTTGGTTCCCTAAAGGCCCCACAAGAGAAGAGCCCACTCCACCTTGGCTCCCGAGGGCCCCAGGAGGGAAGAGGACTTATCTCTCATCTTCACTCCTCCTTGGTTCCCTAAAGGCCCCATAAGAAAGAGTTCACGGAGATGGCCTCATTTCTCCTCTTCACTCCTACATGGTTCCCTGAAGGCCCCACATGGGAAGAGGACATCATCTCTACACTTCACTCCTCCTTGGTTCCCCAAAGGCCCCGTGCCGGAAGAGTGCCCTTCCCCTTGGTTCCGTGAAGGCCCCACAAGGGAAGGGGTTCATGGAGGTGGCCTCAGCTCTCCTCTCCACGGCTTCTCTTCTTGGTTCCTCCTAAGGGCCCCAGGAAGAAAGTCCACAGAGGTGGCCTCAGCACTCCTAGGTTCCCAAAAGGCCCCTAGTTTTCGAATGGTTCAATTTTTTTGTTCCATGAGTGACCAGGGAAATAGAAGGTCCACTCCAGCAGAGCCCCGAATGTTGGAGTAAGGTCTAAATACTCCGAGATACGACCTTGTTTCTCGGAGGCACCGTTCTTGACACTGTACCCCAGGACATTCAGCCTGAGCACGGTAGCTCACACCTTGGCTTGGGATGGCTATTGCAGGTTTGTGTTTCCACTCCCTGAGCGATGGGTTCGCCACACTCCCTACGCTAAAAAATTCACATTTCAATTCAATTCAAATTCACGAATACAAAAAAAAAAAAATCTGCGTTTTATGTATTTTAAATTGAATATCCCAGTAGAAGACACAAAATAAGATTTGTCATTAAAAATTAGGAGACAGACGTAAAATAAACGATTTAACATTTTTATTCAAAACACTTAACTCTAAATTTGACTGTTGTGAACTCCTGCAACTCATTAACTTAAAAACACCCACAGTAACAGCACGACAAAATACAATATTCTACAGCAGCACTCATAACTACATTGTCTACCCTCCGATACAACGACTTCACACCTTGGGAAAGAAAGCAGTATTTGGGTGATGTTGACATGTTCAATATCAACTTAGCGAGTTTTGTGGATCATCCAAAACATTTGTTTCAACACTATTACTAAAGACATCTTGTAAACCTATAAAATAGCTGTATTTTTCAGTATTTCTTTCCGTGTTTTTATGACTTTTATCTAATGTAATTTTATTTTTATTATTTCTGTCAAATTAAAATTATACTATAAATCATGTAAAAGTCCTCTGAGCGTTAAATAAATAATTTTAGCCGTAGAATTACTACATGAAATATAAACTATAAACTTACATAAAATATAAACCGATTCATAGTAAAAATTATTCGGAAGGAGTGATTTAGTATTAATCTTCGCCTTTGGTTTATTATTAGCCTCGACTCCTTTCACCCCATGGCGCCTTGGTACGTCGGTGCCCGGAGCGGACTGTCCCAATTGCACAGAGCCGGCCCTGTTACACCTGGTTTCAAGTCCCAGTAGCACCGACATCTTTATTCTGCTCTGTGTTTTTATATTTGATTGTTTGAATATTATTCAATGATCAGTGACTGTAACTTTGCCGATAAGATTGTATCAATTGAGATACACCGAACCATAGATAAGATTACATAAATCCATATTTATAAATATAAATCAATTTGTATGATGTTTATGCATTGCTATATTATTGAGCAAAAGAAATATTTGAAACTTTCAAAATACCTTTTTTTTCTGGATTGTTATAACCACATCTGAAAAGTTTTTTATCATTATAAAAACTCTTACGAAACTGTCAAAAAAGTTATAATTTGAGAATAACATTTTGCAAACCATCGATTGTTAAATTAAAATTCAATTTTCGTATGAATTCTTTAAATTAATTAATTTAATCGAAGTACTCACCTACGGTACTAACCAAAATCGAGTACTTTGAATCTAATTAAGTATTTTAAATATGTACCTATGTTTGGTACAAAATTTGATTGATTCTTTTAATAATATACAAAAATGAATGTTTGTTAAATAATAAAAATGAAAATTTGTAAAAATAATTGCAATAGGTGGCACGCGAGCTGTTTGAACATCTGAATGTACCGGGACTGAATATATGGAACGCGGGAGAGGGGAGAAGAACGCAGGAGAGGGGTTCGCAGTACGGGGGGGCGGGAGAGGGAACGCTTAAGGGGAAGGGGTCGTGGGAGGGGAAGGGGAGGCGGAAGAGGTACGAGACGAATTGGAAAGGACATGCAGGGAGAAATAATTTCTTTATTAATTGGCATTGCAACGCTTGTCGGGAACTCGCTAGAATTTTATATTTCAATAAAATAGTAGTTAAATTAATTTAATTTTAAATTTCAATAAAATAGTAGTTAAAATAGTAGTTACTTACAAGTTCAAAAAAGTATTGTTTTAATTTTCTCAACAGAAATTAACATTTTCATATGTTCAATACGTTCAAATTCGGTTTATCCTCTCTCCCTACACCCGCGAGAAACGGCGTGATGATTTATAGACTAGGAGACAAGCGAGGTAAACCCTACGTCATCGAGTACACGGACCAAGAAATTCTTCAATGGGATGATCTAGACTACAGTTTTTCGTTGGTTTCATTCGTGTACTCGATGACGTAAAATTTACTAATTTTTATCCCACTTTGACGCCGGCTACCTGCGAACGTGCCAGGCTGCCGGTTGGCAGACCTGCTTTTACCTCATTTACTAATTGACCTTTATCATATGAAATCATTCCCGTTCGTGTACTCGATGACGTAATTTTTTCGAAAAAAATTGCTCACTATTTCCAAAACTGCGCGGCTCCTGCCAAGAGGCGCACCGGCAGACCAGCTTTTTAAAGGCTTTCTAAATGTCCATTATCACTACAAAGTAGTTTCATCCGTGTACTCGATGACGTAGGGTTTACCTCGCTCGTCTCCTAGGCTATTAGTTATTTTTTAAAAGGTGAACGCCATCCCGTAGCTCACCAGGAGCTTATGTTGGTCGAGGAGGTGAGGGCTAACAATTCTAACTAACAATTCGCAGCTTATAGCTGACCAAACTCTCACAGGTGCCAAATAACGGGAGCTGACACAAATACCTAGGCACAGATATGCGCTCCTTGTATCAATACGAAGCGCAGCCGGTCGATATTCGTTAGACCCAAAAACAACACAACACTATTTACTATTTCATACTATTTCGTTTGTTTGTTTGTGATTATTCATGTTCCCTTGAATCATTCAATTATAACCCAGCTCCCTACAAAAAAAAAACTACACAAAGAAATGACTTGTTAAAAATTAGAAAACTATACGGAATGTATTTTAATCTACAAAATGGACTTTCTACACATGAATACAATATTTGTAAAAAAAATGCCACAACTATAAGAACATTATATGTACTCGCAAGAAATTGTACAATATGCCTTACTTTTGAAATGAAAATTATTGCATCTGATAAACATCCATTAATGTATGGTAAATGGTTTTTTTTTATCAATAAGGAACTCCAGTGAAAAATATTATGGCTTTAAAAAAATATGTTCGTACAGACCAATAAACGCCGATTCTGAACATATAAGTTTTATTAAATAATATTAAACGTAGAGTTTAAAAAAAAAAAAATTAAAAAGTCCATTTTAAAACGTGTCATTAAAACACACTGTGAAGTTGGTATTATTGGATTGTTAGTGCTGACGTCACCGCGTCCATAATTCTCCAGTCACCTGGTCATATTGTATTGACATTATGACAAGCCATTCATGTTGTTTTTATTGAAACATTATTTAGGCCTAAATAATTCAGTATCAAAATTAGGGTATCTCTATTAGTTTATCTATATTATTTAAAATATTCAAAAACTTACTGTATAAAAACAATCGTAATGTCTGTCGCAACGCTCCAATTCCAAAATGGCGGGCGTCAAATAGCTGTTCGGCCACTACAGGCCGCGCGCAGAAAAGTAAAGACCGAAAGTAAGATAACGGTTTACAGCGCAGTTCACTGTGAGACTTTTCTGAGTGGTGGCCGTCCCTCTCCGAACTCTATGGGGAAGTCTATATATAATATTAATAATGGAGATGGAATGGAGGAACACTAATAAATTGTTTACCAGGTGCGGTTTTAACAGACGTTTTATTGCATTTGGTACAATACAATAACAGTAGGGATGAGATGCTGACATTTTAACTAATGTTTTTTTCTATATTAAAAGCAGTTAATCTTGAATAAAAAAACTCCTCGACTTCTGACACCTCATTTGATTTTCCATACAAAATGACAACACCTGTTGAAGATAACTAAAACTTCGCCATGATGACGTCACACGATTCACATTAGATACGGTGGTTTTCGGGGGATCTTGAAAAATTAAAACTTTGATAATTAATTTAACTATTAAAACTAACCATAAAAATAAAAATAAATTTGTAGTTATTTAAGTTAGAAGGTCATTATTCATTAAAAAAAAATAAAAAAAATGGACTGGAGTTCCTTATTGTGTGAAATTTTAAACACATTTATTAGTAAAGGGGTTAAACCCTGAAAAGTGGTAAGAAAAGCATGGTCCATGAAGGTGTACAGTGTATACTCATTTACAATATGGAAAGGCATTTACAAGCCTGAAAAACGAAGTTTTTTTTTACTGTACATCTGTTTTAAAATGTCTTTTAAATCTTATTTTTTGTTTTATGACGTTTGAACCTTTGTACCCAGGAAACGAAGCCAACCACGCTATCAACTAAGCCAAATTTCGATTGGATAAGACTGATGTTTATTTCGTATATTAAAAACTGTAATGAGTTTCGGAGAAATGCTCATGTGTTTGCGTGTGTATGCGTGATTGCAGCCAAAAGTTGATCGATTGTATTGTCAATGACAACGAATGTATCTGCCGAACTTCAGCTCGATCGGATGTCAGGAAGTGGGATAATTTCCACTTCCAAGAATCCACATCGCTCGTATAATTGCACAATTTTTTTAAATGTTACTTCAATTTTTTCTGGAAACGATTTACAAGTTTGAAACATGCTGTATGTGCGAGTACTGTGTTCGGGTAATTCGACTTTTTTTCATAACTGTACTATAAAGGCTAGCATTTAGCATAAAAATACATATGAAAATCGTTAGTCGCGGGTTCAAATCCCGGCATGCGCAATTTAAATTGAATTTAATTATTCATATTTGTTAATAGTATTTGTGGCAGAGTGGTAAATACTCTCAGTTTTGCTCTGGTGAAAAAAACACATGTTTTATTTTATTTTTAATGTTTAAATTATAACATTGTTACAGTAATAACATTGTTACAGTAATAATAAACATAACTTGAATTTAAAACCCGCTCCATACTGCTAGTTCCTGCGGGCGGCTCTAACTCAGGACCTTCGGCTTGGGTTGACCTTCCTGGGTTCGAGACCCAGATGTAACCTATCTTTTTCTGATTTTTCTGTTTTCAAATTTTCGATTGTGTTTCGCAAATATTATCTTTATTTAATTATTATTAAATATTGCAATTTGAGGTTTTAATTATACATTTAAAAATAAAATAAATAATTATTCATCCTAGACTTGCAGAAAAGTCAATAAATGTCGCAAATTAAAAATAAAAATGGATTAAAAATTGTCCAGACTCTTTCTAGATAGCATTTAGTTCTGGTTTGAATCTTGTAATCAACATAAATCAACATAATCTTGTAATGTACATAAAGATAGCAGACAATAAAACATGCGTTAAGAAAATTAAGATAATGTTGGTAGTTCCTAGTCGAAGTATGATACAGCTTAAAATGACTGAGTCGGATAGGAACACATTAGCTCAGTTGGTAGAGTCGAAAGCCGCAGGTCCTGAGTTCGAGTCTCAGAGGTGCCAATATATTTTTCTGATTTTACTGTTTCCAGATTTTCCATAGAGTTTCGCTAATATTGTCTAATTTAATTAAAGAATTACTTACATTTTACATAACATTACTTTCTTACTTATTGGATAAAATTCATTTGATAGTATGTTAAAGGTGATATGTTAACGTTTTAACTTGTGGTCTGAAGCGTAACTCCTTTTCTAAAACTTTTCCCATCATTTATTCATCATCATTTTCTCGAATTTATCGAGACGAAAAAATATAAAAGTCATTCTACATAAGTACGATCGTTTCAAGAAATATAAGAGGTTAATAGAAAAGAAAAAAACGTATTGATCGCTTACAAACTTTGTGTTATTACAAATCCTATAGATTTTTCAGTTCTAGAAAACGTAAAATGAAAAGTTGTGAAAAATAAAGATGGAGAATTTAAAACTTTTACAATCTTATTTGCTTTTTTATTTGTTTTAACGTAAATAACTGCCCCCGATTGCCCGGAGTCGGGATCGATGGCTTTGCTTTATGATAATTGGGGTTTGTTTAGAAGCTGTTGGGATTGGGGCGGGGAAAGAGAAAAGTTGGGAAGCTTATAATGACCAATGTTTTATTTTAATATATTTTTGTGATAAGTAGAGATAATGATAACCTTTACTGGCATTTTCGGTGCTGAGGATTTCGTAACTGAAAGAATTATAAAAATATGTCATTTTAAAATCAACTTTTAGACGTATTGACTCTTTTTCACAAATATATATAAGTTGATTTCGAAAGACTGTTCTTTTATCTAGTCAAGCTATTTTTAAAATTTTGACAAAATATGTTATTTTTAGTACAATAAGGTTTTACCGTAGGTCGTTGGTAGATTTGTTCAATTTTCAAAGAAAATTTTGTAGTATACAACATACATTTCAAATCATATAATCCTACAGTAAAACAAATCAATAAATTATCTAGAAGGCTACTTTTCAAAATTCCAGTTTTAATTTTTCTTTTAAATCCAAGCCTGTGTTTTATGACAAAAATTCTTCAGTTTGTTCATTTATTTCTGGTCTTATAAAGATTTTGCTTCGACGTTATTGAAAAATTATAAATACTTATCATAAAAATTAATTACTAAAAGTACATTATTTTATAATCATGCATTTGAGCATTTTTATTGCCAACTTGAAAGCAAATTTTGAATGAAATAAAATTTGATATTGAGTTATTAGTTAAAAATTCTGGTACGGAGAATAATCAATCTTTCACATCGCAACCTCTCCGTACAATTGCAAGGGCATGATCGCAAGACCATCTTTCGACGAAATTTGAATTCTCGGCCGCTGGTTAATGGGCCTTAAGTTCAGATGTGTGGTTTCAGTTTCATCGAATCGAATCGAACAAAATTAATAGGTTAGCGTCTGCGTGGTTGAATTTTCTTGTCGTGGCTTCGAGTGCATGTCTGACATCACGCCACAAATAACTACCATTGTAAAGCTACCATTGTAATTCGGTTTCAAATTCAAGAATTCGTCAAAAGATGTCGCCACTTCCGTTAGCAGGTCGCATGGGAACGTGCCCCTGGCAGGTATAAGTACTACGAATTTGTGAATTTGAGTATCTCTCAGGATAATGAATGATTGACGGTAATGCTTAATAATAGTATCAAGCAGCTATATTTTACATATGACGTCATTGCCTGTCCCAGCTACTTTGTCCCGGTGACTAGCTATCACTGGATCACATTGGATCCGAGGAACGGGCTATTTTTGGAACCAGTTCTTATCGGATTTATAAAATTGTCACCAACACTGGGAGAAACCAAAACAAAAGCCGCCCGCCGGGCCTAGCAGCAAAAAACTGGGGAGTGGGTTTTTAACTTCTAGTTCTGTATAATTTGTTATGAGTATGTTTTCTATTTCTTATCTCTCATGTTTTGTATTTAACTTTTTATTTAAGTTTTAAATATTGTTATTTTTGAACGAGGGTGGCATTTTATTGTAGAATTTAATACCATATTATAAGAAATTAAAAAGAAATTATTATTATTTTATTTTATTTTTATAATTAATAATGAAATAAATTTAACTGATAACTCACTGTCAACCTCCTCTGAAAATGTCCCTCCCCTACCTACCCATCCTATAATAATTTGTCTACCTCTTTTCTATTTGTATCTCTTTTTAGCACCAATTAGGTGTCTTCTTTGAAATTTTGGTATCTCTCTCACTCATTGTTTTATTTATTTTCTTTTTCTTTCCCTTCAAAAAAATATCTTTATTTCAAAACACCGCAGTCTTTCATACATTTTGGTCCTTCGAGCCGGATTTCAAATTTACCATTTTGGAATTTGGAATTTAATAATATTTCGATATTCAATAGGATTCAGTGAACAATTCACCCAAATTGAAATCATTTCGCAGTACGTATTATCGTATTATTCATTTTCAAGTTTAAGTAAGTGTCAAAATACTATTCTCGCAATTTAATAGCAAACAAGATTTAAACACACTTTAAAATAGGATTTACAACTGATAGAAGAAGTGTTTGAACTAAAAATTATGTAATTGCTTTATTATTGTGTTATTTATTTCTTTCTTTTTTCTCTTTCTCTGAATATAAATTTTGAGTTTTGATTATTATTATTTCTGTTATTTCAATGGTAGCATCTCCACCTATTAACAACTAAACCGTCTTTTACGCCTCCTGTGAACATTTTAATTGGAGTGATCTATGCGCATTCCGATGGCAATTTTATCAATGTAATAATAATTAATTGAAAACACTGTGTAAATGTTTCAAACAATAAACAAAAATCAAAAATTCAGTTTTCTATGCATCCAACGTAACTCGGGAATTGAATTTAGGTGTCATTTTTACAATTGGAACTGATTGTGTGAAACGACTTCAAGCAAGCAATTGCCTTCAATTTGGGAGGCGGATATGGGTACCGCCGTCCCGGGAACCATTTATTAGGTAACCAACACCTCTGCCATAGGTGACCCCAACTGGTTCGCTACGTTTGGTGACTTAGCAGGGGTGCCCGGGTTCATGGGATGAGGTTGGTTAACGTCTTGGTGGCCGATGTATCTACCCACTTGCTGCGTGGCGGGCCGGATCGAGAGAGAATAGTTGAGGGACTTTGACTTCTCCAGCCCTACTCTATCGGAATACGCCTTGCACAGCAGTGTAAGGCGATGGATTCATTCGTCCGTTACTCCTGGACACACTGACCAGATTCCTACCCACTATTAATACCCTTTTCCTTCCCAGAACTTCCTTTCCTTAAAAGACCCTCCACACAGATGACATAGGCCATGAGGGGAATTATTTTCTTCAGGGCCTCCTGTGCAGTGGCGGCTCGTGACTTTTGGGTGAGTTTGGGTGCTAATATTTAAAAAAATTGCATCATGGATGTTGTCGTATACGAAAATTTTTTTTTTTTTTTTCAAAAATCGGTTTTTTGTATGAAGATTTTTCAGGAAATCCGTGTGGCACACGGCCAAACTGAAACTTCCTGAAGAATTTCAGGAAGTTTCAGTTTTCAATTTCATTCTTCATACAAAAAACTGATTTTCAAAAAAAAAAAATTATTTTCTGCTACAACAACATCAATAAAGTAATTTTTTTTAAATATCAGCACTCTAGCACACCCAAAAGTCACGAGCCGCCACTGCTCCTGTGTGGAGCTAATGGAAAAAAGTAAATAATATATTTTATTAAACACAGGGAATTTCTTTCATCCTTCGATTATTTTAAAAATTTTGGATACTTAGAAATTCACTCATTTTAGAATAACAGAAATAAATGCACTTTCCGAAACTTCCAAAAGGCTGTTGTTATTTTATTAGTCCGTTCGAAATAATTTCGAACTCAATCCGGATACCTTTATTGGCTGGTCTCCAGCAGCCCAACCCCCCTTTCCAATCCCCAATTCCCCAACTCCCCCACTTTCATCCTCAACTCCCACCCCAACCCCCACCCTCCACTCCTGCGCCATTTGTCATTATTTATGGCTCTGTCTGCCTCAGTAACATGGACAGAAGCTGTGTGGTAATGTTGGCAACAATGACATGTTACATATTATGAACATTTCCATACATTAGTTCATTAGATGTAAGATGTAGTGGCGTAACTACAAAAATATTATTAATTTTATTATTGTTCCCCGGGGGCTTAAAACCTTATAAGTCATCCCTCGAAACTCCGAAAATATAAATATTGAACGTTTTTCGTGAGTTTGACGATAACTCCAATAAATACGCAAGTTAAATATAATAAAATTCCACACAATCTCCTATATATGTGTCGACACATATCGTATAGTTTCAACTTTTACCTAGTAAAAACCTGTGAATATTATTTTTTTTGTATTTCTTGGGCATTAACTATGTAACAATTTCTAGACATTTTGTTTTTTGAAGAGTTTTATTAGATGTACATTTGTTACTTAAATTTAATTTTTCCGCGACCGGTTTCGATTCAACCGTATCATTCACGAGCAGGATTAAAACTAACTTAAAAATTAAATGCAAGTACCAAAGATTAATTAGGTGGTAGTAGTGGGAGGGATGATTTTGGGGGAGGGGGAAAGCGGTGGGAGGAGTCAATATTATACGGAAACATGGTTAGCCTCTAGCCTATGCGTTTAAAATGTGATATGTTTTCTTAGGTAATGACGAAGCGTTTTTTTCGTTTTTTTTTTGCAGCATGTTGAAGTAAAAATGCGATTTTTGCAAAATTTTCGGTGAATTTGTTAATATAAAATGGAAAAAAAATGTTAAAAAAACTCTTTATTATTACTTATTTATTTATAAAAATAGTATGTATAAAAATAGTGTACAAAATTTCCAAGTAGATTTTGAGTTACGATGTTCACGAACTTCAAAAATTTGTTTGCGAGAAAATCGATTTAAATTTTTAATACTTGAAATATATTTGAATCGAGCAAGAGGGCCGGTCGCTTGAAATGCTGTATCTTCGTTAGTTTTGCTCCGCTTTACTTGAAATTTTGACACAATGCTCTCGACATGTTGTACATTTAGATTTTTTTAAATTCCTTTTAATTCCGTGCGACCCATTTTCTAGTGTAGGTCCAAAGATTACTCGAGGTATTTTGCGTTCAAAGAGCAGCCAAACTTGGACTTTATAACAATTATGCTAATTTAATGATCGTGTATTATTCGCTAACAAATTGAACATCCCAGAACACTGGCAACATTGCTGGGGAGATGAGAGAAATGAAGCGGATGTACTGCTGCTACTCAAACAACGCCGAGGGCCAAAGGTCAAAGGATTCCTGTAATTTTCAACCAGGCATTTAGCTGATGATGTCTCGAAAAGGGATAAAGCACTCAACAGATATTGTATAAAAACAATATATTAAAACTATGCAATATATTTAAAATTCTTCTCACTGCTTTAGTTAGAAGAAATTTAGAATACAATTCCAGTATTTGGTCCCCATACTATAAAACACATCAAATAAAAATTGAGAGAGTTCAACATTAATTTTTAAAATTCATTAATTTCAAACCCATTGAACAAATTAATTATGATAACTTAATGAAACTACTTAATTTAACTGACTTATCGTGTGGAAGAACCAATAGCGATCTGGTACTTTTATTCAAATTAGTTAATGGATCACTTGACGCACCTGACTTAACAAAACTAATAACATTCCGAGTACCAAATCTGTTCTTTGTTTAAGAGCCGAAAACTAAATATTTCAATCCAAAGATTACATAGGTTTGGAAATAAATTCAGCTCCGTTGATATTTTCATTTATTCTTCACCAAAATTTATATCAGAAATTTCTAAAATTCTGACATAAATTTTATTATTATTATTCTAATATTGTCATTTCTTTTTAATTCTGCTTCCTTTCTATTAATGTAAAGTAAGAGAAATAATAATATAATAAAAATGTTACTTTATTATTCTATTTCTAATATTACTATGATCCGCGATTGTTGTAAATGCTCAAAAGGCGTAAATGACGGCCTCCGTGGTCCCGAGGCAAGACTCTCGACTCACAATCCGAAGGTCGCGGGTTCGAACCCGGCGTGCGCAAATAAATTTTATTTGATAAATTTGTGTTATTTCACAATTTATTCATTTAAAATAATATATAGTATATTTGTGGCACGTTCCAGAGTGGAAGATACTATCAGTATCGCCCTGGTGCAAGACCACCATTCAGAATTGAAACGTTGCTTGAAATGGCTTTAGCCGTGTTTAGTGACAAGATCTGAATAGCTAGGTACTTCCCCACCTTCCTTTTCCCTATCTCCTTCCCCTCCCCACTACCTTCAGCCTCACAACATACCCCAATTGGGGATGCCATAGTCTCACTGGCTCCAGACGGGAGCAGTTGGGACTCTTGTGCGGTATTCATATAAAAAAAACAAATAAACAAAACAATTTAAACTTTTTTCCTCTTATTTTATTTTTGACGGCCTCCGCGGTCGAGGGGTAAAGCTTCCGACTAGCAATCCGAAGGTTAAAACTTAAATTACCAGAACGTCATAAAAATGTGTATTTGATTAATTTGTGTAATTTAAAAATGAATTAGTTAAAAATAATATATAGTTCCGCACGTTCTATAGTGTAAGATACCCTAGTGTAAGACCACGATTCAGAATTGAAGCGTCGTTTGAAATGGCTTTAGCCATGTTTTGGGACCAGATCTGAATAGCAAGGTACTTCTTCATCGCTCTCTTCCCCATCTCCTTCCAATTACTTTAAGCCTCTATATCCCGAATTGGGGATACTACAGTCCATTGGTTCCAGACGGGAGCAGTTGGGACTCTTGTGCGGTATTCACATTAAAAAAACAATAATTTATTTATTTTTTTACATTCGTATAACCATGGGGGCGACAGCGCAATTTAAAACTTTTTCCGATTGCAGAGAATTTTTAGTAATCATTTTGAATATTTTCCGCCCACATAAAAAAAATCATACCTCCGAATTTTAGTAAGTAGATATACAAACTGATTATAGTTCTATATAGCCTATGAATTCACATAACTTTTGTTGATTATCACATAATCGTAGGATTTATAAAAAAAAAATTATAAAATCGTAAACTTCTACTTAATTACTTACAAATAAGGGAAAATTTGCCAAAATTGGAAACAAAGCAATCTGAGGTATATTAAATAGTGCCATATTGTGCCGAAAAGCGCTCCAGTGAATAAAATATAAAAAAAGTAAGTAATGAGAACTCAGTAGGGCACTACATAATATTGATACTAATTCTATAGTACAGTTTAAAATTAATCTTTCGACTCATAGGTACCAGATAGTTCAGTGAAATTGATTTTAAAGGAATTTCGATGGTGACCTGTATCTGCCCTGTTGAATAAATTCAACTCAATACCTCCTTTGAAAAGTCATTAAAAGTGATGAAAAAAATGGTGACCGGACAACTCAAAATGAAACCAACTCAGAACCATCTCAGATAAGTCATTTAGAGTGATAAAAATATATGTATAAAAAATTGGTTATATAGGTTACGTTAGGTTAGGGTTATCGGCTAATTTAAAATGATTTTTTTCATAGCTTTTATAACTTTCCAAGGAGGTGTTGAGTTGACTTTATTCTCAGTTAGCATGGAACCGAAAAAAATGGTTAAATAGGTTTAGTTAAGTCATGAGATGTTATTCATTTTTTTTTCATACATTAAAAACACATAAATTATGGCGAGCCACAAAGTAATGCTTTTTACAAATATGTTTTTTTTCATAGCTTTTAATACGTTTTCAAAGAGGTGTTGAGTTGACTTGATTCTGAGTTATCATGGAACCATCTCGATATTTAAGAATCTAAAAATTTAAAAGCAAATTCAAAGCAAATCTGACCCTTACTCCAGGAAAATGCTCATAATACAATTAGAAATGTTCACAATACTCTCAAATACACTCAAAAATTCTCATAATACACCAAAAAGCCTCAATACACTCAAAAATGCTCACAATACACTCACTTGCTAATTTTATCTCTTCAGTACTTATTCTTGATTTATATTTTGTGAATACCGCACAAGAGTCTCAGTTGCTCCCAAACGTCTGGAGCCAGTGCCACTATGTCACCCCTAATTGCGTTATGTTATCAGCCTGAGGATAAGGAGGGCAAGAAGATAGGGAGGAGGAAGCTATAATATATATTCAATTAAATTAATTTGAGTATTATTAAGAACCCGTTTTCAATTTTGATTCTTATTGAAAAATAATTTATTTTATTTTATTTGTTTCAGACGTTGGCGCCAGAGAAAACACATCACACAATAAATTTCAAAGCAATCACAAATTAGACATAATCTAAATTTTAAAAAGAATTAATAAATTAAATTAATATAAATTCACAATTTATTCCATTTTAAAAATTAACTATTGAAATCACCGCTTCCATTCTAATTTAGCTAATATTTAAAAATCATTTAGATTTTAAATAAATTGACAATATTTTTAAGTGTAAAAATAATTTCAAAACAATTAAAAATGTTTATTTTACTTGAGGTAAATTTCTTCAATAATTTTATTAAGATCCCAAAAGATGTGAAGTTTGTAAAGTCAACGGAGTTTGTATAGTGACCAAAAATTGTTACCAGGACAGCAGAAGTTGGCATAGGTGTAATTACGTATTAGATTGCCTGTAAAGCGGTTGTGATAAATGTGTTAGTGTTAAAATAAAGTGTAGTGAAATAATACCTCCTGCAACATGTCGGATCCTGATAATCACTTCGATGACGAGGTATGTAAATTTTCCATGGTTTTACTAATAATTTAAATACCCGTGTAATTTATTTATTTGTTCTTATATTACGCGTAAATTGTCTATCAATCATCACACGAATGATAAAAAAAGAGATGACAGCGATAGGAAGCACATGTACATAAAATAGAGCAATGAAAAAAATATCTAGGTAAAAAAATTAACATAAAGTAGTGGTGGCCAAGCGAAATTTGATTTCCAGCCGAAACCGAAACCGGAACCGAATCTCGACTTCTGTTCTTGTTTCGGTCGAAACCGAAACCAGAGTTTATTTTCACGAGTTAAAAAAAACACCCTGAAACTAGGCCTTTTTGTCGTTAAACTTATAAGAATTCATTGGTTAGTGGCTAATAAAATTCACACTGAAATAAAAGACATCAGTTTATTGAGTAAATTGTTTATTTTCAGCGCTTTTCGGTTGTTATGTAACTGTTTTTCAATGTGCGCTTTTTTACAGATAGATACTTTAACTTTAAAGAAATTTCAAAAATTCAAAAGTTGGATAAAAATGATTGTAATATATATTAGCGATAATATAGAATATGGTTAATAATAATAAACAATATCCATACAATAACCAATTATTATTATTTAAAAGTGAGCATTTTTGGTCTAAATTAAAATCAAATCGAAAATCATAAACTCTTTCAAATTTATCTAACGGCTTGTTTAAAAATAATTTTGAAGTTGTTCAGGAATACTTCTACTCCCGGAGGTTTAAGGCTAGTTTACACTAGGTCGGTGACCGAATGATTTGACCGAATTCTGTTGAACCGAATTCGTTAACCGCATTGGCCTGTTTACATTTTGCTTGGCTTACAGATACACGCACACACACCTCACAATGCAGGACATTATATGTTGATATTACTGAAGGCCGACTCTGATTCAAATTGACAGCCGACCGCCTCTTCCCAAATAAGATTTATTCGTGAGTTTCCTTATTTCCAAAGGCAAATGCGGAAGAATTCCAAACAAAAGACACGACCGACTCCCTCCCACTCTAAATTAAAATCTATTCCCATCTCATCTCCCACTCTCAACATAACACAAATGGCCGCTGTAAGCTGTCGCTGGTTGCTGATGCTGATGGTTGCTGATGTTGATGAAAATATGTAATTTTAGCAGGGTTTTTAGGTAACCATTTTTCCTAAATTGTTACCTAAAAATTCCTAAATTGTTTCCTAAATTGTTACATTAAAAACACAAGGCCTGTAAGTCTATAACATTTTAAATACCCACATGAGGTAAAAATCGCAAAGCGCATATGAAGAACAATAGCTTTTAAATTCAGTAATTTGAATGATTCCCACTTCATGTCAAATAACAATAATCTAGAAAATATTAAAAACAATATTAAAAAAAAACATTAGCTTGGTGACCGAAAGCGTCGACCAATGACGGTAACGAATGGCTGTGATCCAATACGGCCAACCGAATAACAGTTCACGCTACTCGGTGACCGAAAACTGGCCGAATACGACCAAACCGAATAATGCAAAAGCCGCATTAGGCAAATTTTTGGTCGTAACCGAAAACGCGGCCGAAGCTCTTTTATTGGCCGAAACGTAAACCGAAAGTGGAAAAATGAAATAATGCCAAGCCACGTGAAATCAATTGCAATAAGACAGGACTGTCAATAAGAGAATTAATGATTTTAAAAAGAAAAATCACATAACTTACCAATCTTCTGTCGGGGAGCTTTATTAATTTTTAGATTTTTCATTATTCAGTTAGTATTAATGTGATGTTTGTGTCATTTACAACCAAACACTATTTGTTCTGTGGGGATGCTTCTTAATAATAATAGGTCATTATGGTCAATAGGTCTGGTTTATTATGAGTTTACCATAATTACGGTACCGGCCACACGACCTGTCTATATTGGCTGCTAACTGAATCTTATCGGTAGGCTGGCAAAAGCCCGCTCTTTCCCTGCTGGCATCTGTTGACATCCGATAGAAGCTCTTTCAATACATTACACTTAGTTAGTTTTTCATATAAAATTATTAGAGAGATGAAATTGTCAAATATTCGATTGATAAATAATTTATGAAGGAACCATCTTTTAAGGTTTTGGTTATTTTGTCAGACAAAGCACGACGTCAATTTTCATTCAATATTTAAAGGTAAATTCTTGTATCTGCTCAACAAACATACTTTGAGTTATGAACACTGGAAGGATTTCCGACCTTTTAAGATGGGCTAACTTTGATAAATATAATGTTGGCTTGAGAATACGGTTTTACCTTTGTGTAAATTTCTAAAAAAAAAAGAATGTGAAAATGTGAAAAATTAACATTCAGGGCCCTGACCTCTGGGGAATAGATTATATTTACTTTGAAATGGAAAACCGACAGACGGTGGTCAAAAAAATACGGATCTTCTACAAAAATATATATTATTTTATAAACAGCGATTCACAAACAAAATGTTGGTTGGTATTTTTTTTTTTTAAAAGAAAAAAAGACAAACATTCCCGGGTTACGAATAACCCAACAATGTTTGAAAATCTCCTACTACCACCACAGAAAGCCGAAAATGTTGCTTGTGTTGTGATGGAGGACTTAGTCAGTCGAGGAATCGAACACGGGACGCCCGGGTGAGACCCAAACGCTATGCCCACTCAACCACTGACTGGTCTGTATTTGTGGGTCGCATATTTAACGTATCATTTCAAACTTTGCAACAAAGGCGAGCAATAGCTGATTTAACATTTAAACACAGATTTTTAAATAATAACATCGACTGTACAGAACTTCTTTCCCTTATTAATTTTAACATACCCTTAAGGCCCCGTAACCGCTCTCGAAAAGAAGAAGATGGAGAGATATGTAATTACGAATGTTGGAGAGAGCGCGCTAATATTTAAATCGATAAAATTGAAGCGAAAATTACGAAAAAGCATAAAACATGACTCGTTTAAAATAGAGCAAAAATCTCGTGGAACGTATCTTAAGTAACATTTCAAGAAACATTGTGAATTTTTTCACAAATATAAATTGTAAAATAACAGAAATAGACTTGTTTTAAATAATTTTCGGAGCATACTTTGCGATTTTTTTCTATCGAGGGAATTTCATATAATTTGCGTTTCGGCGTGGAACGTATCTAGATATTATCTTAAAAAATAACATATATTTTTTTAAGAGCTTAAAAACTTCAAACGTTTAAGGGAGATATGTAAGAAATCGGTCGAATTTCGAATAGCGGCGGCTCAAGTACCTCATTTAGGCAGCTTTGACTCTAGAGCGTATTTAGCATCCATAACTGGTTACCGTAAGTAAGCGTCGGGTGGTATATCGTTTTGAACACTGCCATACTAAGCTTGATCTAAGCTCGGCTTTCCTTCACTCACTGAGCTATAGAGAGGACGCAACACACCGCTTGCCGCACTTATTCTTCAATCAATTTCACCGTTTTCTTATTTTCAATTAATTAATTGTAAAAAAAACAAATAAATCAAATATAATTTCTTTTTGCACGCCGGGATTTGATCCCGCGACGTTCGGATTTCTTATTAGCCGTACCCCTCGGCCACGGAGACCGCCAGTTAATGAACAATAAATAATAATAATAATAAGGTCTTTATTCCAGGATGTGGGGAGGGGAGTGCAATCCCACACATCCCATATAGGGTATAATTACATATGTTATTATGAATAAATAAAAATTAACAAAAAAAAAAAAAAAGAAGCATCATTAGAAAGACTATTCACAAAAAATATAGTAAAGTCTTTAATCAGGTTCTTGTTGTTCCATCGGATCTCAGATTATAGGAGCCAGTGTTTTTTTCCAATATTCATCTATGCTCGATCCTGGAATCATACGGGCTTCCATGAGGATGAGGATATTACTGGAGTGGTTTATCCTTCCCTTCAGTCCTGCAATCCTTGTTCTTAAAAGAGCTTCGAATCCTGGAACTCTCCCTTCTGTGAACATTGAAGAGGCACTACAGTACCTGGGAAGTCCGAACATTAGACGGTATGCATTATTATATTGCACCCGAAGCCTTTCCATGGTCCTTTTTTTGAAATTTGCCCAGAGCTCGCACGTGTACAGGGTGGTACAAAAGGCTAGGAAGAGCGTCCTTTTTACCCGTGGGCTGCAAAGCCGAAATCTTCTGCTGAGCATATTGCATTTTATGCTAAGTACTCTCCTCTGCCTGTCGATGTGTTCATCATCCGTTAATTTGTTATTGATGACATGTCCTAGATACTTTGTAGATTCTATTATTTTCAGAAGCTCACCGTATAAATAAAATCAGAAGCTTTCGGACCTGCTTTACAAATCCCTAACTAGTGAATTGCGTCTAGAGCTTGTAATCATGTGATACGAAAGAGCGCACAAACTGAATTAGGGAGTAACACAATGTAATACATATTATTTTCCACCCCACAACCCACAACCTGCTTGATAATTCTACCCTTTCAGCGTTCACTTTATCTCCTTTCAACTGAGTTTGCTTTCAACTGCCACATAAGATTTCACGCTGAAAGTGGCAGGAGAGTACCTATCTACTCTTTTCACTGAAGAGATTAACCGTAGAAGTGCGCTGTACACTTGCTCAAGGTGAGGTCAATCATTCCTCTATTAACCACTCGGGTCTATCGCATTTGTGCAAGTTTTTTGTATTAAATGAACTGTCAGATTTATAAAAAAATTGCGTTATTTCCGCTTTGCAATCAAAGCTCAATAAATTAAATGTTTCTGAATTTAGCCAAATACTAATAACTGTTTTTCAAAGGTTATGCAATAAGCTTTCAAATTGTATTATTACAAATAAATATTAATATTTTTAAATATAAAAATTTAGAATGCAAACATGAAAAATTGTAAAAATAACTCAAGTGATGTTTTTTTATGTGAAAACGGTACTAAAATCACGGTTAGCATAAAAAATACTTATTCTATTAGACAAAAACAATTTTATCAGCTCATTTTTTTACCATTTCATACAAAAATATTTAATAAAAAATTAACGGCGCGTACGCGTTTTGGCGGGTGAAAACTGTTTCTACAAAATTAGTATTTTTCATCTATTTCTATGGACAACTTTGAATAAAGTTGTGAAGCATGGTTTATTATAGATATTCTCCTTTTTTTGGTTGTCACTAGAACAAAAACGGAGTTATAACCATTTCTGTGGGAACACACGCGTTAGCTTGAAAACAAGCTTATTGTACTTGACTGCTATTGATATGTTGTCTTGAAAACAAGCTTAGGGGTCGGAGTGGTTAAAATATTAACGGCCGTTGCTCCCATATTTTCGATCGATCCATCTGAGTCTCCGTTCAGCCAAGTGATTTGTTTAGTAACGCTCGATTCGCCTGTTGGTCAGAGAGTTGCGTTGGGAAGAGCGTATTTGTGCCTTTGAGGAGTGTTGAGCCGAAATTTCGGCTCAACAGTTGATCAGAAAAATTGGGAACAACGACCGTGAGTCTCCGTGGTTGAGGGATAAGGCTCTCGACTTCGAATCTGGAGGTCACGGGTTCAAGTATATCGATTTGTGTGTTTCACAATATTAATTAATGGGTTCGGAAACTCGTAGTAAAAATGGGAAATTGGTGAATCTGATTCCATAGGAGGCAGGTATGGGTACCACCGCCCCGGAAATCATTTATTGAATAACCAACACTTCTGCCGCAGGTCACAGGTCAGGTTTGTCCGAGTCTTGGCGACGGAAGCGTCTGTTCACTAGCTGCATGGCAGGCCGGATCGGGAGAGAATGATTGAGGGAGTCCCTTTTACTTTTCCAGCTGCTCTCGGAACATCGTAGTGGGATGGATTCGTTCGTCCATCACTCCTGGACACACTGACCCCCAGACCCGCACTTGAGTCAAGAGTCAGAATAATAGAAGAGTATGTATGAGAAGATGTATAAATGTGAATGAAGCAAATATTGTGTGTCAAGACCGAGTTGTTTGGCGGTTCGTCCTCTCTGCCTACGTCTGCGGGAAAATGACGTGATGGTTCATTAATTGCGATAATTAGTTACATTAACCCCCGGGGACGCCCGAGGAAGACATGGCACGACCAAGTGAATCAGATACTTGAGTCGGGCGATGTCAAGAGTCAGAATAATAGAAGAACACGTATAAGACGATGTATGAATGTGAACGAAGCAAGGAGTGTGTCGAGTGCCAAGATCGAGTTGTTTGGCGGTCTGTCCTCTCTGCCTACCCCTGCGGGGAAACGGCGTGATGGTTAGTTAGTTAGTTACTTAGTTAGTTAACCCCCGAGTGACCGATTTAAAAAAAAACTTAAAATTTACAACTTTGGACTTAGAAATCGACTCAAAATATGATGTAGATCAGTGATTCCCAAAGTGATCTAGGTAGTCCAGTTCCCAGGTGGACTCCTAGAGGCCCACGGGAGACCCGACGGGGGTCCACATAGTCGGGATAAAGAAATGGGGGTTCACAAGTTGTAAGTGGGGCCCACGAACTGGTTTCGATTGAGACCCATCCATCATATCCCATCCCAGACCCCTCTCATATCCCATTACAAGAAAACAAGAAAAAATATAGTTTGAAATATGAAATGATAAAATTAATTAGGAAATTGTAAACTTAAATGTACAATTTACTAAAATAAAACAAATAAATAAATAATAAATTACGCCCTCTCCATAACAGAGCGACTGGCGTACAGCGCACGTTGTTGTACCGGCTATGCATGAGATCTTAAAACACCCAGCTAGGCAAGGGGGAGGCGTAATGGGATATGGGTGTACTGTACTAGGATGGGAATATACCCATAACCCCCCCGTCCCATATCCCATTACGCCCCTTCCGTCGTGGCAAATATAATCTCGAATACTGGCCCATTTTGCCCCCGTTTGAAAAGAGTCATAGACACCTCGCCGTTCAGTACAGTAATATTCAGTACAACGCGTGTCGAGTTTTGGGAATACGGTAGAAATGTACCAGCAGGGGGTCCACCGTGACCAGTAAAATTTTGAAAGTGACGAGACGTTTTTGACTGACGAGAAAAAAAATTTGGGAACCTCTGATGTAGATTGTATTTTCACCGGTTTCTCGAAACTTCGAGTTTCCGAACACCGTGTACAGATCTCTTAGAAGTTCCTGTATGTCTGTACCTTTCTTCATTACCATTGAATTGTACACAAACTGATAGCTAAACACACAATAAATCTATTATGTTTATTCAGTAGACTCGACTGAAAGGTATTTCAATACATCTTCTCGCTGAAGTGTTGTGGAATTCTAAGCTAGTAACCCACGAGAGATAATACATTAGGGCTTGGCCTATATTATGAGGTTATACCTCTCGTGTGCGACTAGCTTAGGGTTCAATCAAAGATGTATGCTATAAATAATTTGAATTTTTGGTACCATGACAATTGATTGGAGGGGACCTCACCACTTTCCCAACGGCGTTACAAGGAAACATATGGTTTCCTCCTTCACTGCACTCGTCAAGACTCTATTTTTGATTGAACGAAGCTACATTTATTTGAATGACTCTAGACCCTCCAATGTCCATGCATACGAGGTT
Source organism: Glyphotaelius pellucidus (assembly GCA_936435175.1). Lineage (NCBI taxonomy): Eukaryota > Metazoa > Arthropoda > Insecta > Trichoptera > Limnephilidae > Glyphotaelius > Glyphotaelius pellucidus. The sequence continues at coordinate 21,393,057 of OW386561.1, read as the reverse complement.
AGTAAGCAGTTTCCAAGTACTTACATTAACATAATACAAAAGAAAAGTAGAAGTATCAGCCCGTGGAGTAATTCCTCTGAAATCGGTAACATAAAAAACATATAGATAAAAGTGTTAGTAAGATAAAAAAAAAAAAATGTTTGATTGATCCGCCGACAGTTGATACCTGTGCCAAGTAATCCCTCGGATAGGTGATCCCCTAAAATATTATTTCTTCAAGTAAGTATCCAAAGAGGATATACGGCCGTACAACCAAAGTCGATATTATGTGAAAATTATCGTATTTCGTAAACACACTGCACTTAGACATATTATTTTATTCAATTCATTTCCTTTTTGTCTGATTTTTCTTCTTCTTTATAGTTATTTATAGATCTCTTTTGCTTTCTCTTGTCTTTACTTTTTACATTATAATCTCTTAAATCTCCTGTTTATCTTATTTTTAACCTTCTTTAGAGTCACATTTTAATTATCCTTTTAATCTTATTTTTCACCTTCAATAATTTATTTTCAATTATTTTGTCATATTTTTTATCTTCTTTAGTCATTCTTAAAATTCCATTTTGTTTCATATGTTTTGTAGTCATGTTTTTTTGGCTTTTTTATTTGTATTTTTTATCTCATTTAGTCATATTATGTTATACATTTCTTTTGCCTCTTTTTTGCCTTATTTTTTATCTCCTATAAAATCATGTTAAGAAAAATCATTTTGCTTTTTTAAATTTTTTTAGTCATATTTTCTAAATTAAATTTTTCCCATTTACTTTAAAAAAAAATTTTAGTCGTATATTTTAAATTAATTTTTTCGTATTAATGCTTATATTTATAATAATTTATTTTGTTATTTAGACTTCCTGTTTTGTTTTAAAAGATTTTTTATTATGTTAATGTAATTTTTTACACATCCCAAAATAATTTTTATATTTTATTTTATATAATTGTTTTTTATGAAATTTTAAGTAATTAATCACCTCTCCTTTCTAATAATATTTTGTCTATGTTCTAATTTGTCTATACTTGTTTGTCTTTTGTTATTTTTTATTAACTTATTATCCTGACGAAGAAAACATACTTTTCGAAACATGTTGATATTGTTAATTAAATATTGGTGTACACAAAGTTATTTGTTTTCATTAAATTAATAATGACGCCACAAAGTGAATTTGTGAATTTTGAAGAAAAAAATCTTCACATTTATTTTTTGAAAATTTTTTTGTCGTTTTTTTTAATTAAATTTTTTCCCATTTACTTTTTGAAAATTTTTTAGTCGTATTTTTCAAATCAAATTTTTCTAACCCCCTTACTAAAAAACAAAAAAAAATTACACAACTGATAAACAACCATTTATAACACATTAATGAATATTTATAAGTTGTGTAAAATTTAAAAAAGTTTATTTGTAAAGCCTATTTTTATCTTCCACAGTAATATTTTTTAAATTATTTTTCTTCTCATTGAATCTTATTTTTCATTTTAATGATGCATTTGTTTTTAAATTCACTTCTATCTCCTTATCCAGTTGTAAAGTGTTAATAGGGAAGAATGCAACGTTTTGTTTTATCTTATTAAATAATTATCCATACAAATAGTGCATATAATAAATATAGTAGTTATTGATAAGTGGTAGGTACTGTATTCCCTGGTGAAAAACCGCCATTTAAAATATAAGCGATGATTATAATGCCTTTAGCCGTGTTTAGTGATCAGATTTGAATAGTCTACCAACCTTCCATTTTCCCCGTCTTCTTCTGTTGCCCACTACTGTAAGCCCTACAAGATATCTCAATTGGGAATGCCATAATCGCATTGACTTCGGGCAGTGTGGACTTTTGTGTTGTTTTCCCGAAAAAATCTGTGAAGTGGGCACAAGGTTCTTTCATTGTTTATTGAATTCGTTGCATAATTTTTTTTACGCTCAATGGAAATGAAAATTGATGACAATTGAATAAAACAGATTTTCTCTCCACGGATCGCAGAAAGCGCAACGGTTGAAAGGAAATTTGCTGCGAAACAAACCAAGCACACACACTATATTCCGAAAGCCCTAGGCGTTTCTGCTCTCCGTGGAAACGTGTTATTTATTTTTATTTTATTTTTTAATTATCAACGCCCTGGGGGCCTTTCACATGATATGTTACAGAGACACAATGCTTCAACAAATAAATAAAAACTTAAAGAAATGAACATCATACGAGTACATGGTAGTTACAAAGTTGCAGAAGTGAAAATAATATAAAGAAAAAAAACAGAAACCAGTTTTTAAATGTACGTACTCAATTGATGCTTTGGTGTGTTTACTATGAATCTGTTGTGATTGTGCCCTGATTACCGTCAGCCGTGACTCTCGAGATCATAATATCGATTCACCATAATTCATTATTAAAAGAAAAGGGTTGTCAGTCCTTTACAAAATGCAAATGTTTACCAAATACCACATTGTTATATCAACGTGAAAAGTTTGTAATTATTGATTACGGTCCACAAATTGATTCGCAGAGAATATTATGCGACTACAACTAGTATTATGTTCAGTTTACATAGTATGGTTTTATCATTTATTTAGCGTACCGATATACAGCACTAGATTTTAATTGGCCAGCGAGTCGTGCCGAAAGATAATTTTACAGCGCATTTACCCGAATCGATGTTCTGATTACCCAAAATTATTTATTACTCAAATTGACGTGTACCTAATTAGCGATGAATTATCTCAGATAATTTCTAATTTCATTTTGTTTATTGCAAACGCGATCGCTAGAATAGAAATATTAGATAAGGTCATAAAATTAACATTCTTATTTTGCTTAGACATTATTGAAAAATTATAAATACTTATGATCAAAAAATAATTACAAAAAGTACATAATTTTAATTGTTTTATCATCACGAGTTTGAGCATTTTTGAATGTGGGTATTTATCAAACCAAATTTGGAATTAAATAAAATCGATATGGAGTTATTGTGTTAAAATGCTGGTATGGAGAATAATTAATCTTTCTCATCAAAACCGCCCTGTGCCATTGCAAGGGTACGATCGCAAGATCATCGTTCGACGAAATTTAAATTCTCGGCCGCTGGTTAATGGCTCTTAAGACAAAAGGTCAAAATTCGTCGGAAATCGGAAGGCGTCCGTCGTGCGTTATCGACTGTCAAATTCAAAATTTTCTATGGCTTTCAATGGCTTGTCTATGCCCGTTTTGTGTTAAATGGATTAATTACATTCTTAAAAACACGAATTATTTTTTATTAGTTATTAAACTACTTAAATGTGTATTAGACTAACAGACGTCCATAAATGACTATCCGGTATTATTTGATGTTTGTACGCGATGACATTCAATTCGCAATTTTTTCCGCCTCTGACATCTCTTAACGAGGATTACGCTTCGAACGAGACGTCATCTCTATCGTTAGGGTAACTAATTTTAATAGTTGATGTCTTAACACAAGCAAAGTATTTAACTCAAACTGTGTCGTGTACGGCCGATTTAACACGCGTTACGATTCAACCTAAAGATTCATTTCTAGATTTTTAAGAACACAGTTAAAAAATTAAACATAAAAAAACACTTTTCTGCACGTGTTCAGACTTTCACTAAGCTTCCAAAGTTTGCCTTGCTGAACACAGTTAGAAGTAATACTCCCGTAAAGCCATAAGGCTGTACGTAAAATACAGCTAACAGAGAAGTGAGGCCCCAGGGGCTGGCGAGGTACAGCATGAACTCAAACTGCTGGAAACTCACGTTTAAACTCTTCAGTTCTTCGACCAACAAACTTCAAAGTAGTTGGCCAAGTATAGGGGTCGCAGTAGGGCCATACGGCAAACCCTCGCAATAGGGAGATTTTGTAAACGCAACTTTTGAGTTCAAAGTACAAATTCTTCAGGCGAAATCAAAGTTACAAATTCTAACAGGCATTTTTAGTCCAGTTTCTACATGGTGTGTCGTCTTTTCATGTTATGAATTCAGATTGAAAAAATATGTGTTCCACTTTGGTACCCTTTTTCGTATGGCTTAAGAGGGCGGACCAGCTCCGATTTATAAACACCAAGGCATCGATTGAGTACGTACACTGCACCGGTTTTGAATAGAATTGCCATTGAGATGTACTCCACAACACTCCAATCCAATTGCCATTGAGATGTACTCCATAACACTCCAATTAGAAATGTTCACAGCATGAGTAATCAAAGTTGTTAATAGACGGAAATGCTTGTGTGATAACAGAAATAATGATAATCAAAATGAAACATAAAACATAGTAGTGTCAAATATAGTAATAACACATACATAATATAACCTACACAGAAAGAGAAAAAAGAAAGAAAGAAAGGGTATGACAAAAAGAGGCTACATAACTGCTCTCACTGTCATGGTAGGAGTTTGATAATTTGTTTTTTTTTCTCCGTGTTCCGTAGCGATAGGTTCAAATGTATCTTTCTGCAGTTTTTTTTTATATGAGCTCCACACAGGAGGCTCCGTGCAAAATAATTTTCCTCATGGCCTATGTCATCTTTGGGGATGCTGTGTGTAGGGTTTTTTTAAGGAAAAGGAGGAGAGGAGAGTTCTGGGAAGGAAAAAGGTTTAAGGGGTGGGTAGGAATCGGGGGATCAGTGTATCCCGGTCATCCGCCTCCATGACCTAGACAAACCTCACCCAATGCTAAATCACCAAACGTAGCGAATCACTTGGGATGACCTATGGCAGAGGTGCTGGTTATCCAATAAAGGTTCCCGCGGCGGCGGTACCCATTCCCGCCTCCCAAATTCTTATTGTTATATCCAAGAACCTGTCCCTATCAAACAGTGTGTAGCCAATATACCCAATTGTGTGACATTTACAATAATAAATTATTGAACAAAAGTCGATGATCCACTCATATAGTGATCTCTCAGTGTATTTAATATCAACTCTGTTAAGGCGGCGCTTCCCGGCTCAAAAAGAAGAAGATGGAGAAATGTGTAATTACGAATATTTTAAGTGATAAAATTAAAGCGAAAATTGCGAAAATTCTTAATAAAACATGACTCGTTTAAAATAGAGCAAAAATCTCGTAGAAGATATCTTAAGCATCATTCAAAGAAACACTGTGAATTATTTCACAAATATAACTTGAAAAATAATAAAATTATACTAGTTTTTAATAATTTTTGGAGCATACTTTGCGATTTTTTTCTATCGAAGGAATTTCATATAATTTGCGTTTCGGCGTGGAACGTATCTATAATATACGTATAAAATAACATATATTTTTTTAAGAGCTTATAAACTTCAAATGTTTAAGGGAGATATGCTAGAAATCGGTAGAAATTCGGATAGCGGCGGCTAAAAGCATCCTGTACAATGGTCAATTCCTATAGTGATCTCTCAGGGCATTTTATATCGAGTCTGTTATGAAAACCGCTACCATATACCCAATTGATGAACTTAGTTGATTTCATCGAAGAAGCTTTCCTATTCTTTTGATATCACACCGCTGTTTTCTTTCTGAGAAAGTAAATAATAAATTGAAAATGTATTTTTCAAAAGCTCGCGCTGTCACGGATTGCAGCAAAGTTCCGAAGGTCATTGCTCGTCTGCAGACAGTTTGACAGTTCACGCCACTCAAGAATTTCTAATATTCTAACTGCATTTAAGTGCACCTACATTACACCTCTCGTGCAACTGTCCAATGAAAACACGTGCATATTCAACTCCATGCACTGACGTAAAGATATTTAAACAGGAAATAAATCGAATAAAAAAATATGTCAAAGTACAACGAAGATTAAAAAAACGAGTGTGCTTTATACCTTTATGTGAGAGTGTTTTGAGTGGCCAACCTGACCACGCAGGTGTTAGAGCGAGACGGCAGATGCCGGAGGTATTAAAAAGCATTGTCAGCTGGGGACTCGCTCTCTCAATCACAGGCCAGCTCATAGGTTACATCTAACGTATTGTGAATCTCGTGTGTCAATAAATATATCTGTTATTCGGATCTCAAGAGTAATTATTCTAATAATCCTCCCACAAATATCTCCTCCCATCCAATATAACACTTTATACCATACGACTGGAGTAAAACTTTATGCTTCGTCCGCCCCGCCCGATCACACTTTTCGTAACACTCTCGTCCCGCATTCACCAGCTTACTCCCCAAGTCAAGCGTGCGTAAAGAAGTTTTACTTCAAAAATCAAAGTGTGCAATTCACAGGCGGTAGAAGTGAAACCTTCAGAAAATTAAGCTTGACAAGAGTGGGTAGACTACGAAGCACTTTTTATATCAATGTGATGGATAATTTTTGAAGTAAAACTTTTTTACGCACGCTTGAATTGGGGAGTAAGCTGATGAATGTGTGACGAAAGCGTTACGAAAAGTGTGATCGGGCGAGGCGAGCGAAGCATAAAGAAGTTTTACTTCAATCGTGCGGTCTAAAGCACACTCGTTTTTATTTCCATATTTTTGTCGTCGAATTCCAGTGAACCTTTTCCTACACGTATGGTCATCTTATTAGTATTTGTGTTTTCTTCTTCGGAGTCGCTAGATTTCGCTTTTTTGTGTTTTCTTTGCCTGTTCATTTTGGAGTGTTTTGAAGATTGGATATTGATTTTAGAAAAATATATATATATATATATTATTTTTTTTTGGATTCCGTAGGGTTTGATTCTTGGTCCGCTGAATGTCAGATCGCTAAGGTTCGTCAGGCGTTTTATACCACAAGACAAAAGGAGACTTGAGTGGGAACGTGGATTTATCGTATTATATTGGAATCAAGTACCCGTGAAATAAATAAATATTTTATTGCTATCTCATTTTCTCACAGACTAAATCCTATAGATGCATGCGTTAAGCCTCGATTACATTGAGCGAGTTTATAAGCTACTAGTCGGAAAATTTAAAAGCGGGAAAATGGGCGAGTGCGATTGTGATGATTACATAAAAAACGTTCCACTCGCTCGGTAGCGAACTAGCCAGCGAAAAGCTGAGCTAAATTAACGACTCCCGCGCGAACTAATTCTGTCGACATCTTGTAGAAAACTGAGATACTTGCAGCTAACTCACCGCTATTTAACAGATTGTACAACGAATAATCCAGATCCAGCAGTAGTTTGACAGTTACGAAATCAGCTGTTTGCGGGCCGCCATCTTGCCATCCGCAGTACACGCTAGCGAGTAGCGAGCAAAGTTGACCCCCTTTCAATTTTTTTCGTAGATTGTTCATAATCTGCCAGTTAGATAGTAATACGATTACGCTTTGACGATTGACGGCCGGCGTAGTCCAGCGGTAAGGCTCTTGACTAGCATTCCGAAGGTCGCGGGATCGTATTCTGTGGCAAATAAATTTTATTTGATTAATTTGTGTTATTTCACAATTTATTCATTTAAAATAATATATGTATAGCATTTGCAGCACGTTCCAGAGTGGAAGATGCTCTCAGTATCGCCCTGGTGTAAGACCACCATTCAGAATTGAAACGTTGCTTGAAATGGCTTTAGCCGTGTTTGGTGACCAGATCTGAATAGCCAGGTGCTTTCCACCTTCCTCTTCTCCATCTCCTTCTTCTCCCCACTACCTTCAGCCTCACAACATACCCCAATTCGGGATGCCATAGTCTCACTGGCTCACGACGGGAGCAGTTGGAACTCTTGTGCGGTATTCATATAAAAAAAAAATGAAGACTATGAGCGAAACTCAATCGAAAATCTGGGAACAAAAAAAACAGAAAAAAGATATTGGATAAAAAGATTAAAAAAAAACTGGGCGAGCTTACTAGCACAGTGAATTCGCCGGCTAGTCGCTTGTAAACTCGCTCAATGTAATCGAGGCTCTAGTGTCTTTTTAGTGTCACTCGCTTAAATTTTAAATCATAACGGTGCTAAAGAAGTTTTAACTTCAAAAACAAAAAAAAATAAGAAAAATGACAAAACTAAGAAGAAAACAGAAAAAAGTTGAAGATTTGAGGAAAATTAAATAATGTGTTTGTATAATATCTTGTTCGCGCAAGGAATATAAAATGATTATAGATTGTCAGTAGAGAATAAATTGATTCCGCGTCATTATGTTATATGATAGATGACTGGAAATGGATTTTCACCGTGGCTAAAGCACCTTTGAAAATATTATTAAAAGCCTTTGACACGGGTCTGAAAGCGTGTAACATTATTTCGAGAGCGTCGTGTATGGAAGCCTTTTAAACATTGATACACAACCTTTTTAGCAGTCGGACTATAATCACATTCTCCAAACATTCGTACTGCAAAGGTTACAAGTGTTGTTTACGGGAATATGGATACGTTTGTGCGTTTGTTCGTTACGCTTTCACGCATAAACCAATAAAATAATTTTAAAAATTCTTTCAAAAATATAAAGCTAAATTATAAGCGAGAAATAAAGGCTGTGTATAATGGTACGCTCTGGCGTTATGAAATTATAAATATTGAAATATTATATTTATTTTACGTTTTCTGTCCCTAACAAAAGCGAGTTATTGCTAACGTTAGAAAAAAAGCAAAAGAAATCGTTGCCGCGGAAAAGATGTTGTAGGGGCGTGTAAATAGCCCCAGACACGAGGGAATACTACCCTATGTAAATTAAGGAAAGTTGAACTCTTCCCTATGTGACACAAAACAGTTTACACAGCAATTCCAAAATCCTAAGTGAAAACAAAACAATACTCACTCAGAGAATGCAGCTCTTGCACGATGTCCAGCACAAAACGACACTAGTTTTCATTCAAAATATTGATTTTTGCCAAGGCGGTAAGTGCACAATCTCAACATGTGTTTATCACAGGAAGGAAGTTCAAACAACGAATATAGATTTGCAAATTGATACGTGCCAAAATCTTAGGTACAACAATAATTCAATTATGGGTGAATTATTTGATTATGATTTGACTAGGACACATCTCTTGGCTTTCACTAACACTCACGTCGGAAGTAATTGCCTGCTCCACAGAGGTAAGAAAATGCATGAATACATTGAATTTCAATGTCACATAGGTAAATTCAATATAATACAACCACCATAGATGGCGCCCCCATGGTCCCATAGCATAAATTATTAATTTAAAAGAAATTAATGCCCAAATGTATTTCAATATATTTTATGGCGCGTATCCAGATGTTGATATATTTGAAGGCGTCGTAGTTAATATCTATCTCTAAAAATGAATCGCCGAAATGTATATACGCGCATAATTTCCGAACGAATGCACCAAATTGGATAATAATTTTTTTTGTGTTCGTTATTTTGTATAAAACTACTGGTGAGTTCTGGCATTATGAAATTTACAATAAGTGGTATGCGAGCTGTTTTAAAACTGAATGCACCGAGACTGAATGTATGGAACGTGGGAAGGGGAAGTGGTGAGGGGGGAGGGGAAAGATCACCGTACAGAATCGAAACGTTGCTTTTTTTTTTTTTTTTTAAATATGTTTATTCAGTTTTAATTTTACAATATTTTATTTTACAAATCTTACGAAACTGATCAATCAGTTTGATTGTAAGAAATCTAGAAATGGCTTTACCCGTGTTTGGTGAATAAACAGGCATTTCCCACCTTCATCTGCCCCATCTCCTTCCCTTCCCAGCTGCCTTCGATATAATTATGCCGGGGTGCTATTTGTAGGGGAATCAACCGTCATGGAACCACTAATTATTACATTATTTATTCAAAGGGGTCATACTAATTGGGTTTTATTTATTTATTAATTTATTGTTTGAAAAATTTACACAGTCAAACAATTATTACAATAAAAGAATTGCCTTTGAAATGTACATGTTAACACTCCAATTAGAAATGTTCACAGCATGAGTAATCATGGTAGGAGTTTGTTAATTTGTTTTTTGAAATATGTGAGATTGTTTGCGTAGATATCTATCTGGTCACATTCAATGGTATTATATAGACGACAAATTCGAGACAGTGGATTGAAGCATGCAATATTGTTTTTAAATAATTCAAGATTGAATATTTTATGACTTCTTAAATTACGTCTTTTAGGAAATTTAATACGAATATTGCTCAGACAATGAGTGGTTGAAGCTTATCACGAATAATTTTGAATAAACATATTAAGTCAGCAAATTATCTTTTCAAGATTGTAAAATGAAATTGTTTAAGTCGTTCCTCGTAAGATAGGAGTGAGGTATTTAATCCGAGTTTAAATGATTATCTTATTCTTATTTGATTGACTTATCTGATTCTCTACAATTCACATGTTCGTCCTCACCTGGAATACTGTTCACAGGTTTGGAACCCGCGCTATATTGTTTATGTTAACAGGTTAGAAAGAGTTCAGGAGCGATTTCTCAAATTCCTCAATTTTAAATCATTCAACATATACAACTTTTACGACGAAATCGAGAAACATTTTCGAATCACAAAACTACTCAGCAGGAGGCTTGTCGCTGATCAGATGCTCCTGTACAAAATTATCAACTCAAAAATTGACTGCCCGGATTTGCTAAACAAAATAAATTTCCACACGTCCATTCGATATAGTAGACAAAATACCCTTTTCTATATTGATAGATGCAACACCAGTCTATTTCAGTTATAATCACACTTATTGTAATGTGTGTATTAGTTTACCATTTGTTGAATTCACATTTGTACTCTTATTATTTTTTTAAATATTCTATTTTATATTCAGTTAGTCTCGTTTCTAAATACCAATCTGTTAACATTATTAATTGGTCTATTTTTTATCATCCTCTTATGTTTATTGTGTTACTAAGACTGTTAATGTTCCTTAAATAAATAACAGTCTTAGGATTTTTTTTGTTCAGATTTAATGGTTTTTGAATATTTTAAATAGTGTGGGTTCCATGTAACACTCCCATATTCCAATTTGCTTCTGACCAACGAGTTGTATAAGGTTATAATAGATTGGAGATTTTTGAATGGTTTAGATATTCTGTGTATGAATCCCATCATTTTCAAAGATTTACTCGTGATATCACAGATGTGTTCAATAAACGTAAACTTTGAATCAAGTGTGATTTCTAGATTTCTTATAGTGGTGACTGCGTTAAAGCGAACATTATTAACTCCTTGAATGGCAGGAGACCATATTTGTCCCAGCTCACATGCGTCACACTTAAATCGCCGTAACTCCCTTGTTATCAAAATCAGAATTATGTTTTAAAGTGTGTTAGAAAGGCAAAGCACCACGCTTTATAATCTAATCTAAAAAATAACGACCATAAAAGTAAAATTTACACCTTTATGAAACCAAAGTTTTGAATCGCAATTTGAAAAAAGAAAAATGAAATTTGATAATTTTTTAATAATTATTTTTATATGAAAAGACAAAAAAGTGAGGTGACATTAACATTTAAAATACATTTGTCAAATAAAATTTTTAGGCGTTGTTATTTTTTTTCGTTATCAGTAATTTTAGTTAGAAAAAACGTGAGGTGAGCCATTTTTAAACTTTTTTCATGTTTGCACGCAAAATTCTTACAGTTTGAAAAATATATAATTTTTTACGAGAAAAACAAGAGGTCTGGGTTCGAGTCCCAGTTGCGACCATTGTCTTTTTCTGTTTTTCTGTGTCTTGTTTTCTTTCATATTTTCATTTAGATTTAAAAGTGTTATCTTCTTCTTCAATGAAAAATATATGTTTATTTTAAATTATAAAATTTGAAAGCGTATTCTAACAACTTTCAAAAACAGTTTTTAATTTTGGAATATCATCAGAAATATTTCACTAATTTGCATTTTATTGTAAAGCGGAAATATTTTGACCATCTGAAAAGTACGCCGAAATTTTGAAGGGTTTTAATGCAGTATGCGTAATTCTTTCTAACATTTTCGCGGGCCGCAGGTTGTGCATCACTGCCTAGGAAGTTCAGCATTCACCTTGAATGTTAAAACGAAGGTTTTCCCACATGAAAGGATTCGCTTTTGAATTTTTTTCCCTTTTCTCCCCATTGAGGCTTTACTTCCCCGGTTGAGAATTTCAAATGAGACTCTTTCTTCCCTCAAAGAACTATTTCCAGACTAGTTTTGTTTGAGAATGCATTGCAGATCTGTGCGAGAATGCTTTTCAGATTTCATGGTCGTCTCGGAGACTATTCACTATAGCACTTTTTAAAAACCTCGTGAATAAACTTTACAAAATAAGTGTGTTTTTTAATAGTGACCATTTATATATTCATTTCATGCAATTTTTTGTTGTACATATGTTAATTTTTCGGCTTACGAGGCCATTTTAAAGCTGTGATTAAACCACTTTGAGATGACTTATTTATAGCATTCTAAATGTTTATTTTTGAATATTAAATTTATTATTTACATTATAAAATTTTATTTCAATTAATTTAAAAAAAAAAATGGGGTTCTACGAATAAAACATAAAAAAATAATTAATTAATAATTAACGGTTTTGAAATTATGCCCATGGAAGATTCATAAGAGATTATACTTTTTTTATGTGAATACCTCACAAGAGTCCCAGCTGCTTTCATCTGGAGCCAGCGAGACTATGGCATCCCTAATTGGGTATGTTGTGAGGCTGAAATTAGTGGGGAGGGGAAAGAGATGGGGAAGAGGAAGAGGAAGGTGGAAAAGTACCTGGCTATTCAGATCTAGTCACCAATCACGGCTGAAGCCATTTCAAGCAACATTTCAATTCTGTATGGTGATCTTACACCAGGGTGATACTGAGAGTATCTTCCACTCTTGAACGTTCCGCAAATATATAATGTATTATTTTAAAGGAGTTAATTGTGAAATAATACAAATTAATCAAATAAAATTTATTTGCGCACGTCTGGATTTGATCCGCGACCTTCGGTTTGCGAGTCAAGAGCCTTGCCCCTCTACCACGTAAGCCTTCGGCTTACCTCATAACATACCCCAATTGGGGATGCCATGGTCTCACTGGCTCCAGGCGCTTGGGAGCAGTTGGGACTTCTTGTGCGGTATTCACATGAAAAATTTGGTTGTCTGTAAAGTCGGTTTACGGACGATAATTTTACGTGATAACGTCGTATAATAACGATGGAGTGCAAGAGAGATGGATGCGTCACAAGCCGAACGCTTGTGACACATCCAGCCGCGCTCTCGCTCGCACGCTCGGCTCAGGCGGAACGTGACAATGAGTCATATTTTTGCCGGCGTTCATCGATTTATGTTATTTTATCGTTATCACGTCAAAAAAACTTCATAAATTCTAAATATATGATTATCCCATGATTTTTCATCTCATAAAATTGACCATATATATATATATTACATTGTTTATTTTTACAAGGTTAAAAGTAGTTATTTAGTTTATTAATGGTTCAGTAAATTCCCCCCCAAACTAGACTTAAGCCATCAGATACCAGGAGGCTATAAATAGCAGCAGGTGTAGGTTTGCTTCAAACGCCTGAAAGTTTCGGTTGGGCGAACACGCCACATCCACCGAGCAACGGATAGCTTCCTAGAACTAACCGCTCTATTAGCTTCCAATCATGACTATGTAAATTTGCGAAATGGAGATGGCCTCTGTTTATTAATGGACGATGTTTCACTAAGACGGTAAAGGTTCGGGATCAGACTATTAATAGCAAAATGAATTTAATAATATTTCAGATATGAATTTGAAACGATAGCTCGATTGAAGTATGCTCTGAGCGTGCCATTATTTATTTAAATTTACGGCCATTTACAAACATGTGTTTATTTAATATTTTTCTAAACAGTTGTAGTATTATTAAGAAAGAAGAGTTTTTTTTTGAATTATACCTAACAATCGAAAAAAAAATAATGGTAGGTACATGAAAGTAAAACTAGTTTAAGATTCTTCGGCTGGCTAAGTCCTCCATCACAACACAAGCAATTTCGGCTTTCTGTGGTGTAGTAGGAAATTTTCAAACATTGTTGGGTTATTCGTAACCCGGGAATGTTTGTCTTTCTTTTTAAAATTAAAAAAAAAAAAAAAAAAATCAGGGCTATCCAACTGATAAAAATATTAGACCAAATTTTTTTCTTCTGTCACTTAACTTCCAACAATTTCAATGAATGTAATAAAAAATCACAGTTTATTGATTCTAAAGGAATTCCGAGTCTAAAATTAATACACCTCAAAATTTTGCGTTGACTCTTTCGATGATATTAATGTTTTTATTAAAGACAGGTGACCAAATTGTAGAGTTATATTCTAGAATGCTTCTAACGAGAGATGTGAACAGAATTTTTAATATGTGAATAGTTTTAAAATTTTTGGAGATCCTTAATATAAAAGCCAACATTTTCATAGCCTTGTTGGCTATAGAAGTTACATGAGAATAAGTTTTTTTAAATTAGACAAATTCACGTCACTTTTCAAAGTGGATTTTAAAGATTTTTAAAGAAATGTAGGTCAAATTTAAACACTGAAATATAACGTATCTCCGATAGTAATTTGTAAAACGCGGACAGGTTGCCAGATCGTTAAAACATTAACTGAAATATAATCTGCGGCACGTGGCAGCACTTAAAGAAAAATAATTTCCCCGGCGATCTCAAAATCCCCTAATGACCTTTTTCAGATTAAATGATGAGAATCTCTGCCAAAAGAGAGAATAAATCATTCCTTCCTAGATATTATTAAATAAAATGTACAATATTTAATCCTCTATTCGCTGTAGAAATTAGAGAGATATTCCGTATCGCTCTGGTAAAGCACATTTCAGAATCTAAACGTTCCTTGAAGTGGCTTCAGCCGTGTTAAGTAACTTTAATTTTTTTTTATATGAATACCGCACAAGAGTCCCAACTTGGGAGGCGGGAATGGGTACCACCGCCCCGGGAACCTTTATTGGATAACCAACACCTCTGCCATAGGTCACCCCAAGTGGTTCGCTACGTTTGGTGATTTAGCATGGGTACCCGGGTTCATGGGATGAGGTTTATCTAGGTCTTGGAGGCGGATGACCAGGACACACTGAACCCCAGATTCCTACCCACCCCTTAAACCCTTTTCCTTCCCCGAACTCTCCTTCCCTTCTTTTCCTTAAAAAACCCTCCACACAGCATCCCTAAAGATGATATAGGCCCTGAGGGGAATTATTTTCCTCAGGGCCTCCTGTGTGGAGCTCATGTAAAAAAAAAACTGCTCCCGTCTGGAACCAGTGAGACTACGGCATCCCTAATTGGGGTACGTTGTGAGGCTAAAGGGGAGGTGAAGGAAAATAGAAGAGGAAGGTGGGGAAGTACCTGGCTTTTCAGATCTGGTCACCAAACACGGCTAAAGCCATTTTTACATTTTGAATTCAATCACTACCCTCAGAAGAAACTTATACTTGCATATACCTGACGATCTCCTCACTTAGAGCCATTTTGTAATTATCGAATCATTCACCTTCTTAAACACTAGCATTATTTATTTATTTTATTTTTATTTTAAATACATAAACGGCTATACTGCCTTTTATAAATAAACATATAATAGAGTACAAAAGTAAGAAAAATAATATCATTACATAATAGTAGTTTTAAACTTAAAAATAACATACAATTATTTTGTGTATCACAACAAAAAATAACAAGAAATAAAAATGAGAAATATCATTTCATTTCAACATGTCCATATTGCGTTTATAAAGTTACATTATGGAAAAAAATAAAAAACTTAAAAACTGAAACCTAAAAATAACATACAATTATTTTGTGTATCACAACAAAAAATAACAAAAAAGAACAATGAGAAATATCATTTCATTTCAACATGTCCATATTGCGTATATAAAGTTACATTATGGAAAAATAATTTTTGAGTGCATATTTATATTGCGCTAATTTTAAGAAATAAATGTTGCCGATGTTAGCATATTCATTTCCCAAAATGTGTAATCGACTGATTGGTGAGTAATAATGTGATAATGTATGTGTGTTATTATAGTAGAACGGTAGAGTCAGTCTATTGTTAGCGCGACCAGGGCAATGAAATCGTATTAGTTCTATTAAATCAGGGGTATCCAAGACCGAGTGAATTATTTTGTATAATATTAATAGATCACAGATTTTTCTGCGATCTGATAAATTTACGAGATAAGTCCAGTTTAATAACAAATTATAGTCAACGGATTCTCTTGGAATACCTAATTTAAAATTAATATACCTAAGGAATCTATGCTGAACTTTTTCAATCGCTTGAATATGGATATTGTAATGTGGAGCCCAAATCGTAGAGTTATATTCTAAAATGCTTCTCACTAGCGTTATGTATAAAATGCGAATAATATCAATGTTACAAAATTGTTTGGTTATTCTAATAATAAATCCTAAAATCTTCATTGCTCTATTAATAATATTATAATTTATTTAAAGTGCGCGTGTGTGTATATACATGTATGCATATATTTGTGTGCAGGGTGCACACGTTTGCATGTACACAATGTACACTTAAATGTATATGTATGTTATGATTTGACTGGGTCAGTGGTTGAGTGGGCATCGCGTTTGGGTCCCACCCGGGCGTCCCGTGTTCGATTCCTCGACTGGCTAAGTCCTCCATCACAACACAAGCAACATTTTCGGCTTTCTGTGGTGGTGGTAGGAGATTTTCGAACATTGTTGGGTTATTCGTAACCCGGGAATGTTTGTCTGTCTTTAAAAAAAAAAATGTATTTAGTCATATTTGGTTTTGATTCTCTTTGATTTATGTACCTACTTGTAATTTAATTTATTATTACGTAGTATAAATTAAAGTCACACTAAAAATGTTGAGTTGGTGTGCTTACCTGTAATTGGAATCATCGCTGTAACCACATTGAAAATTTAATAATTACATTGCGATGTATTCTGTTGGCGAGCCAATAAATAAAATAAACTGGAAATAATGAAATTATCATGGGCTGTATTTTTTAAAATATTTCATTAATTTTGTTTGCTTTCAATTTAATAAAGCGATTTTCATATCATGTGCTAACCATATTGCCTGTTTGACAGGAGAAAATATTTTTGAAAGGGTATTTTTGTAAACAAAATTTTATCCGTGTTATGCCCATTTGATTTTTGATTACTTTTGTGACTTTTTGTTTTTCTTCAGGTATGTATTTTTACTGACCTTCATACAGTAATTAATTTTCACAAGACACAATTTAATTTTCACATGTCAAAAATATATTTATCTTTCCCCCTTAAAACATAAGCATCTGGCGACAAAAAGTCAGCAATTTTTATTTGAAAGTATTTTCAGGTGAAATTTTTCTGTGAATTTTCATGACAATTGAGCCACTGACCGGTCAGTTTGGGTACCATGAAGGCGTCGCGTGTTCAATTTATCGCCTGGCTAAGTCCTCCATCACGACACAAGCAACATTTTCCGCTTACTGTAGTGGTTGTAGGAGATTTTCAAATATGGTCAGGTTATTCATAACTTGGGAAAGCTTGTCTTTCTTTAAAAAGGAACAATAATTTGAATTTATGTATCTATCGTCCGGTTGATTAGTCAGTCATCTCCAAATACTAAGTTTTGAGATAATAAAGGAACCATAAATCAAATATTATTTACACATGTTTATGTTTTACATAAAATATGCTACAACATAACACCGGGAGGCATAACGGTCTGATGTATTGGACATATTGTGTCAACATCGAAGTCTACAAAACAAATTTAAATTTATTTATTTATTTATATACATACATATTTCAAAATGAAACAATACAAAATGGTCCTTTGTCTATCCAACTGGGAAGGATTCCCGTTTCAGGATAGGCAAATTGCATTTTTAGCTCATAATATTCTTAACTGTCCAAATAACTATTGAAAACATTAAAAATTGCATCCTGAGCGTAGGAATAGATTCTTTATGTCCTTGAAAGAGTCGCAAAGTTGCGATTATTCTAAGTTTGATTTGGAGAAAATTAATAATTGCATTCAGAAAAGTGAATGGTTTCTTATGAGAAATCGCAAGGTTGAGACTCTTTCCAGGCCATTTCGAAGAACATTTACAGTTTTATAATTGAAAATATAGTATTTAAAAAATATAATTTTTAACTATAATGTTTAAACATTTACTAAGTATTTAGAAATTACAAATTTATAAACTTATATATGACAGTGATATCCCAATGTATTTATAACAATTGAAATGATATAAAGTACTACAATACAGTGCACTTTTTGAATCGCAGTAAATCTAGACTACATTATTTATTTGCGATTTCAAGGTCAAAGTTCGCAAATACGGGTTTTTTGCATTTTTCAGACAAACGGTAAGTTTTATCTTAAAAATAGATTGGACAAAAATTGTAGATCATGCAATTATCTACAAAAATTGTGTTATTTTTTTTTTCTTAAAAATCGCCATTTCTGAGATACAGCGATTCAAAAAGTTGAAATAGTTGTGTTATTCGTAAAATGCACATAATTATTCATGTGAAATTTCATTTTAAGGACAAAAGAGTAGAATAAAATTTAAATTTTTTTTTTAATTCATTAAAAAAGTCGTATTACACTAATTTTCATTATGCTTTAGTGAACATTTTAACTTTAATCCCATTAAAAGTTGAAAGTACGAAATATTTCACACCTGAAATAGCCCAAAAGGGTGAAATATAATTTCTAAGGCTTGTCGTTTGTTTGTCTCTAATGGGTACTGGCAAACTTGAACCAAATTCTCCTACCACTGAGCGGTCTGAGAACTACACAGAGGTCCGAATCGCAACAGAAGTGGTCAACAATTAGATTTTTGCCGCAATTTTGGGAGGGATAATCCCGCGTGTGTTGACTATCCAACAAGGTGATTCGATACGTTTGTTGACTATCAGGTGTTTAGTTCTGAAACAGCTTATGAACCCATTTTCCCAAATTCCTTGCATTGTTATTCTCTCCCTTTTTTCCTTTTCCTTCCTTGAAGGGACCTACTTATCGACTAAAAGAAGAGGAAGACGATGTCTAACTACTTGGAATACATACACAATATTGCATAAAATCGAAAATTACCCACATTAAATTCGTTCGAAACACGTCGTGAAACTGATCACAGTTCGCTCTTGAGATCTCGCTTAAAAGTCGTAAAAATACTAATTAAAATACAGAAAGTGACGGTAAAGTGTAACCACTTTTGTGTTATCATCGTGGAAGATCAGACACCATCAATATTTTAGTATATGACCACAGCGAAGGTAGGGCTTTCTCCTTTCAACTTACCTCATCCTGTGACTGATTTTAAAGAACGCCATCAAATGTCTTGCATCACAAAAAATTACAGATTTACAGTCCATCCTCTCTCGTCTCACGATATCGTTTGTTGACAATCAGAAGTGCCTGGATTCATGGGTGGCGGGCCGGATCGGGAGAGACTGTTTGAGAGAAACCTTGCCTAGATATCTCCAGCTGGATTTTTTCGACCCATCGCCTTGCACCACAGTGGAAGTGATGGATTAGTACCTCCGTCACTCCTGGACAAATGCTCGGCGATTGCCGATTTGTCAGGGTGGCCAAGTTTACAAGCACGAAAGTGTTCGGAAATCCTTTTGGAGATCGTTCGCTCTGTCTGGCCTACATAGACCTTGTCACATCCGGAACAGCTGAGTTTATATACTCCATCTGTTTCCAGAGGAAACTTAGTCTTTGCCGACCTCAGTAGATCTTGGATTTTAGTTGTCGTTCTCAATCTCAATAGTTCTTGGTATCTGGCTGTTTTGATGGAACACTTCTCAGAGCGCTTTGGTCGCTCAATTAGAGGCGATTTGGAGTGCCGGCCCGCTCTCCCGATTTGTCCCCTTGTGATTATTTCCTGTGGGGTATTTTGAAATTCCGTGCTTATGTGAACCGTCCAAGGACCCTACAAAATTTGAAGACCCACATCCAGGAAGAAATTGGCAGGATAACGCCTAATATGCTGGCAAGAGTCATGACATACGCCAGAAATCGGTTTACTCAGTGTATGGAGAATGGGGAACGTCACATATTTGATTTTCGAAAACTAAGTAAAACAAAATTTTAGGTATGTGCCTACATTACAAAACACAAATTAAAAATTTTCTGATTCAAACAATGGATTTTAATGAGATTGGAAAAAAAAGTTATGCTGCCGCACCCAATTGTATTTTTTTAACAGTTTATTGGATATTGTATTATAATGGAATTCCACCATGAATTATCAGTTTCAAAAATAGAAATTAATAAGTGTTTTTAGGTATGTGTTACACATTTTTTTTTACATGAGCTCCACACAGGAGGACCTGAGGAAAATAATTTCCTCCAGGGCCTATGTCATCTTTGGGGATGCTGTGTGGAGGGTAAAGGAAAAGGAGGAGAGGAGAGTTCTGAGAAGGAAAATGGTTTAAGGGGTGGGTAGGAATCTGGGGTTCAGTGAGTCCTGGTCATCCGCCTCCAAGACCTCGACATGAACTCATGAACCCGGGCACCCCTGTTAAATCACCAAACGTAGCGAACCACTTGGGGTGACCTACGGCAGAGGTGTTGGTTATCTAATAAAGGGGCGGCGGTATCCGTTTCTGCCTCCCAAATCCCAACATTATATTTATCAGAGTGTTCGTTATTGAATTATCTATTTGAAACGTTGTTAGATTAAAAAATGGAGTGTTTTTGACACAAAAGTGAAAAAGAAAAAAATATTTATGACCAAAATAAGTAACAATTCGGATCTCTGTGCACTGGTCACTTGAGTAATTCATCGTCACGGTGCGTCTATTAGGCTTTTAAGGCCACTCGTGTCACTGCTGTGTCAACTCGGTCATTAATTGTCTATGGAACGATATCGTAAAATGGGGAAACTTTTAAATGGCAATTACTTCAGACAACATGTTCGTAGGTGCGAAAAATAAATACATTGTTCAAAATTAATTAAATACTTAGTGTTAACAACATTTTTTATTGTTTAAAAAACCAACATAATTCGTAATAAAAATCGTCGTATCATAGAAATCGTTGTATCTCCCTTACTATCATGGATATAAATATGAACTAAACGGTGTACAAAAGATAAAATACAACGCTATGTATTAAATTCTAAAAAATAACTGTAAATAAATTTAAATACACACTTTTATGGATCCAAACTTTCCAAACATGTTTTAAAAAAAATTAAACTTTGTGAATTTTTTAATTAATTATTTTTACATAAATCGACAAAAACTGAGTTGACGATACATTCGTCTAATAAAATATTTGTGTGTTTTTATTTTTTTCGTTATCAGTAATTTTAGTTTGAAAAAACATTAGGTTAGCAATTTTAAAAAATGTTTTATGTTTGCATTTGAAATTTTTTTTTGATAAAAAAAAATATACGTTTTTAGAAATAAAAAATATACGAAAACAGTTTTTAGTTTTTAGATACGTTCAGAATTACTCAATTATTATTGAACTACAATAAAAGTTTATTTATTAATAAGTTCTGCTATGTAATTTACTAAAAGCTAAAATTTGTGAACTTGTCAAAAGAATTAGGAAATGCATTTATAAGTCTTAGAAATATTCTTAGACTAGTTAACCGAAAAATAGTGAATGCAATTACTCACTCTATTTTACAATACGTTTACTGTTTTACAATACGGTGTTATAGGCTGGGAAGGAACATATGATGTTATTTTAAATCGTCTCAAAAATTTCAAAGATTGGTAGTTAAGGTTATCCTGAAAAACCATCTACATTTTCTGCTAAAAAAATATTTTCAATATTCAATGTATCTACAATAGCCAAAATATAAAAATAAAATTCTAAATAGTGCTAACTTTCAAAGATATGCAACTGTCATTTTGTCATTTTGTTAACTTACGTTTCAATATATCAGTAAGACTAATATTAAATTCCCAAAATTAATACCAAGCACTTTTAAATTACCTATCTCTGTATAGGTGTAACTTATTTCAACTACCTCACGTGAAATCTAAAAATTATCGGAAATAATCGTAAACTCCAACTTAAATTGGAAAATTACCTGAAACTACTGTAAGAGTTCATATCTATTATCATTATATCTTTTAAATCTTGAAATCTGAATGGATAAAATAAAATCTGAATGGATGAAATATTAATGTTTCTTAAAAATTCGCAAATTCACTTTGTGGCATCATTATTTAATTTAATGAAAACAAATAACTTTGTGTACACCACTATTTAATTAACAGGATAATAAGTTTAAGACGAAGAAAACATAGTTTTCGAAACATGTTGATACTGTTAATTAAATAGTGGTGTACACGAAATATTAATGAATTAAATAAAAGAAATATGTTTACGCGTGACAGCTGTTTCACCTTCTGAAGGCATTATCAAATTGTGGTTAGACGATATATTTATATTATGTCTATAACTTACAACGAAAAACTTATTGGTCTTATTATCTGAGAACTTACTTTCCTCAGCTGTGGAGTTAAGATGAAGACATACTAAATAAATAATGCAAAATCTACCTACATAATGACATAAATTTGAATAAATTGTGTTTTACAAAGCGATTGGCTTTCATTTAATTTAACATAAATTTGAATTTAACAGTAGGTAGAAAGAAAGAATCATTAATGGTGAGTTTAGTTACACTACTTTTAGATCTGAACGAGTTAAATATACTCAGATATAAAATTAGAGACATGATCTAAAGCCTGGGCAATGCTAGGTAATTTGGCTATAATTAAATAATGTGAGCAATTTCTGAAGTGTGCTTTATATTTTGCTAGCATTTCCCCGCGGCTTCGCTCGCATGGTATTACGGGAAATTACTGTAGCGCTTGCACTTATCAATTATCTCCCCCCCACCCCACCCCCATCCCCTCCCGCATTCCATATATTCATTCCCTTACATTCAGTTTTCAAACATCTCGCCTACCACCTAAATTTCATAATGCTATAGCTCAAAGAAAAAAAGAATTACTTATCCAATTTTGTTCATTCGTTCGAAATTTATGCGCTTACAAACATTTCGGATGTTTATTTTTATTTAAATATTTGGAAGTTCGTTAATATAATAAAAAAATACTCTATCATTCAGTCTTTATAATCGTTACGAATTATATTTTTATTATAGGAACTCTCATCTGACATTTATTCCAAGCTTGTCCAAAAAAAAAAACGAATTCTAATATTTGAATTTTCTGCAGTAGTAGCTGACCAGTAGACTGAGTACCTACCAGCATAGAGCCCAAACATGTATCAACATTATTTCTGTATATGTTTTTGTTTTGAAAATTTGATCGCTTAGAAGTATTATAGACGCTTCAATTAAATACAGCGTGTAGAACATATCTTGGCCCTTAAAAATATTGGTCATTTTGTTAATTAGTCTTTTAATAAACCAAGAAAAAAAAAAGTATTAGGTCTATAAAAAATACTTTCAAGTGCAAACTCTCACACTTATAAACCCCTTTTTGGGTATGGTTTTATTGTATAATGTGGCAAATTCAGTTTCTTTTATGATAATCGTAAAAAAAATATATTTACACCAGAACTTCACAAAATAAAATAAAATATTCATTTCCACGTTGTTATTTCACAATACGACCGGCAGTCGACGAATTTGGATTTTCAAAGCGAACTCTATGCCGCCGTGCACCGAAGAACTACTGACTAACCCCACCCATTTTCTGTCATTCCGCCCTCGGCCGAAGCGAGGAATAGACGTGTAGGCTCCGCATCGCTTGGTTCCGTGAAATAAATTTTAAATTTCCGTTTTATTACAATAAACAATGCGTAAAAAAGGAGTAAATATTTTTTTCAGGCCTTTACGAAATCAATCTGTAATAAAAAATTCTCAAATACCCTTTCCAACCTTTCCAAAAGCTTTTTCTCAAGTAATTTTAAACTCGTCCCATAAAGGGGCGTGAATTCCGATTTCAATTTTTTCCTGAACTATTGGATCGCATTTGTAAAAAAAAGCATGCGGGCGAGGAGGTACGTGCTATTTTTAACTACAGACCAACGTCCAAATATAAAACTGATTTTTCGCATAAAAAAACTACCAGGCTGCCATAAATGACAAGTGGTGTGAGTACCTAGTCCCTCTGTCAATACACAAATCCCCCTCGAATCCTGACAGTGTATGGGCGGGTTGTTTGCGCCCCGTGCAGTATTCGACAAGCGGCCAATAATTGATTAATTCACTTGACAGCTGGCCCCATCACGGCGCGGCGCATAGGCTTGAAGTGTCTAACAGTTGGGGAGGACAACCCTACCCCCGCTAACGTTTGCGCTCCTGGTAGATCGGAAATTTGTTTGGTGAAAATAAAATGGAAATATATTTTTTTATGAGAAAGTTTATATTTTTGGGGCATTATTCCGTGTTGCGCTACCTTCTTCTTTCGCTAAAGTTTCGGAAAGCGTTACAGAGTCCATCATCAGGGGAAGAGCTGTCTGATTCGGCTGCCACGAGTTTTCTCCAGGATCCGACGCATTAGCTATATTTTTCAAATTTGAAACGAACGTTAAAAAAAAAGTTATACTATAGAATCAATTTCAAGTATGATCTAGATTTCTCTCTCGCAACACTGGCTTCCATACACCGTATTTATGTTTTGTTTTAGCTTAAAATATGTATATACATTATGTGAGCACACTCTAATTTAGGTAAGTTGTGAAGGGATCGGGAAGGGAAAAGAAATGGGAAAGAGTAAGGTTAAAAAGATTGCAAAGTACCCGGCTATTCATATCTTAAAACTATGTATTGCTGAAGCCATTTCAGGCAACATTTCGAATCTGAATTTTATTGTGATCTTACAAGGGTGAAATCGAATGAATTATTGTTTCGTTGAAGAAGAATTTTATTGTTACTGTCGCAACTTGGACTCGAACCCAGAGTTTCTCGTCTTACCGGGACAGCGACGCAACCAACTCGGCTGTTGAGACCTCTTACTTTTAAGTAAGTTTTCTCAACCTCGTATTTCAAATTCAGATTTAACAATATAATCTTCGACTAAATTTTTCAAGTTTAAATGAATATTCAATTTTTATAAGGACAAATCTCGTTATAATAGCTTTTGAAGGTTATACCAGAAGGTTTTGATTGAATAGTACTATCTTATCTTGAATGGTATATAACTTAAAAGTTGTGTTAAATTATGTAAAAAATTATTTTGAAATGTTTATAATAATGGGAAAAAATAAAGATTTAAAAAAAAACTTCTTTGAAACACAATCAGGCAGAAGTGCTAAGAACTTTTTTCCATGGGAAAGCTAATAGCTCAGAAATGCACAAAATAATTTGCAGGGCAGACAGAAACATTACACCTTTAATAAAAAAATGAATGTTATTATTATTTATTTATTTATTTATAAATAAACGCCCTTTTTCGGGGCTTTTACATATAAAGCATAGAAAAAACATTTTATTGTACATAACTGAACTGCCTCAATAACAATATTTTAAATTTACTGTGTTTTTCTTCAAAAGCCCATGTGTTGGTGTCCAAAAACGCTATTAATTTACGCAACAAACCATTGATTAAAAACGAATTAAAATATCCAATCAATCAATATGCAATAGCTGTCAAACTTTAAAATTCCCATAATCCATATTTACGGACCGTTAGTGTGGCCCGTCAAACATGAGCGTGTCTACTCCAATTTGTCCGGTGACTGTAAACACGATGACGTAATTGGCTGCGGACGAAATTATTTGCAATTAGCGACTGCTCCTCCCCCAACCCTTCCCCTTTCCTTTTCCGACCGTCACCCCCCAACATCCCCGACCTCTTTAACCCCCCCCCCACAAGTCTCCCGCCGTTATATTAATGAAGAAATGACAATAATAATAAAAACTACAAAAGCATTTATGGCTATTTTTGTAGTAGCAATCATTATTTTGATGAACGGAGCGAGGAGGCTCGTTTATTATTTGTCTGTAGCACTGATCAAATAATCCCTGGAAACGTAATCTCTACCGAATTTCATGAAAACTGAAGGGTGATCCCATATCTTTTATATTATCTGTTGTGTTAAGTCAGCGTTACGAGACAATAAAGACAAAAAGGCAAAATCCGTCAGATATAAGGCGTCCGTCGTGCGTTATCGGCTGTCAAATTTGGATCGTCTTAAACCATAGTGAACTCATCATCATCATCATCTTCATCCCCTTATCCTATTCGGGTCGGGGATCCATTGCATTGACTAGGCTCCTCCATACGTCCCTGTCTTGTGCTGTCTGTTCGGCCTCCGTCCATGGCAGTCCCATCCTCTCCTCACACAGTTTCTGGAGTTGCCTCGCCCAGCTGTGTCTGCGGTGGCCCACTGGACGTCTCTACCCTCTGGAATCGCACTTAGTATTTTCCTCGGAATTCGGTCATCAAGCATTCTTAGTACGTGTCCAACTCACCTCAGTTGCGATTTTTCTATGAAGAGTAGCAGTGGTTCAATGGTTAGTGAACTAACTCACTTTTTGCAGTTTGAGTTAGAGCTTGAAATTAGGGCTCCAAATCATAATCTAGCTCTGCCAGAGAGAACCAATCAGAGAAATACTGTCTTGACCAATCGTATATAGTTTTTCTATGATTGGTTCTTCTTTCTGACAGAGCTAGATTATGATATGGAGCCTTCATTTCAAGCTCTAATTCAAAAATTGCAAAGTGAGTTAGTTCACTATGGTTTAAAACGATCCATTTCTGTGGTTTTCTATGGCTTTCAATGGCTTGTCTGTAGGATAGCCAGATGTACAATTTTGGACCGGACAGTATGGTTTTTTGAACGGCTGTCCGGTCTATAAAATATTGAGACACCGGACAAAAGAATGTCCGGTTTCACAAGAGAATTACGCTGTCGTAGAAGATACAGAACTACCCTTCTGAAGTCTATTTCGACTCCCATGACACAGATAACACAACTAGGTAGAAAATCGGCTGAATAAAGAAATCCGACTATTTGTATCGTTGATCCACTTCTGCAGAAGTAAGGTCTAATTGAGCTTACATGACACATAACAAATTTCCATCGGTTCGATGGTTTACTGTTGATCGAAATCGAATACTTCGTAATGACATTAATGGCCTTGTAACGTGAAAAATACATAATTTATACTTGTATAAATACAATGATGTTGAATACAGTATTTGTATAGGAAACCAATTAATCATTAATAAAAAAAATAAACCTAATCATGTATATTTTACCTTCCTTACTCTTCCCCTTCTCCTACCCCTTTTCCTTCCCCTCCCCGCTACCTTCAGCTGCACAAATACCCCATTTGGTGATGCCATAGTCTCATTGGCTTCGGACGGGAGCAGTTTGAATTCTTTTGTAGTATTCAAATTAAGACAATACAATACCCTAAAATATATTCAGAATCTGAACGACGTAAGTAAAGAAGCCGTGTATACAAATTGCGACTCGCGACCCGTGTATTGGAAGGACCTACTGTCGAATTTGACCTATCAAGGAAAAGAAAAAGAAAAAGAAGAAGAAGACGAAAAATAATGTGGTAATCTTAACGACGTAAGTGAAGAAAGCATGTACACAAATATACGCCTGCGGCACGGCGTATTGGACGGATGTACGGTCGAATTCGCCCTAGCAGGCCTGGAGATTTGACCTTTCTGCAGGGTTCATTTTAATTAATTCTGAAGAATGTGTTACTAATATTTAAGATATTTCTAAACGAATCTCTCCCGAAGTTATTAATTCATCGTCTAGAAAAATAAAATCTGGTGCTCACCGCTGAATTTATAGTTTTATACGGGGAATAAAATTTTCAAACCGTTCTACGTAAAATATATTAATGATGGGGTATTGTTTTTATTAATCTTAAATATTGATAACTTACATCCCCGGGTCGCGCTTTAAAAAAAAAGTTATTTTATATACGAATTCGTCGGAATTTATTAAAATGTGAGCCTTGAGCAAACCCCCAATATTGGGGTTTTACACCGCCTTTAAAAGAAAAAATTTGACACCATGGCCTCCGTGGATCAATGTAAACAATCCTTGGCTATGCCTCCGGAGTTCGCGGGTTCAATCCCGACTTTTTTTATTTATTTTTTATTTTTATTTTTATTTTTTTAAAGAAAGACAAACATTCCCGGGTTACGAATAACCCAACAGTGTTTGAAAATCTCCTACTACCACCACAGAAAGCCGAAAATGTTGTTACCTTCAAATCCATAATATTTGGCAATTCAGGACAGTCAGTAATGTTGTTTACAATTTTATATAGCAACATTGCTTCCGAAAATTGTCTATGTATACTCAATGAATCAATTTTTAAAAATAAAACTCCTTCGTTTTAATTATTGGATCGATTGTGGGATTCGTAAGAAATGTATTTTATGATTTTTTTTTTAATCGATTCAATTTTGTTTATAATACAACAAAATTATCCACAAAATGTCATCGCAA
Organism: Glyphotaelius pellucidus; assembly: GCA_936435175.1. Lineage (NCBI taxonomy): Eukaryota > Metazoa > Arthropoda > Insecta > Trichoptera > Limnephilidae > Glyphotaelius > Glyphotaelius pellucidus. Next base: position 21,364,809 of record OW386561.1, on the reverse strand, counting down.
ACTGTAGATGGCTTTGTATGAAGTGAATTATTTTGTATGTCTTATTATGAGATTAAGCATTTTCTTTTTATGTAGATACACCAATTTATTGTTTTCTTTTTTTTTTTAGAGAAAGACAAACATTCCCGGTTACGAATAACCCAACAATGTTTGAAAATCTCCTACTACCGCCACAGAAAGCCGAAAATGTTGCTTGTGTTGTGATGGAGGACTTAGCCAGCCGAGGAATCGAACACGGGACGCCCGGGTGGAACCCAAACGCGATGCCCACTCAACCACTGACCAGACTTGCCAAAGTAAATTTAATAGATTAAAATATTTGTATAAACTCAAAAAAAAAAATCAGAGTGAGCAGTTCACATGCGGAGCAGTGAAACCTTCAGAAAATTAAAGCAGACAAGAGTGGGGGGGCTACGAAGCACCGCACAAAGAGGAGACCGATTATTCTCTCGCAGGCTAAATCCTATCGCTGTATGTTATGGTCTCTTTTTAGTGTCGCTTTTTCGTTTCATCGAGTTTTAAATCTAAACTATATTGCCTAGACACTATATTCCCGATCACAAGGGAATCCAGCAAAATAAAATAAAAATTAAATTACTTCTTGCTTTAAAAGAATATTTTTTAAGTGCGTTTTAGGATGAAACCGTAACAAGGTACTGGTAAGCCATTTAGTGAATTATTTAATGTTTTTTTATACTGGCAATGTGGCGGTTGGAAACACCGAGCACAGCCGAACTCTGGTTACAAATATTTCTACAAATTATTCCGTTTCGAGCTTCCTGGCTGTCAGTTGTTTTGCTAATTCCTATCGTACTTTCTAAAAATAATTTGTGTCACGTCATTGTGTTTTTCAACATTTTAAAATAAAGTGAATCTATGTTAAAAATTAATTTTCTCTTCTCATTTAATTCCTGTGACATATATAGATGTGTTGATTGGTAAGATTGACATGCATCAAACCATAAAACTATGTAATTTTTTGGTGTGTTCTGTTCTGTTTTGTTTCTTTTTCTCTCCTTTTCTTTTCTATTTATAAGTAATCATCCATATTTGTACAACCTTGTTCTTTTTCCTTTATTTGTTTCTATTGGTGTTTGTTCTACTTAACCTGTCCTATATTTTTCGTTTGCTGTTGTGAAACTTATATTTTTAATATTTATTTAATATAAACGGTATACATAAACCATAAATACGGATTACCTATCACAAAATCATAGTCAAATAAAAAATAGTACAACAGTTAATTGTGGCTTTCGATTAAAAATGACACCAGAGATACAATTACATATAAAATTCGATAGTGCAAATACTGATTGAAAATATTTGATAGTATAGCCTTCTTTTACCTAGCTTCCGTGTAGTTAAATAGATCCGCCACATCAGCATATATCTATTAGTAACTTCATGTAATCTAGGTACAAGCGAGTGTTTCGTATGCTCAGTCCGGTTATTGTAGCATTTAAACAGGATCTTAGAACGATTGGCTCTCATGAGTATATGGAATTCAATGAGCTTAGTTACTTAGTTACAGCAGGACTGTCTAATCTACGATTTACAATTTTGAACACAAATATTAAATCGGATATAATTCTTCGATCTGAGAGTCTTAATAAATTTAATTTTTTAAGTAATTATAGTTCATGTTTTCAATGGGAATGTCGAGTTTAAAATCAATGTATCTTAGAAATGTATGTTGAATTTTCTCGATTGGCTCGAATGTATTTTAAAAAGGGGGGACCAGATCGAGGAGATATTCGACTTGACTACGTACTAAGGATGTATACAAATTTTTAAAGTTGAAATATTCCTAAAACCTCTGGAATTTCGAAGAATTTTCATTCCTTTATTATTAATTGTCTTTATATGGGATTAAAAGTTTAATTTAGTCGAAAATTATGCCCAGGTCATTATTTTCTTCGACAGATGTAAGGGTACAGTTGTTAAGTATATACGGATGAATAATATTTAATACCTATGTAAAATTGTAACAATTTCCTCCCACCAATTAATTGTAAGTTCCTGCCGTCCTAAAATGAGTTCTGTAACTCCTTGGAATTTCCCAAGCAAGAAATGAAAACAAATGAAAATATCGTTGAAAATTTGAGTAGTTTCTAGAAATGAACATGAATATGTGAACTGGCTGATGCAACTAGGAACAATGTGTGTTTGCCTCTTTAGACTGAAACTACTGCAGAGTGTGTAGTATGTAGAGTGGAGTGTGGAGTGATAGGATGGGGAAGCAGATTGCTGGGTCAAGTGTTTAGGCGCAAACAGTCATCCGGCGCAAATATGCCAGCCAGGGGTCACCAACCAAAAATTATCAAACACAAAATGCGATATGAAAATTAACAAACTTAAATTCAACATTGGCATTAGTAACCGAAAGTAGGATGAACGTCATTAAGGCGACGCTTCCCGGCTCAAAAAGAAGAAGATGGAGAGATATGAAATTACGAATGTTGGACAGAGCGCGCTAATATTTTCAATTTTCAATTGAAGCGAAAATTGGGAAAATGCTTAATAAAACATGACTCGTTTAAAATAGAGCAAAAATCTCGTGGAAGATATCTTAAGTATCATTTGGAGAAACATTGAGAATTTTTTCACAAATAATATAACTTGTGAAATAATAGAAATAGACTTGTTTTAAATAATTTTCGGAGCAAACTTCGCGATTTTTTCTATCAAAGGAATTTCGTATAATTTGTGTTTCGGCGTGGAACGTATCTAGATATTATCTTCAAAAATAACATATATTTTTTTAAGAGCTTAAAAACTTCAAATGTTTAAGGTAGTTATGTAAGAAATCGGTAGAAATTCGGATAGCGGCGGCTTAAGTTTGAACGTCATTTGACGGCCGGCGTAGTTCGGCTCTTGATTCGCAATCCGAAGGTCGCGAGATCGAATCCCGACGTGGCAAATAAATTTTATTTGATTAATTTGTATTATTTCACAATTTATTCATTAAAAATAATATATAGTATATTTGCGGTACGTTCCAGAGTGGAAGATACGATACTCTAGTACTATAAGTATCGCCCTGGTGTAAGACCACCATTCAGAATTGAAACGTTTGCTTGAAATGGCTTTAGCCGTGTTTAGTGACCAGATCTAAATAGCCAGGTACTTCCCCACCTTCCTCTTCCCTATCTCCTCCCCCTCCCAACTACTTTCAACCTTACAACGTACCCCGATTGGGGATGCCATAATCTCACTGGCTCCAGATGGGAGCAGTTGGGACTGCTGTGCGGTATTCATATAAAAAAAGCAGTAATGGATAATGAAAACTTGGAAAAGGTTAATTAGATTAGGTACTTTTTTATGTGAATAACGCACAAGAGTCCCAACTGCTCCCGTCTGTAGCCAATGAGACTGTGGCATCCCCAATTGAGGTATGTTATGAGGATAAAGCTAGTAAGGAGAGAACGAGATGGGAAGAGAGAGATGGGAAGTAAATACTTGATTATTCGGATCTGGTCACCAAACACGGCTAAAGGCATTTCAAGCATCGTTTCAATTCTGAAGTTGGCCTTCCAAAAACTTCAAAATTATGAAAGTATGTTTTTTACGTTGGCACCACACAGGAGGCCCTGAGGAAAAAAAATATTTTAGGGCCTATGTCATCTTTGGGGATGCTGTGTGGAGAGTCTTTTAAGGGAAATGAAGGAGAGGAAGTTCTGTGAAGGAAAAGGGTATGAGAGGTGGGTAGGAATTTAGGGGTATGAATCCATCCCCCACACTGCGGTGTAAGGTGACGGGTCGAGAGAGTACGAGTGGAGAGGTCAAAGTTCCAATCTCTCCCAATCCAGTATGTCGCGCAGTAGGGTTTACAAGACCTCACCCCATGAACCCGGGCACCCCTGTTACGTCATTAAACGTAGCGATCTACTTGGCGTTGACTTTTTGTGAGGGTTATTCAATAAATGGTATATCTAAGTATTAGAAGTGTAAATTAAAATTTTAGAACGTATCTATGTTGATATTAGACCACAATGATTAAAATAATGCGTAGTAAAAAATAGAAATATTTAATTATTTTATGAGAAAAGAATAGCTTGTAAGTTTATGGCTATTCCGATCTAGTCACTCAAATCCAATCCGATCCATGCCAAACGGAACATTGAAGAAAAGTGGAGATATGATAATATCGATTCTTCCACATTATTTTTTAATGTTTATTTTATTTTATTCATCATTTAACACCGTCCACTCAGCATCCCCAAAGATGACATAGGCCCAGAGAGAAATGTTTTTCCTAGAGGTCTGGGGAGTTAACATAAAAAAGTTATAAAATATATTTTTTATCTTGTTTGCGACAGCAGATATTGTAATATTTTAGAAAGAAAATACCAGGAGCACATACATCGACTGGGTCATTACTGAAGTATTATGCTTCCTAAGGCGAAAAGGAAATGCGAAATATGTATTGTTTTTGGCAAAACTCCCCCTGACGGCGTGGGTTGTTGGCTAATAAATCGGTGGGGAAATATGCCATTTTCCGCCTCCTAAATGTTGCCATATCCAACATAAATCCATATAAGAAAGTAAAAGTAGGTATATGTTTTAAACATATGTAAACACTGAATAGAAAAATCCAAGAAGAGTTTAATAAAATTAAAGTTAAATTTGATAGAAATCTGATTTCGCAAGTTTACGTAAGACTTATTTTATCGTTAATAATCGTTAATAGTTTTTGTGAAAAATTACCTCAAGGGCGCTGTACAAACTTACAATATGTTTCTAAAATCTAGAAAAACTACAAACTAGACGAAAAATTAAAAAAAAAAACTTGTGGCTAAAAATTGCATCACCAATACGAAAATATATGTACAATGTCTCGACCAATGAACGCGATGCTGCCTAAAAATGTATACAGGACCATTTTACCTGGGAGGTCGCTTGAAATTAACACTGTTTATTGTCTGTAAAGAAATTTAGATAAGAGTTCGCACGCAGAGGACATAATTGTGACCACATGTCACATGTATTTATTCGTGAAATATATTTTAATATTAGTAAACAATATATTCATTAATGAGTGTATTTTGGAAAGCAAAAGCAACATTTTATGGTGGGAGATATAATAGTACAAGGATTTGGTCTTCCTAAATGTGATTCGTCAAGAGACACATTGATGTGTGAGGATTCAAGTAATTTTAATTAAAAAAGAATAGTGTGATTAAGACATATCGTAGGCAATACAAGAATGATACTCTCATATAGGTATATTTAGTTGGGACTCTTGTGCGGTATTTCATATAAAAAAAAATTTAAATTAAGGGTGTGAGAGCCCAAAAAGGTAGGTTTTTAATTTGGACCTAAATTCTGTTGGGCTTTTTATGCATCTTAGTTCCGGAGGGAGTTTATTCCAAGCCTTAGGCCAAGATACTACGAAAGCGCGATCTCCAAACTTAGTATTTGGCTTGCGTTTAGGTTCCATTATTCTGCCTATAGCTGATGATGTTGCTGATCTAAGGGTTGACTGCCTCGGAGCAGTATTTTCCGGGACACATAGTACTTCTTTTAATATCTCTATCAGCCCTCCCATATCTCGTAAATATACTTCCCAAATACACAAACTCATCTACCTGCTCAAACTATTCATCATTCACAACTGGAGGGGACCCACCACTTTCCCAACGGCTGTGAGAGGAAACTGATTGTTTAACCTCCTTGGCCGCACACGTCAGGACTCTAATTTTTTTTTTTGTAAAAAAGAAGCTACATTTATTTTTAAACGAATCTAGACCCTCCAATGTCCTTGCATGCATGATTGTAAGAAGGAAAATGTATGCATACTTACATTTGCAGTAATTAACAAGATAAAGACACATCATAAATGTGTTCGCCTGTTAGTTCAGCATCTAGTTAGAGTGAAATAGAAAGAAAATATTTACATGTGTAAGTATGATTAAAACCAAAAAAAATATATCAAAAGAAAGATATTGGGGGCAGTTTGTCCCACTATCGCGGGGCAGTCCCGGCGAGAATGAGCGGGGGAGCGGCCTGGCCGCAACGTATTGCACACTCCAACTCACAATCATTCACAACTGTATTGCACAATATTTTTGAACACTCTCTTTCAAACACCATGACTTCGAATTGATCATATTTCATTAATGTTTGTAATGCTTTAAAGTGATTATTTAATAAGGTTAGTAGTGGAATTGGTTTTCATCCCCTGCGCAGAGTGGCGTTCCCTGCCTGCTGCAGCTATGTGAAGTGGGTGGGGTTGGTGGGTGGCAAAGTGGGGGTGGAGGTGGGCGGTGGTACCGGCTGAGTGGTGGCGCTAAATGAAACGCCAGGTGGATTGGATTCGATGCCAAGAGTCCAATTACCACCGCGTCAACAATCAACGGAAATGCTGAGAGGGTCCCAGGAAATTCGATGTGGGGACTGCAGATTGGAAAAAGCGATTGGATTCTTTTTTATGTGAATACCGCACAAGAGTTCCAACTGCTCCAGTGTGGAGCCAGTGAGACTGTTGCATCTCCAATTGGGATATGTTGTGAGGCCGAAGGGAGTGAGGAGGACAATTAGGTAGAGAAAAGAAAGGAGGGGAAGTACCTGGCCATTCAAATCTTGTCACCAAACACGGCTAAAGGCATTTCAAGTAAAGTTTCTATTCTGAATGGTGATCTTACACCAGAGCTATACTGATAGTATCTTCCGGTCTGGAACGTTCCGCAAATATACAATGCATTATTTTAAATTAATAAATTGTGAAAAAACATAAAACAATCAAATAAAATTTATTTGGATTCAATCCAGCGACTTTCAGATTGCTATTCGAGAGCCATTCCTCTCGACCAAGGAGGCCGTCATTGTAGTGAACATTAGGTAACTAAACTTAAACATTTAATTTATAGTACGACAGAAATCACACATTTACAGTGCAAGATTTCTTATTGACAGACCTTAGCGAATTTCTGTTATAACTCGACCATTTGGCATTTTATCTGTCTACAAATTTGTTTGTACGTAGTGACGTTTCTTTGGACCAGTTATATAATTCCTAATTTAAAATACAAAAGTTATATTTTATAAAATATTATATTTCGGTAAGTAGGTATTTAATTTTAAAATCGAATAAAAAATCCAGTGATCTTTAATTACAACATTTACAACAATGCTCTTGAATGAATTAAAGATTTAGGCATAACTTTTCGATCAAATCTTTGATTTGTTAACCACATAACAGATATCTCTAATAAAGGCTCAATAATGTTAGGATTTATAACTAGGCTAACTAGAAATATTAACAATATAAATGTATTAAACTGTTATATTTTGCTTAGAAGTCAGCTTGAGTACAATTCTCACGTCTGGAACCCATTATACTATTCATGTACAAGCTGTTGAAAGAATACAAAACAAATTATTACGTTTTCTAAATTTGAAATTAGGCATTCCAGCAATTATGTTGAACTACAACACTCCGTTAAATGATGTAAATATATATATATTTTTTTAAATTTTCACATGTAGCAAACACATTGTGGGAATACATTATAATAAACACGATGGTATAACTTTGTTTAATTCCACTTTTTATTTTCTTATCCAACTAGTTTCGGTTCAACCTGAACCTTCTTCAGGGAAGAATAAAAATATACAGTATATTTTTATTCTTCCCTGAAGAAGGTTCAGGTTGAACCGAAACTAGTTGGATAAGAAAATAAAAAGTGGAATTAAACAAAGTTATACCATCGTGTTTATTATGATGTAAATATGCTCAAATTGTCAGATAGAAGAATTTTCGCTGACTTGGTATTTCTATATAAAATTCTAAATGATTTAGTTGATAGTCCGGTATTGCTTGAACTGATAAGCTTCCGGATTCCACTATGTAATACTAGAAGTCAGAATTTATTTCAGTGCAGAAATTAACTAACTACCATATGTATTCCTCTTTGCCCAGAATACTAATGGAAAGAAATAATTATACCAAGTCAGTGGACATCTTCAATTTATCTTTAAACAAATATAAAATATTGTTACTGAGGCAGTTCAATTATGTACAATAAATACTGTATATTCCTTACTATTCATATGTAAACGTCCAGACAAAGGGCGTTAAAAGTAAATAAATTTAAGCATCTACTTACAAATCTTATGATTATTTCAGAGGAAATCTGATTTTCATTAATTAAATAAAAGAAAAATAGAATCACGATTTTTTGGACGCGAGGTCTGTTGTAGGTGTCTGTTTTGAAATTCATTCATAAGGCCAAAACACAACTTATAGTGATCGACAGGGCAAACACTTTTGTAAGAACAAATAATGTTATCACAGATTTAGAAACGGTGAACGATTTTATATACCTGAACTCGTACAAGTAACAAAGGAGATTGTGAAACAGAAGTGAAAAGAATAATTTGCATGACAAAAGAAGCCATGAGTCAAATTTAAAAGATATGGAGTGACAGAGGCATAACGAAGATCACTAAGATGCGACTCGTCCGGGATTTTCTCACATTTCTATATCATATGTAAAACTTGGACACTTAGGCCATTGGGGGGGACCCCACCACTTTCCCAACGGCTGTGTGAGGAAACTGATTGTTTAACCTCCTTAGCCGCACACGTCAGGACTCTATTTTTTTTTGTAAAAAGGAAGCTACATTTATTTTTAAACGAATTTAAACCCTCCAATGTCCCTGCATGCATGATTGTTAGTAAAAGGAAAAATGTATGCATACTTACATTTGCAGTAATTTACAAGATAAAACACATCATAAATGTGTTCGCCTGTTGGTTCAGCATCTAGTTACAGTGAAATATTTACATGTGCAAGTATGATTAAAACCAAAGAAAATATATAAAAAGAAAGATATCGGGGGCAGTTTGTCCCACTATCGCGGGGCAGTCCCGGCGAGAATGAGCGGGCAAGTGGCCTAGCCGCAACGTGCCCAAACAGCCACGACACCCGCGTCCTTTAGCCGGTTTCCCGAGAATACCCTTGAAGAAGTGTTTGTGGAAAGGGGGGGAGTTACTCCCAAAGACCCTGGGGAATGAAGTGAGCCTCGGATCACCGGAGGCAGAACGGAAGGGAATCGGACTCGCGCAAACATTCCTCAGGCTCGCTCATGACGCCGGGGGAGGCACGGGCGTCAGTGGGACGGAATTCTGCCACCTGACTGGATGCAGGGACCGGGTCTATCTACCCCCATGATGGGGAATTGGACAATTGGACACTTAGGCCAGCGAAAGAAAGCGGATAACCCCGTGAAATGTTATTTCTGATATTTTCAGTTTATCATCAAACAGTATTGATAGGCTTGCGTCTGCGCGATTGAATTTAAGAACCCGGCTTCGAGTGTATGTCTGACGCCGTGCCTTACGCGTTTTTTAATGTTTTTTCTTTTCTTTTAAGTTTTATCCAACTATAAACCACTGTAATGCAAGAAATTATTTTGCAACAAATCGTTTATTACTAACGCCTGTGTAAAAAAAATGTTAATATTATATACCCACCCAATGTAAAAGCTCCATGAGCGTTTAAAAGAGAGAATAAATGAATAAATAGGTATTGGAAAATATTTAGTCAATTTCATCCAAAGTAAGGGAAAATCGAGCTTACTTCGGAAAAACAAGTCACGCCTACCATACACTTGTATCATTTTATAACTTCAGTGGTTATGAAACTATCCATGTACCCAAACTAGGGTGAAATTTATCTCCATTCGAGTGAAATTGACCAAATATTTTCTTATTTAGACATTTTTCCATGAAAACATTATAAATTTCATATGTTGTCTGGGCCTAGGAGTAGAAAGGTTATATACAGATGACATGATTTAGATAAGGTATTTCGCAATGTGAATTTTTAATAACTATAAAAAATTCCGTAATTATTTAAAGTCCTCTTCACTAGGGATGCCTCTTTCGAGGCAGACTGTTGATTGTTGTATGGGTGTTATATTTTAATTTTTACGATTTCCTCATCTTCATTTAAGTTGATTATAGGTTGCTGACGTTATTTTGTAATTTTAATGATGATGAGGAAATCATTAAAATTACATTACAGTCATATAAGTTGACTTTAGGTTGCTGACGTTACTTTGTAATTTTAATGATTTCCTCATCTTCATGTAAGTTGACTTTAGGTTGCTGACGTTACTTTGTAATTTTAAGGATTTCCTCATCTTCATTTTTAATTTTTTTATTTTTATTTATTTTGGAAAATCAACAGATATGTGGCGTTCATACAACTATTTTTCGCCACTCTAGAATTCGCGAGAAAGAACTACCGCCGCAAAGTACTTGCAAATTCACACTACGCACAGGCACCTACGTATGCACGTATCGGCAGACAAAGTACTCGTGAGCCCGGCTGCCCGACGAATAATAATATGCACCAACTTCGCGAAAGGTCCAGACTCAAGCGTGCATTCACGACCGCAGTGACGAGTACATTCTAGCACCTTCCAGCGCACGTATTGCCAGCGAGTGGAAAGCTACTCAGCCGCTCGCTCTTATATAAAGCGGCCCGCTAAACTACAAACTTGTTCAGTTCAGTTCAGTTCAGTTCAGTTCAAGTTCAGTTCTAGTCAGTCTCGCCTCTCTACAGCGAACCATCGTAACATACAGTGCCCGTGCATCTGCTCTCTCCTCTCAGGGCAGATTCCTTCGTGAACGTCACAAGGACTATCTGCCGGTGGCTCAGCTCACCGAGTCACCGCCGCCCATCTCCGCAACTCGCGTCGAGCAGCGGCCTGGGAGACGAGGTCATCCTCCACCGCCACGGTGTCAAGCATCACGCTGGTGACTCCACTCACCGAGTCACCGCCGTTCATCACTCCAGGGCAGCTTCCTACGTGGACATCACCAGGACTATCTGCCGGTGGCTCCACTCACCGAGTCACCGCCGTTTCACCTCCGCAACGCGCGTCGAGCAACGGCCTGGAAGATCAGGTCTTCTCCGCAACGAGCGTCGAGCAGCACTTTGGTGACCTGCAAGCCCGTGGCCTGCTCCACCACAGCATCTCCGACCTGCTTCACCCATCATGACCGAGCACCCGCAACGCTTCACTCTACGGCACTTCATCATCTCATGTTACACCGACCGACCTCAGCTACGTAGCTCATCATTCTTCAATAAACGACTGGACTCGCAACCAACACGGATGCCTTTCATTTCTCCCTCCGTCTCCGTCGACACCGGAGTCCGTTCCCTCAGATATATTACACTTATAATAATAACCTTAATAATATACATAAAATCCAATGATAGATTTTCACATAATTAAAATTATAATTAAAAAGTAAAACAAAAAAGTAAGGGTCCTGTACCCGTAAGAACTTAAAAATATAAAAATTATTCAAAAAAAAGATATAAAAACACAATTTAAACTATAATAACCTGCTTACTAAATTTCAACATGGAGTATTCTCACTCCACAACAGCAATAATAATAATATGTACATTGTACACACCTACAACTCAATAGTTAAGTCGAATGACAAGTATGCAACTGGAAAGGATTCACAGCAATATTATGGTTACTTGCAACACGGTCAAAAAATTATTTAATGTTGGCTATGACATACTTTTTTAAGGAACTTAAATTACATGAGAATATGTCTACATTATTAAAATTCATGTAAGTTGACTTTAGGTTGCTGACGTTACTTGGTAATTTTAATGATATCCTCATCTTCATGTAAGTTGACTTTAGGTTGCTGACGTTACTTGGTAATTTTAGTAAGGTACTCATTTGGTAAGCAAGGAGTAAATACAATTTAATCCAGCATATTAATTACTCTTCGTCTACCTAATTACATTAAATTAATTATCCACGATAGCCCTTCCGCAGAAAGCAATTCCTTCTGGTGTAGCCGTGTGTTCGTGGGAGCACTGGGAAGAATGGGTGGCAATAATTAATGTACAACAGATAAATGTGATTAACGACCACGCCAAATGGCCGTTACGACTGTTATGATGCTAACCAAATTACAACGTGAACATGGCTACTAAATTTGTCGACTTGTAAACTGTGTGGACAAATTCTTTCAAAGACATAAAATTATATAATTATTAGATGAATTCATTCTTTTGTGGAAAAAATATTTATGTTAAATCACACAGCGGTTACATTAAATAAAGCTATTTTCTACGTCCTGTTAAGCGAAAAAAATCGCTTGTTTATTTATTTATTTTTTAATGCCTCTTTTAGAAGCTTTTACGTGTGGATAATATAAATAATACAGTATTTATTACACATAACTGACAACATTTTGTATTTGTTTAGTGACAAATTGAAGACGTCTACTTTACTGGTATAATTATTTCCTCCGTTAGCAATCTGGGCAAAGAGGAATATATATGGAAGTTAGCCCAGAATATCTGCCCTGAAATAAATCCCGACCTATAGTATTACATAGTTCAGTCCGAAAGACTACCAACTCCATAATTTAACATCTTATATAGAAATACCGAATCAGTGAAAATTCTTCTATCTGACAATTAAAGCGTATTCGTATAATTTAAAAGAGTGTTGTAGTTCAACATAATTGCTGGAATACCCATTTAAAAAATTAATAAGAATTTATTTTGTGTTCTTTTAATAGCTTGTACATGAATATTATCCAGAGGGGAGAATTGTATTCAAGATGAAATATGGAAGATTTTTCTATGTTTATAAGTTCTGTGGACAATTTGATGCATTATTTTCGAGTCCTGTATCTCTTGTACATGAATATTATAATGTGGATTCCGGATAGGAGAGTTGTATTGAAGATGAAGTACGGAAGATTTTTCTATGTTTATAAGTTCTGTGGAAAAATTTATGCATTATTTTAGAGTTCTGTGTCTCTTGTACATGAATATGAGAGTGTGGATTCCAGACGGGAGAGTTGTATTGAAGATGAAGTACGGAAGATTTTTAAGATCTTTGGAAAATTTGAAACATTATTTTCGAGTCCTGTGTCTCTGGTACATGAATATTATAACGTGAATTTCAGACGGGAGAATTGTATTCAAGATGAAGAATGGAAGATTTTTCAAGGTTTTAGATCTGTGGAAAATTTGATACATTATTTTCGAGTCCTATGTCTCAAACGTGAACCGTTTTCGCAGCATTCCCCAAAGGTGATATATTGTGCTGAAACTTGTTTCCTATCGGGGCCTCCTGCCGCGGAGTAAATTTTTTTAACTCAAGGGCGCTTTAAATAAAGACTGATGTAAAAGTAATGAACCGGATTAAGAAAGGGTCTATTAGATGTTTGGGATATGTAGGTAAATGAATGAAGAAAGGAGTGCCAAAGACCCGGCAAAAAGTGTTTTTTAAAAAAAAATTTTACTTTAACTCCACACGGTAGACAAAGGCCCTGAGGAAAATAATTTTCATCTTTAAAGATGCTGTGTGGAGGGTGTTTTGAGGAGAGGAAGGCGTAGAAGGGAAGAAACATAGAGGCCGACAAATCGTTCCACAGCCGAGCTGTTGAACTCAAGAACGAGTAATAGAAACGACCCGTTCTCAGGTGACTAATGTCAACCATGTGCAAATGTTGGGCGCGTGTTTGGCGTGTTTCCCGACTATGCACCGGTGCCGAGAGGGTCAATGACGCTAGTTGCTCGGAGCATCTTCCACTGTAATACCGGTAGAATGAGGACAGCATTCCCACCTGACGCCTGTGCTCTAAAGATTGCAATCCGTTTTTTAAGTTAGGAAAATCTATCAAACGGGACCCTAGTTAAGGAGTTAAGTTAGGAGAACCTAGCAAAGCCCGTTTCTGCACAGTCAAGGGATTTTTTTTAGGTATTTTGGGGCTCCAGGCCAGAGGTGGCTGCCAAATTCAACCGTGGGGCGCCCTTGCAATTTATAAAGGGTTAGCATTTATGTACTATTGGGCACGTAGGTTTTTTTTTTTTTTACATGAGCTCCACACAGGAGGCCCCGAGGAAAATAATTTCCATTAGGGCCTATGTCATCTTCGGGGATGCTGTGTGGAGGGTTTTTTAATGGAGAGGAAGGAGAGGAGAGTTCTGGGAAGGAAAAGGGTAAAAGGGGTGGGTAGGAATCTCGGGTTCAGTGTGTCCTGGTCATCAACCTCCAAGACCTAGACAAACCTCACCCCATGAACCCGGGCACCCCTGCTAAATCACCAAACGTAGCGAACCACTTGGGGCGACCTATGGCAGAGGTGTTGGTTATCCAATAAAGGTTCCCGGGGCGGCGGTACCCATTCGCGCCTCCCAAATTGATTGGGGGCGTAGGAGGAAAACTTGGAATCAAATACTCAAGTCGGTTCATGTCAAGAATCAGAATAACAGAAGAGTATGTACGAGACAGAAAAAAAGATGTGACCTTACAAAAACTATTTTTCGAATTCTTTATCTTAAATTTAAAAGACCGCAAAACAAATAGCATGGATTTCCATAATTGAAAAACTTTCTTATTTCAACTTCGTTCTATTGGCAATAAAAAACGTATCTCTTTGTTTCTGTTAGCATTTTACGATGATCATTTTGGGGAAAACATTTCTGTAATTTTCCATTTCCTTGTTAACAAGTTCAAATTGAAATAGTTCTGACAGATCGAAAATGGGGCTAACTGATCTAAATGAATGTCAGACAAACTAATTAATGGATTGGTTGTTTTGGAATACGATGGCCTCAGTTATGATTTGATTAATTGAAGGGGCATTTTCTCCAGTTTGTTGGTACATTGCGTTTTCGTCTGTCCGAAGTTTTTCATTGGTTTTTTTCATAGTTAATATTGCGAAATATTGGTAAGTTAAAGTACTTATTTATTAATTTACTTTTTTAGTCAGTTAAATACAACTTATGAACCTGTATATATTTTTAATCAACTATTTAGCAGAATCTGGGAGGCGGGTATGGGTACCGCCGACCCGGGAACCATTTATTGGATAACCAACACTTCTGCCATAGGTCACCCTAAGTAGTTCGGTATTTTTGGTGACTTAGTAGGGGTGTTCGGTCTCATGGGGTGATGGTCCAGGTCTTGGTGGCGGATGCGTCTGCCCACCAGCTGAATGGCAGGCCGGATCGGGTGAGAGTGGTTGAGGAAATCCCTTTGACTTCTCCAGCCGTACTCTCCCGGAACACCGCCTTGCACCTTGAAACCCCCAAAAGGGATGGATTCATGCGTCCGTCACTCCTGGACACACTGACTCCCAGATTCCTACCCATTCCTAAAACCCTTTTCCTTCTCAGATTTCCTCTACTTTTCCTTCCTTTCCTAAAAAGACCCTCCACACAGCACCCCCAAAGATGACATAGGCCCTGAGGGGAATTATTTTCCTCAGGGCCTCCTGTGTGGAACTAATGTAAAAAAATATATACATACATATATTTAAATGTTGTGCTTTTACCGCGTCTAATCTCAACATTCAATTAAACAAGGTCTGATTACGTTATTAATTACTATATTTAAAAGACTCCCAAACTATTTATATTTAAAAGACTCCCAAAACATATTAAGTCATTTAGTTTCCTGTGCACTTTTAAAAAGGTTGTTAAATTATTTTTGTTAGCCGAGAATTGAAACGTTTTTTTCATCTTTGTCCTTTCTAAATTAATAGCATTTTACTTTTTTTCTCCATCTTTGTCCTTTTAAACAAATAGCTTAGAATATATTATACATATACTAGTTGGTTCCCGGCGTGCGTTGCAATGCAATATTCAAAGAAATAAATTGTTTCTCCCTGCAAGTCCTTTCCCGTGCGTCCCCTCCCCATCCGCGTACCCCTTCCACCTTCCCCGCCTTCCCCCTCCCCTCTCCCGCTCCCCCGTCCCGCCACAATGTCTATGTCATCTTTGGAAATGCCATGTAAGGTTTTTTAGGGAAAGGATTGAGAGGATGTTCTGGGAAGGAAAAAGGTAAGACAGGTGGGGGTCAATGGGTCCAGAAGCGACTGATGTATGAATCCATTCCTCCCACTGCAGTGCCCAATGGGTCAAGAGAGTTGGAGAGTTCAAAAGGTCTCTTTCAAACAGTCTCTCCCGATCTGACCCGTCACGCAATAAGTGGGTGAACGCATCCGCCGCCAAGACCTAGAAAAAATTCACCCAATGAACCTGGAAACCCACCAGACGTATCGGTACGTATGTATCCACAATTGGAGTATTTTTGTTGAAGGTAATTGGAGAGGGAGGTGACGAGAAGAGGAAAGTGGGGAAGTACCTGCCTATTTAGATCTGTTGAAAATCAACCTATCAGAATCTAATTATTGTGTAGCGACTTGGTATGTGGCGAGTTGACTATTTTTGCAATGGTATCATTGTTTTACATACACTGGCCACACCGGAGTCTCGAGAAAGTTCTAAAAATCACAAGCCCCGCCATTGCGGTTTCTGTATCAGAGTCGATAGATAACACATGTCATTTGTCAATCTAAATCCTTCAATAATTGTCGCGGTTGATAATTTAATTTGTGCATAATTTGTTAAAGTTATAAATAAATGCAATCACTATCGCCAAGCGTTATTATTCATACATTCCCGCGATCCTTATAGCATGGTATATCCCAGGTAAGTTATACCATCCCGCACAGCTATAATTGCTTTTAACGTGTATGATAACCAGATCTGAATATCCAGACACTTCCCATCGTTAAATTTCTCTTACTATCAATCTTCCACCCCTCCTCAAATCACTCAGCAATTGAAAAAAAGGCTTCGCCAAAGTTGGAGCAGCCTTTATCTAGCAATAAATCAAACTCCTAATAAAGTTTGTTTTCGACTTGTTCGTGCCATGTAAATTGGCGAAGAATACACGACATTGCCAGGTGACTTAGAGTGATGGGGTCGCAGACGTCTGAAAGCCTCATTTATGGCGTTTCGTTTTCAATTCTATCATGGTAAATATATTTTATCTGCATTTGTATGGAAACGTCAAACAAACAAAAAGCAACTCTAGTTCGTGATATTTGCAATACTATGGTATCGACACGCAATAACTGTATCAGTTTTTAACAGTGAACATGTAGTTCCTAGAATTGTTATCCAATCGAATTTGAAAAAAAAAACTGTTGTCGCCAGATTACATAAGATCTTTTGCTGGTAGGCCTTTCAGACTGGACAGTAAAATTGATGATCACGAATTTATTTTTATTTTTTTATGTGAGTATCGCACACGAGTCCAAACTGCTCCCAACCATATAGAACCAGTGAGAACATGGTATTCCCAATTGGGGTATGATGCGAGGCTGAATGTAGTGCGGAGACGAAGTAGATAAGAAAAGGAAGGTGCGGAATTCATCAGATTTGGTCACTAAATGTGTCATTTATAATGATGGTCTTAAGGCGACGCTTCCCGGCCCAAAAAGAAGAAGATGGAGAGATATGTAGTAATTACGAATGTTGGACAGAGCGCGCCAATATTTTCAATGACAAAATTGATGTGAAAATTGGGAAAATGCTTAATAAAACATGACTTGTTTAAAATAGAGCAAAAATCTCGTGGAACGTATCTTAAGTATCATTTAGAGAAACATTGTGAATTTTTTCACAAATATAACTTGTAAAATAATAGAAATAGACTTGTTTTAAATAATTTTCGGAGCATACTTTGCGATTTTTTTCTATCGAAGGAATTTTATATAATTTGCGTTTCGGCGTGGAACGTATCCAGATATTATCTTTAAAAATAATGTATATTTTTTTAAGAGCTTAAAAACTCCAAATGTTTAAGGGAGATATGCAAGAAATCGGTCGAAATTCGGATAGCAGCGGCTTAAACCAGGGCGATACTGAAAGCATCTTCCACTGGAACGTGTTGATTTACTTGTCATCCGGGACTCGATCCCGTGACCTCCAGATTGCTAGTCGAGAGCCTTACCCACGAAGGCTGTCAATAATTGCTTAATGATGGGCAGACCTAAAACGCATTGAGCACGCCTGCTTACGGAGGCATTTGAAATCACTAATATCTCATTAATATTATAATTAGAGACGCCGCCGACGGGGATACACTAATAGTTCTTTATATTCCATACGTGACGGCTACAACAAAACTAAACGCTGAAAACTATATTAGTTTGACTTTTATTGTACTGAAATGCCGGCCCTTAGAATATTAACGCGCGCAATACGGTTTCACTTCTACGTATGTATATAAACACTAACTTTACGACAATCTACATCTTTCCCGATGACGGACACTGTATCCTGTAATGCTGTACGATAATTTACCTAAATAAGTCAGTGCCATCGAGCGAATCACGGAGATCCTTTCAAACAGTGAAGTTTACTTAGCGACAGTACTTTTTTAACTTTAGCTCCACATCCTGTGTACTTCTCAAGCTTTGTAATTAGCGCGCCCAGGCCTATACTCTGATCGACTTCGGTAAATAATAACATCAATATTTGACGGCAGTGGATCTTATACATTTTCCAACAATTTTCTTTAACTCTTCTAGGGATTCTCTGTTCATTGCCTATCCTAGTCCTGCTATCTCGTGTTCCCATCAGCCGGCATTGTCGGAGTTTAATGTTGTATGACTTATCATTTCCCATAATGTATCGTGCAGCAAGCAATGGCTCGATATATCACTGAAATCGCGATCCGCTTATCTTTATGTGCTCCTGGTCGTTAATAATGATAATTATGTGTCATTTGCTAGGTTAATTGATTTTTCTGCTTGCATTTTTTAAATATTTAGGCAACCATTTCAGCCACAAAGCATTGATCGAATTCTAAACGAGTCCAAAATGCCTGATGCCAGTGGGACTATGGCATCTCCAATACTCCAGGACACCACCCCGCAGCTAGCATATTTATGAATCATTCACAACTACCCGATAATTGTGTCGTGTCCTTTTCTCTGCAGAGAATATTTTAATTAAACATATAGCTGTATGTATTAAATGGACATATGATGGGGACATACACAACATTATTATTTCAGATAGTCATTAATAAGATGAAAGTTTGAGCATGTTAGTTTGGGTCTTTGTCTACATTGACTTGCACGTTTGATCTCGTTGGGTAGTTGATTATATTTTGTGTGAGCTATGTATTCTAGGGATCTTAGTCCATATTTTGTTGATTTGATTTTTGGTATATGAAGTTTGTTGTGATTTCTTGTGTTGTGTTGGTGTACGTCGCAATTGTAATAGAGTGTAGTGTTGGAATGTGCCGAGTGTTGAATTACTTGTAATATAGTTTTAGTTATTTCAAAAGTGGGAATGGTATTAAAAGGAAGTATTTGGGTGTTTCTGTAGATGTCTTTGACATGTGTGTCCCAAGGTAGACTGAAAGTATTTCGCAGGGCTCTATTTTGGACGACTTGGACTTCTGAAATCATTTTTTTTGTAGCAAATCCCCAGATTCCGGCGAGATATATTAGATGTGAGTGAATCATAGCATGGTAAATCGATTTTAATAGAGAGGGAGGAAGTAACCCGCGAAGTCTATATAAAACACCAGTTATAGGAGTAATTTTGGATAGAACATGTTTAAATTGGTGATTCCATGTGAGTTGTGAATCAATGAAAAGGCCAAGATATTTTGTAACATCAGCCCTTTCAAGGCGGTTATTATCAAGACTTATATTAAGACTTACATTTTTTTTATTTGCAAACAGTATGTAATGTGTTTTTTTTTATGTTTAGGCTAAGTTTGTTTAGTCGCAGCCAGTTTGCCAGGCAAGCTATAAAAGCTATTTGATCTGAAGAGCTTCTGAAAACCTAAAGACTCCGTAAATCTACCTTCGGCACAACTCGGCAACGATGCCACGTGACCCGAAGAGCCCATAGACTACTTTGTTGAAGTAGTCATAGACAAGATACATTGCTGTTAAACAGTTGTACATTAATGAAGAGATCACTGTATTTTCCCATTTTAACGGTAAAATTAATTATTTGCTATTTAGGAATGCCTCACAACGTAGTCGCAGGCTGTCTAGACGAAGCTTTTGTGGTATGTTGTTAGGCTGAACTAAGTGGAAGAGGGGAGGAGACGGGAAAGGAATGTCTTAATGTAATGAATAACTTCGTGCCTTTTCACTATTCAAATCGGGACACCATACAGGAGCTAGAGCCATTTCAAGCGATGTTTAAATTCTGAATGGTGGTCTTTCACTAGGACGATACTGATTGTATCTGCGACTAAACAATCTACCACATCCACTTTAAGGCTTCGCTAAGCAGAAAGCTAAGCAATTCTTGAGGAGGAAGCATTAAATTTTCATAACTGGGAAAATATTCTAACTTTATTTCTCACCCAAACGAAATAATTTTCAAGGATTTTTACAGTGTGCGAAGGGAAAAAAATTGCAAAATTATATTTAACATTTTCTCATTCGGGAAAAACAATGTAAATTTGATATTTTTTTGTGGTTTACATTTTTATGTTCATATTAAAATAACTGAGGCAAACCTTGAAGGTTTTGAAACCAGGAAAAAATATGAATAAATTTAGGTCAAAATGTTTTGGTAAGTTAAAAAAAATATATATATCAGCTTCAATTTTGAATTATGTCACAACTCTTATAATATATTGTAAGGACTAAAATGTTATAATCTTATAAGTAGGTAGGTACTTATCTACTTAATATTTTTCAATTTAGGAATCGGGTTTACCGCCGCCCCAGGAACCATTTTTTAATTAACCTTCTGCCATAGGTTGTTCACTACGTTTGGTGACTTTACAGGGGTGCCCGGGTTCAGTTGGTGAGGTTTGTCTAGCGCGGCGGTTGTTTGTTGGCGGCAGATGCTTTTGCCCACCTTTTGCGTGGCTGGCCGGATCGAGGGAGACTGGTTAAGGGAGACGTTTTGACCTCTCCAGCCGGACTCTCGACCCGTCGCCTTTCAGCGCGGTGGAAGAGATGGATCCATACTTTGGTCACTCCTGAACACATTCACCGCTAGATTTTCCTTCCCAGAACTTCTTCTCCTTCCTTTCCCTAAAAAGACCCTCCACAAAGCATTCCCAAAGATGTTATAGGCTCTGAGTGATTTTTTTCTTCAGGGCTTATGTGGAGATAATGTAAAAAAAATCTGAATGTCTGAATTCTTCATCCAAGCAGTTTTATTTTTTAAATTGACACTTAATTCAGAGCAAATTTGAGTTCATTGAACCAGATTTCACGCAGGACCACAGAAAACCGAAATTAGGTGATATTTCACCGAACAAAAGAAAATTGCAAGCATCCAGGGCCTCAAACAATGATTTGTTAGAAAGGCAAATACCAGGAGAGCAGAAGTGCGAGGGGTAAATCCCGATGCTCAGCGGCGCGCGAGCCTTGAAAGCCGCACTAGAAGCTCTGTTATTCGATCGAGGCCATCTAATCCCCTTGAATCCCTTTTCACTGCTGATCCCCTGATAACGAAATCCCCTTGAGACCTGTTGCTCCCGTTTTTCAAGGTTTTTCGGGATTGAATTTTTTCCACTCGTGTATCGCGGAAAAAATGCTAAAAAATGGTTTAAAAAAATTCGGTTTTTGTTAAATCTGTGATTCTTATTAAGATAAATGAAAATTTGTCGTTTTTACCTGCGCCCAAAGATTTACAACTCAAGATAAAGAATGGAATAATTCTTTAATCTAAAAAAGTCATGAAATTCCTTTCATGACTTTTCTTCATCTTTTTACCCGAAGCAATAATACGAATTTTATCTAACTTTGAGTGTTGAAGATCAAACCTTTTCAATTTTCGAAATTCTTTCTTAAGTAGAATATATTTTTCATTAACTTAAAGTTTAATTGGAATTCAATACTTCGTTTTTGCGAAAGCCTACAAAACCATATATGATTTTTCTTCAATGGCAAGCCAGAGATTAAGCATGTTTGAGTTCTAGGAGTCGAAAGATCCTTTTTAAGTTGGTGATATTAGTAATTATATAAGTTGTATTGTAACCCTAGTTACCTTGTTATGCAGGATAATGTCAAATGATATAGTCTGTGAAATATCATCATTAAAATATATTTCCCTTTATGACTAAAATGTTAATGAGGTAATTTGATTTATAAATTAGAAGAACACAAAGTAAACAACAGAAAATAATATATGTTTATATTTTTTATTATTTTTGTTTTTATTTATTAATTTTATTTTGGTAATTTGTTCTTTTAAATTTATACATTGCCAATTAATTGTAATATTTCATATTGTGTATTATATTTTTTATAGTTTGAAGTAACTCCTACAATACATTTTGTACTTTCCAATTGGTGCGGACTTTGGCGACACAATACCCTAATTACGGTGGCTTGCTCAAGGATCACAATTTAATTGACAAGTAATGTTGACAAAGGAAATAAATGTCTAGCAATTTTCCTTCATCTCGCAAAGGCCTTTGACATTGTGAACCATAAAATACTTTTAGATAAACTTAAGAGGATAGGAATATCAGATACAGTCCTTCAATTATTTCATAATTATCTAACTGGTCGAACGCAATGTATTAAAATAAATAGTACCTGTAGTCGTCCTCAAAAAATGGTTTGTGGCGTTCCACAAGGTAGCATTTTAGGTCCCTTACTATTCTTAATATACATAATTGATCTTTGCAGTCTACAAATTTGTGGACAAATCACAACTTTTGCTGTTTTACGGCAAATTTTGGGATGAAGTCCTTAAATCGGCAGAAAATGGCTTTCGTATTGTGAAAAATTGGCTTGATGCTAATATATTAACCCTGAATACAGACAAAACCAAATTTTTAACATTTCGTATATCAAATAAGCTCTTACCTTCACAACAAAGTCTCAAACTGCACAGCCTCAAAAACCCCATGCACCTGTTCTTCTATAAGTAGAGTTGATAGTATTAAATATCTTGGTATTCAAATAGATGATCTTCTTAAATAGAATGTACACGTTGCAAACCTAACAACAAAACTGAGGAAACTCACCTATTTCTTTAAAAATTTAGGGATATAGTAAATAGAAAACAATTGTGCACTTATACAATCATCACTGGAATATGGTATTATTATCTGGGGAAGTGCCATAAATACTTGCCTGGAGCCTTTAGAAAAAATTCAAAAACTAATTCTGTTCTGTGATGTGATGTTTTGATCTGTGATGATTTCAGTTTTATGTAGCAGCTGGCCTATGATGATAAAGTAACAGAACTCGAATAGAACTTACACAGAACGTGAAAATTAACTTAAAATATTTGATGAACTCATCAAATTTTTTGAAACAACCCGTCCTTAAAGTCCCGTTGAGGACGAGTACCGATTTTATTTTTAAGAAACTAAATGTTCCCGACTTAAAAAAATTGTATAAAAAAATATCCTGCTCCATCAATTTAAAAATTCACATATGTTTGAAGAACGAATAAGTACTAGACCCTTAAGAGAGTCACATGTTAAATCTTTTAACATCCCAGTTTGTCAAACCTCTTACGGGCAAAGAAGTTTTAAATATAATGCAACTAAGCCATTCAATTCTCTACCCACGGATATTAGAAAAACACAAACTATAAATTTATTTAAAAGTAAAATCATTGATTACCTCCAATAAATATATCCATAAGGAGTATTTAAGAACATATTCATACTTGAATTGTAGTATTATGCAAAAAAAATTATAATTTTTTCTGTTAATATTAACTATTATTTTTAAATTATTGAAAAAACCTGGATTACAGCCACTATGTAATTTGCCAT
Source organism: Glyphotaelius pellucidus (assembly GCA_936435175.1). Taxonomy (NCBI): domain Eukaryota; kingdom Metazoa; phylum Arthropoda; class Insecta; order Trichoptera; family Limnephilidae; genus Glyphotaelius; species Glyphotaelius pellucidus. Next base: position 21,341,220 of record OW386561.1, on the reverse strand, counting down.
CTCAACACAGGTGTTTCACACCTAGTGAGATGGGAAATATATCATTAATGTTACCAATGTAATATTTAAACAATGCATAAATAAAAATTAATTCCGACGGATTCGTGACTCTAATAACTTTTTTTTCAAACTCGGGGATGTAAGTTGTTGATATTTAGGATTAATAAAAGCAGTTCCTTACCATTAATATAGTTTACATAAAAGAGTTACGTAAAATTTAGCGGTAAGCATCAGATTTTATTTTTCTAGACGATGAATTAATAACTTTCGGGGGGATTTGCTTAGGATCATCTGAAATATTAGTGACACGTTCAACAGAAGATCAAATTTCCAGGCCTGCCAGGGCGAATTCAATCGTAGGTCCATCCAATAAGCCGGGCCTCGCGCGTATATTTGTGTACACGCTTTCTTCACTTACGTCGTTAAGATTCCCACATTACTGTGTAAACTGTTTCGAGACAAAACTTTATAGTTCCGCCTCTCGAACGAGACCTCTAGCGCTCCGCTACGACATCAACCGACTGAATGGCGCGCATTTTAAAAAAGGAAGTTATGCTGCCGCACTATATACTCGTATCTATACAAATCTTATGATTTCAGAGTGAATTTTGTTTTTGATTTATTGAATACGAGAAAATTGGAAACATACTTTTTTGAACGCGAGGCCTACAACTCGTAGAACTGCTTGCTATATTTAAGTATCTACTTGAAGTAATATCACATTGTTAATATTCTTTTTATGTTTCACATATTATTATGGCGCCGAACAGACGATGTATGACCCGACTTAATCCATACGAATATCAGTGAAAGACATATAACCGGATCCTATTCATGTTTTCCTAGTACAATTTAAAAACTCACGTATCCGAAAAACATAAATACAAAGAGAAAACAGCAATTTATTTGCTTGCCTTAAAAAGTTCTTTCACATGACTATATAAAGAAAAAAAAAAACATTTTCTTGAGTCATTTTATATTATATTTATCCTAGCCCACATACGTCTCTTAGAAATCGTTGTGTCTCCCTTACTCATCATAATGAGAAGTATGATCTAAATGGTATTGGAAGGAGAAAACAATACGTTTTATTTTCAAATCTAAAATTTAACCACAAAATAATTAAAATATACACCTTTATGAAACCAAAGTTTCTTACCGCAATTTGAAAAAATATAATGAAACTGTGAATTTTTACATTTTTTTCTTACATAAAACGTGAGGTGGACAACATTTATAACTTATTTTTGTTATTTGTTTTTGGGGTGTTATGCCGTGTTATGCAGGGCAGACGTGTCCTGACACCTCTGTCCTGATGATGGACACTGTAACGCTGTCCAAAACGTTGGCCAAAGAAGGAGGTAGCGCATCACAGCATAACACCCCAAAAAGAAATAACGAAAATACTTTTAGCCTTGAAAATCTAAAAACTATAATTAATTTGTCTAAAAAAATATGTGTGTGTTTTATTTTTATTCGTTATTAGTAATTTTAATTAGAAAAAACGTAAGGTGAGCCATTTTTAAACTTTTAAAGTTTGTATTCAAATTTTAATATTTAAAAATTACGTGGTTATTAAATCTGAAAGCGTATTTCACCACCTTTCGAAAACATTTCTTAGTTTTTGAATACGTTAATAAATTTTCCTTTTATTTGGATTTTATTGCAGAGCGGAATTTCGAAGATCGATAAAAATTTTCGTGTTCATTGGTTTAAAAAAAATTAAGAGTAAATTAAAAATAAAGAGGATCGAGCATTAACGAACTACTATTATCCAGATAATACTTGTGTTCCCCGACTTCCATCATTGTAGTGATAAAATATTGCTTGTGCAATGATGGAGAACTTAGCAGGGGGTTAAACCCACGACATATCTGGAAATATTACCATAATTATTTGGCCAATCTCAAACAGCCCAAGCCAAATGCTTCTTATCTGGAATCAGATTGTTTGCCCAAGTTTCAGCTGGCTAGCAGTAACTAGCTTTGGCTAAGAGCCCAGAGGTTTAGGGTTCAACACCCTTAGAAAAGAAAATGTTTTGTTTCAACCCCTCGCGTCACACTCAATTCCAAATGGATTTGCTGTTTTGGAATTCAGGAGAACTAGGAGATAAAAACAACAATTTATTATAACTTTTTATCAAAATCAAATTATTATTTTTACGTGAGTGAGTTCTGTAGAAAATAAAGAGGTAGAATATTTCAAAAAAGGGGCTAAAAAAATAAATCGTATTTAAAAATAATGTACAATTTACTTAACTGAGAAATTAATTACATATTATTTTATTCCACAATTGTGAGTGTTATAGGTAGTCATTATTTAACTTCATAACGTTGTGGAAAAGTTGGATGATTATTTAGAAAATTGATATTTCTGAAATTCATGGCTTAACTTCGTCAAATTCCTGCTTATTTTTCGTCGCGTGCTAACTTGACGTGCATGCAAACATCGCTTGGAAATGTGGAAATATAGCTGGGAATGGGTTCGTACGGGAAAATGTTGTACAAAAGGTTGTAAGGAAGAATGTAGCTACAATGTCGGGGCAAATTGGGAAATTATAATAATAACGCTAAGGTGTTGGGAGTTCGTGGCCCCATATTGCTAGCACCGGGTGTTCAGAGATTTGTAGCACGATTGTAATTGAAATAATATTCAGTTTTTATTCGGAAAACTTTTTAATGTCTTTTGAAGATTGTACCCATCAATGTAGTAATAAATTAGTTGATAATTATATTGTTAAATCTGAAAATGTGAGATTGACAAAAATGAGAGAAAAAATGGTTCCATGAAAATTGATCAGGCGACAATTTACCCGTCGACAGTTGATCCGCCGACAGTTAATCCGCCGACAGTCGACCCGCCGACAGTTGATCCGCCGACAGTTGATCGGCCGAAAGTTGACCCGCCGACAGTTGATACGCCGGAGAGTTAAAAGATTATTTCTTCAAGTAGAATGCAAAAAGGATATATGGCCGTACAACCGAAGTCGATATACTTATATCTGCTGGCGTCTTGAGTGAAAATCCGCAAAACAAATATTTTGCCAACAATAATTCCAACTCCCCGAAGGACCTTGTGGTGACGATATGCGGCCAAATAACAAAATATGACATACTTACATGTGCAGTCGGCTTAGCAAAAAACCGCTCAAGTGTCCTACTTGCAAATGATATAATGTATTTCATCAGAATATCACACAAGTCCCAACTGCTCCCAACCGTCGGGAGCCGGTGAGATTATGGCATCCCCAATTTGGGTACGTGTCGTGGTGATGCTGAAGAAAATGGGGAGGGGTGGAAAATGTACCTGGCTATTCAGATCTAGTCGCCAAACACGACTAAAGCTATTTCAAGTAACGTTTCAATTTTGAATTATGGTGGGTCACCAGGGCATTTTGAGACTACCTTTAAATATGTCCGGAAGCTCTCCATTGCAGGTACATGTTATAATATAGTTATATAGACACATTCGCACTGGGAGAAGGTTAAGGTGATCCAATAGTCCAGGAAAAAAATTGAAATCGGAATCCACGCCTCTTTTTGGGCGGGATTTAAAAATACTTGACAAGACTTGAGAAAAAGCTTTTGAAAAGGTTGGAAAAGGCATTTTAGAGTTGTTTTTTACAGGTTGATTTCGTAAAAGCCCGCAAAAAACATTAACTCCTTATGCATTATTTATAGTAATAACATATAGTAATAATAACAAGGAAATTTAAAATTGATTTCACGGAAGCAAGCGCCGCGAGTCTAGGGACGTCTATTCCCCACCGGAACAAATACAAAATGTGTGTGACAAGTGCATAATTCTTACGTTGATGGCATAAGGTTCACTTTGAAAATCTAAATTCGTCGACTGCCGGCCATCTTGATTGATGTCGAAAATAACAACGCGAAAATACATATTTTATTTTATTTAGTGAAGTTCAGGCATAAATATATATTTTTTGCAATTATTATAAAAAACTAAATTTGTCACATTATACAATAAAACCCAAAAAAATATCCAAAAGATTTATAAGCAGGAAAATTTGCAATTGAAAGTGTTTTTATAGACCTGATACTTTATTATTTTCTAGGCTTATAAAAAGTCTTATAAAAAAATGATCGATATTTTCTAATGCCAAGATGTGTTCTACTTGCCGAATTTAATTGTAGCATCTATAATACTTCTAAGTGATCAAATTTTAAAAACAAAACACTTGATTTTGTATGATTTTGCAATATTTCGCATGGCTTCATCTTGTTTGTTCCTTGCAAGGGAATACGGAAAGTTTCGAAGCTGGGATTTCATACTAGGGCCCCCGGAGTGCACCTGTTTTTGAAAGTGCTAATACAAAGCAACAGCTTTTCTTGTCAATATTATGCTTTCTATGAAATTCATTTGTAACTACTTAGTCAACAACACTTCGGAAACTCCCTGTTTCACATTGAAACGATGACTGCGTGGTTCTAGAATACAAATAAGGCTACCTCCATTACTCAAAACGAAAACCAAATAATACCTACGATATTTATAAATGATGGATTGTCCCGTTCCCAGTGTTGATACGAATTGAATTTAACTATAATAGACTACGTGTGATGGCGGTGCTTGTTCAAATAAGTAAAATGGCTAAAATGAAACAAGTTGAAACCGAACGTAAATAAAACAAAATATATTAGGCAATAAAACGCCAGTACGGGGTTAAATTGACAATTAATGATAAAAAAATTGCACAACTGAATTAAATCAAATACCTGGGTGTTAAACTCGATTCAAAAGTAACCTTCACAGCACGTTTTGAAAAAGTGCTAAAAATAATAAAATAATAAAATTAAAAAAAATAATTTTTCTTAGAAGACCAACCACTGGAGCGATTTTTGATATATATTGGCGCCACTTTAAATGTCTTCGATTGATTTTCGGATAAAAGTGGCAATTATCTCCTTGATTCGGCAAAAATTTTAAAAATTTATATATGTAGCTCCTACGTTTGTTATTTTGTACTTAAAACAAAGCTATTGAAATGTTTTATCTATTATGACCATAGATTTTGGAAATTCGAGCTTCGTAGACTATTTTATAACATGTTAAAAATTAATTTTAAAAATATTTTTTTCACGCAGAATTTCTGATCAGCTGTTTACAGTTAAAATTAAGTACCTTCTCCACAGATATGCTCATTTCATTATCTATACCACAGACAATTTACAGAAATCGAAAATATTCTACGATGACTCGGATAAGTACCTCTCGCGGCAGTTTTAAAGTAAAAAACACGCAGGATTCGCGCGGTTATAAACTTTACGATTTTTTAAATTATTTTTTCTATAAATCCTACAAATACGAGATAAATAGTAAAATACAGGTTAATTTAATGGCTATATAGCACTATAATAAGTTTTTATGTCTCCATGTTAAAATTCGAAGGTATGATTTTTTTAATGTTGGCTAAAACTTGAAATGATCTTCAAAAAATCTCAAGCAAAAGGAGAAAAACGTTTTAAAATGTGCTGTCGCTCCAGTGGCTACGAAATAAACTAAATGGAAACATTTAATTAAATGAAAACAATATTAGCAAAACTCAATAAAAAATCTGGTGTCAGAAAAATCAGAAAAAAGATATTGGCATATCTGGGACTCGAACCCAGGACCTTTCGCTTTCCAGGAGACAGCTGACCACTGAGCTAAGGTGTATCTATCCGATTCCTGGGTTCGAGTCCCAGAGGTGCCAATATCTTTTTTCTGATTTATCTGTCACCAATTTTTTTATTGAGTTTCGCTAATATTGTCTTCATTTAACGAAATATTACAATTTGAGGTTTTACTCATAAAGTAACATTTCTATCAGACATTTTATCAATTCAGTGAGAGCAGTGTCTACAGAATAAAATTTACAGTGTCTCAATATGTAGTTAACACCACAAGTACAATATACGAAACAAATTGACTTATCTCTGTTAACATAATTTAAACACGGTTACATCTTGTTAACTCGGCTTTCAGAAAAGCCTCCCCTTAACAACGTCCCGTTCACAAGTCAAGTGAGAATTGCTATATTATTTAGTCAGACTTAAAATCCCCTATTCCGAATTTCTACAGATTACATAATTATAACATACTTCCCTTACACTATAATTTTTTTATTTTATATTTCATTATATTTGTAAAATAAAAATAATAAAATTATTGTTTTTATGTTTTTCATTTACTCACAAATAATTGCCCAAGTGGCCTCTAAAATCTTGAAATACTAAAATCTTTAATGGTCTATATCTTATAATTTAAAGCCAAAATAAATAAAGTAGCTTACATTCGTATTAGATATTTAATAAAACTTTTGATTACAAAAATAATTTTTCAGTTTGGTTGGGTATTTTGATCTCAAATCCAAATTTAGCATTTGTTTGAAACTAGCTGAAATGGGCCGCGCATACGTTCCACTAGGCGGCGCTATTCGGCTGAAAAAGAAGAAGATGGAGAGATGTGTAATTACGGAAGTTGGACAGAGCGCGCTAATATTTTAAGTGATGAAATCGTAGCGAAAATGGCGAAAAAGCTTAATAAAACATGACTCGTTTAAAATAGAGCAAACATCTCGTGGAGGGTATCTTAAGTATCATTTAAAGAAACATTGTGAATTTTTTCACAAACATAACTTGTAAAATAATAGATATATACTTGTTTTAAATAATTTTCGGAACATATTTTGCGATTTTTTTCTATCGGGGGAATTTCATATAATTTGCGTTTCAGCGTGGAAAGTATCTAGATATTATCTAAATAGATAAGAGCTTAAAAACTTCAAATGTTTAAAGGGGATATATAAGTAATCGATCGAAATTCGAATAGTGGACCCTTAAGCCGCCGCTATCCGAATTTCGACCGATTTCTTACATATCCCCTTAAACATTTGAAGTTTTTAAGCTCTTAAAAAATATATGTTATTTTTGAAGATAATATCTAGATACTTTCCACGCCGAAGCGCAAATTATATGAAATTCCGTCGATAGAAAAAAATCGCAAAGTATGCTCCGAAAATTATTTAAAACAAGTCTATTTCTATTATTTTACAAGTTATATTTGTGAAAAAATTCACAATGTTTCTTTAAGTGATACTTAAGATACGTTCCACGAGGAAGCCACAATCCAAAAATGTTTGTACGATTTCGAGCGCAAAAAAGATTTTTTATTATTTTGTGAATAATTTAATGTAAATTTAATTCTACTCAACGGAAACGGTAGAAAAAGCTTCAATTTATTTAATGCACATTTTTTGTATTTTTAATGTAAACCGATTCGTAGTAAAGATTAATCTAAAATAGTGATTTAACATCAAGCTTCTCCTAACCTCAAAACTGTAAGAAGAGTCTACGAAATAAAATGTAATTGTTACGTTTATTTGACGCTATCAGGTTCCAGGAATACTTAGAAGGATTGACGAGGAGTAAAGGGTAAACAGATCGCCGTGTTTGTCTCTTTTACTGTCGTGTTTATTTAATTCACCCACACTTTCACCCTCAGACCTTTCTGAATTCCGCGTTGACAGCTTTATCCCATAAAGCGGAGTCGGTATAAAAACAATTGTACTTTTATAGTCCGTAATATCGCAATTTGGGAGGCAAGTACGGGCACCGCCACCATTTATAGTTATAGGTCACTCCAAGTAGTTCGCTACGTTTGTTAAGGTTAATCCGAATCTGCCGTGCCGAAACGGCGTGGTAGGCCGGATCGGGAGAGACTGGTGGAGTGAGACCTTTCGATCGCAGTACTCTCTCGGAACATCGCCTTGCAGTGGGAGTGATAGATTCATACGTCTATTACTCCTTAAGACACTGACCCCTAGAATTCCGATCCATCTTTTTCCTTCCCTGAACTTCCTTTTATTTCTCTTCTAAAAAGACCCTCCACACAGCATCCTCAAAGATGACATAGGCCCTGAGGGAAATTATTTTTTTTCTCAGGGTTTCCTGTATGGAACTAACGTAAAAAAAGGTATCGAATTGCTTACGAGTTTACAATGTAAATGCATTTATCGTCGGCGTGTGACGGTAAACACTTTCAACTTTGAGTTGTGTCATAATTGAAAAGCATTCGACTTTCTTACAAAATTATTCACAAAATAAATAAAACCATTTTTGCGCTCGAAATCGAGCGTTTCCAGACTTCGTTTGCCAAGCGAATTTATGCATATCATAATGTGATATAAGAAAAAGGCGATAAAAGCATAATCACAGTTTAATTGTGAACCAAAGTCAATTATGAATATTAGAAAAAGCAGAGGGCCAAGATTCGACCCCTGTGGTACACCAGAAGTTACATCTATAGGGCATGATTTGTATCCATTTATTGTACAAAAGAATATATACATTTATGACTTATGTCTTCCTCTTAACATCGAATGTGACTTATAATGTAATGGAACTATTTCTTTTTACATTTACTATCGATCAATTACATTTACATTTTTACATTGCTATCCAAATGCCTATTTTTACAAATATTGTTTGACGTTCGTGATCGCTTGGCAAGTATTATTGCAACATCACTACATTCGCCGTCTGCTTCAATCTTTTCCCAGGATTTTTGTGATCGATCTTTCAAAAACAATTATCATAACATGGATAGATAACAAGAACAAGAACAAGGGTGATATGATTAATGGTTATTTTAGTTGTTATTGTTATACTAGTTGTTGGGGCAAAGTTCAGGATCATTAGAGGCATCGATTGTTATTGGGAATTAGACGAACTGGGCAAGTTATACCCAACGAAGAGACAAATTGGTAGAAGTGTGTTGTAGGCGAGTCTGTTTGCCCAAAGTAAGCAATTTTTTTCCTTGCTTCCACTGAAGTTGATGAAACATTTTCAAATATCGAGTTTAACTAACTAACCATCACGCCGTTTCCCCGCAGGGAAAGGCAAACAGAACGGACCACCAAACAACTCAGTCTTGGTACACACTCCTTGCCTCATTCGCATTCGTACATCGTCTCATACATACTTTTCTATTATTCTTACTCTTAACATGTCCCGACTCAAGTATCTATCGTCCTGACTTCTTCTACCATTCACATTTGCGTCATGATTCATGTCATATATTCTCCTTTCTTCGTTAAGCCGCCGCTATTCGAATTCGACCGATTTATTACATATCTCCCTTAAACATTTGAAGTTTTTAAGCGCTTAAAAAAATAAATGCTATTTTTGAAGATAATATCTAAATACGTTCCAGGCCGAAACGCAAATTATATGAAATTCCCTCGATAGAAAAAAATCGCAAAGTGTGCTCCGAAAATTATTTAAAAAAAGTCTATTTCTTTTATTTTACAAGTAATATTTGTGAAAAAATTCAGAATGTTTCTTTAAATGATACTTAAGATACGTTCCACGAGATTTTTGCTCTATTTTAAACGAGTCATGTTTTATTAAGCTTTTTCGTCATTTTCGCTGCGATTTTATCACTTAAAATATTAGCGCGCTCTGTCCAACATTCGTAATTACATATTTCTCCATCTTCTTCTTTTCAAGCCGAGAAGCGCCGCCTTAATTCACTATTCATGCCCAAACCATCTAAGCGTAACTCTCCTACTCTAATATTACATCAGCCTTGCGTTTTTTGCGGATTCCACATTCCTCACATGATCGTACATGATTTTAGTTCATTTATTCTTCAGTTTCATTCAGTTTTTCCTGTCTTTCATCTTTCCCCTTACAGTTCCATGCCTCACCGCCACACATCAATGTACGTACCAGCACTCGATTGTTGAATGCTAGCTTCGCTTCTTTGGACAGTTTTTCGTTAGCGCCAACGGTGTTCAGTCCTCCGTAAATGGAGTTACCTGCATTAACCCTTCTTTCAATATATCTATCAGCTTCCGCATCTCTCGTAAACACACTTCCCAAGTATGGAATTACTAAAAATATCGAATTTGTCTCTTAATAATCAAATTCTTAAGTTCTGTCTGGGACCAAGAGTCCAAATGTAGTATGTTAATTAGCAACATCAGTTGTCCTTCAAATCGGTATTAAACGCATTTCTAGGATTTATCTGTTCATTGTTTGGTGTACCAAAAGGCCGACTCACGCCTGAACTATGATAAAAGCGATGAAAACTTGCTGCTGTGGATTTGTGGTCTCGGGTACTGATTCAGCAATATTTTCGATAAAAAGAAATCTCAAAAATGGCAGCAAATATTTAATGCTTGATTGATGTTTATATATCACTGCTGTAACTGTGTTGTGTTGAAGTTTTTTTACTTATTTGGTAGAATTGATCAAACATTTTCAAATGGTTACTTTATAGGTAGATCTGTTGTGAAAGATCATCGTTCGGAATCAAAATTTTGCTACAATCAGCTTAGTGACCAAATCTGAATAGCCTCATTAAGCCGCCGCTATCCGAATTCGACCGATTTCTTACATATCTCCCTTAAACATTTGAAGTTTTTAAGCTCTTAAAAAAATATATGTTATTTTTGAAGATAAAATCTAGATACGTTCCATGCCGAAACGCAAATTATATGAAATTCCCTCGATAGAAAAAAATCGCAAAGTATGCTCCGAAAATTATTTTAAACAAGTCTATTTCTATTATTTTACAAGTAATATTTGTGAAAAAATTCACAACCTTTCTTTAAGTGATACTTCAGATACGTTGCACGAGATTTTTGCTCTATTTTAAACGAGTCATGTTTTATTAAGCTTTTTCGCAATTTTCGCTTCACTTTTATCGTTTGAAATATTAGCGCGCTCTCTCCAACATTCGTAATTACATATCTCTCCATCTTCTTCTTTTCGAGAGCGGTTGCGGGGCCTTAAAGACGTACGCGGAACGACGTATTGGACGGACGTACGGTCGAATTCGCCATAGCAGGCCTGGAGATTCGACCTTTCCGCCAGGTTCACTTTAATTAATTCTGAAGAACGTGTTACATAAATGTTAAATGAATCCCTCTCGACGTTATTAATTTATCGTCTAAAAAAATAAAATCTGGTGCTCACCGCTAAATTTAAATTATATACGGGAAATAAAATTTTATGGTGAGGTATTGTTTTTATTAATGTTAAATATAAATTACTTATATCCCTAGGTCGCGGATTGAAAAAAAAATTAAATTTACGAATTAATCGGAATTTATTAAAATGCGAGCCTTGAGCAAACCCCCAATATTAGGATATTTATTGAACTGGACTTAACGTCTGTTATAACTTATAACGTCTGTTGTTCTAAAGGATGTGCTGTATTAATCTGGAGCAGGGGAAATCACCGAAAGTATCTTTTTGTAGCCTCAAAAGAACTTACAAAAAAGCAATTTTTTAAAATAGTTATTAGTTTACATTTTGTTTCCTAGAGCTTGATTGTAAATTTTAGATCATATTAGTATTTTACTGTAACGCTGTCCGAAATTTTAGATAAAATCAAAGCAAAGAAGGAGGTAGCGCAACACGTCACAACATCCCAAAAACAAATAACCAAAATACTTTTAGTCATGAAAATCAAAAAAAAATAGTTTAAATAAAATATTAGGCATCAAGTCCTTGTCACTCGGTATAAAGCGCGGAACATTTTTATAATGTAATTATTTGATGAAAGGCCTGTTCTTTTGTAACGACTCACTTTTAAACTTTTAGTATTAATTACTGAAGTTTAATTTTGAGTTTTTATCCTCGCGGTGGTCAAGCTATAAAGTTTTTATTCCGGAAATTAAATAATATCCTTTGAGATGAATATCATCTACATTTCACGTCACTGAAGAGAAAACCAGTGGAATTTTTTTTCCCTTTATTTTCCCAAATTTTACATTTGATGTATACAATATTATGAAATAATAAGAATAATGGGAACCCACAAAGGCGCAGCCTGTGCGTGGGTAATATAGTTTAATATTAATATATTATAATAAAAACAAATATAAAACTTTTTTCCACTTTAAGTAGTTTAATATATTTTATTATTGTACCTAGAAAGAACAAACAATGGCCGTATAAAGCAAAAACACGATTAAAATTTGTCTAAACAGCTGTGCACAAAGTGAGCCTACAACAGTGCAACATAAGTGTATAGTGTAATATTAATTGTAATAGTAATTGTATATTAAGTGCAGTAGTGTAATAATAATGGAATAGTGTAACAATAAGTGCATAGTGTAATAATAAGTGTACTATTTGTGAAAAAAACGTAAATTGATACAAATTAAACAAACAACGTTTCAATATCTACATTGTCAAGCCACGACTTCTCCTTTGTGTATTGAGGAAGTTTAGTTATCACTTGAATATTTTTCGGTAAAAGATTGAATGTACGAGGTCCAATGAAACTGCTGTGAGTTTGCATTTGTTTGGTATTCGTTTGGGGGGTATAAAAAAACATTATTATTTCTAATGTTGATTCTATTTTCATTTTTTTCGATTTTGTTTTTGTTTTTAAAGATAAATTTCATAGTTTGCAGTATAAATAGTTTACGGAGACTGAATAGTTTAGCTTATTTGTATAATGCATCTGTCGAAAATGTTCTTTTTCTATTATACATTGCGTTGTGTGAACGTCTGTGTTCCCAAGTAAGCCCAACTTTGTGCTTATTTTTGTTAAAATCGAATAGCAATATCAATTTGGCTAATTTGACAGTCACCTCTAATCCCCACAAAACCTAAAAATACCTTCGACTCTGTGCAGAAACGGGCGGTTTGCTGGGGACAATCTGGTCTGTCGCCTCGATGACATTGAGCGAGTTTACAAGCTACTAGCTGGGAAATTCACTATCTGTTAGTAAACTCGCTCAGTGTAATCGTATTACTAACTAGCTAACTAGCAGATTGTGGAATGGGTACCGCCGCCTCGGGAACCTTTATTGGATAACCAACACCTCTGCCATAAGTCACCCCATGTTAGCTACGTTTGGTGATTTAGCAGGGGTGCCCGGGTTCATGGGGTGAGGTTTGTCTAGGTCTTCGAGGCGGATGACCAGGACACACTGAACTCCAGATTCCTACCCACCCCTTAAACCCTTTTCCTTCCCAGAACTCTCCTCTCATCATTTTCCTTAAAAAAACCCTCCATGGATGACTTAGGCCCTGTGGGAAATTATTTTCGTCAGGGCTTCCTGTGTGGAACTCATGTAAAAAAAAGACAAAAAACTTGCAAAAGGCGATAGACCGGGGTGGTTAATATGATATTTTCGAGTTATTTAATCGTTTTATGTTATTTGATGCCACATCCTATTATTACATATATATTGAGAGTGGCAAAAAACACAACATTTTTTTATTTATTTATTTATTTTTTTTAAAATTTATTTATTTATTTTATAGATCAACAAACAAGTCCCGCTAAGCCAATTACAATTGGCTTGACAGCAGTTGCTTATAATTACTTGCAAAAATATTTAAAGTTAAAATTTACATCTTTTTTTTTTTCTACAGTTTAAACATTTTTTCATAAATTTTGTCATAAGTATCAAAATAAATATTCTTTTTCCAATAACCAATTTTTCACCATATATTTAACCTTATTCATAGAATTATGTTGCTTTATATTGTCAGGTAATAAATTAAATATCTTCGTATGTTGGTATGTTGTATTCAAACGTTCTCTGTCCGTACTTATTATTAAATTTCGGAACTATTAACGCGTCGTTACGCGTGAATCTAGTGCTATATTTATGATCTAGTTTCTCTTTATGCTGCGGGGTAATATATGCTGAATTATAATTTTATACCATAGTATTGCCTTCACAGGTAAAATTTTTGCACTCTGAAACAGCAACGGAGTATTGTGTCTTTGTTTGAAAATATTAGGGACAACTAATAATTTTACAATTGCGTTTTGTACAACTTGGACTTGTTTCAGGTTGGTTGCAGTAGTATTTCCCCATATTGTTAACCCATATCTTATTATTGATTCTGCTAGTGACATATAAATTATTTTAAGTGTATCAATTGATAGGAAAAAATTTAATGTATACATTCTGCTAGCAATTGATCTGAGTCTTTTACAGTTTTTTTTAGTATGTTTGTCCTATTTAAAAAAACGATCTACTGTAACACCAAGATACACATATTCCGTAACTAATTCTAAGCTTTCACAATTACAGTTAATTTGAATATTTTTGTGGATGCAATTAAAGTTATGAGAAATAATATTAGGATTAAATTGAAATTTGGCATTAGGTGATCTTATATGCGTTACTTTAGTTTTTTTAGCATTTATTAATAGCCCTGCATCATGTGACCATTTACAGAGTTGATTAAAGTCAATTTGTAAGAGTTCAATTGCAATTTTTAGATCTTTGTGTGATATGACCAATGCCGTATCATCTGCGAATACAAAATGTTTAACAAAAGAGAAAAGTTTTTTCATTATAGTTACATAGATTATATATAGTGTAGGTCCCAATATGGAACCTTGTGGAACTCCTGCAGATATATTTTTTGTTTTACTAAATGTATTATTTATTTTGGTACATATTTTTCTATCTGTAAGATAATCCTTAAATAAATTTAACAAATTTCCTCTTATTCCAATTTTTTCTAGAGTTTTTAGCATTTTTAAAGAGTTTATTATGCCAAAAGCTTTAGAGTTGTCGATAAATAAAACAATAACATGTAATTTATTATTTAACTGATTATTTATATAATTGGAAAAATCTTGCAGTAGTTTTTCAGTGTTTTTTTTTCTTTGGAAACCATATTGATTTGGATCTATGATAGTGAATTTTTCAATGTAATTATTTAATTTATTTGATAAAAATTTTTCAAGAATTTTTTCTAATGCTGGTAGAATGCTAATTGGCCTATAATTTCCCAGTTCAATGTGTTTTCCACCTTTAAATATTGGTCTAGTGATGCTACATTTAAATTCTTGTGGAATTTTTGCTTGCTTTATTATCATGTTGATTAAATGAGTTATTATTGGCCCAAGAGTTTTTATGTTTCTTTTTAAATCAAACATTCTTATATTGTCAATATCTGTGCTTTTAGAGTTTTTCATTTTTTTAACGATATTTTCAATATCAGTTATAGTTGCTCTTGGTATATATAAACTATGAGGTAGTTCTTCCAGTACTATATTAGAAGCTTTGTGATTGCATTTATGTAACATGTTGCTGATGCTATCCGAGAAGTATTCACAAAATCATTTGACACAGAATCCTCAGTTCTATCTTTTAACATGTATCGTGTTATAGTTTCATCACAATCGTTTTTGGGTTTACGTCCTAAAATATTATTTATCTCATCCCAGGTTTTTTTTGTATCATTAAAACAGGCTTTGAATTTATTATTATAGTATTTAGTTTTATCTTTATTTATAAGTTTATTGACAAGGTTTCGTGTTTTTTTGTATTTTGTTTCATATGTTTTGTTTGTTGGTGTACTTTTCCATTTTTATAAAGTTTATCCCTTTTATTTATATTACATAATAATTCACTGCTTACCCATTCATTTATTGCATAAGGTCGTGTTTTCGGTTTTTGCACTATCGTTTTTGAACTACTATTGTAAAATTTTTTAAATAAAGATTTTATTTTTTCATATAATAGAATACAATCCTTCTCCTCTATAAGTTTACTCCAGTTATAATCTCTGATATATCTATCAATAGCCTTTTGTGAGATGATTTGAATATACTTATTTGCAAAGTCTATCTGACGTTTATGAGATTTTATATTAATAGCAGTGATAAAATGATCAGCAATATTATTTTCGCAGACGCAAGCAGTTTTCTTGCCTCTAAATTTAGCAAATATATGGTCAATACAAGTGCGAGTTATTTGTACATTTAATACAGCTTCTCTGGTTACTATATTGATGCATTTAGTTAAATAATGGTTAGTAAGTAAGTTTTCATACGAAGTTATGATATAATCTTGGTCATTTAGCAAATTTAGATTTAGATCTCCGAGTAAGATAATATTTTCCTTACTATTAATTGTATCAAGATGTGCTGATAATTCCGTTAGAAATGAAGGTTTACTGAGATTAGGAGGTCTATAGATAGCTATTATATTAACTTTAGTTTCGTCCTGGAGTATGAGCTTTCCTGTTATATTTTCAAAATGTAGTGATTGGAACGATTTTGGTCTAAATTCAAATTTGTTTCTTATATACAATATTATACCTCCTCCTGACTTATCAGTCCTGCAGTAGTTATATGCATTATATCCGGGAATATTGTACATACTTTCAGTTTGAACAGATGTTTCTCATTAGAATGTCAATGTGCTTCAAACTATTTAATAAATATACATCCAATATATCCCAATATTTTTGTATAGATCTTATATTTAATTGAATACAAACAAGATTATCAGAAGCATTCTTTTCCGTTAATTAAAAATTGTGATAAACTTTCTGCATTTTAAAAATCTGACAACATTTTTGTCTATAAATAAATCCCAGTTTATCCGAACTACAACCAGGAGTCGAGAAAGCAGAAAAGGTTTTATGCAAATTTTATGGTTACTGTTTCCAGACCAGTGGAGCGTTGGTATGGTTTTATAATATTATTTCTATACCCCGATCTTCCATTCTCTCCTGGCACTCGCTGTAGACAACTTAAAAAAGTATTACAGTTTTTTTATGCATTTCATATTTAAGAATTTATGAATATGGTTTATAAAATAAGAAATTGTAAATTTAAGACGCGAAAGGCAATGGTAGAAGAAGTTGGGGACATCTGAGGAAGACATGGCACGATGAACTGAACCAAATACTTGAATGGGATCATGTCAAGAGTAAGAATAATAGAAGGGAATGTATAACAGATCCGTGTAGCGGTTTATCCTCTCTGCATACCCATCCGGGGAAATTTCTGACTATGCTGAAACGGGCGATTCGTTTGATAAATTCTCCTACTTAACAAACGGATTGCAATCAATGTATAGGCGTCGGGTGGGAACGCTGTCCTTGTTCTACCGGTATTTCAATGGATGATGCTCCGAGAAACTAAAGTCTTTGATTCCTTCGGAAGTAGGGAAACACGCCAAACGCGCGCCCAACATCTGTATACAGTTGAAAGTTGTGTATACAGTTGTAAGCATCGACCAATGATCGAAGGTTGTAAGGCTTTTGACTCGCAATCCGAAGGTCGCGGGATCGAATCCGGCGTGCGCAAATAAATTTTATTTGATTTTGTGTTATTTCTCAATTAACTAATTCTCCAAAATGGAAGATACTCTAAGTATCATCCATTCAGAATTGAGACTTGGCTTGAAATGGTTTTAGCCATTTTTGGTGACCAGATCTGAATAGCAAGTATTTCCCAACCTTCCTCTACCCCATATCCTTCCCATCCCTACTACCTTCAGCTCACAATACGCCCCATTCAGGGATGCCATAGTCTCTAGTTGGGACTTTTGTGAGGTATTCATATAAAAAATAAATTAAAAACATGAAAACGGGTCGTTTCTATAATTCGTTTTTGAGTTCAACAGCTCGGCTTCTTTTTTTTCTGCTGACCTCTGTGTTTCCTCCCTCCTACATCAAGGGCCTCTTCAAGACCCAGGTACACTACTACCTTTCCACACAGCATCCCCAAAGATGTTATGGGTCCCAAGGGAAATTATTTTCCCAAGGGCCTTCTGCGTGGACTCAATGTAAAAAAGGCAGTGACGCAAGGAACTTGCAAAGGGATGATGAAAATAGGCTGAATGCCGTAGAAATAAGATTCCTGAGGCGTATGTGTAGTAACATCATGAATGACCGTATTATAAATGTGGATATGCGGAAAGAGATCAGGTTAAGAAAGGAATAGGATGGCTTGGACAGTGGAAGGGGATCGCGGGAGGGGAAGGGGACCCGGGAGGGGACGCACGGGAAAGGACGTGCGGGAAGAAACAATTTATTTCTTTGAATATGGCATTGCAACGCGTGCCGGGAACCAGCTAGTAATATAAACACATAGATCAATACAGCCTGTGGCATGGTGCCAAGCAAATATATTTTTATGTATGTATGGTAATATAAATGTACAAATTGTCTTAATTTATTATTGTGTTATATATCTTCCTATCATTTTCGTAATATCAAATAAAAAATATATAATTACATTGTTGTAATAAAATTATTATTTGTGCGTCAATAATTAATTAATAATGAAAAAATAAAAATTAAAAGCAAAAATAATTTGGGCTCGTCCGGGATTTGAACCCGGGACCTCCCGCACCCTAAGCGGAAATCATACCCCTAGACCAACGAGCCAGATGAATGCAGCGCCGTTAAAACTCTTTAAATAGAAACACATGCAGTTGGCATACAATACAATACGAGTTGGCTAAAGAAAGTTTTATGTTACCATAATAGCACCCTTGAGGTTATTTTTATTAGAGCTTTACATTATTTATATCACTACTCTAGCGTGAGGAGTATAAATAATGCTCACAGGTCATTGGCGCTCACACGAGGTAATAAACAATACACCTGGCGGCGTTTACCGAAAACCATGATTCATTGTGGGATCAATTTCATAGATGGCGCTAATGAAGTTATTTTTTAACGAAAATATTAATTTGTTTAGCGAAATCGTTTCGGATTTCTATATTGAACGAGGGAGGGGAAGGGAATTCGACATTAAAGAAATAGAAGGAAAAAAGGTTTTATTTTATGAAAGGAATAAATATGATGCAAGGGTTGCAATTTTTTTATTTATTTTTTGTCAAATAATATACCTAATAAAAGGAACATAATCATTATATGCAAACGGATAAACGAAAAATATTATAATACTAGCAGTTAAAAATCCGCTTCGCAGGTTTTTGCTGCTAGGCCCTCCGAGCGTCTTTTGCTTCGGTTTAGCCCAGTTTGAGTGTTGGTGACCATTTTATAAATCCGAAAGGAACTATTTCCAAGAATAGTCGGTTCTTCGGATCCACTGGGATCCAGTGACAGCTAGTCACCGGGACAAAGTAACCGCGACAGGCAATGACGTCATATATTATATATAGACGCGTGGTATTATTATTCCCAATTGCCAGTTACAATAATAATCATATTATCGTCAATCTCTTCATATCCGGAGAGATTCACGAACTTACAAATCCAATAGTACTCACGCCTGCCAGGCGATGCTCCTCACGCTAGTTATTAACGTAAGTGGCGCCATCTTTAGGCACTGCTTTTATTCGGTTCTATTACAAAAGTAGATTTGTATGAAAACCCCACGTCCGAAAGCGGTTTTGCGTAAGGTGCGGCGTCGGAGTTGAGTTCTTAGTCGGATTCTTACATTCAATCGTACAGTCCCTAGGCTATTAATACTGTTTGATGATGATAATGATGATGAGTCAAAGTAGCAAAAACTGTCAAACAGCGTGCATCTATTTTTAAAATTTGATCAATTTCACCAGAAGTGAGTGTAAATTGAGCTTACTTCGGGCACACGGACACGCCCACAACACGTTTCTATCGTTTTACATATACAGTGGTAATGATCATGAATATTTTTGTCCGTTTGACGACTTGGCATTAATAATTCTCGACAATAATGTTCGTAATTTCGGAAACTTTATGCAATTTTAATGTCTGCCCCGTTATTATTCACATTATGACATTTCCTGAGTCTGGCATTGGAACAGATCGTATTAGCGTTGACCTTTAGAGTAGTAAAAGTGACCCCGTTAAAAGTCGGATTCTCGAAGTTCACGTCAAACATTTATTTATGTTATAAATAACTTTCCAACAGTCCAGGAAAAAAATGAAATCGGAATCCACGCCTCTTTTTGGGAAGAGTTTAAAAATACTCAAGAAAAAGCTTTTGAAAACGTTGGAAAAAGTATTTGAGATTTTTTTTACAGGTTGATTTCGTAAAGGCCTGTAAAAAACATTAACTCCTTTTTTACGCATTGTTTATTGTAATAACAAGGAGATTTAAAATTGATTTCACAGAACCAAGAGACCCGGAGTCTAGGACGTCTATACCCTTCGCAGGTGGGGCGTAACTGATGCGAAATGGATGTGCCAAATGCATGGTTCTTGTGCTGATGGCATAAGGTTCACTTTAAAAATCCAAATTCGTAGTGTGCGGACCATATTGATCGATGTCCAAAATAAAAACTAGAAAATGCATATTTTATTTTATTTTGTGAAGTTCGGGCGTAAATATATTTTTTTTGCGATTATTATAAAAGAAACTGAATTTGCATAATAAAACCGTATCCGAAAAAGGGTTTATAAGAAGAGAGTTTGCACTTGAAAGTGTTTTTTTATAGACCTAATACTTGATTTTTTCTAGGCTTATTAAAAGACTTATATAAAAAATGACCGATATTTAAGGGACAAGATATGTTCTACACGCAGTATTTAATTAAAGGGTCTATAATACTTCTAAGCGATCAAAATTTCAAAACAAAAATACGTGATTTTGTATGATTTTGCATTATTTTGCATGGCTTCATCTTAAATACAGAATGAAACTTTTTTTAACATAAAAATAGACTGCAAAACAATTACATCGTGTAAAAATACTAATGTGATTTAAATTAACAAAAATTTACAATCAGAAAATATAAATTTTTCAAAAAACACGTGAAATGCTTTTTTTAAAGTTCTTTCGCTGCGATTGAAAATATCTGCTACTTCTGCATATTGGTTACCTATGCTGAGTATGCGTGGTATAAGGAAGAGTTCATAAACGAATTGGTATTAACGTTTTTGTTGCAGTGAAAGATATTTTTAGTTCGTGTGACTCTATTAGGAACGTGAAATATCAATTGCAATAATGCAGGGGTGCCAATAAGGGAATTAAAGGTTTAAAAAAAATAAGTGACATCAGATACCGATCTTTTATCAGACAGTTTTATTAATAAAAGATTTTTCAGTATTAATATTATTGTCTGGAAAGTTTTTTTTTTTGAGTCCCAGCTATCTGAAACCAGTGGGACTATGTTTTATGTCGTCCCAATTTGGGTAAGTTTAAAAGCTGAAGGGAGTGAGGAGACGTAAAAGAAGGAAGAAATTTGTTGGAAAGATCTGGTCAAAAATTTTTATATTTATTTTTTCTATTTGGATTGTAATTTACAATTCCGATCGCGGCAGTAATTTTTTTTTTCATTATTTTAAATTAAATTAAATGCAATTCGGAAGGTGGTTACGGGTACCGCCCCACGGGAAAAAATTATTGGATAACCAACACCTCTCCTATAGGTCACCCCAAGTGGTTCGATAAGTTTGGTGACTTTGAAAGGGTGTCCGGGTTCGTAGGCGGAGACTTGTCCGGGTCTTGGCGATAGATGGGTCTGCCCTCCAGCTCTCGCTGGCTGGATTGGAAGAAACTGATTGAAGGAGACCTTTTGATCTCTCCGGCAGGGCTCTCTGGGAACATCGCCTTGCCCCGTAGTGGGAGGGATGGATTGATTCGTTTGTCACTCCTGGACACACTGACCCCCAGATTCCTACTTCCTACCCACCCGTCATATTTTTTTCCTTCCTAGAATTTCCAATACTTTCTTTCCCAAAAAGGCCATCCACACAGCATCCCCTAAGATGACATAGGTTCTAAGAGAATTATATAATTATTCCCTCCTGTGTGAAGAAAACTCCTGTGTGGAGCCAACGTAAAAAAAAGAAAATTAGCTGCATTTGGTGACGGATCTAGGTATCCAGATAATCCCCGATCTTCCTCTTTTAATCTCCTACCCATCTCAATTTTGGGTTAGCCTTTATAAATCTAGGGGTTCCATGCCAAATGAGAATAAAGTCAACTCAACACCTCCTTGAAAAGTCATTAAAAGCTATGAAACAAATTATTTTCAGTTAGCCGAAACCCTAACCTAACGTAACCTATTTAACCAATTTTTTAAATATATGGTTTTATTACTCTAAATGACTTATCTGAGATGGTTCTGAGTTGGTTTTATTCCGAGTTGTCCGGTCACCAAATCTAGGATGCTTATTTTACCATATATTATTTTTATTCTACTTGTTCGTGCCATTAAATTTGTGAAGAACATATGATCGGTTATGGCATCGAAAATATCCCAATTAAATGCCAAAATCCCATTGTATCCAAGCAGTTTGAACTATTGTGCTGTACAGCAATCACATTAAAATAAAAGACAAAAGGGTACCTCAATAAATTTTGTGAAACTACCCTATTGCGCAAAACAATTGTTTTACATAAATACAAATTATTGCTATTATAATTATTATTGGCGAAGAATAGTAATAATACATCCATTGTATTTAATGCCAATGTCAGAAGTCGTGTTTGACACAGGGTGCCATCTATGTTCTCCGCCATTAAGCTTAATGCGTGTGTTGTCGTGGAAGACTGGAGCTATGAAATAATGCTTCGGAACATTAATTATTGCTAATGTGTTTCTCGTGTCTTGTCTTACGTAATAGCAAGAGTGACGAGGAGTTATTATTAAATACGTATAGAATTGTAAAAGTATTAATAATGGTAAATGGACCGGAATAACACGGGCATTTATCAAAAAATTCTGCATCGCGTAGTAATGAAAACATATACAGAATAATGAGAAAAATGTAATTAAGATAATTTTTGAAATCAACAATTGGACGGGTTGTTTCAAAAATTACAAGTGTGCAGTTCACACGCGGTAGATGTGAAACCTTCATAAAACTAAAATAGACAGGAGTGGGGAGGCTACGAAGTACCGCATAAAGAGGAGACCGATTATACTATCTCATTCTCCCGCAGGCTAATCCTATAGACGTATTTGTTTGTCTCTTTTTAGTGTCGCATTTTTTTTTTTATATTTGAGTTTTCACGAAACAACGGTGCTAAAGAAGTTTTCACCAATTCATCAAATTTTAAAGTTAAATTTCAAGCTCTATGTAAGTTAATTCGAGTTTAGGGTGTGAACAAAAATAAATTATGAAAAACTTAGGCATTTTAACTATTTTCACTTCACATTTTAACTAATTTCTAGACATTTTCTTTGAAGAGTTTTAATTTTTTAATGTACATTTGGTACTTTTAATTTAAAAGTAACAAAAGTACCTACATTCAAAATTAAAACTCTTCAAACAAAATGTTTATGCCACTCTAAAAAGATTAATAAATTAGTTTTGTGCGTTAGCAAAGAATCGTGAAAAATGTCGAAGGACGGTTTGTTCCACAGAATTTGAACAATTCGTCAAATTTCATAGTGAAAATTCAAGTTCTGTGCAAGTTCTATTATTATTTCATCATGAGCCAGTTTTTTTCATAGTTCTTGGACTCGTATAATAACAGAACTTGATTAGAACTTTCACAGAACTTGAATATTAACTAAGATTTAGCTATTTGCTGCATTAGTGTTGTTGGCTTCTACACGAAGCTTGGTGTGCCTGGTACGCCTCATTGGAAAATGTAATGCAATGACGAGTAGCAAATCTGGACTATCTTTTATATTATTTAGCAGTTTATTGAAACAATAGATCAAAGAATATGTGGTTTTTATTTGTAAAGATAACACTTTATTTGTGGATTTGTTGTATAAATGTTTTAAAAATTACATTACATTAAAAATTTGTTTATTGAGGATTCCATATTATGGAAGCATACTTCAGTGAACTTCTGACTAATGAACTAAACAACATTTCTAGAGTCACTTGACACTTAAAAACTAATTGATGGACTTTGTTTTGTAGGAGCTGGTGTCGGCCAACCCCAACCAGCGCAACTGGCGAGGTATTCTGATAGCGCTGCTGGTAATAGTGACGGTCCTGGCGCTGATCGTCACCTCTGTGGTGCTCCTCACCCCGCCAGAGGAGGGGCCGCGCGTCAGGGGGCGGCGCCTCCGTCTGCAGGACCTGCTGGCCGGGGACCTCTTGCCGCTGAGGTTCAACGGCACCTGGATTTCTGGTGAGTTACAATCTTATTTATTCAATTCACCGTAAGTTTTTAATGTATTTGTATTTATTTATAAATTATTATTGTATAATTACAGCCTTCTATGTTTATTAACCTTCTTGAAAGGTTCGAGCCTCCGCTAAGGGTGTTCCTGTGTACTGACAGTCTACGGGACGGTAAAACAGAGTGCTGTTGCACGTCCAGAAGTCGTTTTCTGTCCACATGTAAATACATTTTTTCAAGTATTTGCTTTTTTTTATATAAAACAGCTGGGTTAGCAAACAAGTCTTACTCGTCTTTCGTTCTCTTGAACTGATAACCGGCCCCCAAGAGTAATTTGTCGCATTTAAAGTGTACTCAGTTTATTTATCCTTATTAACCTCAGTAGAAAATCTCGCAGTGTTAATTATTTGTAGATGGACCCTACAAATTTTAACAAACATAGCAATACTAGGATCTATTTGTGTCGGGACGTAGAGGTACCTATATAAATGCATGCATAGTTAGATGAATGTTAAATACATTAAAATCTCAAAAAATAAAAAAGGTAGTTGGAAGTGTGGGTTAACCTATAAAGAGTACCTAAGATAGTACAAAAGTAGGAAAAATATGAAGCAAAATAGATATAAAAATAATATCATGTAAGTTAGATTTGACAGGATTATTTTATTTTATTTGAATTAAGGGGGGCGATACATGAAAAAAAAACGATTTTTTGTTTTTGCATAAATAGTTAAAATAACTTCTCAAAAATATGCCTGTAAAAGTTTAGAATGAAATTCGCATTATTATCGATTAAAAACTCATTTAAGTGCTCCGCCTCAACTCAAAGACAAAATCGATGACCAAAGGTGAGTCGAAAAAATCGCCACAGCTCTTTGACGACCAAAAAAGCTTGTCAAGCATATTGTCAAGAAGAACTTAAGAAAAAAACGAGTACTACGAACTCACCGAAATAAGGACTTCAACTCAAAAAGTTCTCAACCGATTCTTTATGAAATTTGGCACACCTCTTCTCTATAGTATTAGATTTTAGTTGAACCTCAAAAATGCCAAAAAAATTACAAAAATTATCATTTTTGACCCAAAAACCTTTAAAAAAAGGGTGAAAAATCAAACTTTTTTATTCTGAGGCGTGCCAATTTACGATTTTTAGACTTTTTGTTTTTTTATTGGTTCAACTAGAAGATAAATGTTTTATAAATACACTCAAACCAAAATTTTAGATTTCAGATAACTGTAAAAAAATCTAAAAATCCCGCCAATTGATGCCTTTCGCCACGAGGGTCTCAGGAGATTAGTTACTACGATGGCCATTTTGAAAAAATAAAAATTTGATTCTTGTATTTAAATATATAATGCATAAACATGCTGAATTTTAAAACGATTAATTTATTCCTTCCCTTTTAAATAAGCCTCTGAAAAACGTTAAAAATGCAGGCGGTTACATGTATCGCCCCCCTTAAGCCGTATGTATATTGATATTCCTGTCTAATTTACAATTTGGGAGGCGGGAATGGGTACCGCCGCCCCGGGAACCTTTATTGGATAACCAACACCTCTGCCATAGGTCACTCCAAGTGGTTCGCTACGTTTGGTGATTTAGCAGGGGTGCCCGGGTTCATGGGGGAGGTTTGTCTAGGCGGATGACCAGGATATACTGAACCCCAGATTCCTACCCACCCCTTAAACCCTTTTCTTTCCCAGAACTCTCCCTCCCCTTACTTTCCTCAAAAAAACCCTCCACACAGCATCCTCAAAGATGACATAGGCCCTGAGGGAAATTATTTTTCTCAGGGCCTCCTGTGTGGAGCTCATGTAAAAAAAAATAATTGCAATTTATTTTAGAGATGTTTGCAAAAGTGGGACGTCCTATACTTGCAATTCAATTCTTTATTTCATGTTTGAATTTGTACGTGTATTATTTTGCATTGAAATGTGCATTCAAAGTTATTATTGAATTTGAAGGTAAGATATTTTATAAATTTGTTTTGAATACGTTCTATGCCATCTGTACTGCGGGTTCCAAATTTGCGAGGCATATTCCAGTGTACTTCTGACTAATGCAAAATATAACATTACTACTGTACGCGGGTTACTGAATATTTGTACGAAGAACAAAACCAAGCATTTTATACGACCTGTGAACGATTGAATCGATATGCTTATTAAATATAAGTTTGCTATCAAGATAAACGGCAAGATTCCGTTTAAGAGATGATTGATTTAAATACATATTCAATAAGTCTTTAAAATCTCTTGACACCGTATATAGCCCAGTAATTTTCATGAAAAGACGTTGATCGAAGTGCGTTAGCTGATACAAAACGTGGCGCAAGCCTTAGGGAATCTGTGCCAATAATCTTTGCATTCTGGTTCTGGAAATTCCTTAGAAATTTGTTCCACTTCGTTCAATAAGACGATGCAGCGATTTCCTCGCCTCGGCGGATGAAGACATGCTCAATTCAATATGCAATTTCAGGAATATTGATAGGATATACTATGGTAGGGGAGTAGGATTTGGTCAAATATATATTGGGAAAATATTGCTTGCACAATGATGTAGGAATTGGCTAGCGTAGAATTGAATCCGCGACATCTGTGTGGGAACATTTATTTTTGAACCGCCTTTTTTGATTTTTGATATTATTTCATAAAGAGCTCCGGGCCAAAGAGGCCCCCAACTCTTTCATCATGATTTTATAAAGTACTAGCTGGTACCCGGCACGCGTCGCAATGCCATTCAAAGAAATAAATTGATTCTCCCTGTATGTCCTTTCCTGTGCGTTCCCGTTCACCTCCCACGTTCCCCTTACACATTCCCCGCCTTCCCCCACCCTCGTTACCCCTCTCGCGAACCCCACTTCCCGTTCTTCTCCCCCTCCTGTATTTTTGTCTGCCGCTAAAATATATGAAATACACACATTTTCATTTATACAAATTTCATAACGCCAGAGCTTACCATTATATATGACCTTCGAGGGCGTGCGCACAACAAATCACCAAAGTTTCGCAATCGGATGTACGGTACCGCGGCGCATAAAATATCAACAAGCAAACTAACAAATATTGATTTATCTATCGCAGAATTGTATAAGAGAACCATCTTATATCAAATTTATAAAGAATATTTTATCCAAAAAATTTACCCCTCAGATAGCATAAGCAATAGATTTAAAACTAATGGCTTAAAGTCATCCCTATGCTCAGAACGACCAAAGCTCAACACCCCTATTTGTATTTAGGTGTGAGATGATACAATATATTATTATCCCAAAACAAAATTAGTATAACCGATACATTGAAATATGAACAATTCAAAAAGAAAATTAAGTCCCTGAAATTGGATAATGATGTATTGTACCCTTAATTTTCCCTTAATTAATCTGTAATTTGATATTAAAAAAAATATATATTATTGTTATTATTTTTCAACAACTATTTTTATCTAAATTGTATACCTTTGTAAAATAATATTTGTTTATTTTTGTCTTAAGTCTTGGATCATTGTTTACATACTTCATTAGATCATATATATTTACATGAAATATTATTTTTACAAAAAATGAAAAGCGTTTTATTAATAGGTTAAATAATATATTTGAAGTTCCACGGAGTAACACTAGACTTGCGCAAAGACATGCATATGTTATTACACCAAAAATTTATAATGCTTTCTATAAGGCTACAGAAATTCATTGTAAAAATATATCCACCTACAGCAAGTATAAAAATGTATTAAAGTCTTGGATAAATACCGTCGACACAAACATTTACTTGCTGTAACATCTGACCTGCTGTAACTTAACAAATTTTTATTAATCTTTATGAACATGTCTTTTGAATATGTATTTCAGTAAACATTGAATCTATTTTTTATGTATTTAATTTTAATATATTTTTTTAATCCTCTACAAAGATAGTGTACGTTTATGAGTAAATTTCTGTCTTAAAAACACTCAAGTATACCCACGAACCGGCGATGCCTATGTGGGATTTTTTTGGTTAATCTGCTAATCTATTTGTATTTTTCTCTACTCTTTTTAAAACTGTTTAAATAAAAAGTTTGTATTACAAAATTGTACCAAAAATTGTTAATAAATAAAAATAAAAAATAAAATAATTTTTTTTTTTTTGCTTGTAAATACTCCTCCCATAAACACGAGCTCCTAGAGCTCAACTTGTGGAGAGTAGAATAATTGAGAAAATGGCAAAATTTTGCTAAGATAAACGCGGAGGTATTTACCGAGCCGTATCTTATCGAGCTCTGAATGAAAATTCAATTAGTACAATTCAAGCAATCATAATAGTTCCAACAATAAACACCCAGCCATTGGGTAATATCTCTCAACCCGCGGCCATTACTCTCGCATTGTCGGCCATTTATATAGACGCCCGTTAATTGATGCCGCCATTTTAGGGGACATTCTTTGTTCCGCGGTACTGAAGGCTTTTCTCTGCCGGCCACGGAGCGGGAATTGTCAAAGAAAGGTACAATTTTAATTATTATTTTTTTTTATGTATTTATTTATTTATATATAAGTTGTACATTTTATTTATAACAATTACAGGCAATATAGCCTAAGACGTTATAATTGTACCATTTATGCAGTGTATATGCAAATCCAAAAATCTTACAAATGCGCTATAGGACACAAAAAATAAATCTATTTTTTTATCCACCGCATTCAAAAAGCACGTAGCTCTCCCCAGAGGTGAGTTCATAAATAAATTAGTGCGGCTTGCTCTACTATATAGGAGGTTGTGATGACGTCCTCGAGAGTGAGACTCTGGTACAAAAAAATTTAATTGGGCCAGTATCTCATTATTAGATAAGTGACCGTTCATTAATTGAAAAAAATATTTAAGCAAAGCAATACCTCTACGTGTCTCTAGGGAGTGGTAATTGGTCATGTCTAATATATAAATGGATGGGTAAAGCCAAGGGTAACGTCCATAGAGCCGCGAGAATAAAAACCATTTTAATGCGATAGGTGCCGCATAAGCGACAATCTGCGCTCAATCGCATTTTAAAAAATTAAATAAAGGAAGGTATATTTTTCTGATCGTTTTTATAAAAAAAGTGAGGTATGTAATATGTCTTACAATAAATCTTATAATCAGATTTGTTATAAAAATTCTTACACGCATAATTGTCAAAGCATCATTCACGGACTTCACTTCCCTGAAGTCATTCTCGCTGAATATTAGTCAAAGTCATTGAACAATCCAAGCAAAAAATAAAATAGGGGAATTCCTGCAATCAAACACAGACGTTGCTGCCAGTCACCACAATGAGCAAGATGTAATTATTATATATTCATTTAAAGAAAGGGGATTCCCCGATTTCGTCACAGAATAAGTAATGAAAAATTCCGTGCTTATTTCAATCAGTCCGAATCGTAGGTGCTACAAAAATATCAAATGAGATGGTTCAAATTTTTACAAAATATTATTATTATTTATTGTGAAATTTTGCCGCCCCTTAAAAGTGCCGCCCCTCCTACACTAAGCCACTGAGATAAACCATAATTAAGAATATAATTATTAAAATGACGGATTTACGATTCCGATGTTTGATCCACCCTGGAAGCCGAAGCACACGTCCTGCTTTTGAGCCTGCCTGATCTCAATAATGAAGTGAGCAGCGAGAATTTGCTCTTCCTTCTGTCTGTCAAAATGTGACTAGGGATGTCTGCAGCTGATCGCTATTCTTGTTGGGATATCAGAAAACTGGTTTGATGAATTCAACCATTACAAACTAGTTATCAGCGACAATGCGACACTACATAAAATATCTAGACTTTCCAATGTTCTGTGGTGGGCTCATTCTTTACCGAGCCATTATCTGATAGATTGATAAATGGCAGCAGTCCGGACAATCAGTTGGAATTGTGGTTGCAAAACGAAGACACAAACCACCGATTCATCCGGCTAAATAAACGCCACGAAGAGGGGAAGCTATCCACAAACGTTATTCATCCTTGAGTCCCCGTATTCTGAATACTGACTACAGGCTGAAGAGACGTACTTGACTTAATTTATCCAGTGATTCATTATTTGGGGTAAAAAAAAAGATAAAGAAATTTTGGTCTCCGGTGACATTTTTGATGGTTTTTCAACTGAAATTACAAAAAAAATCCTAGGCATTTGTCAGTTAGGGAGAGACGTATTAGGCAGAAGGATTAGGCAGTTATTCGGCTGAGTGAACAGTGACAGCATGTGGAAGAAGACATTTTTTTTTATTTTGAAGGAAAAAAAATCACCAAAAATGTCAACGGACCAAAATTTCGTTCACATTTTTACACCAAATATTGTCAGGAATCACTGGTGGAAGTAAACCAATTATTAATTTTTATTAACAAATTAATTGTTTTTGTGTTTAATTCGTAGAACTCCATTTAATGTTTTATATTTAATTAGAATTTAATTTTATTTTAATTAATTTAATTTTTTGTTTTTTATCAAGTTCTGCAAGTATTTTTGTTACAGCTATTTCGGTTAACAATACCATTTTCAAACTTGACGAGGAAAAATAATGATTTTTTTTTTGCAAAAGGTTTTTATGTTTTTTTTTCTTCTATTATATATGTTTGTATTTTGCGTTTAATTAAAAACGAAAAAAAACAAGGGGAAAAACCTTAATTATAAAACCGAATTTGTCAAATTTAAATTTTTACAAAATATTGATTAACTGCATTATTTTGTTTCTCCGGTGATTGAAATAGTTTTTGTTCCTCATGTGAAAATCTCAAGTATGCCCAACAATTGAATTTGGGAGCCACCTCTGGGCTGGAGCCCAAAAATACTTGATAAACCTACTTGATTCCGTGCAAAGGAGGGCGGTCCGTCTGCTTGACAATCCGTTGAACAGACCGATTGCCATCTCTAATGCACAGACGCAATCTTCGTTATTAATTGTTATTAATATATCATTATTAAGAATTATATTCCACTTAATATTTATGTTCAATTGTAAATGGTACAGCAGACAGTCCTGATTTAACTAAGCTCATTGAATTTCATATACGCACGAGAGCCACTCGTTCTAAAATCCTGTATGCTACATTAACCGGACTGAGTATACGAAACACTCGCTTGTACCTAGATTACACGAAGATACTAATAGATATGTAGATGTGGCAGATCTATTTCACTGCACGGAAGCTAGGTACAAGAAGGCTATACTATCAAATATTTATTCAAATATCAATATTAATTTTATTTGCACTATAGAATTTTATATGTAATTTTGTATCTCTGTTGTCATTTTTTAATCAAAAGTCACAATTGACTGCTGTACTTTTTTTGTTATTTCTTATTTAACTATGATTTTGTGATAGGTAATCCGTGTTTATGGTACATGTATACCGTTTATATTAAATAAATTGCAATATTTTGCCAAATATATTGCTTTATTTGTTATTCATATATTGCAATTAGTAAAACGATCACAAAATGGTTGCATACAACAAATCAGAACATAACATGAAAAATCAAAACCGCCGAAGAAAAAATCGGTAAAACTCCCATTTTTTCAATGCCATACTAAAATAAATCAAATGGAAATATTTTGGAAAGTTAATATAATATTAGGGGACAACTCCTATCAACAGATGACAGGAGATTTACAGTCGAAAAGAAGATGAACTTGTCAGGAATCATCCGCTCCATTACTCTTGATCATTGACCTAATATACCCTAGACAAGCCGTCTCATAGTAAAAATCAGAAAAAAATAACCCCAAGTATCAGTAATTTCGCAATACAACTCTCCTTCGAATTCCGCCGTCTAGCATGCGAACTCTCGGCAATATAAAACTGGGCACCGCCGAATCCCATTGTGTGATTTGTCGAACTAACACTTCCATAGGTGTTCACGTTTTGCATGCGTGACGTTTCGGCAAGCTGTGTTGTATATAAATGGTTTTCAAAGTGGGGATCGCGAGACGTTCATAAATTTAATTAGTCAAAAATATTTTTTTACTTTATTATGACAAGCGATTCAATTTCGGAGGCGAGTATGGGTACCACCGCCTCGGGAACCATTTTTTGGTAACCAACGCCTCTGCCATAGGTCACCCCAAGTGGTTCGCTACGTTTGGTGACTATGCAGGGGTGCCCGGGTTCATGGATTGAGGTTTGTCCGGGTCTTGGCGGCGGATGCGTCTGATAATTTTTAAATTTTACTTTTCTGATGAACCGTATGGCTCGTTGTCAACCACCAAGCAGCAATTTCGTCGAAGTGTCCTGTTGAAAGCGGTGTACACTGCAAACCATACTTTAGATTCGTGTACAAAAACTTGTACACTGTCCCGTATATGTATATATTGATCATGAGTTTTAAAATAAAAAAAATCCATTCATCGTTTGCTTAAAAATAATTACGAAAAATTGACCCTTTTACCGCCCACGCACCGTGGGCTGCCCAGGTTGGCCGCTTATCATTAACTCAGTAATGAGCAACCAGCAGCCCGCAAGCCCTTTTACTGCTTTCTGGACTTTTGGCTTTTTTTTTTTTATGTGAAATACCGCACAAGAGTCCCAACTGCTCCCGCCTGGAGCCAGTGAGACTATGGCATCCCCAAATGGGGTATGTTGTGAGGCTGAAGGTAGTGGGGAGGGGATGGAGATAGGGAAGAGGAAGATGGGGAAGTAGTACCTGGCTATTCAGATCTGGTCACTAAACACGGCTAAAGCCATTTCAAGCAACGTTTCAATTCTGAATGGTGGTCTTACACCAGGGCGATACTGTTAGTATCTTCCACTCTGGAACGTGCCGCAAATATACTATATATTATTTTAAATGAATAAATTGTGAAATAACACAAATTAATCAAATAAAATTTATTTGCGCACGCCGGGTTCGAACCCGCGACCTTCGGATTGTGAGTCGAGAGTCTTGCCTCGGGACCACGGAGGCCGTCGACCGTTGACTACAAAAAATATCAAAAAAATTGCGCTAAAAAATATTCAAAGACTTCTGTTCTGTTTTGCAAAATGTCTTAGCCGAAAACTATAATCTTTCTTAAAAGTTTTGAATCAGCTGCTCAATCATTAAGTTTTTTTTGTGTATAGGTAATAATTAAAAAATGACAGAAATTCGTAGTTAATTAAAGCCCGTTAGTAAGCGCTCAAAAAGAAGAGGAAGATGAGATATGTAAATACGAATGTTAGAGGGAGCGCGAAAACGATAATATTTAAGCGAAAATTGTGAAAATGTTTAATAAAACATGACTCGTTTAAACTATTTTAAAATAGAACCAAAATCTCGCGGGAAATGTCATAGCTTTAAAGAAAAAAATTAATTATGATTTTTTTCATATATATACATAACTTGTAATGTAACAATAATAACAATTTTCGAAATATAAAATTATACGATTTTCTTCTATCGGAAGAATTTCATTCAATTACCGTTTCGGCGTGGCAAATGTATAGATATTATCGTCAAAAACAACATATATTTTTTTAGAAACTTAAAAACTTTAAGTGTTTTAGAGAAATATGTTGTAAAACGGTAGAAATTCGGAATGCTATGGCTTAAGATAGGTTAACTTTCGACCTTAATTGAAGAATAGTGCAGCGGTTTTTTGTTAAGATCTGCGTTTAATGTATTTTAAAGGTTTCCGTTTTATACAAACCGGGTCGCGTTTTTAAAAAGTTTAAAAACCACTGCCATTTCGTGCCGCAAGCCCTTCGTCTATGTGTTAGTATCGGTGTGTGGTGACGTCACAAGCATTTGGGTGATAAAGTGACGTCAGAAACTTTGCTTGCCAAAAAAATAATACGTCAATATTATTACATTTATTAAAACGCTGCCTTAAAGCTATCTGTAAGGCATAATTTTTTTTATGTATTCAGATAGCGGGTTACATTATCCAAAAAAAAGTCCGCGGACTGTACCTTGTACAATATTCGGAAGTAGGATATTTTTGTGTTTGAAAAAATTAATTCCTTCAGGACGGCTGGGACAGCAATTAGTTTCAGTGTGGACCGATAAAAGGTAAAACACAAAGCACTATGCGATCCAAATAGTACGAAACAATGCTCGCACTTTTTCATAAATGGGCCTTGAGCCAGTTTTATTTGGTTTCTGGCGTCATTTTTAATTTCACAGGGCATGTCTTGATATACTTGGTCGAAGCTCTTGATGAATATCGATTTAGCTCATACATATTTCATTGAATTCATAAACTAAAGAGATACACTTTATAAGTTTGATAGGATATACGCAATATCTGCCAATTTATAATATGTTTTAACATTTTAGATTTAATTCAGGTTGCAAATTTTATTTTTGTTTTTTACGTTGGCTTAATAATTGTGGATAATTTCTGCAATTTTTGTTTTTATTGAATATCTTTTTATGTGTGACATCTTATCATTTTTACCAATGTATTTTATTTTTTATTATATGCTATTGTTGTTACATTTTTTTCATTATATTATATTTTCTTTTTTGTTTTAGTTTTAAAGTATTTAAAAGTACTGTGATACTTAAATTATAAACAAAGAATCTGAACGCCCATTAGGGCGTGTAATAAATAAATAAATGCACTCTGAGGAAAACAATTCCCCTCGGAGCCTATGGGGGCCCTCATCTTTGGGGATGTTGAGTGGAGTTGTTTTAAAGGAAAGAAAGAAATAAGGCACTAATTGACAAAAATTTTATATATTTTTTATATTAGGGCCATGTCATCTTTGGGAGTACTGTGTGAGGCGTCATTTTGAAGAAAGGAAGGAGTGAACATGGGTCTTGAAGAGACCCATTTTGTGGGAGAGAGGAAACACAGAGGCTGGTAGATCATTCGACAATAGAGCTGTTGAACCATTGCTGAAGGAATCGATGACCCCTCTGGGAATCTTCGATTGAAATATCGGTAGAACGAGAGCATCATTTCCACCTCACGGCTAGGTTCTAAAGATTGCAATCTGTTTGATAAGATAGGGGAATCTATCAAACCTTCTTATGTTTCTGTAAATAGTTATAGTTGAAATGAATATCTCTCTCCAGATGTCGTTTTTGTAGGTAATTTGTGTGTAATTTTAATGTGTCCCAACAAAGATCAGTAAGTTATAGTATTTGAGAGAAACAACGGTGGCACTCCAATACTTCAAGAGTTACGAAATAGCCGATGATATTCGATCCACAGGTTGGCATCTACCGAAGATCTACTCAGAGTATCCTTTAGAACGGACGTTAAGTCCAGTTAAATATTCTTTGTAAATAAAACGATAAAAAAACACGACTCGTAACGAACTCAAGTATCATTGAAACTTCCAATCATCCGAGTTGTATTGCAGAGAAATCAAGGGTACACCGCAAGAATCGAGGGTTTTATTCGAGTATTTTGGGGCTGCAGACCAGAGGTGACTGCCGAAATCATCAATGGAACACAGTTAGGGTCAAGATATTATATTTTAAATTCAAATTAAACACTTCCTTAATATTTACATAGTAGGCGATCTATGAAGCAAAGGCTAATAAATTTTGTAGTTTTTCTAACCTTTATTCAAATACCAACCGATCATTGTTTTGTTTAGAGCTTTCACCTTTTCCAGGAAAATGCCATCGCTAAGCGAAAACTAATAACTTCAACATTTAAATGGACTTTAACACGAGCCTTTGAACGTCAATAAAAATAAAGTCCAACGAATTTCCCAATCAGTTCGGAATGAATGCTTTTATTGAACCAAAGTCATAAAAGTTGAAATACTTTCACCGGGTGAAATGTGAAGCTTTCTTTAATGTGTTTTGCATAAAAATAACACACGTGAGGTCAGCAAAAGGTCAATGATCTCAGAGCTTTATTGAGCGGAAGTAGAAAGTAAATTAAGTGCCAGAAATATGAAACCGGCTACAATTTTCGTAAAGTTACTTGTTCGATTCGGTTTCCAATTTAGCTTTTTTCGAGAATTTCGTTAATATTATTCCCAAGAAGTGGAATTCGAGAAATAAGACCTTTCTGTAAGAATGTATATTTTTATTTATTTATTGTTTCTTTACAAGGTGTTGTTTATTTACACGGTTTCTTTACATCTTTATATGTTCGTTTCATGTAATATCCTTCTCTGTTTTTTTACTACAGTGTCTATATAACATTAAGATGTTTTGTTCTTTTTTACTACAATGTACTGTACTTTTACTACAGTGTCTATATAATATTACGATGTTTTATTCTTTATATACACTGTACTACAGTGTCTACATAATATTATAATGTTTAGTTCTTTTTTCTACACTGTATTACATAATGTCTGTATAATATTATGATGTTTAGTTCTTTTTACTACACTGTACTACATTCTATCCATATAATATTATGATGTTTAGTTCTTTTACTACACTGAACTACATTTTATCTATATAAAAATGAAAAATAAATGTGAAGTAAAAAGAACTAAACATCATAATATTATATGGATAGAATGTAGTACAGTGTAGTAAAAAGAACTAAACATCATAATATTATATGGATAGAATGTAGTAAAGTGTAGTAAAAAGAACTAAACATCATAATATTATATGGATAGAATGTAGTACAGTGTAGTAAAAAGAACTAAACATCATAATATTATATGGATAGAATGTAGTACAGTGTAGTAAAAAGAACTAAACATCATAATATTATATGGATAGAATGTAGTACAGTGTAGTAAAAAGAACTAAACATCATAATATACCCAACGAGATCAAACGTGCAAGTCAATGTAAAAAGACCCAAACTAACATGCTCAAACTTCATCTTATTAATGACTATCTGAAATAATAATGTTGTGTATGTCCCCATCA
Organism: Glyphotaelius pellucidus; assembly: GCA_936435175.1. NCBI lineage: Eukaryota > Metazoa > Arthropoda > Insecta > Trichoptera > Limnephilidae > Glyphotaelius > Glyphotaelius pellucidus. Next base: position 21,304,656 of record OW386561.1, on the reverse strand, counting down.
TATGTCCATTTAATACATACAGCTATATGTTTCATGTAATGCGTATCATTCCCGCAATGAGTTTATTAACTCCTGGGAGTACAATGCTTTATATAATATACTATATTCTGTATTGTATACTTTTGATAAATAAAATAAATAAAATAAAATAAATAAATAAAATAATATTATATGGACACAATGTAGTACAGTGTAGTAAATAGAAATAATCATCATAATATTTATTTATTTATTATTTATTAACGGACTAACGTCCAATTTACAACCAAGTAACACGAAATTTTGGAAATGTACATTACAAGAATAAGGATGGTATATAAAAGCAAAGACATACAGATAAAACATAAGAATATAGAAGTGTCGAGTCATGTCAAGACTTTGCTAAAAATAGATTAATATAAAATATCTTCAATTGTTTAGTGAGCGACAAAAATCATTTAGGCTTATGCCAAAAAAATCAAGGTCTTGACGTGAGTTGACCATTCTACACATTCTGGATAGTGGTGAATTATAACCATAATTAGTCGAGTGTTGAATGAGGAAGAGCATTATTATTATGTTGTTAAAATATTAATATAATAATATAACGTATCCCCTATTGGTGTTTGTTGGGAGGCTAAAGAGAGTAGTCTCCTACTCTCTTTAGCCTCCCTTTCTCATCTCCTCTCGGGAAGGAGATGAGAAAGATGAAGGTTGGAAATTCCTAAATATTGGAGTCGTTTGAAGGGGAGTATTTTTCATTTGGAAGAGATTTTCAGTTTGAAAATGCTGAACATTTTTGGAAAAACTTAAAATAACACAACCTCTTCAAATGTATCCAGAATAAATATATTAACAATACTTTCTTATAAAAAAGACTCATTTAACTTGTAAAAAACTTTTCGGACATTTCAAATAAAATTAATGAAAAAGGGTTCTTCGTAATACCGTTAATACCAATTCAGTCTACCAGGAGAGCAGAATAACAGAGGTCTATTTGCCCTGTCCTTAAAAATGTCAGACTTAATTCCCAAATGATATAATTCTAGTGGAGTGGAATATTGACTTAGACTTGAAAGCTTTTTTGCCCGAACCATTCAACCGTTATGTGCTCCTGGTAGATCCTTAGAGAATTTCACTTTAGTTTAAATTTCATTTTGGTTTTGACGTTTCGACATTCCGTCATTTTCCAGCGGCGCTAAATGACCGGCGTAATATTTTTAATGGGTTGTTTTTCAGAGTTTAGATGCCTTAATTATTCAAAGCAGCCTCGTTTCTGTAAAAAAAACCTTGTAATTTTCTGGTTAAACATAAATTTCTGAGCTGATTAAATAAAGTTTTGGCGAGTTTTCTATCTATATGAACGTAGAATATATTATATTATTTAAAGACGGGTGTCCCTGTGTGGGTTTGTGTTTTTATGCAATCTTCAGTTCTATTTTGAGATTGATTTTTATTTTTTTTTAATTGAATACCTCACTAGAGTCCCAGCTTGACGGAGGTAGTCCAGGGGTAAGGCTCTTGACTCGCATTCCGAAGGTCTCGGGATCGAATCCTGGCGGACAAATAAATTTTATTGATTAATTTGTGTTATTTCACAATAAATTCATTAAAAATAGTGTATATTATATTTGCAGCAAAGAGTAGAAGATACTATCAGTATCGCCCTGGTGTAAGACCACCATTCAGATTGAAACGTTGCTTGAAATGGCTTTAGCCGTATTTGGCGACCAGATCTGAATAGCCAGGTACTTTCCCACCTGCCTCTGCCCCATCTCCTTCCCCTCTCCACTACCCTCAGCCTCACAACATACCCCAATTGGGGATGCCATAGTCTCACTGGCTACAGGCGGGAGCAGTTGGGACTCTTATGCGATATTCACATAAAAAAAAATAAAAACATTTATCTTTATACACATATACACATATATACATTTACACACACACACACACACACACATGCACATAAATACACACACTTAAATACACATTACATTCATACACCCCCATACACGTGTACCACATACTACATAACAAAGTCTGCAAGAAGTTAACGCAATTTCCCCTTACTTCTGGTAAAATTGATTAAACATTTTCAAAAATCGAATTTCTTTTTTGAGCTGACGATCAAAGTTGTAGATCTGTCTGGGGCCCAGGAGTTGAAAAGTCTCACAGTAATTTGGCGAAATAATTTCAAATCGAATGTTGTATAGATTTAGGTCACATTTCTGTGGATTATCCATTCTGTAATTGGAATTTTAAATCTTAGAATATTCTCTTCGTGAAATTTCCCTAATTGTTATTAATTGTAAATCCGACTTAACCCCGCGTATAGATCCGCCTCACCTCTCCCCTAAAGTAAGCTCCTATCAGGTAGGAACTGGAGTTCTCCGCCTTAATGAAGCCATGAATTATAAAATAAGAAATCTGTGGTTTCTGTATCGCTAATTTTATGAGAGGTTAGAGCAGTTTGGAGGTTCCATGAAACGCTCGATAATAACGGTGACCGGCCAACTCAGAACCACCTCAGAAAGGTCGTAAGGAGTGATGATATAAAAATATATTTTAAAAAATTGGTTAAATAGGTTAGGGTTAACGGCTATTTTAAATTTATTTTTTTCATAGCTTTTAATGACTTTTCGAAGAGGTGTTGAGTTGACTTGATTCTGAGTTGGCATGGAACCGATAATAACAACTTAGAAATCGAAATAAATTAAATTTTGATGACATGAAACTCGATCGTTCAGTTGATTATTCAGATACCTTCGAAAAATCAAAATTTGATTTGATTATGCAGTTATACGCTAAAGTGTACCGACCATCTGGCACAATTCACACAAAACACCACCAGATCAATTAAAATGCAAAAAAAAAGATTTCATTTAATTAAAAATGGTGATATTTTCTAGGATAATACACCATGCTTTACCAATACCAATGGTTCCTTCATCAGGTTACAAAGTCCCATCATTAAAGCACAAAAACTAATAAATAATTCTTAAACTGTCTCTTACCACCAGCACTGATACGATCTTCAATACCTTCAACGCTATGAACATAAAACAGCTCTAGGCAAAATTCATCTTAGTTAATTTACACAAAAACAACAAAACACTATACAAAGCAACATAAACAATTCACAATACCCGACCTAAAAACAAAGAACTTTTCCAAACTTCTTTATCTAAAACCATCTTTAGACAAAGACACTTCAAAAACATAGCTTGCAAACTATACAATACACTACCAGCTACGATCAGACAAAGTGAATCCTTGACAAAATTCAAACAATCTTGTTATATCTATAAAGAAATGGATTGTTAGTATTGGACGCCACACTACTGCAAACATCTGTAAAATAAATCATTAAAAATAATGTATATAGACAGAAAAATCAATTTACATACGACCTAACCCATATAAAATAAATTAAAATAATAGAATCCTGTAATATTTAACTCCATAAATAGATTTGATAGGATTTACTACTTTACTTTTCCTCTTCCTACATTTATAAGTTAACCCTCTTTAAAAGATTTACCCACACTTCCAATCACCCTTCTGTATTAATTTTATTCAAATTAATATGTATTTAACCTTAAATATTCTTGTAATTACGATATTCATTTTTGCTCCCATACGCCTCAAGACAGGTATATTCTAGTGAGACAGGCATCGAAAAACCCAATGAAAACCAACTTTATATAGATAAATAAACAATAAAAAAAAATTTAAAAGTAAACTGAAAATTGGACTGACATAATTTTTTACTTATAATTTTTAATTTTTTTTTCACATGTAGCAAACACTTTGTGGGAATACATAATTATAATAAACACAATAATATAACTCTGTTTTAATTCCACTTTATTATTTCCTTATCCTAATAAACACAATAATATAATTTCTTCAAAATAGGCAAATTTACTTTGTGGCGTCATCATTAATTTAATGAAAAACAAATAACTATGTGTAACACCACTATTTAATTAACAATATCAACATGTTTCGAAAACTATGTTTTCTTCGTCAGGATAATAAGTTAATAAAAAATAACAAAAGACAAACAAGTATAGACTAATTAGAACATAGACAAAATATTATAATTAAAAACATGCCAGATAATATCCAACCAGCTTTTTACGCCAATAACAAATTAAAAAAATTATATATTAAATAACAAGGACAAAAACACAACTGAAATTTTTTTTCAACAAATTTTGAACAAATTTTTGAACAAATCTGGGGTTTATAAATTAAATTGTAACGTTTTTTATATTGGGAAGACATCTAGAAATTTGAACATTAGAGTTAACTAACATGTAAGATGTTTAAATAATAATAATTATTCAGAATTTGCAAACCACATTTTGGAAACAGGTCATTCTTTTGATATTAATAAAGGTTTAAAAATTTTACACACTAGCACAACGGGTATACAATTAGATAATTTAGAAATTTTAGAAATTAGAAAAAGTGTTAATAGTAAATTAAATATTATAAATAACCAAACGTTTTTTTTTTAAATAGCCATCTTTTAAGTTTATTTTCGTATTAATACTTATATTTATAATAATTTATTTTGTTATTTAGACTTCTTGTTTTGTTTTTAAAAGATTTTTTTATTATGTTAATGTAATTTTTTACCCATTCTAAAATAATGTTTATATTTTATTTTATATAATTGTTTTTTATGATATATTTTAGGTAATTAATCACCTCTCCTTTCTAATATTTTGTCTATGTTCTAATTAGTCTATACTTGTTTGTCTTTTGTTATTTTTTATTAACTTATTATCCTGACGAAGAAAACATAGTTTTCGAAACATGTTGATATTGTTAATTAAATAGTGGTGTTACACAAAGTTATTTGTTTTTCATTAAAACAATAATAGAACTTTGTTTTAATTCCACTTTATTATTTCCTTATCCTAATAAGCACAATAATATAACTTTGTTTTAATTCCACTTATTATTTCCTTATCCCTAATTGAGTTATTCGTAACCCGGGAATGTTTGTCTTGCTTTAAAAAAAAAAACAAAAAAATACGTAAGGAGTCAAGGTGCGGTGTGTGAGAGAGATGAAAGAAAATGAATACTTTTTTCTTTTGAAGGAAACAGACCCACGTAAATTGTGTATCTCATCTTTTGAAAGAGCTGCAGCATTATTGTTTTAAAGAAAGCATGTTTATTGCCTTTTTTAAGCCATTACGGTACCGTCACCACGAATCGTCGTGGTAATTATAAAAAAATTTGTTAGTTTTATTGCACACTTTTATTAAAAGCGCTTTCATTAATTTTCCATCGTCCTTGCTAATTCCTGTCGAACAATTACCGTTGCGCTAATCTCAAAATAACAACTCCATTATTAATGAGTGCTCCATCTTTTTGATTTCCTTTTAATTATGAAAATATTTGTCGGATGAACCCAAAACAAAATACCCAAGACTCAATGTCTTCAGTAAGGCAAGTTCGGTAAAGCAACTATTTTTTTACGAAAGCTTCTTAGATGAGAAAGCTTTCTAACATAACAGAATAAAGAAGAACGAAAGAAATGTGATTTGTGAGCGTGTTTTGTGATCCAAAAGTTTGACTGTTACTTGCTTAAGATGATCTAATGCAAAGTAATACAAAATCAAAATCACGTGTTTTGGGTTTGAAAATTTGATCGCTTAGAAATGTTACAGATTCTTAAATTAAATACTGCAAGTAGAACAAATCTTGGCCTTTAAAATTATTGAGTAATTTTTTGACAAGTCTTTTAGTAATCCTAGAAAAAAATAAAGTATCCGGCCTACAAAAAATGCTTTGAAGTAAAAAAATCTCCTACGTACAAACCCTTTTTCCGATATGGTTTTATTGAATAATGTAACTAATTAAGTTTCTTAGAAAATAATCGGTAAAATATTTTAATTTTTTTTTTTATTGAATACCGCACAAGAGTCCCAACTGCTCCCGTCTGCAGCCAGTGGGACTATGGCATCCCCAATCGGGGTATGTTGTGAGGCTGAAGGTAGTGGGGAGGGGAAGGAGATGGGGAAGAGGAAGGCGGGAAAGTACCTGGCTATTCAGATCTGGTCACTAAACACGGCTAAAGCCATTTCAAGCGACGTTCGAATTCTGAATGGTGGTCTTACACCAGGGCGATACTAATAGTATATTCCACTCTGGAACGTGCCGCAAATAAACTATATATTATTTTAAATGAATAAATTGTGAAATAACACAAATTAATCAAATAAAATTTATTTGCCACGCCGGGATTCGATCCCGCGACCTTCGGAATGCTTGCCAAAAGCCTTACCGCTGGACTACGCTGGCCGGCCGGCCGTAATATTGGTTTCAATAGATGTTTTTTCGAGTGAAATGAAAGAGGCGTTATGCAACTACGAATTTAATCCTTATGCCATCTGCAGAAGGGCCGAAAGCGCGTCCTATATTCGAACTAGTCGCCTCTCAGATTTCGAGGGGAGTAGACGTGCTTTGCTCTCGTTTTGTAAAAATATACTCGCGGAATACAAAACACCGTTGTTGGCTATTGATTATGGTTTTTATTCCATATGATGAAAAAAGCATCGTATAAAATACGTAAATCAGTGGCAACACCGGTTAATCAACGTGAACACCAATCAAATCAACGTGGAAGACATTTCTAGTGTGTAGGTATTATCCACTCAGCGCGAACTAATAATATAAATGTTGAGTCATGTTAATCAGGTTGAGATTATACTGAGCTTAGCGTTGGTGATAGCCATCTGTCTAACTGTCTGAGTAAACAGGCGTATAATCCGCTTTCTCCAATTATTCTCGAGACTAGAGAAATACCTCAGCTAGATGCTTCACTTGTGGTTTAATAAACTGTCGGAAATTTGTGGAGATTTCGTTGAGTTTTGGGAATTTTGACTAGCTTCATAGCGGAGTAGCATTAAACTGACTCTTCAAGTTCAAATTATTATACTATTTAATAAGTGGGGAATACACAGGGTGGTAAACCGACGGAATGAAACCAACTCAGAACCATCTCAGACAAGTCATTTAGAATGATAAAAAATATATATATAAAAAATTGGTTTAATAGGTTACGTTAGGTTAGGGTTATCGGCTAATTTAAAATGATTTTTTTCATAGCTTTTAATGACTTTTCGAGGAGGTGTTGATTTGACTTTATTCTGGCATGGAACCCATAAGTTGTGGGCGCATTCGAGTGCCCGAAGTGAGGCGAATTTAATTTACGTTTCATTTATTTTATACAATACTTATTTAAAGAAAATTATCAACACTTTTCGAAACCAATAGTTTCTTCTGCGGTGGTTTCTATACATATTGGTGAGCTTTGGCATTATGAAATTATTTCATATATATACATCCGATTGCGATGAATCTTTGGTTAGTTGTTGTGCACACGCCCACGAAGGTTTCTATGTATATATATATGCTGGTGAGCTCTGGAATTGCAAAATTTATACTAAAAATTGCAATAGGTGGTACGCGAGCTGTTTAAAAACTGAATGTACCGGGACTGAAGGGGAATTCACGGGAAGGGGAAGCGGGAGAGAGGGAAGGCAAGAAGGTGGAGGGGAAGGGCAAGGGGATGAATGGAATTAATGGGAAAGGACACGCAGGGAGAAACAATTCCTGTTTTAATTGGCATCGCAGAGCATGTCGGGAACTCGCTAGTATAAAATTAACAAATTTAGAATAGGTAATTAATTGCATTTATTTATTAAAAACTTTTGTAAGCGAACACAAAATTATCAAAGAGTAACCGAGGTGTCTAAATAAAAAAAATATTCTCAATATAGGCTGTAATTATTAATTGGAAAATATTGGATTGCTCTACAAAAAGACAAAAATAAACCTCATGGTTGAGTCAAGAAGCTTGTAAGTACCATTAAACCTTGAGGTTCCCAAAAGGATAATAAAATTCCGGGCGAGAAGCGCCTTAATCCATACAACTTTCATAATAATAATGATGGTGTTTTGACACCTTCTTTAATATAGAATTATATTGATGGATAGTTGATTTAATCTCCATTTTGTTTGAATTTAATATCAAAGTAAAGTGTCTTAAATTGAATAAGCCCCTCCCCCCACATACGCACACCCAGCACCTACCGCCACTGAATAATAAAAAGCTAGAAATGCGATATATACTACGGACGTGAAAAAAAAACAGCTAACAAAACGCAGAATTATACAAGAGCTTTCATCTTATCTGTTCAGTGGCAGATGTAGGGTCCCAGGGTCTGGTCTCCAGGCAGTCTGGTATCCTTTGTTAGTAAAACACTTGTTGTTTTTTTACTGGATATTGTTGTAAAACTTTGAATTCAATCAGACGAATAGTAATTTTACAGAGATTTGATTCTGATTAATTTGTAGAATGAGTTGCGAGAAATTAGAACAGCTATTTAATAACACAAAAGTGAAAGTTGACAAAATAACCACAGACAAATGAGTACACAGACAAAATGCATAGTAATATTTAGCAAAGGGTGACACACACTTTAAAGTTATGAGTAAAAGAGTCTACACATCGAAGTTAAGCCAAATGATAAATTGTGAAATGCTAATTACTAAATGAATTCAAATATCAGATATAGGACAACATAGCACTCAACAGTAGAAACATATTCCATTGTTAAAGACCCCAATTCTGAACCGAAATTCAGGCTTTAAATGACTTTAGTCACGTTTGGAGACCAGATTTATATATTAGATACATTCCAACCTTCATCTTCCCATCTCTTTGTACTCCATTTCACTGGCTTTATGCAGTTGGGACCTAATAATATATCTACATCAAAGAGTGTGATCTACGTGATATATATATTATATATATCACGTAGCCCCTCAGAAACTGGGCATACTGTACAGGGCACGCAGATACTTTAATAGTACACAACTGCTAGCCCTGTACAAATCGCAAGTGCGCCCCACGGTTGAATTTGGCAGCCACCTCTGGTCTGGAGCCCCAAAATACCTGAAAAAACCCTTGACTCTGTGCAGAAACGGGCGGTCCGTTTGATAGATTCTCCTAATTTAACTAACGGATTGCAATCTTTAGAGCACAGGCGCCAGGTGGGAATGCTGTCCTTGTTCTACCGGTATTACAATGGAAGATGCTCCGAGGAACTAGCGTCATTGATCCCCTCGGCACCGGTGCATAGTCGGGAAACACGCCAAACGCGCGCTCAACATTTGTACACGGTTGACATTAGTCACATGAGAACGGGTCGTTTCTACGACTCGTTCTTGAGTTCAACAGCTCGGCTGTGGAACGATTTGCCGGCCTCTGTGTTTCCTCCCTCCTACAATATGGGTCTCTTCAAGACCCATGTTCACTCCTTCCTCTCCTCAAAAACACCCTCCACACAGCATCCTCAAAGATGACATAGGCCCTGAGGGAAATTATTTTTTCCTCAGGGCCTCCTGTGTGGAGTTAATGTAAAAAAAAAAAAAAATATATAGATTTGAAAGAAAACCGATGTCGTTAGTTTACATAAGACTCTTCAACTCCTAGGCCTCTGACAAAATTGACAATCCGCTAAAAATGTAATTTCGATATTTTTATATTTTTGATGAATAATAAACAAGTGTGTGTCTGTGTATGTTTGTTTTTTTTTATCAAACCTGTAGTTTTATTTTGAAATTGATTAAATTGTACACCTTTATAACAAGAGGAAGGTCACTGTTTATTTGATTTTGTAAAATAGCCCCCAACCCCTTTTCCTACCTCTTAAAAGGAAATGCGTTTATTTGTCCAAATAAACGCATTTCCCTATTTTCTCTCTGAATTTTATTTATTTATTTATTTACCGACAAATAGTCCATTAATAACATAACAATAACACGAATAAAAAAAGAGATGACATTGAAAGGAAAGTACATGTAAATGAAGAGCATTGACGAATTATAATATAAAGAACATATAGAAGACTACAAGTCAAAGCTTGAAGATGGATTTAAAAGACTTTAAAAATTACACATTTCGTATCGACTGCCAAAAGTCATTTAGGCTAACACCAAAAAATTCAATGCTTTACTTGCGTTAACAAGTCTCGACATTCTGGATAAAGGAGAATGATATCCATTAAAAGCCCTGAAAAAGGGCGTTGATCAATAAATAAATAAATAGTAGAATGTTGATTGAGGAACAGCAATTAATTATTTCGGAGTCTACGGGAAGGAATGTTGAACTGGATGAGCGGGCACGCTAGGTATTTTTGAAAATCGCTAGAAGTGGGTAAAAATCGGTCTTAATTGTCACAAAAACATGCCCCAAATGCACTTCTACAGGTTTATATGTTCATTGCCCATCGCTAACAGCAGATTAATTTGGTTGAATGCCTGCTTCAAGTCGTTTTTCAATGTCAACTTCAGCTTAGCATTAATCTTTGGAAAATATAATCAATATACCGGGAGCTTTGCGGGATCCATCGCAAACAAGACGGATCTTAGAAATTGGAAAATGTCGAAGCTTCAAGGCTGTAACGAGGTATTTCTCATGATATATATTTCAATATTATTATAATTTATCTGGTACGTAGAACCTTTTAACTAGTAAGACTAAAACAGCTTGTAAATAGTAAGCTTTTTGTCTTAAGATAGACGAGATAGTTAGTTTTTCATTTACTCACAAATAATTGCCCAAGTTGTCTCTAAAATCATTAAACACTAAAATCTTTAATGGCCTGTATCTTATAAGTAAAAGCAAAAATAAATAATGTAGCTCACGATATTTAATATACCTTTTGATTACAAAAATAATTTTTCAGTTTGGTTGGGTATTTTGATCTCAAATCCAAATTTAAGATTTGTATGAAACTGGTTGAAATGGGACGCGCATACGTTCCTCTTAACAATTTTGTAGATATAATTTTGCTATCGAAACGTCACAACCCTTGATACATTTTTTGCGTTTCAACATAAAACCGCTAAAATAAAGTAGCGCGTCCATTTTACCACTTCCAGTTACTTAAAATTCCTTGACATAATAACACCGCCCGCTATATAATGAAACAGTGGCGTATCTAATAGCTGCGCAGCTTTGTCAGCCGCCACGGGACCTGGCCTAAAGAAGCCTGATCCACAGCTACTATTAAAAAAAAAAACATTTTTTTTAGATTACAAATTGCGATTACCATAGTACCCTTTGCTTCGAGCATGTGACACTTTTGTGCACATGGGTTAATTTTTTTTGTATGGATTCGATTCTATAATTGTAAATCTCATGATTGGGAGACCAAATAGTGGATCCGTATTCGAGAATACTTCTCACAATTGATTTGTATAATGTTAAAGTTAATTCTGCATATTTAAAGCATTTGTGATTCTGCTGGTGATGCTCGGTATGATGCTGCAAAATACACGCAACTTTATTAGGGTTTTTAAGCACCCAATATTTTTTTCCGACTGAGTAAAAACAAGTATTTAATAGCCAGGTAATATTTTAAACTCCCACATGAGGTAAAAAATGTGAGGCACAAATGGCGCCGTTCAATTAATTTATAGAACATCACTTTAGATTCAGTAAATTAAATATCTCAACACTTTACGGAAAATCAGAATCTGGAAAATTCATTCAATCTCGAGTTTGATATAAACCGTATCAGTTCAAATATCATATCCAATTTTGCTAATCAAACCAAAAGATCGCGACCGAGCGCATTTTAAAGTTAAAACATTAGTGATTAGGTCATGCAAAGCAATGTCATAAATTAGACTACTCACACTCTTCCCAAGGAGAGTGGATTACAAGCTTGCCCCAGGGGTAAGGAGTTCATTGCTACGCCACTGTGCTCAACCGTCATATTATTTATTAGGGTTGCGAAATTTTCCACAAAACGTCGATCTAATATTTGTTAATGAAAATAACTGGAATGATACTTTCAAATAAGCTGAACGTAGATATGGCCTATTTCCATAATGAGATAATTAAAAAATGCTGATTTTGAGTTAGAGATGGATTTTGTTATAATGCTATGTTCCTGTTTCAAAAAAGAAGCAATTTGTTTCAATATTGAGCGCTTTTATTATAAACGTGACGATTTACGATTAAGGTACCGTGACGGCATAAAAAAAGCATAAAACGTACGTTCTTTACCCTAATAAGGCTGCAGCTCTTCTTACACATTAAATAATGATGAGACAAAAGTTGAGACACACAATATACGTGTGTCTGTTTCCTCCAAAGTACTACTTATTTTCCTTTGAAGGAAAAAGATATATCTTTTTGGCTCAGCTAAAGCGATGGGAATTGCGTTTCATTTTCTTTATGTGTGAGGGAGATAGTTCTTTGTTTCCTTTTTTTACATTAACTTCACACAGGAAATCTTGAAGAAAGTAATTCCCCTCAGGACTATGTCATCTTTAGGGATGTTGTGTGGAGGGTCTTTTCAGGAAAGGAAGGAGAGGAAGTTCTGGGAAGGAAAAGTATATGAAGGGTCGGTAGGAAACTGGGGGTCAGTGTGTTCAGAAGTGACGGATATATGAATCCATCCCACCCACTGCGGTGCAAGACGATGTTCTGAGATAGTACAACTGGAGAAGTCAAAGGGACTCCCTCAAGTATTCTCTCCCGATCCTGCCATGCAGCTGGTTGGCAGATGTATCCGCCACCAAGACCTGTACAAACCTCACTCCATGAACCCGGGCACCCCTGCTAAGTCCAAACCTAACGAACCACTTGGGGTTGTTGGTTATCCTATAAATGGATCCCGGAGCGGTGGTACTCATACCCGCCTCCCAAATTGTGGAGCTTTGGAAGGGGGGGGGGGGGGGGGTGCAGGCATACTTTCACCGTTTGTCTCATTTTCGACTGTTGTTATTTAGTGTGTAAGAAAGAACTGCACCAGTAATATATATCGTAGCTGGACTTTTTCATTCACCTTGAATATATCAAGGACATCACAATAACACACGTAGTAATTGATGTTTTCAGAATCGCCATTGTGGATGATCACCCGAATCTTCCACTTTTTGTTTTCGAAACATCGATGCTTTAGCATCATCCTACACTGATTTTGTCCCAACAAGTGGAGCCACTTAAGGGGGGTTTCGGGGGTATCCAATTTCAACCCCCCCCCCCCTCCTCATACCAAATAATAATCATATTTCCAACAAATAATAGTACCTCGGTTCCACCGCGCCGTGCTGCTATTTTAGGACGCGGTCCGACTTATTGAATTAAACATTAGCACAACTAAATTGATTGCATAATGATATTAGTTTTTCTACGGTTTTTGGGTTACGAGATTACGGATGACTATAGTTAAGTAAGCATATGGGATAATAACTGATCTGTTAAATTTAATCTGATAATCTGGAAACAGAAAAATCAGAAAAAGATATTGGCACCTCTGGGATTCGAACCCAGGACCTCTCTACTCTCCGGGCGAGTGCTCTGTCCACTGAGCTTAAAAGCTTAGCTGACTTAATAAAACCCATTGTATGAATCAGAAAATTCTTATTTGTTTTTTATAATGTAGGCATTAAATGTAGGTAAAGTTTTGTTTTAAATAGTTTTTGAAGATCAAATCAGGTGGGTGGCGTCGTTGCGACCACAGAACATCCGTTCAAAAAGTAGACCTCTACGGCAAACGCACGCTCCTCACTGATCCGATGCATGACGGCGATTAAACCGTGATAAATTAATCCATACTTCCATACTAATATTATAAATGCGAAATTGCTGGAGTTTGTTTGTTACACTTTCACGTATAAAACATAAAACGAATTTTCAAATTCTTTCACCAATAGAAAGCTTAATTATATGCGAGGACTATAGGCTGTATATAATGGTAAGCTCTGGCGTTATGATTATAAATATTAATAAATTATATTTCTTATAGGTTTTCTGTCACTAACAAAGGCGAGTTATTGCTAACGTCAGAAAACAAATCGTTGCCAAGGAAACGATGTTGATAAATTTGTGGGCTCTATGCTGGTAGGTACTCAGCCCCCTACCTACTGGTCGGCTGCTGCTCCAGAAAATTCAAATATTAGAATATGTTTTTGTTTTTTTTTTGGACAAGCTTCTGTTTTGGAATAAATGTCAGATGAGAGTTCCTACATTAAAAATATAATTCGTGACGATTATAAAGACTGTATAATAAAAAGTGTTATTTTTTATTATATTTAGAAACTTCCACATATTTAAATAAAAATAAATCTCCGAATTGTTTGTAATCGCATAAATTTCGAACGACTGCACCAAATTGGAAAATTCTTTTTTCTTTAAGCTCTAGCATTTTGAAATTTAGGTGGCACGCAAGCTGTTTGAAAACTGAATGTATCGGGAATGAACGTATGGAATGCGGGAGGGGGGATAATTGATAAGTGCAAGCGCTACAGGAATTTCCCCTAATACCATGCGAGCGAAGCCGCGGTGAAAGGCTAGTAATAATATATTGGGAAAGAACATATCGATGACAAATAGCAGCAAGTATATATAGAATTATCTTAATCGGAAAAATAAATGGGTTCAGATTTTTCCATGTCAAAACCATCAATTTTATCACAAGTTCAGAATGCAAATTCCAAATTTAAAATTTGGAACAAAGCTTGACAAATGGCGCTCAAAACCGTTGTTTGAATATTAACGACCCAACGCCAATAAATATTAACGACGTAACGAATCGTTAAACCGTTAAACTCCGCTCAAAGCATTTCCAATTTGGATAATCACAAAATTCACTTATTCTGCGTCATTTACAACGCCCTTATAAATATTGATGGCAGAGTTTATATCTCTTAATATTATTTAGAGATGTAAATATATTAAATTTCACATTAAGAGGAATATAAACGCTAGAAATATTTCGATTCTCATGCCTACACAATTTAAAATCGCGCGTCGTATTTGCGCGAGGCAAGTAAGCGAAAAAGTGGTTTTTATTTATTTTGTGCATAATTTTATAAGAATGAAAAAAGTTAGAACACACAAAACCTCAAAAATAGTTTTAGCCATAGAGAGGTATTTAAAAAAAAATTGTTCTTCATAGTTAAGTCATGAAAAAACATCTTTTTTTAGTGGTTTACGCTTATATTTTTTGTTATGTAAATAATAATTTTATTGTAATTCCAATACACACAAACGCTAGTAAAAGCTTCAATTTATCCCTAGCATATTTTTGATGTTCATAATGTAAGCCGATTTGTCGTAAAGATGAATCTAAATAGTATATAAATAGGATTTTACGTTTAGCTTCATCTTAAATACGATAAATACGGCGACAGATGCCACTCTATTAAGGTACTACTTAAGGCCCCGTACCCGAGCACGAAAAGAAGAAGATGGAGAGATATGTAAGTACGAATGTTGGAGAGCGCGCTAATATTTCAAACGATAAAAGTGAAGCGAAAATTGTGAAAATGTTTAATAAAACACGACTCATTTAAAATAGAGCAAAAATCTCGTGGGGGTTGTCTAAAACGGTTCCATACCAACTGAGAGTAAAGTCAACTCAACACCTCCTTGAAAAGTCATGTAAAAAATAATTTTAAATTAGCCGATAACACCCTTACCTAACGTAACCTATCTAACCAATTTTTTATATACATTTTTTTATCACTCTAAATGGCTTATCTGAGATGTTTCTGAGTTGGTTTCATTCCGAGTTGTCCGATCACCGTCTAAAACAACGTTCAAAGAAACACTGATTTTTTTTCATTCATATAACTTGTTAAATAATAAAGACAGGCTTGAAAATAAAAATTTTCGGAGCATACTTTGCGATTTTTTTCTATCGAGGGAATTGCATATAATTTGCGTTTCGGCGTGGGGGTTGTATAGATATTATCTTCAAAAATAACATATATTTTTTTAAGAGCTTAAAAACTTCAAATGTTCAAGGGAGATTTGCAAGAAATCGGTAGAAATTCGAGCAGCGGCGGCTTAAATTGCAATGAAGGATGTTAAATCAATAGGATGTTAATGTTTAATTACAATGTTTACAATTATAGTTGTGTTCAATTGCAATGATAATTCAATTACAACTTAAACAAACTTACATAATATTATTACAGTTATTTATTTATTTATTTATTTATTGATCAACGCCCTTTTTCAGGGCTTTTACATATTAATGGTAATAAATACAATATTTATTGTACATAACTGAACTGCTTCAGTAACAATATTTTATATTTGTTTAAAGATAAACTGAAGATGTCCACGGACTTGGTGTAATTGTTTCCTTCCATAAGTATTCTGGGTAAAGAGGAATACATATAGTAGTTAGTCCCAGAATTTCTGCACTGAAATAAATCCTGACTTCTTGTATTAATTATAATAAGGTGACCCGACAGTTCATCCACCGACAAGTGGCTCCCCGAAACGATATTTACGATTACTATAAAATCGATTTAAAAAATATTCAATAATAAGTTGGTATGAATATCAAACGAATTTATAGTGTCGATTTTTATACATATGCCCTGGAATATACAAGCCAAACTTTCTAGACCCATTGCCTTGCACCGCAGTGGGAGGACTTTTTTAATATGAATACCGCACAACAGTCCCAACTGCTCTCGTCTGGAGCCAGTGAGAATATGGCATCCCCAATTGTGGTATTTGTGAGGCTAAAGGTAGTGGGGAGGGAAAGGAGAAGGGAATGAGGAAGGGAAGTGCCTAGCTATTTAGATCTGGTCACCAAACACAGCCGTAGCCATTTCAAGCAACGTTTCAATTCTGAATGGTGGTGACACTGAGAGTATCTTCCTCTCTGGAACGTGCCGCAAATATACTATATATTATTTTTAATTAATTAATTGTGAAATAACACAAATTAATCGAATAAAATTTATTTGCCACGCCGGGATTCGGTCCCGCGACCTTCAGATTGCGAGCCAAAAGCCTTACCAAACTGGATTCATTCCGTCACAACTGAACACACTGACCCTCAGATTCCTACCAACCCCTCATACTTTTCCTTCCCATAGCTTCCTCGCTTTCTTTAATTAAAAAGACTCTCCACACAGCATCCTCTAAGATGATATAGACCCTTAGTGAAATTATTTTCCTCGGGGCCTTCTGTGTGGAGCCAATGTAAAAAAATATAATTTTATTGGTGGTTTTTAAAAAGTACTTTAGAATAGCCAAGTAAGTACTTCCCAAACTTCCACTCCCCCATCCCCTTCCTTCCTTCCTTTTGGAAGCAGTTAAGGCAGGGCAAACAAAAATTTTAAAGATCCATGTTCTATAATTAATGCTTTGTGCCCATTATTTATAATAATTAGGGAAGTTTGAAAATTAATTTTAACGATCCAGAAAAAAGCGATTTAACAATAATAAAGCTAAAAGAATGTCTAGGGGTTATTTTAGGCACTTAAATAGAATAATGAGTCCTGCTTCGGTTATTTCAACGCAATTACGTTCAGAGCCATACATTTATACGGAACTTTAATGAGTATAGTGCTGTATAGGAGGCAGAGAAAATAGTATCAGAATTTTGGCGTATTTGTCAGATGGTCAAAATATTTCCGCTTTCTAATAAAATGCACATAAATGGAATATTTCTGAACATATCCGAAACCTAAAAACCGTTTTTGAGAGGTGATTAAATAAGCTTTCAAATTTTATTATTCCATATAGCATTTTATATTTCATATTAGCAGGACGAACTCTATGCAGAATTCTTGTCTGAACAGACTTTGCAATAGTTACAATAGCGTATTATCCAAGGTGGACATAATCAATTCCGAACTTAACAAATATAAGGGGTACATAAAAGACTATTTCTCTGATGTTTCATGAATATGTTATGTGAAAATGTTTCTTATGTTTCTATCGTTTATACTTGTAATTCTGTTATGATTTGATTTATATGTACAACCTGGCATTTTATCGATACCAATGTATTGATATTTTTATGTTTTATGTAAATTTTAGTTTTATACAATCTTTTGTTTTATATAATTTTTGGATTCATATTCCTTGATTAAATTTTATTATTCCAAATTTTTTATTATGCTGTTTAATCAGAGGTAAAGTCACAAGGAGGAAATCCATAATTGGTTTTATTTTGGCTATACAAACATGTACAAACTGAAAAAATGTAAACTGTCGATTTTCTGAAAATAAATAAATAAATATAAACAATTTTTTTAAATATAAAAATTTTGCATGCAAACGTAAAAAAGTTTTCAATTTAGCCACATTGTGTTTTTGGTACCTAAAATTACTGTACTGTAATTACTGTAAATAAAAAAAAAAAAAAATTTTATGAGGGAAATGTTTATAAACGTTATTGTCACCTCGCTTTTTTGTCATTCTATATGAAAATAATTAATAAAAAATTCCCAAAATTTCAAATTTTAATACAAAACCTGATGTTTTACCTTTTTTTTTTTCTTTTTTTAAAAGAAAGACAAACATTCCCGGGCTACGAATAACCCAACAATGTTTGAAAAGTTCCTACTACCACCACAGAAAGCCGAAAATGTTGCTTGTGTTGTGATGGAGGACTTAGCCAGCCGAGGAATCGAGCACGTGACGCCCATCGTTCTTACATCGTTTCGAACATATTTCTCACAAAAGATAGGGAGTTGCAATAATTTATATGAGACCTACATGGGTAGGGACAAATTTGGTCTCCTGTATTAAACGGATTAGCGCACATCCGTGAGAAATTAACTTGAATCAAAAATATTTTGGCTTAAAAGCATATTATGTTCTTATTATATTTTTTTCCATTAGCTTCACACAGAAATTCCTGAGGAAAAATAATTCCCTCAGGAGCCATGTCTTCTTTGGGGATGCTGTGTGGAGCGCTTTTTTAGGGTGATGAAGGGGAGGAAGTTCAGGTAAAGAAAAAGGTGTGAGAGATAGGTAGGCATGTGGTGATGAACATATTAATGTCCAGGAGTGATGAACATATTAATCCATCCCTCAACTGCGGTACAATGCTATGGGTAGGCGAATACATATTTTTCAGGTTTTAAAAAAATGTTATTTGAAAAAGTATTTCTTTTGTTTAAATTTATTATTGTTAATCTTGACAAGTAAAGTCGGATGAATCTGCGCTAGTTTACGAATAATTTCATATATTATACTGGAACATCGGATTGTTTTTCAAATCGATATTGATCACAATAATTTTAGTCCAGCGATGTAACATGACCTGTAGATCTTTCGTCATTAGAAGTTCCAATTATTTCGGGCAGACTTCTTCATAAATTATTTTGCACATTAATCCGTGAATTACAATTTCGTTTCATCGCTTTCTTTCAGAACCCTCGAAAATATTTCCTTTCATTTCTCGAAAAATTTCTCGCTCTGTTTTCTGATTCGTTCGCTAAGAATTGAGAAAAATGAAAAAATGGATTTATTATAAGCATTTCCATAGAGAATATCTGTAAATAATCCTCCGAAGTTTGTATACTACGAATACCCGACAATTTATCCCGCGAAAAATATAACTAATATAAAATTTAATTTTTTAATTTTTTTGTTTATTTTTTAATTTATAACATCGTTACAGTATTGAACATAATATAAGGCAAAACAAAATAGTGAAATACATATTTTAATGAATTTCTACGCCAATTAAGAATACTAGCTCTTGAGCTTGGCGTAGGAGTTATTTCATAATTATTTCATTACTAGCTTTTCCCCGCGGCTTCGCCCGCATGGTATTAAGGGAAATTACTTTAACGCTTGCACTTATCAATTATACCCCCTCCCCCAACCCCTCCCGCATTCCATACTTCTGGCACATTCAGTTTTCAGCAGTTTCAAGCAGCTCGCGTACCACCTAAATTTTATAATGGTAGAGCTCAAAGAAAAAAAGAATTATCCAATTTGGTGCAGTCGTTCGGAGTTTATGTGCTTACAAACATTTTTTTTTTTTTTTTTTTTTTTTTTTTTTTTTTTTTTTTTTTTTTTTTTTTTTTTTTTTTTTTTTTTTTTTTTTTTTTTTTTTTTTTTAAGGGAAATCAACAGTTTACAGCTTGCTTAATTTGTACATGTTTAATTTACCTATCTGATAAACCAATTATAGATTTCCTCATTATACTATTACATTATGTATCTATAAAATAAAAAAGTAATCTTACAATAGCTAAGAAAAATTACATTATTACAACAAGAGGCAGTACATAATATAAGTCGTTACATAAATATATCACACAGTTTTGTACTCATTTAATACATTTTTAATACATTTTTAATAGATTTTTTATATTTGATTGTGTGATTTATAAGAAATGTATTTTATGATTTTTTTCTGAATCGATTCAATTTTGTTTATATGTAATGCATAAAATGGGGACCACACAGTTGACGCAAACTCTAGATGGCTTCGTACATATGCAAAGTATAGTTGTTTGATAATTACAATGTTTGTGAATTCTTTTGTATTTCTTACGATGAAACCAAGCATTTTAGCTGCTTTATTTGTTATTTGATTGATATGACATTGATATTGTAACTTACTATCGAGAGTCACACCTAGATCGCGAATGTTGGAGCTGGTTAGAATTTTTTTTTCGTTTAACATATATTGGTATACAATTTTTTTGTCATTTCTTGTGAATATCACGTGGTGACACTTTGAATCGTTTAAAAATAACTGGTTATTCTGACAATATGTAGCTACGCTATTTAAATCATCCTGTAATTTGATACAATCATTTAGGTCATTTATGGGTTTGTACAGTTTGGCGTCGTCGGCAAATAATTCTAATTTGGAGTATTTTACGACATTCACCATATCATTAATATATAAAATAAAAAATAACGGGCCGAGATGCGACCCTTGCTGGATACCTGAGGAAATTTCTTTGAAATCTGATTTAAATCCATTCATTGCTACCGCTTGTAATCTATTAAGTATGTATGAAGTTACCCAACGAAACAAGTTAGCACGTATACCAATAGACCAAAGTTTTTTCATTAATAATTTTTGATTGATTTTATCAAATGCTTTGGAGAAGTCAGTGTACAGGGCGTCTACTTGAGTGCGATTGTCCATGTGATTAACAATGAAGTCTGTGAATAAAACCAGATTGCTTTCTACACTTCTGCCTTTTATGAAGCCATGTTGTTGTTTTGTTATAATATGATTAAGTTGTGAAGTTAAACATTGACAGACTATTTTTTCCATTAATTTACTTAAAATTGATAGTTTAGAAATGGGTCGATAGTTTTTAACGTTACTTTTATCGCCATTTTTGTGGATTGGAGTTATGTAAGCTTTTTTCCAAATATCTGGTACAATGCCTTCAAGCATTGATTTATTAAACATGATGCAGAGAGGTTTAGCAAGCGTTTTAGCGCAATTTACGATAAAGTAGGAAGGAATATCATCACATCCTGCGCTCGTATTTATATCAAGTGCCCTTATTTCTCGTAATACGATTTCGTTTGTAAATTCAATTGAAGTGATGTTTATATTGTTTGATATATCTGGTATTTCCGATGTGTTCAAATTGCTCTCGGATATATATACAGATTGAAAATATTCCGCGAACAAGTTACAGATTTCTTGTCCATTTTCTGCTAGTTTACCTTCAAGGTGCATTACTCTAGGAAGTGATGATCTGCTTTTTTTTAGATTATTAAAGTGATTCCAAAAAAGTTTTGGGTTACAATACATGTTTCTTTCAGTATTACGGATATAGTTAATGTAAAGTTCTTGTGTTTTTATTTTCTGCCTTGATCGTAATAGTGAAAAAGTTTGGTAGTCACAAGGATTTTTGAATTTTTTAAATTTTTTGTGAAATTTGCTTTTCTCCTTAATTATTTTGATAAGAGAGGATGTATACCAAGGCGGATAGTTACTATTTTTAACATATTTAATTGGTACAAATTCCGCTATTATCTTGTTAAGTTTATCATAAAATACATTAATACCGGTTTGAGTATTCAAATTATGTAGCGTAGTATCCCAATCAATTTCATTAATTTTTGTGTTAATGATATTATAGTCTGCAAGTCTAAAATTAAATATTTTCTGCGGGTCTTTATTCAAATTTTTAGGTTTTTTTATGGGAATTGAGATTAGTAGTGTTTTGTGGTGTATGTCTTCAGGCACTAGTGAATTTTCATTATGCATGATATGTAGTGCTATATTGCTTAAAACTAAGTCTAGAATGTGGTTATTCACATTATTTCTATGAGAGTTATACTGTTTTAAATTGTTAAATGATAGAAATTCAATAAAATCTAAGTGAGCGGAATTTAACGAATTCATTGGTTCGGTGTACAAGTAATCACATTCATCGTTTATTGGTACCCAAGTGAAGTGCGGTAGGTTATAGTCGCCGATCAATACAAAACTGTCATTGGAATATTCTGTGATTTGTAATGACGCCTTGTTTAGGTGTGTTGTGAGGTTAATGAAATGTCTATGATCTGGTGGAATATATGCAGTGCAGATGTGAATATTTTTTCCAGAAAGTGTAATAGTTACCCAGATATCTTCTGTGTTAGAACACCATTCTACTCGTTGAGATGAAATAAACTTTTTCTTAATTGCTATGAGGGTTCCTCCTCCACGTTTCTGTTTCAAATTAGAATAATCTCTATCACGTCGGAAAACATGGTACCTAGAGTCAAAGAGTTCCTCATTTAGAAATGAATCATTCAGCCATGTCTCTGTGAGACATATAGCATCATAGTTATTGAGTTGCATATTTTGCTTGAATATGTCAGTTTTTGACCTAAGACCTTTGAGAAGACATTTTGGAGATTTATTTTTATTTAAATATGTGGAAGTTTGTAAATATAATAAAAATAACACTATTTATTATACAGTCTTTATAACCGTTACGAATTCTATTTTTAATGTAGAAACTCTCATCTGACATTTATTCCAAAACATAAGCTTGTCCAAAAAAAAAACAAAACATATTCAAATATTTGAATTTTCTTTAGCAGCAGCCGACCAGTAGGTAGAGGGCTGATTACCTACAAGCACAGAGCCCACAAATATATCAACATCGTTTCCGTAGCAACGATTTGTTTTCTGACGTTAGTAATAACTCGCTTTTGTTAGCGACAGAAAACGTAAAACAAATATTAATATTTATAATTTCATAACGCCAGAACTTGCCATTATATATAGCCTATAGTCCTCGCATGTAATTTAGCTTTCTATTGGTGAAAGAATTTTTAAAATCGTATTATTCTTTAAACAAACTCGAGCAGTTTCGCATTTATAATATTAATATGGATTATAAGATAATTTTACATAGAGTGTACAACAAATATAAACTTAAGTACTAGGTTGTTGTGGCTTTATTTTTTAATATGGCATGAAATGAAGTTATAACATTCTGATTGGTGGTGTTATGGTTCTTATTTTTTTTTTAAATATTTATTTGACCTTATTCTTGAATGATACGAAATTTGTTATTTTTTTGCTTCCTCTGGAAGACTATTAAAATATTTTATGCCTTTGTAAATATACTTATTGTGCATTTGTTGTGTTGAAAATAAATGAATTTGGATGTTTAATTTATGCCTTAACGATAAGTTAAGTTTAAATTTTCTTATTACATTTTCTTTGAATATTTGTGATATTGAATCTTTTTTATAGAGGTCTTCAATTTTTGGAACTTAAAAAACTTAAAAAATTGACATACTACCAGCATCTATGGGTTGCTTGAGCAAACACCTATTGTTTTTATTCCTCAACAAATGGTGCGAACCTTGGCTAGTGACTGGGGTCGGTAGATCAGGTAGCAAACTGTTTTAACCACGTCACGCTTACAAACGTCAGATACTGTAGTTGTTTATATTTATTATCTGTGAATGTGTGCATTTTTTTATTCTATAAAAAGGCTAGTATTTGAGTATTACTGCTTCTTTTCTACGCAAGGTTTCAATTAGTAAACAACTGCCAGTTGTTGGCCCGGTGTATTCAGTATTATCACCGTTATTTATACATTTAAAACATGTTACTCTGTGAAAAAATATAAGTGAAATTTATCGCAAAGGAGTTATTTATTAAAAGGATCCTAACAATTTTAACAATACTCAAGGGAAAGTTGGTTGTTTTTTCTATATTAATTTAATTATTAGTGTTTGAACCACTTTTACAGGACTTACAATTTTTTCATATGCACCTCCCCATCCAATGATTGATGAATAAAAGAGAGTGTTCAATCACACGCGGGAAGAGTGAAATCTTCAGAAAACTAAAGTAGACAAGAGTGGGGGCTACGAAGCACCGCACAAATGGGAGACCGATTAGTCTGTTTCATTTTCTTGCAGGCTAAATCATATACATGCATGCGTTTGTCTCTTTTTAGTTTTGCTATTTTCAGTTTCATAGAGTTTCAAATCACAATGGTACTAAATAAAGATTTTGTTGATGTTCAGAAGAAATAAGTAAAAATTAATTTTACTTTAGCCACACAGACACGTCCATTACACTTTTTTCTGTTCATCTGGTCATAATGCGCACTTAAATTATTTTGAGCTACCGCACTTTTGCAGCGCTTCGACAATGTATGTAAAATGTGTGTATTTAATTGTTCCAGGGGAGGAGCTAGTGTACAGAGACCAGTGGGGCGGAATCAGCTTGCTGCATGTCAACGGGAGCAGTAAAACACTGATGCCAAACACCACATTTGTATGTACCAAACCACAATATTTCTACAAATAATCATTTCAGAATGGGTATTACAAGGGAATGTGTCAACTACGATTATCGATTATGTCAACTCAATTTACTAAAATTTTCTGAACGTAGAAAAGTATATGACCTAACATGTTTATATAAAATCATAAATTCAATACGGAGACGTTACGGTGCGGTTTGTGAGAGAGATGCAAGAAAATGATTTTTTTTCTTTAAGGGGGTATTATAGTCTAGAACAGGGGTTCCCAACCCCGTACCCGCGGGCACCGTGGCGCCCGCGGAACGATTCGTATATGCCAGCGGAATGATTCGTATGTGCCCGCCACTATTCGACATAGAGAGAATTTTTCATAAATATTAATTAAAAAATTTTATTATTTTTATTTATTTGTTAGAGTTTTATTATTTTGAAACATTTTTGTTTATTATTTATTAATAAATTATGTATTTAAGAAAATAAATTATGGGGAAATGAAAAGTTATGGAAGGAGTTTGTCGATTAAAAATAGGTAGTGCCCGCCACCCTACCGATATTTTATAATGTGCTCTAGAGTACAAAAAGGTTGGGAACCTCTGGTCTAGAAGCATGAATTGTAGGTGTTTTTTCAGGTGCAATAAAAAAAACCATAACATTTTTACCAGCCATTACTATACCAAATATTTATTAAACATTAAAGAATGCATAAAAAAAATTAAACGAAAAAATTAAAAAATTTAAGAGTTACAGGGTGTTGAAGTGGGGGTCTCAAAAAAAATGGCGCGCCCTGGTTGACACAATTGCAACCCTCCTAGTAATCAGAAAAAAAAAGAATTGTTAATCCAGACAAATGCTTCTACAGCAAAATGGCCGTTGTCTGAAATAAAAAGACATTTTTTACCACTTTTTTTGACTTTTCGGAATTTTTCAAAAACAGTAAAAATTGAAATTTTGTCATAATTCTGGTAGGGGCGATAGAGTAATAAATTTCAAGCAAATTAGTTCCGTAGAACTTGAGATATTATGTCAACCGTCTCGAAAAAAGCAGTTTAGAGAAAAATGCTTTTAAAATTTTGTCTTATTTAGATTGTGGTTAGATTCCGCTAGATAAAAATAGTTATAACTTTTAAAATAATGCTAATTTCGAAAAATCCTTTTAAGGGGATATTTTTGAATATTTTAACTATGGAAATATGAAGAAAGTTTTTTTTTTCTAGATTGAAATTCTGCCTTAAAGGAAACAGACCTACGTTCATTGTGTATCTCATCTTTTGAAAGAGCTGCAGCATTATTGTGATAAGTGATAAGATTGATAAGGAACGAATGTTTATTGCTTTTTTGTGCCGGTATCGTAATTATGGATCGTCAGGGTAACAAAAAAGCCCTCAATATCTTCTCTGAAGAAAAAATGAAATATGTAAAAAGAAACACAAAACACAAGAAATAACAACTTACACGTGTTTTAGAAACATTAGATTTTAGGGTCAAAAATATATCCAACAAGTAACTACAAAGACGAATAAATTTTTGAGAGACCATCTCTCATTCCTCTGCATCTGTTCGTCTTCATTACCCCATTAGACTGATGCTCCGCCGAACTGGAAATGAAGTCATTCTCTGAGGATGAAAATCGCAATATATTTGCACTTATCTTTGCAGGAAGTGCAGCCGAAACTGCACTGACGTATAGAATATTATGGAGTAAGAATAGTTAGATTCTGCATTTAGTGCTCGGCTGAAGTGTAATTACCCTAAATCTTGGTAAAGTCCCTAATTGCAAGACTTAACTGCGCGGAACGAAGCTTTTAACTCTTGTTTACTGGAATTTAAAGGAAATCGGAAAATATTCAGAGGAAACGTTCCTTAAATATACAACATTTTAAATGTTTTTTTGGAGGCGGTTGTGGGTACTACCACCAATTATTGGATAACAAACACCCCTGCCATAGGTCACCCCAAGTTGTTCGCTACGTTTAGTAATTTAGCAGGGGTGTCCATGCTCCTGGGGTGAGATTTCTATGGGTCTTAGTGGCGAATGTGATTGCTCATCTACTGCGTGGTGCGCCGGATCGGCAGAGACTGCTTGAGGCAGACATAATATTACTCTCCAGGCATACTTTCTGAGCCCATCGCCTTGCACTGCAGTGGAAAGGATGGATTCATAAGCCTCACACTCCTGGACATATTGATCCCCAGATTCCTACACACCCCTTATACCTTTTACTACCCAGAACTTTCTCTCCTTTCTTTTTCCTAAAAAAATCCTCAACACATCATCCCGAAAGAAGACATAGTCCCTGAGGAATTTTTTACCTCTGGGTCTCCTGTTTGGAGCTATTGTAATTAAAAAAAAAATTGATTGAGAATATTTTCGCTGGACACTTTTTCCTACATTGAGTAAATGTAGAAAAATACATTTTTTTTTTAAATTTTAAAAAAATTGATCAAGTTTATTTTAGGCAAACGGACACGCCCACAACACACTTGTATCGACTCATCTCCTCGGGGCGACAACAATCAGTACGCTAGTTCTTCCCTAAATACTTCAAAAGGACAGCACTCACATCTGACGTCTGTTCTCTAAAGATCAATCCATTTGAAAATAGGAGAATCTATCAAACGGACCGCCCTATATTTCAAGTCGGTATAAATCTTTAAGAATGAACATAGCTTTTTAGGCCTTCCTTTGGGCATCATAACGGTGCTTATCCAATAAGCAGTGCTTCGCAACCTTTTAATACTCACGACACACGAAAGCTCTTTCCAAAACTGACCATCTAGATATACCAGTCAATAGTAATCAGTATATTTTCTCATTCCGGTACAATTTTTCAAAAACTCGACGTCTGTCTCGACGCCGGAACCTCTTAGGATGGGTTGTTTCATAAAATTTGACGAATTCGTCAAATATTTGACGTTAATTTTCACGTTCTGTGTAAGTTCTATTCAAGTTCTGTGATGATTTCAGTTTTAAGAAGCAGCTGGCCTATGATGATAAAATAACAGAACTCGAATAGAACTTACACAGAACGTAAAAATTAACTTCAAATATTTGATGAACTCATCAAATTTTTTGAAACAACCCAACCTTAGTGAGGCAGATCTAGTAAAAACCATTTTAAAATTAAACTTTCATGTTCACAGCGGAAAACCCATTCTCGTGTTTGGATTGCGCTATTCGTGTTAAAAATAGTCGTATATGACATATATGACATTTCATATTTTCGTTCACCTAGCGGAAAAGACAATCCAATGTTCTTATTGCAACTAATTCAAAATTTTGTACTTTTAGTAGAAAATTGAAGGCTGTTTTCCTACAAAGTACAACAAGTTAGACATCATACTTCGTTTATAATTCTAAGTTATTTTCTTTTAGACATACTTCGTTTATGATTTTAAGTACTTTTTTCTTTTAAATTCTGTATAACATTATTTTTTATCTATTTATGTATTTGGTTATTATTTTTTTTCTTGTTGTCTTACCATCTCAATTTCTGCAAATATAGTTTTTAAACTTTGTAAGGATATTGCGCATTTCTCTCATCTTTATTTTTGTAAAATAATATTCTTATGTTTTTCCCTATTTATATGTTAAAATATTTGTACATGTTTTTATCTGCTGTCTATTCGTGAGAAATAGTTTGGATGCAGGTGAGTTCTCTAGTTGTCGTCTTGAGAAAATTCTTGTCAATTATCATCTGTATCTGTGTTTTCTCCCTAATAAATAAATAAAATAAATATACTTGTTGAAAAAAAAAAAAAAAAACTTTTCTTGTACACAAAAGTCAAATTTTGACAAAAGCGTACTGACTCACACTAAAAAAACAATTTTAGCGTCCCGAATACCGTTATTTGGGTTATTTTCTAAGCATTATAATTAATTAACGGCGATCCAAATCTCCCGATAAATTTTATATGATTGATTTGTGTTTTCACAATTTAATCATTCGAAATAATATAGTGTGGGAATGGGTACCGTCGCTTACCTCGGGAATCTTTATTAGATAAGCAACACTTCTGCCATAGGTCATCCCAAGTGGTTCGCTACGTTTGGTGATTTAGCAGGGGTGCCCAGGTTCATGGGGTAAGGTTTGTCTAGGTCTTGGAGGCAGATGACCAGGATACACTGAACCCCAGATTCCTACCCACCCCTTAAACCTTTTTCCTTCCCAAAACTCTCCTCTCCCCCTTTTCCTTAAAAAAAAATTCTCCAGAAGAAAACGTTCCAAAATGGAATATACTCTCAGTAACTGGGGTAAGACCACCATTTAGAATAACGTTGCTTGAAATGGCTTTAGTCATGTTTGATGACTAGTTAGGTACTTCGTCTTCCCCATCTCATTCCCCTCCCCATTTACCTTCACCCTCACAACATACACCATTTGGTGATGCCATTGATGCACTTGTTCCAGACGGGAGTAGTTGGGACTCTTGTGAAGCAAATTTAAAAAAAAAGAATAAAGTAATAAAATATGCCATGTTTTTTTTACATGAGCTCCACACAGGAGGCCCTGAGGAAAATAATTTCCCTCAGGGCCTATGTCATCTTTGGGGATCCTGTGTGGTGGGTTTTTAAGGAAAGGAAGGGGCAAGAACCCGGGCATCCCTGCTAAATCACCAAACGTAGCGAACCACTTGGGGTGACCTATAGCAGACGTGTTGGTTATCCAATAAAGGTTCTCGGGGCGGCGGTACCCATTCCCGCCTCCCAAATTGAAGTGTAAATCAATGTGGAATTAATGTAAATCTGAACGAAATTTCGAATGTTTTCTGCACGGAACTTGTTTTGTGGTCTAGTATTAGATTTCTAAGAAAAAAGATTGATTAGTATTAATTATATAAGATTTTTTAATTTTTTCACCTAGTGGCACAACGGTTGCCGAACACTGCTCTAGAGTACTGGCATTAAAAATAGATATTTAAAAATACTTCTAAATATTCTTTTTGTTGTGTTTTGCTTTCTCTCAAGTGCCATAAATTCCTCCCCTAAAATTCAAAATTACTGCTGCAATCATTCCTGATTCGCGGAATAATTTAAAGCCCCGTTTGAACTTTATAAATTTGAGAGAGATTTCTTTAAATTTATGAATATGGGGGAATTTTCTTTAAATTTATGAATTTGCGGGAATTCTCTTTAAACTTATAAAATCCCGCCTTAATGTTCGGCGCGCCAAGGTCGTAAATCTTCTGGTAAAAAACAAGGCATATTTTTTTCGGCCAACAAAGGGAAATTAACTGAAAAATAGGAATGACTAGAACATTTACAAAGTGTAGGCAATGTTTTGTAAAATTAATTTAAAAAAAATAGCTGTGGTCCATTAGTCCACTAGCCTTCGAACCCGG
Source organism: Glyphotaelius pellucidus (assembly GCA_936435175.1). Taxonomy (NCBI): domain Eukaryota; kingdom Metazoa; phylum Arthropoda; class Insecta; order Trichoptera; family Limnephilidae; genus Glyphotaelius; species Glyphotaelius pellucidus. The sequence continues at coordinate 21,274,767 of OW386561.1, read as the reverse complement.
CTTCTCCGGGATCTTTTAAAAAATTGATTTGAATATCTAACATTTATGACGCTATTTTTTTCGGCATTTTTTTTTTTACATTAACTCCACCCAGGAGGCCCTGAGGAAAATAATTTCCCTCAGGGCCTTTGTCATCTTTGAAGATGCTGTGTGGAGGCTGTTTTTGAGGAGAGGAAGGAGTGAACATGAGTCTTGAAGAGACCCATGTTGTAGGTGGGCGGAAACACAGAGGTCGGCAAATCGTTCCACAGCCGAGCTGTTGAACTCAAGAACGAGTCGTAGAAACGACCCGTTCCCATGTGACTAATGTCAACAGTGTTTGGCGTGTTTCCCGACTATCCACCAGTGCCGAGGGGATCAAGACGCTAGTTCCTCGGAGCATCTTCCATTGAAATACCGGTAGAACAAGGATCGAATTCCCACCCGACGCCTGTGCTCTAAAGATTGCAATCCGTTGGTTAAGTTAGGAGAATCTATCAAACGGACCGCCCGTTTTTGCACAGAGTCGAGGGATTTTTTCAGGTATTTTGGGGCTCCAGACCATAGGTGGCTCCCAAATTCAACCGTGGGGCGCACTTGTGATTTGTACAGGTTTATACTGATCAATCAGAAGTAAGATAAAATTGAGCTCTCTTTGGACTCGTAGACATGTCCGCAATACACTTCTGTTGGTTTATCTCTTTATCTATTTATTAATAAATAATAGGGCTCAATTTTTCCTTCTTACAAATAAATTGCCTCTCTCGGTCCTAGAAGTCGGTGTCATGCGTTTTCTTTCAAATCGTTTTAGATCACATATTAAGAGTAATATAAACGCTCGAAATATTTCGATTCTCATGCCTACAAAATTTAAAATCGCGCGTCACATTTGCACGAGGCAAGTAAGCGAAAAAGTGGTTTTTATTTATTTTGTGCGTAATTTTAAAAGAACGAAAAAAAGTTAGAACATACAAAACCTCAAAAATAGTCTTAGCCATAAAAGGGTATTTTTAAAAAATTGTTTCTTATATTGCTTCTTGAAAAAACATTTTTTTTAGTAGTTTACACTTATATTTTTGTTTTGTAAGTAATGATTTTATTGTTATTCCAATACACAGAAAAGCTAGTAAAAGCTTCAATTTATTTGTAGCATATTTTTTGATGTTCATAATGTAAACCGATTCGTCGTAAAGATTAATCTAAATAGGATTTCACGTATAGCTTCATCTTAAGGTACCTTTTCAGGGCTTGCATTGTGATGTTTTTCAGGGCTTGCATTAGAATATGTTTGAAATGGGTACGTATATAATAATATAGCATGCCTTAACAAAATAATATAATATATGTAAAAGGACTAATTTACATTTTCTTCAAATGTGAAATTAATTCCCAAAACATTATTCCCTTTGGCAAAAGTTGTTCAATAGGTCATTAGTGGGTGCCTTGGAACTTTGTTCCCACGGCCAAGGTTCGGCAGTAGAAACTTCCGCCCAAAAGAATTAACGCCCAACTTGCTTCTCGCACAGCCTCCCCCTCCCCCCCCCCCCCAGTCACCCTCTTTACAGGGTGTACTAGAATAGGACCAGCGATTCCTTGGCGATTCTAAGCCTGAAGAACGATTCTGTATCTTTTGTGAATCGATTCCATACGTAATCTACTGTCAAATTTGTGTGATTGTCTATGGCTTGCAATTGCATTTTCTCAACTGTCACGGAATCAACAATTCGATTAAAAATATATTAAATTATTTGTTATTCCTTTTTGTTTAGCAAGTTAGAATGCAATTATTTTGTATTTTAAGTACGTTGTTGCCAGTGGTTGTATTCATGATATAGTGTTAATTTATAATAAAAATAATACACGTAAGATGATAATATTATATATTAAAAATTCATATCATTCAATGAAATGTAATAGAATCTTTCGGTTCAATTTTCATCTACCGAAATATGTGAATTTTCGCACAGGTGATAAAAATGATTACATACATACAATAACAAAAATTAACCAGTTTTTTTTTTGTCTTTTTTAGACAATTTTTTTACATGCCCACGCCCTCACTATGCCATCTCAACGCCTCCTATTTTTTCTGGGTCTTCTGCTGCCCCCCTGAAAGTCTCAAACTCCCACAGGAGGCGTTATCGCCAACGTTGAGGAACTAGGACGTATACTATGCACGCGTTCAAAATCGACTTAAGATGCGTTCATAAGTCAATTTAGGACGTACTATAAAACCGACTGAGCGTTTTAAAATCAAATGAACAATGTGCACTATATTTCAGGCGCTTTGTGAATCAAGTTTTTTTTTCAATCAAACATATAAATTACGATTTTGGCGCCCCCTTAAACTGCCGCCCGGGGCAAGAGCCCCGGTTCGCCGGCTGGCGGTTAGGGGATGCCAGAACCATAGTAACTGACGTGACAGACGCCAGCAACAGACTCTAGTTCAACACCATCTGTTCCGTTGCCGTGACAAAATCCAGAGCTATTACAAACACCGGTAGAACTGGATCAAACGCTGGGATCAATTTCGAGTTCTAATCCATTCGCTAACACAGCCGAAGTCACTCCAGAAAACATTCTGTTACTGTGACAAGCAATGGCGGGACCAATCTCAAGTTCTACGTTTGTTCTACACCATGGGTCGGCAACCTTTTGTTGTAAAAGGGCCAAAAATTGCATGCGGGGATTAGTGCGGGCCGCTCTTGGGCCATATGTCATTAAGTATACGTGATATTTGGTAACTTTGTAGGGGTGCCCGGGTTCATGGGTTGAGGTATGTCCAGGTCTTGGCGGCGGATGCATCTGCCCATATGCTGCGTGGCGGGCCGGATCGAGAGAATGGTTGAGGGAGGCCTTTTGACCTTTCCAGCCGGATTCTCTCGACTTACCGCCTTGCACTGCAGTTGGAAAGATTTATTCATACCTGGACACACTGACACCCAGATTCCTACCCATTTTTTCCTTCTCAGAACTTCCAATCCTTTCCTTCCTTAAAATTACCTTCCACACGGCATCCCCTAAGATGACAAAGGCCCTGAGAAAATTATTTTCCTACGTGAAGCTATTGTAAAAAAAACCTACAATATTTGTATAAATATTTTAGTTTTAAAAATAAAATGCTAATGTATATTTTTACATTTTTGTAGAATAAAATCAATGAGATTTTTGTGGTTGTACTTGACTTGCAAGTTTTCTCAATTAGCTTGCATTTTTGAAGTAGAGTCGGTAGTTTTGCGTTTAAATGTGAACCCGATAACCGAGAACACTGTTTATTTTCTCGATAATTCAGAATTGAAAAGGCTTGCTCACAAATTTATGTACTACCAAACATAGTAATTATTTGCTCAGCAAACCATTTAACTCCTTATAGTCTTCAGAAGGCAACCCCCCATAGTAATCCACCAAGTAAGTTTTTTAAAAGCCATTTCACATTTGGTATCACTTTGCAAACCTATCACGTTGATTTGCTAATCGATCCCCCTTCGCTATCCCTTTGCTCCCTTTCTCGCTCCTTTTCACTCCGTTGTGTATGATATCGTCCGTCGCGTGCGTTGCGGCAAGAATATTGCGGGCCGCAGGTTGCCGACTCATGTTCTACACCATCCGATACAGCCTAAATAACTCTTTGAAAAATTCCATCACAGAGACAAACCCCGAGATCTTTCGATGCAAACGCTTTTTAGGCATGTCGTCAGCAGCAGAAGTGGTGACGCGATGCGTGGCAATTTTTTTGTTATTGTTATTTGTAGGAAAGCTCAAGAATCATTGCGAATACATCCTATTACACCCTGTATATCCCACTTCTTCTTGTTCTTCTACGAACACTCGAGTTCTCGCTAGATTAATATTTGCTCTGCGGACCAAGTTCCCCAGAAGAAAAGGTAAGTTGGGTGTGGAAACTGCTGGAGATTCGTTTAATTTCTGGCAAAAGTTTCTTTGGACTTTTCTCACTAACTAAACGCCCCGTAATGTTTTTTTTTGGTAATATTTTAATAATATTACTATAATTTTTCGCTCCCGATGATCTGATTGCCATTGGCAATATGCCAACTGGAAGGAACAAATTTGGTCTCAGGTTTCAAATATGCACCCACGCGGAAGAAACCATTATCGTATCTTCGAACAGGAGGAGGGAAATTTATAATATTTAAGTTCTATTCCTATCTGCCAACTCCGCACTTACGGCTATCCTTATTTTATAACATCAGTTCCAGCCGCTGCGAATATTAATCAATGTTTGTGAAATGTTACAAAGGGCACTGTACAAAACTGAAAAATGAGTAGATCTCCGAACATTATTGCCTGAACTGCGCTTTGGTTCCTTTTGGTTGAAAGAAAAAAACTGAAACAGACCCAGGTGGTCTAGCATGAACTATCGATAAAACCCTATATCAATTATTGTATAAATCCTTTATAAATATTTACGAGCACGGTCAACAATTTATTGAAAAGAGATATTCCGACCGACGATTGATAAATTTTAGCGCTACCTCCATAGTATCAGATAAGTTTCGGTTAACTGTCAATACACACATATTTTTCAATAATGTCGTTCGTTATGCAAAGTTAATGACTTATTGATGAATGGATTGAACTAACGAAGCCCTTAGAATTGAAAGAATCCGTACACGCTATGAGTTGAATCCGTTCGGACCAATGACGTTACATTGGTTTGGACTTGGTGAAGTTTTGAATAAAGACCTCATTAACTACTTAACTCCCTTTTCCAATGTCAAAAACTGTGACTGCCAATGCATATTTAGGTTAGAATCTCAATTCAACATTGCCAAATTATTAATATTTTTACTCAATTGTTCGGCGTTTGACGTTTCAGAATATCAATTCATAGGAAACACCTCAATATTGCCAGATATATCGATTTTTTATTTATTTCCTATTTATGTCTATATCAGTTTGACTGTTAACCGTGAATCCGTGCTCAGTATATCAATATAAAATCGTCGAAAGTTACGCCTGTCGTTCCGATGTTGTGATGTCAAACAAATCACAGAATGGCGCTGATTAGTCATATCATGACATTGTTACTTTTGGAATTTCTGTTTAATTTTCCAACATAATTTTCATGTATTCATTACACTTCGGATTAATAAGGCCGTTCCGTTGATATTTTTAGTCCATTGTTGTAAGATTCAAAACAACTTTACAAACAATTCACACCATAAGAAAATCTAACGCGTATTTTTTTCGTTGTCATTATTCACTAAAGAACCTCTTTTGCTTTCACCCAAAATGTTTTGGTTTCTCTTTTTCAGCCCTCGGGATCTTTGGAGTTTTATTTTGAAACTTTTCTCTCAAACCCGAAACTTTTTAACACTGTCATAGTCCGCAACACATTGCCTAATTTATTGAAAACTAGCTAAAGTCCTCTGTGTTGCCCGGGCTTTATGCATATAGAAAGTAATTATTTTCCTTTTATTTTTAACGCCAATTGTTAAAATTTTCGTGAAGAAATTTCAAAATTCTGCCGGAGAGATAGAGGGGTGGGGATAGTTTTTTGAAATCTCATGTAGACATTGATCACCCTCTTGTTTTAAAGGTAAAGTGTTAAAATCGAACAGTTTTAATACGGTTACGTCTGCGCGGTTGAATTTCAGAACCCAGTTTTGAGTGCATGTTGACGCCACTCTGTACGCGTCGCGCCACAAATAATATCTGTGTACTTGAAATTTCAAACGAAGCTACCGTTGTAATTCGGTTTTAAATTAAAAAATTCGCCACAAGATGTCGTTACTTCAGTCGGCAGGTTGGTGTGGACGTGTACCAGGCGAGTATAAGTGAATTAGCAGTATCCTTCATAATTTTAGTTTTGACTGTAAGAGCTGGTTCACACTCAGCTATCAAATATAAAAGATCATAGCACGCCAAATAACGCTCTCCATACAATCCCTTCAGACCGTTCACACCTAAGCGTTTTTAAGCGTAGATCAATCGTAGACAATACACATCTCAGACGTAACCGCTCCAGACGCGATATCCCAGAAGATAACTCTCCTCTTCTCCGACTAAAACAGGAGAGGGGGTCATTGTAATTACGGAGCTGCCTAGACCCGTGGATGACAGATGTCAAGTTGACAGATTTCAGTACAAAAATATGCGTTCCGTTGCCGCTCCCTAATTCGACTGACTCCTACCACAGGAAGAAATATTTGATAGCCTCGTGTGAAAGGGCAAAAGATAAGCGCTCGCGAATCAACAAATATCTGCTCGCAGATATATAGCTCAGTGTGAACTAAGCATAATTCTCAGTTGTATCAAGCGGCTATATATTACATGTTTCGTCATTGCCCATCTCGGTTACTTTGTCCCGGTAACTATCACTGGATGACAGTGGATCCGAGGAACAGGTTTTTTTTAGTGCCAGTTCCTATTGAATTTATAAAGTGGTCACAGACACTAACTGGGCGAAGCCGAAGGAAAAGCCGCCCGCAGGGCCTATAAGCAAAAACCTGCGGAGCGGGTTTTTAACTGCTAGTATGTATATAATATATATACCAGAATGTGAAATGATATACAGTACATTTGTGACACTTTCCAGGATGGTTGAATTCAGAAACAAAACACTACCTTAATGGCTTTATCCATGTATTTCGTGATGCAAATTGATCCTTGACGGATTTGTTCTGCTTCCAGCCAGATAAGGCCAAGTTGCGTCAATCTCAAAGTAGCTGCTCCACGGTTCGGTATGGTGTACCGAGCTTAGCGCGTGCTAATACACGGAAGATTATTATGACCTTCATTACTCTCTCAACAACCTAATGTATGAATCAACCACCTCTAGGATCCGTCTCATCATACAAACCATACAAGTACCTATTCCTACCTGTTCAAGTGCATGGCGAGTGCAAGCCTCAGCATAAATATCGCAAGATAACCGAGCGAAAGTACCTTCGTGAAAATTATGTTTTGAGGCATACAATTCGATAGGGACCGTAGGCCGTCAAACGCGCAGATGGGACACCACGCTCCTTTCTGACCCATGAAGTGACGCACCAACCGTACATCATTATTATTATGACCAGATCTTTTTCTTTATATGAGCTCCACACAAGAGACCCTGAGGAAAATAATTTCCCTCAGGGCCTATGTCATCTTTGGGGATGCAGTGTGGGGGGAGGGAAAATGAGGAGAGGAGAGTTCTGGGAAGGCAAAGGGTTCAAGGGGTGGGTAGAAATCTGGGGTTCAGTGTGTCGTGGTCATCCGCCTCCAAGAACTAGACCAGAGGTTCCCAAACTTTTTTTTCTCGTAGACCTCTTTCAAAATTTTACTGGTCACGGTGGACACCCTGCTGGTACATTTCTACCGTATTCCTAAAAACTTGACACGCGTTGTACTGAATATTGAATGGCGAGTTGTGGTCTGTCACAACGGAGCAGTACCGTATCTACGACTTTTTCAAACGGGGGCAAAATGGACCAGTATTCGAGATTATATTTGCCACGACGGAGGGGGCGTGACGGGATATGAGACGGAGGGTGGGATGGGATATGGATATGGGGGTACGGGATGGGTCTCAATCGAAACCAGTTCGTGGACCCCCACTTACAACTTGTGAACCCCCATTTCCTTATCGCACCTACGTGGACCCCCACTGGGTCTCCCGTGGCCCAAGGATCGCCCTAGTGGTTCGCTACGTTTGGTGATTTAGCAGGGGTGCCCGGGTTCATGGGGTGAGGTTTGTCTTGGTATTGGAGGCGGATGACCCCCAGATTCCTACCCACCCCTTAAACCCTTTTCCTTCCCAGAACTCTCCTCTCCTCTTTTTCCTAAAAAAAACCCTCCACACAGCATCCCCAAAGATAACATATGCTCTGAGGGAAATTATTTTCCTCAGGGCCTCCTGTGTGGATCATGTAAAAAAAAATCCAATAAAGGTCCATGGGGCGGCGGAACCCATTCCCGCCTTCCAAATCTGAATGGCTCTTTACCCGTACCTGTACTGGAAATGCCACACTCTACCAGTAGGATGATTTTTCTAATAGCAATATACAGCCTTCACAATAAATACAGCCTTTAAAATATCCTCATCAAACTGTAGTATTCAATCTTTCTCCACCGTTATCAGTTCTCACTCCTGTCAAGTAAAGACTTCCCAATGGATCAATCACTTTGAACATATGCTGATTAAATTGCAATTTCCTTTGAATTCATACATTATTACAATCATGACGGATGCAATATGCAATATGCATGTCGGGGGCGGGCTGGAATGCGCACTGCACGCGATGCATCCATTATTTAAGGGCATACTTGCGAACAACCGAAGGTAATAACAATCACTTTAGCTTTGTCATATTCTGTAACCCTGTTACCTGATTATTGTATTTATATACAGGATGGCGCAAAATTAATTTATATATTTTATTTATTTAACGCCCAGAGGGCTTTTACATGATTTGTAGTGTAATTTTAATTTGACAGATACTTTGAAACTAAGGAAATAATAAAAATAAAACTACATTAGATAAACGTCATACAACAAGTCATAGAAACACAGAAACATAAACAGAAAACTACAGCTATTTTACAGGTTTAAAAGATGTGTTTAGTAATAGTGTTGAAATAAATTTTTTATATGATCCACAAAATTCGCCAAGTTGGTATTGAAAATGTCAACATCACCCAAGTACTTATTTCCCATGGTGTGAAGTCGTTGTATTGGAGAGTTGGCAATGTAGTTACGCTTATGACTGCTGCTATAGAATATTGTATTTTGTAGTGTTGTTACTGTGGGTATTCGTAAGTTAATGAGTTGCAAGAGTTCACAACAGTCGAATTTAGAATTAAGTATTTTGAATAAAAATGTTAAGTCGTTTATTTTACGTCTGTCTTCTAATGTATGTAATTTTAGAGTATTTAATAAGTAATCATATTTTAAGTCTTCTACTGGGATATTTAATTTAGAATTGAAAAAGGCAGAAATTTTTTTTGAGCTAGTTAATTTTTTAATCATACAATTCATTCATTAAGTTTTTAATCATACAATTTTGTTTTTGAATAACTTTTTTACTAAATAAATAAACAAAGATTTTGAGTGATGGAAATCTTTATTAGGACCTTTACAATTTTTTATGTTTAGTGGAAAAGATGATATCCTTCAAGTGGCTGCCGCCAGTGTTGATATAAATTTGTACCCGTTTTATCGCATTTTCCATGACTTTTCGCAAGATTTCCGGTGATAACTGTTTACACTCCCCTTAATTTGCGATTGTCTGAGGCACGTTGGCAAAAACCCGCGACTTCAACTAGCCCCAAAGAAACAAGTCTGGAATGATACATCGGGCGATCTTGCTGGCCATGCCAAATCGCCAAAACGGGAGATTACGCGACCAGGAAACGCTTCCTTCACAATATCTTCCTTCTGGGGACTTCCTGCGATGACTCTGTAGAGCAGGTTTGTGCGATGGGATCAATTTTTATCGATGCTGACCTTGTATGTAAATATTTAAAACGGCTCGATTCCAGCAAGGGAGCTGGGCCAGATGGTATCACACCATTGTTCATTACCGAGTGCGCAAATCATTTGTCACTTCCTCTATCAATACTGTTTAATATATCGCTCAAGACTGGTACATTTCCTGATACGTGGAAAAGAGCCTACATCACACCAATTCATAAATCGGGAACTAAGTGTGAAGCAGATAATTATAGACCCATTTCCAAGCTCTGCATTTTTTCAAAGGTGTTCGAAAACATAGTCTATGACCAGTTATTCCATGTGGTAAAGAATTCGATCAATGAATTTCAGCATGGATTCTTTGCAGGTGCTCTGTTGCTACAAATCTTATAATATTTATAAATTTCTTGTCTGCCTCCATGGATAAACGTGTGCAAGTTGATACAATCTACACCGACTATAGCAAAGCCTTTGACAAGATCAATCACAGCGTCCTGCTTAGAAAACTTGCTAATCATGGTATTCATGGAGATCTCCTTCGTTGGTTATCTTCATACGTGACAAATAGGTCCCAGGCTGTGACGGCGGGTGGATTTTCTTCCATCTGGAAAATCATCACTTCCGGTGTGCCTCAGGGGTCCATTTTGGGTCCTTTGCTTTTCTCTATCTATATAAATGATATTACGACATGTTTTCACAACTCTCAAATTTTACTATTTGCTGACGACATGAAAATATACGTTCCTATAAGCTCCCCGGACTGTTCTACGCGTTTACAGGCAGATCTTGACCGACTGACGGATTACTGTCTTAGAAATAAACTTTTTATTAATATTTCTAAATGTTGCAAAGTTACATTCACACGTAACCGTGTGAAAATACTGCACGATTACACCATTTCTGGATCGCAGCTAACAAATAAAGATTATATACGTGACCTCGGTGTTATTTTGGACTCTAAACTTACATTTGAAAAGCACTTTGATAACATTGTCACTGAAGCAACAAAAAGTTTGGGTTTCGTACTGAGAACATGCAAATTTTTCAAAAACACTAAGACTTATCTGATTCTCTACAATTCACATGTTCGTCCTCACCTGGAATACTGTTCACAGGTTTGGAACCCGCGCTATATTGTTTATGTTAACATGTTAGAAAGAGTTCAGGAGCGATTTCTCAAATTCCTCAATTTTAAATCATTCAACATATACAACTCTTACGACGAAATCGAGAAACATTTTCGAATCACAAAACTATTCAACAGGAGGCTTGTCGCTGATCAGATGCTCCTGTACAAAATTATTAACTCAAAAGTTGACTGCCCGGATTTGTTAAACAAAATAAATTTCCACACGTCCATTCGATATAGTAGACAAAATACCCTTTTCTATATTGATAGATGCAACACCAATTCCAATCAAAATGAATTTATACAAAGGACATGTAACTACCATAACAACAAATTTGCAAATATAGACACACGTGCTAACGTATTTACTGCTAGTTACTGTCGCTACAGAACTTCACTGTATAACATTTTAGGTGCGAATAACACATGAATTAATTGTATCTAATATTTTTATATTACTTGGCAACTTTCCCTTATCCCTCTCCTCCCCTTACCCTTCCCAACCCAAATCCCTATTTTGCAGTCTATTTCAGTTATAATCACACGTATTTTAATGTTGTGTATTAGTTTACCATTTGTTGAATTCACATTTGTACTCTTATTATTTTTTTTAATATTCTTGTTTATATTCAGTTAGTTAGTTAGTACATTAATAATTGGTCTGTTTTTTTATCATCCTCTTATGTTTATTGTATTACTAAGACTGTTAAAGTTCCTTAAATAAATAAATATCCATTGTGACTTGTGCTGTGTGTGGTTGCACCGTCTTGTTGAAACCACATGTTTACCAAGCCCCGCTCATCCAATTCCGGCAGTAAGAAGTAGTTTATTATGGCCCTGTGGCGTTCGCCAGTAACAGTGACCGTATTGGCAATTGCGTTCTCAAAAAAATACGGACCAATCACTCCTCCCGCGTGAACGCCTCACCACACAGTGGCTTTGAGTGGATGTAATGGCTCTTCGTGCATCACACGCGGATTTTCAGTGCCCCAGAAACGAAGATTTTGCTTACTGACGTAACTCTTTTAGTGAAAATGCGCCTGGTCGCTCATGATGACTTTCGACACAAAATTGTCTTCTTCGTTTTTGAGATTGAGGATGGCAATTGATCCACAATTATTCTACGATCTTGCAGATTATAGAACAATTATATCGAGGGAATGGCGTCAATTTAGTTTTTGTGATTTTCTGGAAGAACTTCAGACCTCTCTATTATGTACACCCAATTTTTGGGAAACAAAGACGCCAACAGAACTTGTCGAGACGTACAATAGAACGCTTTTGTTTCTATTAAACAAATATGCTCCGACAACGTCAAAAACACGTAAAGTTCGAAAGTCTGACGGCTGGTTTGATGACGAATGCCGAAACCAGAAAAGACTTATGCGGAAATTAGAGAGGTCATATAGGAAAAACTCTGCAGTAACTTCGAGAGATGAGTGGATCCTTGCTCAAAAACAGTATATGAGCAAAATAAATTCCAAAAGATCAGAATACTGGAATGAAAAGGTTGACTTTGAGCGAGCCAATCCACGGCGTCTCTGGAACTCAATAAAGACTGTTATTGCCGAAGTCACAGTTCCAACTAAAATAGATATTACCCCGGATGCCTTCTCAAAGTTTTTTCGGGAAAAAATTGAAACCATTCGTGCCTCCACATCTCACGCCCCTCTGCCAATATTCACTATCAACTCTAAAGGAACTTTGTCTTCCTTCAAACCTACAACGCTTGAAGAAGTAAAAAAGATAATTTCATGTTCGCCAAATAAGCAGTGTAGTCTTGATCCTATACCAACTTGGTTATTAAAAAAAAAAATGTGTCAATGTCTTAGCTCCATTCCTAGTTCATGTTTTCAATAAATCTCTCAGTACAGGTGATTTCCCTGAACCACTAAAATCAGCTGTAGTTACACCAATATTAAAAAAGTCACAACTAGACCCTGATAACTTAGGTAATTATCGACCCGTCTCAAATCTACCTTTCGTGTCAAAAATCCTGGAGAAAATTGCTGCTACTCAAATAACCAGTCACTTGAATTCAAACAAATTATTAACAAATCGACAATCCGCATATAGAAGGTTTCACTCAACAGAAACCGGACTTCTTCGTATGCTGTCAGATATAACTCTAGCCATAGAATCAGGTAAGTTAGCACTTATCTCACTCTTAGACATGAGTGCAGCGTTTGACACGATTGATCACGACTTCCTCATTAAGAGATTAGAGGAAACATTTGGTTTGAGTTCCGATATCAAAAATTGGCTGGCGTCATATTTATCCAATCGCTTGCAAGCCGTGAAGGTTGGAAATAAACTCTCAAACTTCGAAAGACTTTCTTCAGGAGTGCCCCAGGGTTCCGTTTTAGGTCCACTTCTTTTTATCCTTTTTACAAATGATGTCGCCAAAATAATCGAGTCATTTGGTCTCTTGTCACACTGTTACGCTGACGATCAGCAAGTTTATTTTTACTGCACTCCAAACGAAGTCAGCAGTCTCAAAATTCGTGTAGCTGAATGCCTAGAAGCAATAACTCGTTGGATGTCTTCAAACAAGCTAAAGCTGAACCCATCTAAGACTGAGTTTCTCTGGGCGGCCACAAACAAACGCCAACATTTCATAGACGATTCGCCTATTTCCATTTCCGGCAGCGATATTATTCCCAAGACAACCGTCAAACTTCTTGGCGTTAATCTAGATTCAGACTTTTCGCTTAAAAGTCAAATAAATAGAACTGTAAGCACCGGTTTTTTTCACTTAAGACAACTCAAATCCGTCCGAAGAAATCTTCCTACAGAGGCGACAAAACTACTAATCAACTCTTACGTAGTCTCGCGACTCGATTATTGTAACGGTATCTATGCTAGCCTTCCAAAATATCAAACTGACAAACTTCAATCCGTTTTTAACGCAGCGGCACGGCTCATAACCGGAGTCTCTAAATATTCACACATTTCAGAACACCTTCGTAACCTTCATTGGCTCAAGTGCCCTGAAAGAATCCAGTACAAATTGTGCTGGATGGTGTTTAAATCAATCAATGAAATGGCCCCACCTTATATCTCTGAACTATGTGTCCCGGAAAATACTGGTCCGAGGCAGTCAACCCTTAGATCAGCAACATCATCAGCTATAGGCAGACTAATGGAACCTAAACGCAAGCCAAATACAAAGTTTGGAGATCGCGCTTTTGGAGTATCTGGGCCTAAGGCTTGGAATAAACTCCCTCCGGAACTAAGATGCATAACAAGCCCAACAGAATTTAGGTCCAAATTAAAAACCTACCTTTTTGGGCTCTCATATCCTTAATTTAAATAAACCTATCTGAGAGTATCATACTTTTATTTTCTATGATATGTCTTAATTACACTTTTCTAATTAATTTTCTAATTACTTGAATCTTTGCACATCAATCTGTCTCGTTACGAATCACATTTAGGAAGATAAAATCTTGTACTACTGTACCGCCCACTATAAAATGTTGCTTTTGATTTCCAAAATACACTCATCAAAGAATGTATTTTATACTAATATTAAAATATATTTCAGGATTAAACACATATAACAAGTGTACCCAATAATGTCCTCTGCGTGCGAACTATATCTAAATTTCTTAATAGACAATAAGTGTTAATTTCAAGCGACCTCCCAGGTAAGTATGGACCTGTATACATTTTTAAGAAGCATCGCGTTCATTGGTCGAGACATTGTACATATATTTTCTTATGAACCTGTGGATGCAATTTTTAGCCATTAGTTGTTTTAATTGTTTGTCTAGTTTGTAGTTTTTCTAGATTTTATAAATGTATTGTAAGTTTGTGCAGCGCCCTTGAGGTGATTTTTCACAAAAACGGCGCTATATAAATCATCCAATTATTATTATTATTATTATAGCGCTCTATTGCTTGTCTGTTAGTATTCTGCAGCTGTCTAGTTCACAAATGTCAAATATGATTGACGTACGACGCCATTTGCTAAAATTATAACATCTTCCGATAGGGTGATTAATTTTGCGTCACCTTGTATATATATATAATATTGTATTGTATATAATATTGTATCTCTGTAAATACAAAGAAACGACAATCAAGTTTATTAAGTCAACTTCCTTTTCTGATTTATTCCAACAATCTATATTCTTTTGGTCGGCCGTCGTCTAGGGGTAAGGCTCTTGACTTCAATCCGAAGGGCGCGGGATGGAATCCGGGCGTGCGCAAAAAAAAATTTGATTAATTTGTGTTTTTCCACAATTAATTAGTTAAAAAAATATATATATTTAGTGTATTTGCGGCACGTTCCAGAGTGAAGATACAGTCTGGCGTAAAACCAATTTCATAATTTTGAAATTTTCTCATTTAAGAAAATTGGTATATAAATTCACCTTTCTTTTCTCCATAATTTTAAATAATGGCCTAGAACCAAAGATATTTGCCTAAAACACCTTGAAGGAGGATAGCCAGAAATATTTGGAAAAAATTACATTTGAAAAATATTTGTTAAGGTGTGCAAATTTTAAAATAAGTCTATATCTATACTTCTAAACTAATATTATAAATGCATGGCAGGCAGGATCAGGAGAGACTGGTTTAGGGAGACCTTTTGACCTCTCCAGCCGAAATCTCTTGACCCATCACATTGCACCGCAGTGGGAGGAATGGATTCATACGTCTATATTTCCTGGACACATTGAACACCAGATTCCTTCCAATCCCCTCGTACCTTATTCCTTACCAAAATTTCTCCTTTTCTTCCTTTTCACAAAAGAATCTCCACACAGCATCCCCAAAGATGACATAGACCCTTACGGTTTTTTTTGCTACTGTGCCTCCTGTGTGGAACCAATGTAAAAATAACGTTAACGTTTGTTAAATAAATCATAAATTTTAGAAATAAGGAAAACCAAAAACAGCGAATATTATAATATATTTATAATAATAATAAAATAAAAAATAAAACTTAAAATATTTCATGTATTCAATTTATTATTATTTATTTATATACAAGAGTGATTGAAATATTATGTTGTACAAGTGTAACTAAAAAAAATGTTTCAAACATTATTTTTTTTAAAGTACTGCCATGTAATTATTGTAATAAGTGACAGCTATTTCGTCTTCTGAAGGCATTATCAAACTGTCTAAGAAACGTTTGTCTGAACGAAATAGCGAATTTAATGTTATTAATGACCAAATTCTTTTTACTTACAGCCACATCCAAAATTATTTAGTTTTCACAATAATACCTTATTATTCACCCTCTTCCCTTGATACTCTGCCCCCACTAGTTTTAACAGTGTTCGTGTTGTTTCACTTATTGAAGTTGACTATTGAGTCAAAGAAGTTGTCACTTCAATTATATATTTATTTATTTATTTATTTATTTATTTATTTATTTATGTATTTATTTATTTATTTATTTATTTATTTATTTATTTATTTATTTATTTATTTATTTATTTATTTATTTATTTATTTATTTATTTATTTATTTATTTATTTATTTATTTATTTACGCCTTGAAGGCTTTTAAATGTTTTATAGTTACATAAGTTATCATAATTACATAAGTTATTTAACATTGTATTAAAAATTATGAGTAGAATTAAAAAGAAATGAAAATATTAGCATAATAATTATAAAATTTATGTCAGAATTTTAAAAATTTCTGATATAAATTTTGGTAAAGAATAAATGAAAATTTCAACGGAACTGAATTTATTACCAAGCCTATGTAATCTTTGGATTGGGGAGTTAATGAAAAAGTTAATTTTTGGCGGATAAACAAAGAATAGTTTTGGAAGTCTCGTGTCACGATTTGGTACTCGGAATGTTATTAGTTTTGTTAAGTCAAGTGCGTCAAGTGATCCATTAACTAATTTGAATAAAAGTACCAGATCGCTCTCAGTTTTTCTACACGATAAGTCAGTTAAATTAAGTAGTTTCATTAAATTATCATAATTAATTTGTTCAATGGGTATAAAGAGTTTGAAATTAATGAATCTTAAAAATTTATGTTGAACTCTCTCAATTTTTAATTGATGTGTTTTACAGTATGGGGACCAAATAGTTGAATTGTGTTCCAAATTACTTCTAACTAAGGCAGTGAAGAGAATTTTAAATGAAAAAAGTCACGTAAAATCTTTAACTGTTTTTAAAATAAATCCCAAACATTTCATAGCCTTATTAATAACTTCATTAATGTGTGGAACAAATGTTAATTTTTCATCAAATACGATACTCAGGTCCTTGATTTGAGCAACTTTTTAAGAGAAATATTGTTGATACTATAATGAGACATAATAGGATTTTTGTTTCTGCAAAAAGATATAAATTGACACTTATCAATATTTAAAAACAGTTCATTATTATTACACCAATCCTGTAAGCGATCGAGATTAGATTGAAGGATATTACAAATTACAAATTACATATTCGAAGTTAGAAAATTTTGAGCGTACTTCGGGCACATAGACAGGCCCTCTGCGCTTTTCTTTGAGTTTTCTCTTCAGTGCTTGATGTTATAATATTCAAGTTTTCCCTAATTACTCAGCATTATCAACGCTTGTTTCCCTACTTTTATGCGAAGGTGCTATACTATCCCCGTTCTGTTACGAGGCGGGTTTTGACTGTCAGATGTGGGAATAAACTATTCGTTTCACCAACATAATTATATACAAAACAAATTATTTCGTTTTCTAAATTTTAAAATGGGTATTCCAGCAATTATGTTAAACAATAACAATATTTTAAACGATATGAATATGCTAAAATTGTAAGACAGAAGAATTTTCACTGATTTAGTATTTTTATATAAAATTCTAAATGATTTAGTTGATAGTCCGGTATTATTTGAATTGATAAGCTTTCAAATTCCACTTCGTAATACTAGAAGTCAGGATTTATTTCAGTGCAGAAATTCTGGGACTAACTACCACATGTATTCTTCTTTGCCCAGAATACTAATGGAGGGAAACAATTCTACCAAGTCAGTGGACATCTTCAATTTATCTTTGAATAATATACTATATACAATAAATATGTATTTTTCTTACTATGCTATAAATGTAAAAGCCCCGAAAAAGGGGGTTTATTAATAAATAAATAAATAATAATAACTTAGAAAATTGTTCCCATACATTCGAAATAACGGTTGTGACTAAGTAAAAATTCAGTAACAGGACGGTGTAGCGATGTTCGAATTTGAATGATTCGTTATTTTTAATGGAGTTCCCACTCTCTTCTTTCCCGTATCCTTCCCTCCCCACTACCTTCAGCCTCACAACATACCCCTATTGGGATGACATAGTCTCAGGTGCCCGGGTTCATGCAGTGAGATTACATTGAGCGGTTTACAAGCTATTAGCCGGTAAGTTTAAAAGCGGGCGAATCGGCGAGTGAGATTGTCATGATGACACACAAAACTGTCTACTCGCTCAGTAGCGACAGTAGCAACTAAAATAACGACTATCGCGCCAACCAATTCTGTCGACATTTTGTAGAAAACTTAGGCTCGCAGCTAGCGCCACACGCTAGCCAGTAGCGAGAATAACGACTCCCGCGAGAACTAATTCCGACATTTACAAAATCATCTTGGAGCACATGCTGGCGAGTAGCTAGCAAAGTTGACCACCTTTCAACTTTTTTCGTAGATTGTCCACAATCAGTTAGTTAGATAGTAATACGATTTACTAACAGATATTGAATTTCCCAGATAGTAGCTTGTAAACTCGCTCAATGTCATCGAATTTAGTTTAGTTTAGTTTAGAGGCCCCTGTAAATAAGTACCCTGTATGTATTATATGTATATAAAAATGTACTTACCAGGGGAATATAATCGTCAAGAGGGCAAAGACTTTTTGGGTTACTACATTAGGGCTGATATTTTTTCTACATTAGCCATATTTTTTCTTCACAAAGCAAAACATATTTCTCGATCAAGATTGCAACAAGCGAGGTGACGTGAATAATGGTGATATTTTTTGTTAGAATTTGGTCCTAATTGCCCCGAGTTAATGGATCTATGGCAGCCGTAACATAGAGGAAGATTATATTCAAAGTAAAAAATACAAGTCGAAATCCTCGGCGTTCCCCGGGCTTTACCCCGTTAATGGTGAAATCCGTAGACATATGAATATTAGTAGACCTATCCTAAGTGATAAAAGCGTATTATTTCCCCCTCCCCATACCGGTTCCAATTGGAGCCGGCTGGGCTCGCATATGGCCTCGCGCGAATCTAGAAAATGTGACGTCACCATTCTTGTGCGAACCAGTGTCGAGCTCTTATCGGTACATTTTACGAAATAACACGGCAAAAATGGTTGCTTGTGCTATGAAAACGTGAAAAATAGAATTGAAAAGGAAAATAAACCCAATAGCCGTATTACATTCCATAGGTGAGCATTATTTTACTTTATTTTAAGCTTATTCAGATCAGATAATATGATCAGTTTTAGTAACATATACATATGTAGGCGTTTTTTAAGTGTGCTCGTCGCTGTTAAATTATGAAACATTTGTACAGCTGTCTTAATTAAATACGGCAACAAAATATTCGACTCTGAAAACAGGCGAACTTTACTTTGCCGTATTGGGACTTCGCAAATTTGTTCATAATGTGGCGAGCAATTCGCGCTCCCATGTAAAAAGGTCTATTCATTCAAAAGCAGATTTTACATTTAAGAACTAAATGATGATTTTACTCTTAAATTGCGAGATGCCTATATACTGTCAGATTGATTTATTGACGAATCACTTATCATCACAGTCATTTTTCCCCTCTGCGTCCCGCTATAGTTGGTTTTTACCCCTCTCCTATCAGTTCTCGTCTATTATTCATATGTCTATGGTGAAATCATTATTTTAGAATAATCTTTACTATGAACAAGTTTATGTTATGAGCACCAAAAATATTTTTTAGATAAATTGAAATTTTTTCTATCGTTTCGCTTGAGTAGAATTAAAATAAAATGAATGTTTCTTTGTTTGTCCCTTGTGCACAACAATCATTCACCCGATTGCAATGAAACTTTGGTGATTTTATGTGTGCACGCTCACAAAGGTTTCTGTATGTACTGATGAGCTCTGGCGTTGTTAAATTCGTACACAAATCTTGCAATAGATGGCGCGCGATTTGTTTGAAAAATGAGTGCATTTCATTTCATATTTTCAAAACTCTGCTCTAGATACTAATCAAATCCACACCGCCGCCCGCCACATGTTGCTTGACGTGGATTGATGACCAGATCTGAATAACCAGGTACCTCTCACCTTCCCCTTTCCTATCTCCTTCCCTGTGTCACTACCTTCAGGGGTATTTCACCATCCTCATGATAACTTATCCATAGAAAAACATATAAACAATTTAAAAAAATAAATTATTAGGTATACGTGAAATGTTTTCATTAATATTATCGTTGATTTGGAGGATTTCGGCAGATTATCTATTTTTATGCTAATTATTTATATTTTGTGTTACCTGTATTATGTTCATTCTTATATTTTGTGTTACCTGCATTTCGATAATACTTATATTTTGTGTTACCTGCATTTTGATAATTCTTATATTTTGTTACGTATATTTTGTTTATTTTTGTATTTTGTGTTACTTGCATTTTGTTAATTCTTATATTTTGTTACGTATATTTTGTTTATTTTTGTATTTTGTGTTACTTGCATTTTGTTAATTCTTATTTTTTATGTTACCTGCATTTTGTTAATTCTTATATTTTGTGTTACCTGCATTTTGTTAATTCTTGTATTTTGTGTTACCCGTCTTTTGTTAATTCTTATATTTTGTGTTACCTGCATTTTGTTAATTCTTATATTTTGTGTTACCTGCATTTTGTTAATTCTTATATTTTGTGCTACCTGCATTTTGTTAATTCTTGTATTTTGTGTTACCCGTCTTTTGTTAATTCTTATTTTTTGTGTTACCTGCATTTTGTTAATTCTTATATTTTGTGTTACCTGCGGTTTGTTAATTCTTATATTTTGTGTTACCCGCATTTTGTTAATTCTTATATTTTGTGTTACCTGCATTTTGTTAATTCTTATATTTTGTGTTACCTGCATTTTGTTAATTCTTATATTTTGTGTTACCTGCATTTTGTTAATTCTTGTATTTTGTGTTACCCGTCTTTTGTTAATTCTTATATTTTGTGTTACCTGCATTTTGTTAATTCTTATATTTTGTGTTACCTGCATTTTGTTAATTCTTGTATTTTGTGTTACCCGTCTTTTGTTAATTCTTATATTTTGTGTTACCTGCATTTTGTTAATTCTTGTATTTTGTGTTACCCGTCTTTTGTTAATTCTTATATTTTGTGTTACCTGCATTTTGTTAATTCTTATATTTGGTGTTACTGTATTTTGTCAATTCTTATAGTTTATGGTACCCATATTGTGTAACTTAATTTTTATTGTAATTTTTCAAAAAATGATGGTACTGCGTTTTACGTTAAAGCTCTTTGGGCGTTTAAATAAAATAAATTATAGCGGCACGTCATAAATTGAATGAAAAACATATTCGTTGAAAATCCAGATTATATAATCACTTCCAAGAATTTTCCTTTGTGTACCTCATTTAAAACGGTTTCTTTCTAAAAACAATGTCTAAAGCTTAACGTACAAAATAAAATCATTAGATGTATTTAAAATACCGACCCACATTGTATTGTAACAAATAAAACTTACATGACCCACAAAATGTAACCCTCGAAAACCTTTGTGACCAAACAACGCTAAACAAAATACCGGAAACAAAGTTTGGTAATTTTTTCCATTGTCGGCTACAGTAAAGTGTTAGGGGTGAAAACCGCTTTAGGGGTTTAGACAAATAAGAATAATTACATTGTATTTGGACTACCCTCTTCTGTATCTGATACGGCCTTTTCACCCCATAACTTCCACCCCCCGTTACAAGTGAATTCGTAAAACACGTTTGAATTTGTATTTTTTTGTGAATACTGCACGAGGGCCTCAATTGGATTATGGCACCTCAATAGGGGTATATTGTAAAGCTGAGGGGGTATTTCACGATCATTTTGATATCTTATTTAAAGGATAGCGTATATTTTCGGTTAACGATTTTTTTAAGTGAAACTTCTATAGCACGGCTGTGATTTGGATTTCGGACGAAACGGAATTGACGATTAGTGCACCTGCGACGGTTCCATGCCAACTGAGAATAAATTCAACTCAACACCTAAAAAATTCAACACCTCCTTGAAAAGTCGTTAAAAGCTATGAAAAAAATTATTTTAAATTAGCCGATAACCCTTACCTAACGTAACCTACTTAACCAATTTTTTATGTGTATCTTTAATCACTCTAAATGACTTATCTGAGATGGTTCTGAGTTGGTTCCATTTCGAGTTGTACGGTCACCACCTGCGACGCATCAACTGCGCTCATCAGACGCTTTGATAATGATGTCACTTTTTAAGGCTCTCCTATTGGTTGAGATATGAAACTGAAATTACGCGAGGTCTGCGCTCATTGGTCGCTTTGATTATGACCTCACTTTTCAAGTATTGGTTGAGATTGTTTTGGTAAAGTTTCACTTCTACCGCGTGTAAGCTGCATTCGATTTTTTTTATTTATTAAGTCTGAATTTACAATTCGGTACTCGAACCTTAGCATGGTGGCTTAATGGTCTAGTTTTCTACAAGAGACTCTACACAAAGCATCCAAAAAGAAGACACAGGCTACGAGCGAAATAATTTTCCTCTCGGCCTTCTCTCAGCTCTTGTAAAAAAAGCCTTACAAATTAATAATTTTAATATATAATTTTTCACAGGTCTGCGTAATTAAAATATAAAATTAGCTAGATAATTCCTGATTATTTCATTGATAAAAAAAACTTTTATTTTAATTTTTCCAATAAACATTTTATTTAAAATTTAATATTGCATTATGATTATCGTGGACAGTGTATAATATCAGGTAAATTAAATATTTAGTTAAAATGTAAAACAATCTCCAGGTGTTCTTTAGATAAGCGGATCAAATTACAAATGAAGCACAACTTTTAAAACGACTTCTGCCAAATTACTAGTCTAATTTATATGTTTCTCATTTAACGACCTATGTGACATTGATATCGATGGTCAAATCGTAACATTTGCTGACGATACAGTACTTCTCTGCCAGGCAGAAACATGGAATGAGGTATATACAAAGGCCGAAAATAATTTATCGGTGGTCAAAAATTGGCTAAACAACAACATTCTTACCCTTAACACAACAAAAACCAATTATATTACACACAGCATCACACAAAGAGGCCAACCTCCACCGCACACAGACCTTATCTTACATAACTGTGGTCAAACTTCTCGTACATGTCAATGCGAGCGAATTGAAAGGGTTAATCAGACTAAATACCTTGGAGTCATAATAGATGCCAACTTACGCTGGACTGACCACATATCTTACATCACAAACAAACTGAAACGAGTCATGCATCTCATAAAGTCAATTAAAAACATATTTCCAAGAACAATCCTCAGAACCATACTCTTTTCACTTTGTCAATCCATTATCTCTTATGGCATACTGGCTTGGGGAAGTGCAACGAATACAACAATTGACCCAATAGAAAAAATTCAAAAGGCAACAATCAAACTTATCCTCCAAGTTCCTCGCTACACAAGCTCAAATGTAATTTTCGAAACACTAGACGTCATGACAATAAGACAACTGTATGCCAAATCTGTTCTACTTTACTTCTTCCAACATAAACTCCACGTTCCAATGCAAACCCAATTATCAATTAAAACCAGGGCCTCTACAAATAAAACACTAAATATACCGATAGCTCATACCTCACACGGGCAAAGAAACTTTAAGTACTACGCAACCAAACTATATAACTGCATGCCCACCACACTAACTACTAACTACAAATTCATCTACCATAGTTCTCAAAAAACACATAAAAGACTGGATCAAACAACAAGGTATTCAATTTACTCAAAAAATTATAACACCTAACCAAACATAACCCATCACAAATATAAAAAAAATATAATTAAATAAACTTTGTTTCGAGACAGAAAATATTACCACAATATCCGTGATTATACCATTGGCGCGTGGTCCATAGAAAAATATATCTACCGTTTATCAAGACAATTATTTATCTTACTCATAATCTAGATTCTAAGAACAACTGTATATATAGATCCCCACCGAAACTAATCTTTTAATTTATGTGTAGGATACTGCCGCCATGGGTCGACCCACAGTGCCCTTCTTGACAATATCAAGGAGGTTACAGTGTTTCTACTTAGGTCGACAGAATAGCACTTAATCCCAAACATGGGAACACCTCAGCACAGGTTCGCCTAGTGAGGTGTTCACAAAACACTACGACTAACCTATTTACATACAGTTACGGATCTTTAACATGTTTTTTTTTCTTATTAATAACCTATTATCTATGTAAACTATGTAATTATTTGTAAAGTGTATGTACAAGAATAGAAATAAATAAATAAAATAAATAAACTTAGGATTAGTCTACCAGTGTCGTGAAATCGAATTTACGTCATTTGCAGATGAGATTACGCAATATTATTTTATTATGATAAAAGTATTAAAATTATGCACTTTTTGCAATTATTTTTTGTATCATAAGTATTTAAAAATTTTCAACAACGTCTAAGCAAATAAAAAATATATATTTTTTTTAAATATATTAGTTTGTAACACCGTAAATAAAAAGATAAACCTAAATATTTTTATCACAAAACAAGAGGGCGGATCTTTTTTATGATTTTATTTGAACTTAAATTAAAATTCTGAAAAGTAGCTTTCTCAAATAATTTATTGATTTATTTTACTGCACGATTATATGATTTGAAATGTATGTTTTATAATATAAAATTAAGTTTGAAAATTTTACAAATCTGCCAACGACCTACGGTAAAACGTTATTGTACTAAAAATAAACATATTTTCTCACAAAGTTTAAAAAAAAGTTTTACTAGATAAAAGAACGGTCTTTTGAAATCAATTTAAAATTTTTTGTGGAAAAGAGTCAATGCGTCTAAAATTTTCTCTTAAACAAAAGCGGCGCTTTAATAATCATTCAAATAGTAGGTATTATTATTATTTGCTTTACATGAATTGAAGTAAATATTTTACTGAAATTCGTTCTACAATGTAGAGGACAGTTAATGGAATAGTCGTGTTCATTATTTTTTCCGTTTCCCCGTAGAGATTTTGTTTCTCAGAGTACTTGTCGAGTGCTCGTCGAGCGCTGTCGAGAGGTTGTCGCTTGAAAAACGTTTTAAGCCGTCTCGATAATACTTTCAATATAAGTGCCTACGCAGTGCCATTATTCTAACGAAAAATATCCCTTGCAAACTTATCCGCAAAACGTTCGCCGTTAAATGATTTTTTTAATCATTGCTCAATATTTTACGGCACGAAACGTAAAACCATTACAAACATAAAATAAAGGAACAGTGAGAAAGAGATAGATGTTTACATAATGTGCCTCTTTCTCTCCATTGCTGTGTAAGATTTTAATTTCACACTTTCTTAGGCCCTCCGTTCATGGATATACTTACAAACTACGTGATTGTGACACAACCACAAGTACCCTGCAGATGCACTACTTTTTAAAGCTGGTTTCCGTACACGGCGCTACACGAATTATACTGAACTTGATCATTTTTCACGTGCAGCCGTGGAGTTAACGCAATGTCAAATGACTTTTTTTCCAACATTAATCTATGCCTTCTCTACTAAATCCTTTCTTGCGTGTTCTGGTAACGTAAAGTTATATAAACACGCATTTTTTCCACTTCCAGAACAAATCTAACATTACTTTCATGTTCAGACGCCATTTCTGTCAAACGTCAAACGAAAGTAGCAGACACGAATGCTGCAACGCGTAGCGCGCTACCGACTTCAACCCGACATCCGTCGCGTAGCGCCGTGTACGAACACCAGCAAAATTGTATGGCGGGTACCCACGAGCGGTGCGCGTGCTACGCGCATCAGGCTCGAATAGCTTGTAAGTAGCTCAAAGCTCATGTACGGAGGGTCTTACTGTTCCTTTATTTTATGTTTTGTCTCTTTCTGAATGTTTATATAAACTATATTTTGTTCAGTTTATGTTTCCGTGTAATGTTAACCCCTTCCACCGCCCCCCCCCCCCCCTCCCCAAAATCATCCCTCCCACTATCCTTCTGAACAGGTCTCATTACACATTAAGTGAATACCTCACATAGGTACAACTGTTTTTATATTTATGTTTGTATAATAAATTAAAACAAACTCAATTTGTATTACACCACTTTTATATTTATATTTCATTTGTGTTCATTTCTGTATAACATGTTAGGTTAACTGGAAGAAATAGGATGTAGGTACCTATAAGTTATACCTTTTGTACTAAATGAAAATTTTGTACAATAAATGATTTTGATTTTGATTTTGATTTTAATAAAATCTTTCTCATTTTGGTACTTTTTATTTTTATTTTTTTTATTTTATTTTATTGATAAACAGAAACAAACAGTACATTAGTTACAATGGTGAAACAATTTACAATTATTAAGTACATTTCATGATGGGTACCTATGACATGTTTCTTTGTAGTGTCTATGTATATTAAGTAAATTACCGGGTGATGTGCGTAGTGGGTAGGTGTGTGTGTGTATGTGTGAGTATGTGTGAATGTGTGAGTATGTGTGTATGTATGCGCATTGAACAATTTATATCATTGACATGATGCTCTTTTTAAATTTGGGCAGTGAATCGAAGAAAATGTCGATGTTAGAATTTAGACAGATAGTATTAAACGTATGAAGAGCACGATTGATTGGCGAATTAGCTGCTGCATTTGTCTTGTAATTGAGCGTGTGAAATAGTTCTGTATGGCGTGTGCGTCTTACTGGTATATTAAAATTAACTAGGGAAAGAAGTTCAGTACAGTCAATGTTATTATTTAAAATTTTGTGTATGAATGTCAAGTCAGCTATTGCTCGCCTTTGTTGCAAAGTTTGAAATGTGCAGTCGAAGTTATTGTTGAATTTGAAGGTAAGATATTTTATAAATTTGTTTTGAATTTGTTCTATGCTATCTATGTATACTTTGTACTGCGGGTTCCAAATTGGCGAGGCAAATTCCAGTGTACATCTGACTAATGCAAAATATAACAATACTATTGTACGCGGGTTACTGAACACTTTACTTATTCGAAGAACAAAACCAAGCATTTTATATGACCTGTTAACGATCGAGTCGATGTGCTTATTAAATATAAGTTTGCTGTCAAGGTAAACGCCAAGATCTTTACATTCCGTTTTAGAGATGACAGGTTCATTATTGAGTGAATAATACTTAAATATATGTTTATTTCTGGTGAATGTCATAGTGTGACATTTGGAAACATTGATATCTAAACAGTTAACTTTGCAATACTTGCAAAGCCTATCTAGATCACTTTGTAACGCTTCACAGTCAGAGAGAGAATGCACAACTTTGTATATTTTCATGTCGTCAGCGTAAAGTACATATTTGGAATTTTGAAAACATGATCCAATGTCGTTTATATAGATGTTGAACAAGAGCGGACCTAGGTGGGAACCTTGCGGGACTCCAGATATTACCGCTATAAATTTTGAAAAGACACCGTTTATTAATATTACCTGATTGCGATTACTAATATAGGACTTAATCCATCTAAACAGGTCGCCATGTATACCGAGTAGGATGAGTTTTTTTAAAAGAATTGAGTGAATTACGCGGTCAAAGGCTTTCGAAAAGTCTGTATACATAGTATCAACCTGCTCCTTATCATCCATCTTGCTATGCAAGAAGTTAATGAAAAGGGCGAGGTTGGATGTTGTAGACCTACCTTTCATAAATCCGTGCTGATTCGGCGTAATGATTGTCGAAATAGTCGAGTACAATTGATCAAAGACAATTTTTTCAAGAACCTTGCTTAATATAGGAAGTTGGGAAATTGGTCGGTAGTTTTTAACGTCATGTTTATCACCAGTCTTAAAAATTGGTGTGATAACAGCTGATTTCCATTTAAGAGGAAATGATCCTTCTGTTAATGATTTTTTGTAGATGGCGCAAACCGGAAGACAGATATATTTACTGCAGTTAAGTATAAAGATTCCGGGCAGCCTGTCTATTCCTGGACCTTTTTTAATATCTACACTTGAAAGGTATTTTAAGGTGATTTCTTCGTTTATTCTGATTGTAGATATTAATGTATTATCAAGAGGATCTTCCTTATTATTAGCATCATAAGCTGGAATCTCATTTGTAAAAACCGTTGAAAAGTAATCAGCAAAAAGGTCCGTGACTTCTTTGCTGTCGTGTGCTGTTGTAGAATGATGTGTCATATGTTCAGGTATAGTAGGAGATTTTCTTTGTGTCTTAACATAACACCATATTTTTTTAACATTATTTTGTATGTCGGATTCCAATTGAGCAATATAGGTTTTATGATTAAGACTACAAATCTTCTTTTGTCTTTTGCGGAGTAATGCGAAAGATTGATAATCCAATGGATTCTTGTGGCGTTTCCAGGCACGAAAAAACTTTAATTTTTCTTTCGTTATATTAATTAAAGGCGCCGAAAACCATGATGCAAATTTAGTTGATCTAGTTAGATGCACAGAATTTTTAAGTTAGTTTTAAGTCTGCTAGTGAATGACGTGGTTGTGTCGAAACCGGTCGCAGAAAATTAAAAATTAAAGTAACAAATAATAATAATAATAATAATAGCCTTTATTCAGACAGTAAATTATATAACATTATTTATAATAAACTTTTCACTTATCATGCATCGACTCCCTGTCTGTATGTCACTAGTTGACAAAGGCCTCCTCCAACTGTCGCCATTTCTCTCTATCATTAGCTGTTCTTGTCCATGTACCACCTGCCACGGCTTTGATGTCGTCAACCCACCGTCTAAATGGTCTACCTCGTTTTCTCTTCTTGTCACTTGTGAACCAATTCATGACTAATTTTGACCATTTTTCACTTCCTCTAATTGTGTGGCCTGACCACTTCCACTTTAGCTTTTTTATTGTTTTTATGGCATCTTTTGTTCTTGTTTGCTTCTTAATGGTTGCAATTTTTATTCTATCGGACAGTCTTTTCCCCATCATACTTCTTTCCATGGAGTTTTGACATGTTTCGAGCTTCTTATTGTGAGTTTTTGTGAGTGCCCAAGTTTGGCAACCATAAGT
Source organism: Glyphotaelius pellucidus (assembly GCA_936435175.1). Taxonomy (NCBI): domain Eukaryota; kingdom Metazoa; phylum Arthropoda; class Insecta; order Trichoptera; family Limnephilidae; genus Glyphotaelius; species Glyphotaelius pellucidus. The sequence continues at coordinate 21,246,020 of OW386561.1, read as the reverse complement.
AAGTACAGGAAGTATGCAGGTGTCAAAAAGTTTCCGTTTGATAGCTATCCTGATTTCACTGTTTTTCATTATTTCTTTCAAACCCCAATATTGTTTCCAAGCATTTCCAATACGTCTGTCTACTTCTTTTGTGGTTAAATCTAAAGGAGAAATGATTTGACCTAGGTATACATAGGTATACAAAGTAACAAATATACATTGATAATTAAAACTCTTCAAAAACAAAATGATCAGTTTAATTTTATACCCTGAAGATGGTTGTGTTAAGCGAAACCGGTTGGTATTTAAAAAATAAATCAAAACATCGTGGTTACAATCAAAGTAATTGCTTTATTTCGTAAAACAATATTTATAAAATAATATTTATTTTAGTGGCATCGCAACGCGTGCCAGGTAATCCAAGCCAGGCAAAGTTGAACCATTGATTTTCAAAAGAAAAATTATATAATTTTTTTTTATTTATCACGTACACCACTACGGCAAGCAGGGTTCGTTTGATAGATTCTCCCATCTTAACGAACGGGTTGCAATCTTTAGAGCACAGGCGTCGGGTGGGAATGCTATCCATGCTCTACCGGTATTTCAATGGAAGATGCTCTGAGGAACTAGCGTCATTGATCCCTTCGGCACCGGTGCATAGTCGGGAGACACGCCAAACGCGCGCCCAACATATGTACACGGTTGACATTTGTCACATGAGAACGGGTCGTTTTTTCGACTCGTTCTTGAGTTCAATAGCTCGGCTATGGAACGATTTGCCGGCATCTGTGTTTCCTCCCTCCTACAACATGGGTCTCTTCAAGACCAATGTTCATTCCTTCCTCTCCTCAAAAAGACCCTCCACACAGCATCCCAGATGACATAGGCCCTGAGGGGAATTATTTTCCTCAAGGCCTCCTGTGTGGAGTTAATGTAAAAAAAAAAGAAAGGGTTCTGTTTAAAATTATTATTGTTCATTTTTTGTTTCAGCGTCGTCTCAACCCAGCGCGCTTCGAGCTGTCTCCGGACAGGCGGTTCATCCTTCTCGCTCTGAACGTGCAGAAACTCTTCCGACACTCCTACCTGGCGCAGTATAGCGTCTATGACATCCTCACCACGTAAGTACTGCTCTATATCAAGATAGACAGTAGGTACAAGCCTGGGTATTTTATTTTTTGTAATTAACTCCACACAGGAGGCGCTGAGGCAAATAAGAAGCAAATCAGGTGTACATATCACAAGTGCGCCCCCACGGTTGAATTTGGCAGCCACCTCTGGTCTGGAGCCCCAAAATACCTGAAAAAAACCCTCGAATCTGTGCAAAAACGGGCGGTCCGTATGATAGATTTCTCCTAACTTAACAAACGGATTGCAATCTTTAGAGCACAGGCGTCGGGTGGGAATGCTATCCCTGTTCTACCAGTATTCAAAATCGTCATTGATCCCTTCGGCACCGTTGCTAATCGGGAAACACGCCAAACGCGTGTCCAACATATGTTACGGTTGACATTTGTCACATGAGAACGGGTCGCTTCTTCGATTTGTTCTTGTGTCGAACAGCTCGGCTGAGGAACGATTTGCCGGCCTCTGTGTTTCCTCCTTCCTACAACATGGGTCTCTTCAAGATCAATGTTCATTCCTTCCTATCCTCAAAAAGACCCTCCACACAGCATCTCAGCTGACATAGGTCCTGAGGGATTATTCTCCTCAGGGCCACCTGTGTGGAGTTAATGTAAAAAAAATAAGCGACCCGTTCTCATGTGACAAATAAATGTCAACCGTGTATATATGTTGGGCGCGCTTTTAGCGTTTTTTGACTGTGCCGAGGAGATCAATGATGCCAGTTCCTCGGAGTATCTTCCATGAATATTAATTCAAACAAGGATAACATTCCCACTCGACGCCTGTACTCTAAAGATTGCAATCCGTTTGTTAAGATAGAAGAATCTATCAAACGGATCGCCCGTTTCTGCACAAAGTCGGGGGTTTTGTTGTTATTTTAGGTCTCCAGATCAAGGGTGGCTGTAAAATTATACCGTGGGGCGCTATTGTGTACTATTAAAGTATCTGTGGGCCCTGTACAGTACGTCCAGCTTTTGAGAGGCTAACTTAACTCTGGCTTCGATAGAGCCCCTACTGAGCTGGTCACTTAGAGTTATACCTAGCGTATCAATGGAAGGCCTGTTGGTGAGGTTGGTTCCGTTTGAGACTAGATTTTCATTTCGATCCTTTTTAGCCGTAATCAGACATGTTTGGGTATTTGAAACATCAAATTCAACGAGGTTATTCTTACCCCAAGAGAAAACACTCTCGAGATAACTGTTCAATATCTACTTCATTCACTAAATCCGACGGCGAAACCCTTTTTTCATTCTGAATTATAGTTTTTCATTTATTTTAATGCAATTTTATTTCCACCAGCGAGTGATACATTATTATTTTTTTTATATGAAATACCGCACAAGAGTCCCAACTGCTCCCGTCTGGAGCCAGTGAGACTATGGCATCCCCAATTGGGGTATGCTGTGAGGCTGAAGGTAGTAGGGAGGGGAAGGAGATAGGGAGGAGGAAGGTGGGGAAGTGCCTGGCTATTCAGATCTGGTCACTAAACACGGCTTAAGCCATTTTAAGCAACGTTTCAATTCTGAACGTTGGTCTTACACCAGGGCGATACTGAGAGTATCTTCCACTCTGGAACGTGCTGCAAATATACTATATATAATTTTAAATTAATAAATTGTGAAATAACACAAATTAATCAAATAAAATTTATTTGCGCACGCCGGGTTCGAACCCGCGACCTTCGGATTGTGAGTCGAAAGTCTTACCTCGGGACTACGGAGGGCGTCTATTGTTGTAAATGTATTATAAAGTGTCTTTGTTCCGATTCCGAGTACAGTTTAACAGTAAGTATTGATTTATCGAAAGCATTCACTTTTAAAAACCTGTAAACCATTGAATACCTCTCTCATATTCTAAAATAAGCTAAAGCAATTCAAAATAAGCCTTACCAAACCAATTCCACTCAAAGATCAACCCAAAAATAAAAGGATCACCATAATCCAAAGGTAAAGTTAGGGAATACTTTCCAAGACAAAGGAGCAAGATACTATAACACGTTGTAAGTTTTTAAAGCTGCTTGACTTTAAACAAAACCTGTTAAAATAGATTGTCAACAGGTTTAATGTTATAACCCAGAAGTGTCATCCAATTTTCTTAACAGCGAGCTTGGAACAAAAATATATTATTTATTTAAATGAAGACACTATGAGCGAAACTCAATCGAAAATCTGGAAACATAAAATTCAGAAAAAGATATTGGCACCTCTGAGACTCGAACCGAGGACCTCTCTCTTTCCGGGTGAGCGCGCTGTCCACTGCGCCAAGGCGTCAATATCAAATTCACTTCGGTCACTTTTAACCGTATCATGTTTTGACTAAGAACCGCCCATATTATCTTCATTTCAAAGTCAATAGATGTCGCATATTAAATAAAATGGATAAAAATTTGTCCAGACACCATCTAGATTGCATTTGGTTCGGGTTTGAATCTTGCAATCATACATAAAGTTGTCAGCCAATAAAATATTCATTAAAAAATGAAAATAATATGGGTGGTTCTTAGTAGAAGTATGATACAATTAAATGATGAATTTGATATCGACACCCTGGCGCAGTGGACAGCGCGCTCACCCGGAAAGAGAGAGGTCCTGGATTCGAGTCCCAGAGGTGCCAATATCTTTTTCTGATTTTTCTGTTTCCAGATTTTTTATTGAGTTTCGCTCATAGTGTCTTCATTTAATTAATTGTTGCAATTTGAGGTTTTATTCATAATAATAATAATTTAAAATAAAAATAATAATATATTATTTATTTTTGGAATAACTAAGGGCCGTCTGTTTTTAATAGAAAGCTAAATCGTCAAAGCAAAATTTAAAGTTTAACTGTTAGTTAAAGTAACAACGATGTTAAGTAGGACCACGCGCTGCTTCAGGTGTACTTTTGCTAAAATAATAGTCAGTGTGGCCAGTCTGAAAAACAAAATCGAAATAATGTGAAAAAACCTGCTGATTTATCCAACATAAACAGCGTTGCATTCGTCACGCTGGAGTTTATAAATGCCGTTATTTTAAATTTAGGTTCCTTTACTTTTTGATATTTTAAAACTAGATTCAAAGAACACATGAGGGAGCGGACGGTGCGATTGGCAGAGACGGGGGACGAAATGAAAGGCGAGCAGTCGGTGTAGTGAGTCGTTTCGTTTATTTGGCTATGAAGCGAATGTCGGTGAAGAGGTTACAGGATGTGTGCAAAAGTGCCGTAGAGTGAAGTGTTGCAGGTGATAATGGTGATGCGCGGCGGAGCAGACCTCGGGTCTACAGGTCACCAGCGTGACGGTGGAGAATGACCTGACCTTCCAGGTCGTCGCTCGACGCTCGAGTAGCGGAGGTGAACGACGATGACTCGGTGATTTGAGCCATCTGCAGGTAATCCTCGTGAGACAAAAAGGATGATATCAGCGATTGCAAGATGCGATGGATCTCGGTAATCTGAGATGATGAGCTGCTTACCATTTCTGCGTCCGTTTCGCTTATATAGGCGACTGGTAGAGTAGACATCCGGGTAATACGAGAAGGTTCAAAATCAAAATCATTTATTGTACAAAATTTTCATTTAGTACAAAAGGTATAACTTATAGGTACCTACATCCTATTTCTTCCAGTTAACCTAACATGTTATACAGAAATGAACACAAATGAAATATAAATATAAAAGTGGTGTAATACAAATTGAGTTTGTTTTAATTTATTATATAAACATAAATATAAAAACAGTTGTACCTATGTGAGGTATTCACTTAATGTGTAATGAGACCTGTTCAGAAGGAATGTTTTTAGTGATGACTTAAATTTGAGTGTATCTGGTATTTGTTTAATATCATGTGGAAGGTTGTTATATACTTTAATGGCCATGTAAAAGGGTCCTTTTTGGAAAATTGTTTTGTTTGCTTTTGGTATTAATAAATTTTCTGTAAACCTTGTAGCGTATTTATGTGTAGAGTTTTTTTGTGGAAACTTTTCTGGAGATGATCGCACTAACATGCATAACTCCATTATGTATATGTCGGTGACTGTAAGAATTTTCAAATTTTTAAATATAGGTCTACATGAATCCCGATTAGCAGAGTTTGTCATTTCTCTTAAACATCTTTTTTGGATGATAAAAACATCTTTGGCGTTTACTGAGTTTCCCCAAAAAATAATTCCGTATTTTATTGTTGAATATACATAACCATAGTATGCGGCCATTACCGATTCGATGTTTGATATATTTTTCAGTGTACCTAGAACAAAAGAAAAGCTACTGATTTTGGCTATTTTGGATACATGTTCTTTCCAGTTTATATTTGCATCTAGTTGTATTCCCAGCAGTGAACAAGTTTGGGAAAGTTCGATAATATTATTATTGAAGTTTACATTTATATTTATAGGTGTAGCTTGCACTGGACAAAATTGTAAAACTTGAGTTTTGTTAGTGTTGAGTGACAGATTTTGTGATAACAGCCAATTTGCTATTGATTGGCACAATATTGATTGGTTCTCGAAAGCACTGGTCACTGTGTTTGCAGGCGACTGTTAAATCGGGTCCTTTCGAGGCGGTGACGGAATAATAATTAGCGAGCCAGCAGGTAAGTAGGTAGCTGCACTTTGTACAGCGTAGGTAGGTAGCTAGGTACATAGCAGTCTTATTAGATACTCGACTTGTCTCGATAATTCTTTGTTGTGAGACGCATCGCGACGATATCGTGATCCTTTTGGTAGGTGGCAGAAACGATATCGTGATCCGTTTCTTGGTGGCAGAAATCATTGTGCGACCACCACACAGTCACAATTTTCCAAACATCTCCAAGATAAAAATCACTCACTTAGTGATAATAATAAGCCAACTCATTTACATATACAAAATAAACGACGCAAATTCAATCTTTTAGAACAGTTGGAAATTAACAAAAATTCTAATAATCTGAAATCTATTTTGATAAAAGAACAAACAAATATAATTCGCTCGCAACTCTTAGAATAAATAAGTCATCTCATTTGCGACATTTATGTGAAGAGATTCGACGATCTTATAACGATCCATCTTATTACCTAAATTGTAATCTAAAATTACCACCACCATTTTACATTTGGAAACTTTTCACGTATGCACATAAAATAATAACGAATTAGATTTATCTCTTTGTTTGTTAAGTATGTAAGTTGGTCCTTAAAAGTTAAATAAATCTCTTCTGTTTTCATGATAATATCACTAGAAACTTACAAAACTTTAAGTTTCTTGTATGAATTTATTGAGCTTAACCTTTCCGTACCAAGTATCCCCTAATAATATATTTTTAAAGAAAGACAAACATTGCCCGGTTATTATAACCTGACAATATTTGAAAATCTCCTACTACCACCACAGTAAGCGGAAAATTTTGCAACCACTGAAATGTTAATAGAGATGCAGCAGATATTAAAGCTCAATAACTTTTACCAGTCCACAAGGGTGACTCACGTCACAGAGTGGAAAACTATAGGCCAATATCCATTCTCTCGGCGATCCCTAAACTCTTGGAAAGACTTGTCCATAACAATATGTATGCCCAGCTTGCCGCCAAAATTACAGAACAACAACACGGGTTTGTAAAGGGCAAATCTACCGTGAGTAACTTGCTAATTTACTCAAATTTCTTATTTACTGGCATGGATCGAGGCCACCAGGTAGATGCAATATACTGCGATTTCAAAAAAGCTTTTGACAAGGTTGACCACCTTATTCTTATTAAAAAAATTATGTACAACGGAATTATGGGAAATTTATTACGTTGGTTTGTCTCATATTTAACAAAAAGACAGCAAGCTGTATCATTACGAGGACATACTTCTACGTGGGAACCCGTTACTTCTGGCGTACCACGGGGATCAATCCTGGGTCCGCTGTTATTTATACTTTTTATTAACACTGTTACTAAATGTTTCATGCATTGTTTATTTCTTGTGTACGCCGATGACAAAAAATATTTGCCATTGTTAGGAATTTATACGATTGTCTGCTCATTCAAAGCGACTTAGTAAGTTTCGAGGCATTTTGCAACCAAAACAAAATTTACTTAAGTTACAACAAATGTAAACAAATAAGTTTTACTAAAAGTCACAACGCTATCATACACAATTATTGTATCGGTAATTATTTACTCGAGCGCGTTTACTGTTTAAAAGATCTAGGCGTACTTTTTGACTCCAAACTCCATTTCGATGTGCACATTGAGAATATTGTGAATAAAGCTAACTGCATGCTAGGATTTGTCATCAGAAACTGCCGCGAATTTCGAAAACCTGAAATCTATCTTCTTCTTTACAACACGCTGGTCCGTCCTCAACTCGAATACTGCACCTCCATATGGACTCCACATTACGATATCTATAAAGACAATATTGAAAGTATTCGAAATAAATTTCTGCAATGCCTCAATTACAGAATGAGCGCACCTAAAAGGGGGTACATAAATATGCTCTTGAATTATAACGTCTCCACTCTATCTAACCGGCGAACATACCTTGACCTCATGACTCTATATAAAATCTGCAACAACGTTATTGACTGTCCTGACCTACTGAAACTAATAAACTTCAAAATACCACCCCGAGTAACAAGGTTTAATGACTTATTCCACATTAGCCGGACGCGTACAAATGCTGGTGTCAGGGATCCAATCAGAAGAATGTGCGAATCGTTTAATCAAAATCAAAACCTCAAGGATTCCGGCATATTTTTTGATACATACTGTACTTTTAGTAGGAAATTGAAGGCTGTTTTCCTACAAAGTACAACAACTTAGACATCATACTTCGTTTATAATTCTAAGTTATTTTTTTAGATATACTTCGTTTATGATTTTAAGTACTTTTTTTTCTTTTAAATTCTGTATAACATTATTTTTTATCTATTTATGTATTTTGTTATTATTTTTTTTTTCTTGTCTTACCATCTCAATTTCTGCAAATACAGTTTTTAAACTTTTGTAAGGATATTGCGCATTTCTCTCATCTCTATTTTTGTAAAATAATATTCCTTTGTTTTTCCCTATTTATACGTAAAAATATTTGTACATGTTTTTATCTGCTGTTGCTCTAGTTGTTGTCTTGTATATTCTTGTCTATTAACATCTGTATCTGTATTTTCTCCTTAATAAATAAAATAAAAACTGCCTTACTGAAAGGGATCAAACTAATATCCTTTAAAACAGCACTAAAATTGACATAAAAGACGCACTTACAAATAAATAAATTAAATCAAATAACTTTAGTCCGCCTCAGCCCAGGACCCCCTAGTCAGGATGAATATGCAAACTGTTAACGCTGCGTGTCATCTTGAGGGCGAGCGGAAGTTTTCTACTCGTAGCTCGACTCGGAGAAGGTTAAAAGATAGGTAACTTTAGCAGAGCTCTCAGATACGAGGTAACCCGAATATTTGATGTTCTGCTTAGAATAACTTAACCGTACGAGCCACACACACGAAGACCTACTTACAAAACTTATTTTAAGTCACGTTTTCCGACAATAATGTCGCGGAATACATCGCGATATGGCAACACATGTTTTGTTTTACCTGAGAAATTATTCCACACAATATTTAAGTTTGAATCTTTTGTCGTATATATACTTTACATTATTTCCAATGGAAGCTCTGAGGGCCAATGCAAACCTTGGGGATGCTGTGTGGAGGGTTTTTTTAGAAAAAGGAAGAAGAGGAACTTCTGGGAAGGAAAAGGGTACGAGGTGTGGGCAGGAATATGGAGTCATTATGTTCAGGAGTGACGAATGACTGTGTATATGAATCCATCTCACTGCGGTGCAAGGCGATGGGTAGGGATAGTCCGGCTGTAGAGGTCAAAAGGTCTCCCTCAACCAATATCTCTCAATCCGGCCTGCCACGCAGTTGGTGGGCAGGCGCATTTGATAACTCCAAAAAATCCTTACCTTACGTGTTGATAATCCAATAAATAATTCCCGGGGCGGCGATACCCATACCCGCCTCCCAAATTGATATATAAAACGTGCCTTTGTTTCGTTACGGTTATGTTAGGCTCATTTTAATGTAACACCTACGCCTAAAAACGTTCCTTGATTTTTTGTTTTTTTATTTAAAAATAAGGACAAACATTCCCGAATTACGAATAACCCGACAATATTTGAAAATCTCCTACTACCACCACAGTAAGCGGAAAATGTTTATTGTGATGGGGGACTTCACCAGTCACGGAATCGAACACGCAACACCTGGGTGGAATCCGAACGCGAAACCAACTCAGCCACCGGCCGGTCGTATCAGGCGTATTTGATAACTGGATCTGAATAGGCAGACACTTTCTAACCTTCATCTCACCCATCTCTACCCTCTTTCCACACTCTTCAAACTTACAACATACCGCAAAGCGGGGGTGGGTTGTTCTTCGTTTTAACCTACATAAATTTTACCACTAGTCACATTTCCACCACTCTGCACATTTTGTTTTTACTATAAATGAATTATTTCTGGATCTCAGAGAGGAAATTGTAGCAAGGGGGGGAAGGGGGCCTAAAATGCCTATTGGGGTTGACAAACACGAACTGCGTGTATATCTATTTCGAATGACAACCCACGTGGCAGAATTAACGTACGACATAAAAGTTGCAGGAGACAAGTTTTTGAGATTTTTAAAAATATTTTATTAAACATTACTAAAAATAATAATCGCTGTTACTTGATAGATTATACCTTTTGAAGTTTAAAAATAGTTTTATATTTTATGTCGTCATATCATTTTTTGTAACATTACTGAATATACGCAAGTCGAGGTGGTGGAAGGCAACTGTGATTTGTATGAAATTCACGTCTATCACAAGGAGTTACAACTCTGTTATGTAATTTTTACTACAGAAATATAAACACATTTTTTTTAAACGCACACAGTCGTTATGTCTTTATCACAGTAGATTTTAAAGTAATTATAAAATAATAATATTGGTAATAAGGAACTCCAATGAAAAATATTATGGCTTTAAAAAATATATTCATATAGACTAATAAACGCTGATTCTGAATATATAAGTTTTATTAAATAATATTTAACGTAGAGTTTAAAAAATTAAAAAGTTCATTTTAAGAGCCGTCATTAAAAAACCCTGTCAAGTTGGTATTATTGAATTTGTGAGGCGTGACGGCACCGCGTCCATAATTCTCCAGTCACCTGTTATATTTGTATTGTGAAAATTATGGCAAGCCATTCAACATTCCGTGTTATTGGTTTATAGAGATTTAGACATACAATAGTTATTGTTTTAATTGAAACATTATTTAAGCCTAAATAATTCCGTATGAAAAATAGAGTATCTCTTTAAGTTTATCTATATTATTTAAAATATTCAAAAACTTTAACTGTCTAAAAACATCCTGTAATGCCTGTCGCAACGCTCCAATTCTGAATTTCAAAATGGCGGGCGACGAGCAGCTGATTCCAGTTGCCTACAAAATTGATGCTTCGGTTTCCATAGTATTGATTTCGATTCGTAAAGCTAAAAAAATAAAAATTTCAAATTTTTATACCACTCTCCCGTAATAATATTGAAAAATATAATAACATAATAAATATAACATAATAAATAAATAATTCCACCTAAATAACGTTTTACTTTTTGAATAGTTTCATAGCTTCTTCCATACAAAATGACAACACCTGTTGAAAATAACTAAAATTTTTGGTCATGATGACGTCACACGATTCACACCAGATACGATGGTTTTCGGGGATCTTGCAAAATTAAAACTTTGACATTTATTTTAACTATTAAAACTAACTATAAAAATAAATATGCAGTTATTTAAGTTAGAAAGTAATTATTCATTTAAAAAAAATGATTGGAATTCCTTATTATGTTGAATTTTTCTCCACTAACTGGTGGAGACAACTTTATGTAGGTTAAAAATAAAAACGACCCAGGTACCTCTTGCGGTAATCACATTTTTTTAAATCTACATCCTTGCTAGGCGCGAACCTTGCAAATTTCAAATTCGTGAATAAGATATTCTGTTTACCGTACGTGTTTTCCTCTAGAATTCATTTGATATTCTTATGTGTATCGCCCGGTATAATGCCCGATGCTTTTTATGTCATGAATTTTCCAACAGGAGGGAAATTTCGAATTGTTATTATTCGGCCGCCGTGCGGAGGAAAATTCGTCCTGAATACCAAACAGCAAATAGGCTTTTTTGCCACAAATACCTGCGTTTGTAATCTGCCATACGATGCGGGGATTCGGGCAAAATGTTTTTTTTTTACCTTTGCTAGTTGAATGTAATGAGAGATTGTTTTGCCTTGTAACTGTCGAGGCAAAGCACTACGAAGTAATGCAAAATCATGTTTTTTTTTTATTTAAGGCGATGCTTCCCGGCTCAAAAAGAAGAAGATGAAGAGATATGTAATTACGAATGTTGGACAGAGTGAGCATATATTTTCAATGATAAAATTGAAGCGAAAATTGTGAGAATGCTTAATAAAACATGACTCGTTTAAAATAGAAGGAGATATGGAAGAGGAAGGTGGGGAAGTACCTGGCTGAATGGTGGTCTAACACCAGGACGATACTGGTAGTATCTTCCACTCTGGAACGTGCCTCAAATATACTTTATATTATATTAAATGAATAAATTGTGAAATAACACAAATATCAAATAAAATTTTATTTGCGAACGCCGGGTTCGAACCCGCGATCTTCGGATTGTGAGTCCAGAGTCTTGCCTCGGGACCACGGAGGCCGTCAAAATGAAAATAAAAATAATAAATGAAAATAAAAATTTTCGGAGCATACTTTGCGGTTTTTTTCTATCGAGGGAATTTCATATAATTTGCGTTTCGGTGTGGGGGTTGTATAGATATTATCTTCAAAAATAACATATATTTTTTTAAGAGCTTAAAAACTTCAAATTTTCAAGGGAGATATGCAAGAAATCGATAGATATTCGAGTAGTGGCGGCAAGGGGGGAAATAGTTGTAGAGGCTTCAAAAATTTCAATTTTTGATTATCATAAATCGATAGTAAAACTATTCAAAAATATATTCTGAAAATTTAAAACCTAAATTCCACACCGTTTAAAAGTTTTAAGAGTTTGAGTGAGTGTAGAACTACTACTGTTTTACTACGCCTCTTATTTTCAAGTGCTTTTTTCTCAAAACTCCTTTTTTTGAAATTGTGTAACCTCTAGCTCCTTCACTTTTTGATCAATCTTTATCAAACTCAGCACATAGTTTATTTATATAAATGCGCTCTATTTGAACCTCAATTGTAAAAAGTATCTTTGTTTTAACTTTTTTTTTTATGGTAAAAAATCACATAAAATTTTCACATTCCTCAAAAAATATTCATTTTCGATTTTTTTTATGAAGAATTAGGTTCAAATAGAAGAAACACTTATAAAAAAGGGTAAATTTTCTTGAAAAATTGATTTCAAGTGAAAATTGTGACCACCAGGAGTTACACTTATGGCGATGGCGACGTTATTTTTGGAGGAAAATATTTGAAAATTTTAGAATATACTCTTGAATATATCTGTAAAATGATACCAAAGTATAAATAATATCTATTTATTCTTTATGTGTTAAAAAAAATATAAAAAAAATCAAATGAAAATCACTATTTCCCCCTTAATTAAATGAAGACAATATGAGCGAAACTCAAACGAAAATCTGGAGACAGAAAAATCAGGAAAAGATATTTGCACCTCTGGGCTTCGAACCCAGGACCTTTCGCTTTCCGTTAACCACCGCGCCAAGGTGTCGATATCCGATTCGGTCATTTTTAACTGTATCATACTTCGACTAAGAACCACCCATATTATTTACATTTTCTTAAGGTCCTGGGTTCGAGTCCCAGAGGTGCAAATATATTTTTCTAATGTTTATGTTTTCAGATTTTTTATTGCGTTTTGACTTATGTTTCACAACATGTGACAACAACTTCCACATACATGCACCTATTCCTCGATTTCACACTTTTGGAAACAAATTCATCTCAAATACCGACGTATTTAATATAAATTTACCACTATTTAAGAAATATCTTAATGATACTTGTATGTATCGTGGCTCCCCTATCAGGCACAAGAGCTCCTCTTTTCTGATGGGGTATAACATGACCAAAAACGACCTCTATTAAAGTGTTTTGTAAAATGTATGTGTATATATGTAACCCATGTTTTTTATATTACAATAAATAAAAATAAATAAAAAATTGTAGTATATTTTTTATATTTAAGCCGCCGCGGGCGCTCCCCAAATTTCTACCGATTTCTTACATATCTCCCTTAAACATTTGAAGTTTTTAAGCTCTTAAAAAATATATGTTATTTTTGAAGATAATATCTATATACGTTCCACGCCGAAACCCAAATTGTATGAAATTCTCTCGATAGAAAAAATATCGCAAAGTATGCTCCGAAAATTATTCGAAACAAGTCTATTTCTATTTTTTTACAAGTTATATTTGTGAAAAAATTTACATTGTTTCTTTAAATGATACTTAAGATACCTTTCACGAGATTTTTGTTCTATTTTAAACGAGTCGTGTTTTATTAAGCATTTTCACAATTTTCGCTTCAATTCGCATGAAAATATTAGCGCGCTCTGTCCAACATTCGTAATTACATATCTCTCCATCTTCTTCTTTTTGAGCCGGGAAGCGTCGCCTTAAGGAGCATTGCAAAGGAGCTTTTGCATATATTTGTATATTATTTTTATTTATCCTGTAAATTTTGTATTACCTACATACTTACGAGATAAATAAATTATATTATTATCTAAAGTATTAGTGTCCAATCATGTGTGAAATTATTGTTGTTCAATCCTGCCGGAAAAAGACGGGACTTACCGCAGGACGCACTCAAAACATTCCATTGTTGAGTTACAGCGTTATAGTTCTCGTCGTGCGTCTGTAAAAGGACTGTGGGGACTGAAAAAGAAAGGTGACCTGTTGAACAAGGAATATTGAATCCCAAACAGAGGAGGATAAAAAAGGGTTCGCTGAAGAAGGTCACCTAATTAAATTTAATCTAAACTCCAAAGACGTCATTCCTCGTAAAGGGTCCACTTACTGAGAATATCTATTTCGAGAGATTGGCTGTTAGTTTGTGGGAAGTTAAAGCTTTAAAAATGTTTCGAATAAACGTTGATAAAATTGCGCCTTCATACCACGTCTCCTTTTGTTTATATTACGAGTATGTTTTTTTTTCTAATGCTGTACACTGAACAATAATTTCCCTTATGGCCCATGTCGTCTTTGGGGATGCTGCGTGGGGAGTCTTTTGAGAAAAGGAAAAGTTATGAGGGATGGGTCGGAATTCGTGGGTCAGTTACTCTAGGAGTGACTGACGTATGAATACATACCTTCCACTGCGGTGCAAGGCGATATTCCGAGAGAGAGTTTTGCTGAAGAGGTCAAAAGGTTTCCCTTAACCAGTCTTTCCCGACCCGGCCTACCACACAGTGAAGCTAACCCCGTTAGCCCGGACATCCCTGCTAAGTCACTTAACGTAGTAAACCACTCAGGGTGACCTATGACAGAGGTGTTGCTTATCCAAAGAATGGTTCCCGAGGCGGTGGTACCCATATCCGCCTCTCAAATTACAATACTTATCTAGAATTTATACACGCTTCTTGGCGTGTTATTAAACTTTGTGACCTGATCTTCGCTACCGTGTTGTTAACCTTTAATTGACCGACCATAACTGTCATGTTGTTAACCTTCACCTGCCCGACCCTCACGGCCGTGTTGTTAACCTTCACCTGACGGACCCTCACTGCCGTGGTGCTAACCTTTATCTGTCCTTGCAGCGAGACGTTCCCGCTGACTGCACTGCCGGACGACGAGCGACCGCCCTACCTGTCGCTGGCGCGCTGGACGCCGCGTGGCCACGGCCTGGTCACGGTGCTGGACTACGATATCTACTTCAGGCCTGCGCCACGTTCCTCCACGGGCTACCGCGTCACCGCCACGGCAGTGCCGGGCGTGGTCTACAATGGCGTGCCAGATTGGCTTTACGAAGGTAAGAACACAATTTTGCTTATGTTAGAAGCCAACTTGAGTACAATTCTCCTGTCTGGAATCCTCATTATAATATGCACGTACAAGCTGTTGAAAGAATACAAAACAAATTCTTACGTTTTCAAAATTTTAAAATGGGTATTTCAGCAAATATGTTAAACTACAACACACTTTTAAACGATATGAATATGCTTAAATTGTCAGACAGAAGAATTTTCACTGACTTGGTATTTTTATATAAAATTCTAAATGATTTAGTTGATAGTCCGGTATTACTTGAATTGATAAGCTTCCGAATTCCACTTCGTAATACTAGAAGTCAGGATTTATTTCAGTGCAGAAATTCTGGGACTAACTACCATATGTATTCCTCTTTGCCCAGAATACTAATGGAGGGAAACAATTATACCAAGTCAGTGGACATCTTCAATTTATCTTTGAATAAATTTAAAATATTGTTATTGAGGCAGTTCAGTTATGTACAATAAAATGTTTTTTCTATGCTATATATGTAAAAGCCCCGAAAAAGGGCGTTTATTTATAAATAAATAAATAAATAAACATTGATTTTTTCATAAATAAACAATGGACAAACAATTTCTAGAATTATCGTTAGTTAAGATTTCCATAGCCAAAACAACTGTCGTGATCATATAATAAAGAAGAATATTAGTAATGTCTTCCATATAGATTTAAACGAAAACCATTGGCTAAACGCTAACCCTAACCACAGTTTGAAAATGGCTTTGAACGCCGAAACAGCTGTAACAATAATTAAAAAAACTATAATGCTCACAGAGCTTAATAATAACATTATTCAATTTGGGAGGTGGATGTGGGTATCTCCGTCCCGGGAACCATTTATTCGATAACCAACACCCCCACCATAGGTCACCCCAAGAGGTTTGCTACGTGTGGTGGCTTAGCAGGGGTGCCCGGGTTCATGGGGTAAGGTTTATCTAGGTCTTGGCGGCCAATGCGTTTGCCAACTTACTGCATGGCGGGTCGGATGGTTGAGGGAAACCTAATCTAGATCTCTCCAGCCGGACTCTTTCAACCCATCGCCTTGCACCGCAGTGGGAGGGATGAATTCATACGCCTATCACTCCTAGACACATTGACCCCAAAGTCCTACCCACCCCTCATACCTTTTTCCTTCAAAACTTCCTCTATTTTCGTTTCTCTAAAAAAAAACCTCCACAAAGCATCCCCAAAGATGACATAGGTCATGGGAGAATTTTTTTCCTTAGAGAGTGTGTGGAGCTATTGTAAATTATATATACAGAAATACATATCTGGTACGATGGAAGAATATTTTATTTATTTTTTATATGAATACCGCACAAGAGTTCCAGTGAGTCTGGAGCCAGTGAGATTATGGTATTCCCAAGATAGTGGGGAGGGGAAAGAGATGGAGAAGAGGAAGTACCTGGTTATTGAGATCTGGTCACCAAATACGGCTTAAGCCATTTCAATTCCTATTCAAGCAACGTTCAATTCTGAATGGTGGTCTTACACCAGGGCAATACTTCCCCTCTGGAACGTGCAGCAAATATACTTCATATTATTATAAATGTATTATTTGTGAAAAAATACAAATTAATCAAATAAAAATTATTATCCACGTCGGGATTTGATTCCGCGACCTTCGGATTGCGAGTCAAGAGCCTTACCGCTCGACCACGCTGGCCGTCAATTAAAAAAACAAGTGAGTTATTACGGATACAGTGGCATTTTAGCTTGGTATTCCGAGGGTTAATCAATGATAAGTTTGGGTTTGTTTCCACCTGTGTTCAGCATCAACTATTGGAGCATGAAAACCAAAACAGATTGTCCTTCACCTACAGTCTGCGACCCTGGGGCCGGGTGGGACATGGCTTAAAATAAACTAGTCGTGGTCGGGGCCTAAATCCAGTCACTTGAGACATTATGTAATAATGTGTTGTAATGTGTTTTACACCTAGTGAGATGGGCAATACGTCATTACTGTAACCTGTAACCAAACGTAATATTTGCGATTGATTGTCATGTCGATATTGTTAATTAAATAGTGGTGTACACAAAATTTCATAATAAATTATAATTTTTAATTTATTTAAAGATAATAAAATAAAATAATTCGATATGCAGTTATAAAATTGTAGTTGCGGACTATGTGTGTTCTGCCAGAATCAAAGAGAAACCATTTTCATGTTCTGAGTGTAGTTTCAATTCACCGCATACAGATTTACTTTAAACCAGTTTTGTATTCAAAATGTAAAATTTCAGTTGTGGAATCATCTCCCAACACATTTTAAAGGAAAACCTTCTCTTATTTTAAGTGCAGTTGATATTTGCGATTGATTGTCATGTCGATATTGTTAGTTAAATAGTGGTGTACACAAAATTTCATAATAAATTATAATTTTTAATTTATTTAAAGATAATAAAATAAAATAATTCGATATGCAGTTATAAAATTGTAGTTGCGGACTATGTGTGTTCTGCCAGAATCAAAGAGAAACCATTTTCATGTTCTGAGTGTAGTTTCAATTCACCGCATACAGATTTACTTTAAACCAGTTTTGTATTCAAAATGTAAAATTTCAGTTGTGGAATCATCTCCTAACACATTTTAAAGGAAAACCTTCTCTTATTTTAAGTGCAGTGATAAAATTCTAATTCTATTGCTGCCAAAATCAAAGATAAACCATTTTCATGAACTGAGTGTAGTCTTAATTCACCCCATAGAGATTTATTTAAAACCAGTTCTATGTCCAGAATATAACGATAAATTAAATAACGAGCTGCAGATTCATAGAGGACCTAGTCAAGTTTTACATTCGAGCCGCATTCATGCAGCCATTCGCTGCAAAATTTAAAAAATTGACTGTTTTGTCACCATTGTCATGTGTCACTATTATTTTGGTTCTCTAACGCAAAATCAATCTTAAGTTGAAACCTGCCTTATGAAAATAAAAATTCGAGATGCGAAATCCTATTACATGGATACCATTATCGATTTTCGAGAGCAGTTATAAATTTGTAGCAGAATTTAAAACAGGATTTTTTTGGAAGACAGTCGATTCATGTGATATAAAAACCGTCGTATAAAAATGCGGTCGTTATAAAAAAATGAAATCTACGTTTGAAAAACCTATATAGGGGTGCGGCAAAATTTGCCTCCTCCCCGGGCGGCTGACACCCACGCTACGCCACTGGCTACATCCTTTTTTAGCACAACGTTTTGGGCAGCGTTACAGTGTCCATCTATGTGTAGTGACATACATCTGCCCATGTCTGCCCTGATGATGGACACTGTAACGCTGTCCAAAACGTTGGCTGAAGAAGGAGGTAGCGCAACACGACATAACGTCCCAAAAACAAATAACGAAAATACTTTTGGCTGTGAAAATCTAAAATCACCACACTATTGACGATTGATTTGTTATTTTTCAAAACAATCTATGTACATTTTCACAACTTCGGACCATCTTTTAACAATGGCATATATCACAGTGTTGTAAAAAGTACGGTCACATACAAAATACCATCGCAACAACTTTCTCCGCCGATCACACAGTTTTGATTTTTTTGTCCTTGATTGCCTCTCTGATTCAGGATCAAAAAAATGAACCCATTTTTGGTATCTGGTCACAATTATTTCCAGAAACTAAGCACTGCAAGTGTTATGAGGCTATTGATTTTCTTGTTTCTTTATTTTGGCCGGTTAAGTTTCTTGGTACCTACCTTGCACAAAAATTTGTTGAATAACCAGTTGTCGAATAATCGTCATCACACTGCCTTTACTGAGGGAGAGAATGTGACATCTGTAGTTATCTGGGGTCACCACGAATTATGCCATCAACTCGGTCAATGTTGCGTGCTGTCATTGCAATCGACGGCCTGTGCCGCTCTGCTTTTCATCAAAACACCTCGAAGCTGAAGGACAAACACCAGCGGTGTTTGTCCTTCAGCTTCGTCACAGCAACGAACCCATTGTCTAGCAATGCTGACATGTATTGTTGCATCGTGGTACACATTTTTCTGTCTTTTATGAATGCCAATGGGCGTTTCACCTTACTACAGTCAAGAATCCATCACAGAACGATGTCTTAAATTAACATCGATGTCGGCCGTTTTATAAGCGTCTGCAGTGCTGCCATCTGTTGACGCAAAAAGTTACAATTGCAGAGTATTGTAGAAGAAGGTTTGAGGAATAGAGCCAAATTCAAAATTTTCACTTAACCAACTTTGTAAATAGAAAAAAATAGGAGGCTTTTATACTTTTTGACTGACCCTCGTAATATGTAATCTTATCTATGGTTCGTTGTATCTGAATTGAAACAATCTTATCGAAGAGCTACAGTCACTGATCATTGGATAATGTTCAAACAATCAATTAGAAAAACAAAGAGAAGAATTTTTGAAGTAAAACTTCTTTACGCAAGCTTGACTTGGGGAGTAAGCTAGTGAATGCGTGACGAAAGCGTTGCAAAAAGTGTCGGGCGAGGCGAACGGAAGTTGGGAGGGAGATATAAGTTAGTGAAGATAGAAAGAGAGAGTTACGTTTCGTATATTTCTGTAGGGGCAAGAGAGAGAGGTGCGAGCACACATTTCTTTCTCTTTTTCTCTCATAGCCAGTTACGTTTCGTATATCTAAGACACAGTGCAGGCCTATTGTCTGTATCACACTGTAGGAGCAAGAGAGAGCAGTGCGCGCGCAAATTTTCTTTCTCTCTTCTTCTCAAAGAAGTTTTACTTTAGTCGTGTGGTTTAAAGCACACTCGATTTTTTTTTTTACATTAGCTCCACACAGGAGGCCCTGAGGAAAATAATTTTCATCTTAGGAGATGCTGTGTGGAAGGTTTTTTAATTAAAGAAAGAAGAGGAGTTCTGGAAAGGAAATAGGTATGAGTGGTGGTTAGGAATCTGAGGGTCAGTGTGTCCAGGAGTGACGAACGTATGAATCCAATGAATCCATCCCTTCAACTGCGGTGCAAAGCGAATAATCGAGCGATTCTGGCTGGAAAAATCAAAAGACCTCCTCAATCCGGCCTGCCACGCAGCAGATGGGCCAGACACATCGGCCGCCAAGACCTCGAAAAACCTCACCCCATGAACTCGGGCACCCCCTGTTAAGTCACTGAACGTAGCGAACCACTTTGGGTGACTTATGGCAGAGGTGTTGGTTTTCTAATATCCATATCCGCCTCCAAAAAGGAAACCCGGCGGTACCCAAACCCGCCTCCCAGAATAAAGATTTCTGTGCTACTGAGACATGAAACCGGTTCTAACAGGGCCGGCTCTGTGCAGGAACAATTGCAAAGTGAAACTTTCAGAAAACTAAAGTAGACAAGAGTTGGAAGGCTATGAAGCACCGCACAAAGAGGAGACCAATTATACTATCTCATACTCTCGCAGGCTAAATCTTATAGATGTACGTGTTTGTCTATTTTTAGTGTCGCTATTTGTGTCGACACATATCAAACTCGCTTAAGTCCCGTTCAAACGTTTTTCAGATGATGAAGATTTTTTTTAATTTCAACTTTCAATTAGTAAACACCTGTTAATATTACTTTATGTTATGAACACTGTGTCTTGGGTCCCAAAAAAATAAAAATCAAAATTAATTTCTTGAATTAAATATGCATTTTCGATGATTTTTTTATGGACTTAGGCACATTTGATATAATACCTATGGACTTTTGAAATAGAAAGCACTGGACTTTGGTGTGTTTGAATTAAAGAAATAGGACTTGGGTGAGTTTGATATGGCTTGTCTTGCTTGGAACAAACACAAATGACGGCCATGACAGAGTGAAGACGATGTGTGGTTGGCTGTAATCGACTTTAGCTCAAATGATTTGAAGCGGGTGTGGGACTTGGGTTGTATTGAAAAAATCTGTCAACTTTCACACATAATTTCTTTAGGAAGCCGTGGACTTCGGCTGGATTGATTCAAAGCGGAAATTTGTTTTGTTTTGCTGAATCGAATCCACAAAAAAAAAACAAAAAATGGTTGGTAGTGGACTTTGGCGAGCTTGATATGTATCGACACATTTGTCGTTCCATCGAGTTTCAAATCACATCGGTGCTAAAGAAGTTTTCGCTTCAATAATTTCATAAATGCCCATATTTTTTAAAATAAAACATAAACACATAAAATAGTACATGTCCGTTCTGGATTCTTGCACTACCTTTTGATTAAAAAAATATTTTTTCAGTACTTGAGCCTCAAATCCAAATTTCAATATATTTTTTTAAAAGCCGCAAAACCCTTTTTCTTAACTGCAAAATATTTATAAAATTGTTGGGCCTTGATAGTGTTACAACACAAAACGATATTGAGCAAAGAATATTTTATCTATTGCTTTTCGAAAATAATTTTATTTATTTATAGATAGATACAAATTAATGAAAGTACAAATTACATATTAGGAGTTTTGTCTGTCCAACTAGGAAAGTTTCCCGTTCCAGGACAGACAAATTGACATGTTTAGTTCATATTATTCCTGAAATGTACATAATTTCATAACAAAAACAAAAACAAAAAAAGTTTCATTTTTCTCTGAAACTAAGTTGTGTAATAAAGAAAACGTATATAATATATATAAATATAAGTACACATACATTTTTTTGTGACAAAGTAGAAAAGGTAATCTGGTAGCATATATTATAATCGGATTTACCGAATTAACCTGGTAACATATAATATATTAAGATTTACAGAATATGAGATAAGTAGGTATGTTAGTAGCATTGAGAGGTGTAATATGTACCTGATAACAAGATGGAGGAATTACAATAACGTTTACAAAATAAAGATATGAAATTATGTTAGGTTATGTGTTTAGAAGTTTGAACTTTTAATACATAGTACACTTATAGGAGAAACTATGTTAAAATTTACAATATTAGATATAATGTATGTATGTAATTATCCATATGATTTTTTTTAAGCGTTGTAACTATAATGTATAATAAAGTATGTCAAACATGATATTTTCTCTGAATTAAAACATGAATTCAGAACATACTATATGATACGACGATACGAATATACACCGCGCTCATGTCTTGAATTATTCCAGCTAATGTTTTGTTATTTTCAATTGAAACAGTCTTTGTGGATTTTTGTTATTTATTTTTGGGGTGTTATGCCTCCTTCTTTAGCCAACGTTTCGGACAGCGTTACAGTGTCCATCAACAGGGCAGATGATACATTGTAACGCTGTCCGAAACGTTGGCTAAAGAAGGAGGTAGCGCAACACGGCATAACACCCCAAAAATAAATAACAAAAATACTTTTGGCCGTGAAAACCTGAAAACATACCAGTCTTTGTGGATCTGAAACTCGATGAAACGGAAACGAGCAGCACTAAAAAGAGACAAACACATACATCTATTTGATTAAGCTTTCGAGAGAATGAGATGGCAATAAAATATTTATTTAATTGACGGGTACTCGGTTCCAATAATAATACGATAAATCCACGGTCCCATGCAAAACTTGAGGTCTAGTGGTATAAAGCACTTGAAAACCTCAGTGGCCCTACAATCAGAATATCAATGATCGAATCCTACGAAATCCAAAAAAATAGATATTTTTATTTTTGAACAATCAATATTTAATTTTCGAATCACTCCAAAATGAACAGGCAAAAGAAAACATAAAAGGAAGTGACATCTAGCGATTCCGAAAAAGAAAACATAAATACTAATAAGATGACCAAATGTAAAGAAAAAGTTGCATTGGAATTCAATAAAAAAAGTGCTTTGTAGTCTCCCCACTCTTGTCTATCTAGTTTTCTGAAAGATTCTCTTCTACCGCGTGTGAATTGCACACTTAGTTTATTTTTTTTATATGTTGCATTTTTTATATTCACAAGACAAGGAAATCAAGAAATTGTTTTATTTGTGTAGCCTAATAATTTGGTCAGGGGCTGTAGTCAAGTACTAAACATTATCTTATCTAAAAGAGTTTCAGTTTACTTCAGTAATGATATTTGCCATATTATCAATTCGGATTTGGCGCAAAGTTTGATAGTGCCAATTTTTCGAATATAACAATTCATAACGTTGTGAATAAGTTTTGCTGAGGCTACCAATAAAATGTTTGGAATTGTAATATTGTGTGCAATGCTTATTGGTTGTTAATGCAGTGAGCGTAGTGTGAGTAAAGTGTGACTAACAATGGAAGAAGATAAGACTGGTCAACTGTCAGATCTCCTGGCCTGCCAGTCCAGTGCAGACCTGAGATGCCTCAGGGAAATGGACTCTCCCTCATTCCCTTTCATCACTTTGGCTTGCAAACACAACAGGGATGACTTATTGAAGTTCTTGTTGGAGGATGACACGTCCTCCTTATCTGATGGAGCAGATAATGTTTTTCCACGCTGGTATTCATTGGAGCAGGAAGACGATGGACACGACGCTATGTATTATGCCATCCGCTCCAACAATGTGGAACTTCTCCACACACTCCTCGGGAAAGTAAACCCTGAGCTCTCGGAGCGACTCCTCTCCGAATCTTATGAGGAGTTACTACTGAATAATGTCCTCTTGTCAGAGGAAATGAATCTGTGTGTCCAATACAAGTTGCTCGATCTACGTTTCTTCTCCAAAGACGACGGAGCGCTTCCTGTCACTTCCTCCGCTTATATTCAAGAACGCATACAAATGCTTGTGGAAAATGTTGCACAAATTAATACTTATAAAGAAGTGGATAGTCATTTTGCATACACGGCCAAATTTATATCTCAGAATATCCACATACTGAAACAACAATTGAAGTCAACGTACGATATTTTGCCTTGGGAAGAAATGGAGTTCTGCTTGGTGTGTTTCGTGTCCGCCCGCATTCGGCAACAAGAATTAAATATATTTTATCTGTCCGTGCTGAAGAAAGAGAGGTTACTGAAGGAATTGGATAAGTTTGCCTCTGCTCTGCAAGATTTAAAGGAACACATCGGATCTACAGATGTTCAGAAGCTTCGGAACCCGGTGAGAAAAAGTCGCGAAGATGTTGTTGCTGCCATTAGCATCAGATTCCCAGACTTGTACGCTGACTATAATGAGGTAAGAGACGTTTCCTCGCTCCACATCATGAAGACATGCCTTGAAGTGGCCATGGTGACAGACTCTGCTACTAGACTCGGCCAGTTGACTATCAAGAGAGCCCTCCAGGTGACGGGAGAGCATCTGAAGAATACACTGGACAGCCCCAAGCTTTCCACAGCCGTGGGTGATTTTCTCCTTTACACTGCACCCAAAGAAACTAGAAAAGTCATGCAAGACTTACGCAATTCTATATCTCATCCACATCTCGAGTTAGAAGAATCCATTTTTTATTCCAAAATTCAAAATGACATTAAAACGATTGCATCTACCATTACTGTAGTCACTTACTCCAAAAAAGTGGACAAAATAAAATGTTGGTTGACAACGCTCATCAATAGTGATAATGCGGATGAATTTCAGGAAATTGCAAATATCTTTAGGAATGTAAGAATTGTGGATGACTCAAAAACAGATACAGGGACCGAAGACCAAAATATTGAAAATCTTTTAAAAGATCTCACTAGATACATAGCAGACCTAACTCCGTGTGAAATTAAACTGTTTGCTGAAATAAAACATGTCCTTGAGAAAACAAAATTTCAACGTCATTTAGCAATGGTAGACTATTCCTGTTTGGAAGCAATGGTTCATATTTCTTCCGCCATTAATGGTCAAAGCATACAAACTGTAGAAAACCTACTAAATACTGCGAAAGTTGTTGCTAAAAAAACAATAGAAAAATTTTCTGTACAAAAAAATGAGAAAAAATTTTCTTGGTTTAAAAAAAATCCTTTACACTCGCAAAGATTCTCTATGCTACATAGCCTAACAACCAAATTTCATAACAGCGTTTCCACGAGAGTTAAACCAGAGATTGCTGATAAAATAAATTCTTTGTTGCTTTCAATTTTAGTAGCTGCGACAATTGATAAGAATAACATTAAATTTATTGATGACTATAATAGACAAGTGAACAAAATCAATACAAGTAAAAATGTCGTAGAAAAATGCAACAGCAGCGAGACAATTGATAAACAACTAGCTCTGACAATAACTGATCTGGGGAAAACTCTAGGAAGAGAAAGAATTTGTGGTCAATTATTTTATGAGCATCTACGTTCACTCTATAAAGATGAGGCCATAAATAGATTTCCGATAGAAACCCTTCTACTGGAAACCATGACCCTATTAGATAGCTCGAAGCGTGTCTCCAACAATGTGCTATACCTGGATGGGGATGTGCCTCTGTTGAGCGGCAAGTGCTTGCGCAACCACTTGGCTCACGGGAACGCCTTGGTTGAAATTCTGCCAACTGATGCTTGGTCCGCTGTGCTCTTAAACGCCTTGAAACTTACTGAAAATGAACACCTTTTACGGAACTGTAGAATAGGGAAGATTTTTAAACACGATATCAAACAATTGAAACGGAGATATGAGCGAGGTTTATCTATTCTTAACAAACAGAAGGAAATGTGGAAATCTCTGCTTGACGGGAACTTTGAGAATTTGACATTAGGAATCGCAAAAGGGGCTGATATTTATTCAAGAAAGAAAGATTTGTCATCTACGCTGCATTATGCTGCACGGGGATCCAATATTGAAACAATCAAATTCTTGACTAAGCAAAAAATGATTAGTACCGAACTGAGAAATGTGGATGGTCGAACAGCATTGCACGTAGCTGCAACCTATGGAAGAGACATCACTGTGAAATTCTTAGTGGCAGAAATGGGAAATGCAATTAATCAAGTTGATGGTGCTGGAAATACACCATTACACCTGGCTTCCCAAAATGGCCACAAAAATACTGTCATAACATTACTTTCACTGGGAGCCAAAACAACTGTCAAAAATATTTCAGGAAATCCTCCTTTGCATTCTGCCGTGATGTACAATAACCTAGATGTGGTGAAAATCCTCTTGGAGACAGAGGCTTTTGAGGATGAACATATTTTTTCAGGGGGGTTTACTTCCCTTATCCTAGCCGCAGAATATGGTCATATAGAAATGGTACAGTATTTGCTGCTTAATGAAGCTGATGTCAATGCAAGGACTGACCAAGGCGTCTATCCATTGCATCTGGCAGCGTTAAATGGTCACCTAGAGGTTGTCAACACTCTACTAGAGAATGGAGCTCACTTAAACCTCAGAGACTTCGATGGTTGCTCCGCATTATATTTCGCAGTGGAACACAACCACGAAGAGATTGTTAACACTCTTTTAGAAAAGGGTTCTTTTGTTAATAACAAAGTAGTAAGAGAAAAAAATACTCCCCTCCATTGGGCTGCTAGTAAAGGAAATGTATCTGTCGTAGGTCTATTATTGAAACACAACGCCAATGTTAATGATAGAACAGATAAAGGCCTCACTCCGCTTCTTATTGCTGCCCAGTGCGGATATTCAGATATAGTTGATCTCCTCTTGCACAGCGGCGCTTTGGCGGAAAGCAGAGACATTTATGGCTCTACCGCATTACACCACGCTGCTCTGATTGGCCATACTTCTGTTGTTGAGGTTTTAATCCGAAGTGAGGTTGACATCCATTCCCAAACTATACAACAAAATACGCCATTGCATCTGGCCGCATATGCAGGTCACCAACAAGTGGTAGATATTTTGTTAGCTGCAGGAGCTAATTTACATTGCGTAAATGATATGGGTTCCACAGCTCTGCATCTCAGTGCAGTTGAAGGCCATGAAGCAATTTCAGAGGCTTTGATTAAAAAAGGAGCTAAACTAAACTGTAAGAATACTAACAATAAAACACCATTGCATGAAGCTGCTTCTCAAACTTGCAATGAGAAAAACATTAAAATTTTGCTTAAATATGGAGCCGATGTTAACGAAAAATTAGAATCAGGTTACACAGCATTGCATTTTACCTCGGCAATTGGAGATGGTCAAATGGTAGAAGCATTACTCCAAGAAAAGGCTGATGTGGATGCCCAGACCGAATTTGGTGACACTGCGTTGCATTTGGCTGTCACTATGAATCAAAAAGCGGCTGTTGAGATTTTGTTGAAATACGGAGCAGATGTTAACCACTTGGACATTATGGGTAATTCTGCATTATGCTGTGCAGTAAGGAATAACAGTAAAGATCTGTTGGACATCTTGATTGCCAAAGGAGCGGATGTTAATATAGGCGGAGGTCAGCCTCTGTTCTCTGCAATTTCTGCTGGGCATAGACTTGTGGTCGAAGCTTTGATGAAAGATGAAAATATTGACATCAATATAAAAAATCCAGATGGATCAAACCTTTTATATGCGGCTGCTGTAAGTGGTGATGTACTAATAGCCAGGAAGCTGATTAAGAAGGGTATAAAAATTGTAGATTGCACAAGTGTCTATTCTCCTTTATTTTCTGCAATCTTGGATGGACATACGGAGTTTGTTGATGTTTTGCTAGAAAATGGAGCCAATATAAATCCCACGTATTCTAATTTTTCTCCACTATATGCAGCAGTCTCTTTTAACAAGCCGGATATTATGGAAAAATTAATACAGTGGGG
Organism: Glyphotaelius pellucidus; assembly: GCA_936435175.1. NCBI lineage: Eukaryota > Metazoa > Arthropoda > Insecta > Trichoptera > Limnephilidae > Glyphotaelius > Glyphotaelius pellucidus. Next base: position 21,218,365 of record OW386561.1, on the reverse strand, counting down.
AGCAAATTCAAATATCAGAGATTTGAGAAATAAAACGCCTTTGGAGCTAGCAGTTTCTGAGGCCCAAATACAAAATACCTTAATATTATTACAACAAGCCGGTATTAGGATTAACGAGAGAGGCAATAACAACAATACGCTACTGCATATCGCTGCTAAGACGGGTAATCTTGAAATAACAAGCCTGTTGGTAGACCAAGGAGCTGACATTAATGCCATAAATATGTATGGTTCTAAACCAATTCACATAGCCGCTATGAAGGGCCACCACAACATATTGGGCTTCTTTTTGGAGCTAGGGATGAGCATCGATGATCGGAAATTGACTGGCTACACGCTGATGCATTGCGCTGCTGCAGGAGGGCATCTAGCTGTGGCTCAGTATTTGATAGACAGACGTGTTGATATTAATTCCACTGATTTAGAAGGCTCCATGCCTATTCACTGCTCTGCCCGACAAGGGCACACCGATATGGTTAAATTCTTGTTAGAGAATGGTGCGGTGTACAATGCCATGGATATATATGGTAAAACCCCTTCGGGTTTGACCAAAAGTCAAGAAGTTAAAGAAGTGATTAGGTCACTCGGAAAATTGTTCAAGGCCGTAAAAATTAACGATGTTCTAATGATTGACCTTTTGATTAAGAATCTGGGCAAATACGTAAATGTCAAGAGTTCTGATAGTGCGCCACTATTACATATTGCCTCCTCGAAGGGCTTCCAAGAGGTTTGCAACATTTTGCTGAGGAACAAAGCCAATCCCAATGCTATTGGAAAGGGCGGGTATGGTCCTCTTCATTACGCGTCTAAATTCTCTCATCCAGGAATAGTTGCACATTTATTGAAAAATGGCGCAGTACACGATCTCAAGACTGATAATATGAAAACTCCATTGGATTTTGCTGAACAAAAAGATGTCAAATATTTATTACAAATGATAGCAAGCTGTTTCAGGAAAGTACGATTAGGTGATGTTAAAGTTATTGAAGACATTGCCAAATTAAGGGATGTGGAAATCACTAAGGCGGTGATGAAGGCTCGCGACATCGAGGGCAACTCGCTTGTGGTGGTTGCCATTAAAAATGGTTCCCCTGTTGTAAACGGGCTAAAGCAGATATTGCAGTGCAATTTTCCTCAGATCTTATCTAAGGTGGAGTCATTGCGTACACGTGAAAAATTCACAGAAGCTCTGGATATTTTAAAACAGTTGCTTAATGAAAGAATAGAAATATTGGGAGAGGATAATCCAGGAACGCTAGACATTCAATATAAAATAGCGCAAACATTAAGCGGACAGTGTAAATACTTGGATGCCCTGTCAATATTTGAAAACATCTGTAAGAAAAGAGTGGAAGTATTTGGTCCTCACCACCCAGTCTCCCTGGAGACCAGGAGTAAGGTGGCTTTTTTATTACACCGTCTAGGAAGGATCGAAGAATCGTGGAATATATTCGAGGAAGTTATGTCCAGGCAACAGGAAGTTCTGGACGAGGGTCATGGGCAACTCTTGGAAACTAAATTCAACGCAGCAGCTGTGCTAATTTCCCTGGGGAAACATGAAGAGGCCTTGCAATTGCAAACCCAAGTTTACAAAATACATGAAAATAAATTAGGGGATCATCACCCTTTAACTGTGACTTTACAAAACAATATTGCTTCTGTATTGCGCGCTCAAGGGAAGCACTACGAAGCCTTTGCTTTGCTTCAAAGGGTTTACGAAGTCAGAAAAAATTTTTTTGGACTGAACCACTCTCTTACTCTTCGTGCCAAGAGCCATATGGGATGTGTTCTTTTGGAACAAGACAAGCTTGAGGAAGCTTTACAAGTCTTTCAAGAAATATTACCTATTCAGAAAAATGTGTTGGGACAGAATCACGAGGACACTTTACAAACTCAAAGTCTCATAACGAGGATATTTCTACGTCAAAAAAATTTTCACGATGCCTTGAAGGTTCACAAGGCAGGGTTGAATGCTAGAAATTCCATCTTCGGTCCCAACCATCCGTTTTTTACAGAGAGTGACCGATATTTAGAAGATATTGAGAAAAACTTATCAAGTTTCGGTGAAGCTCGTGGTTGCAGTCCTCCTTGTGATTTTAAATTGCTAAAAGCAGTCAGTGAGGGGGATAGGGGCGAGATTTGTAGGTTAATAGAGAATGGATCGGACGTGAACACTGCGGATGGCGAGGGAAGAACGGCGCTGCACTTTGCCACCACGGTGAAGATTACGGAGCTGCTATTGGACAGCGGAGCCGATCCTACTGCCGTGTCACAGAAGGGAAACACCCCCCTGCACCTCGCCACTTCCCGAGGTTGCGGACAAACGGTCCGTCTTTTGTTGCAAAACGTAAAGAAATCAAAACCTAAAGCTTTCCGCAAATTCATCAACGCTAAAACCGTAGTGGGAGGTTCTACAGCTTTGCACGTTGCGGCTAAAAAAGGGGTGATCGACATTGTGGTTTGTCTGTTGATGCACGGTGCCTGTTACAACATTCAAGACAGAAGTTACAATCGCACGCCTCTGCAATATTCTTGCAGTCCCTTTGTTACCCGATTGCTGCATTTAGCTGAGGAAATGTTTGAGATGGCGATGCGGGGCGACACTGTGCTTCCTCAGGGAGACGAGAGGCATTTGGCGATAGTAATGAACTCGAGAGATTCAGAAAACAGGACTCCCTTGCAAGTGGCTTTGGTGCATGGTCACAGCGCCACTGCCAGACTTTTTGTTGGATTTTTAAAAGCACACGAATATCGACCAAGTGATGATGCACTCGATAAATCGACCGCAGAGCTGGGCGAACAAACTACGGCTCATAACGTAAACTCAACCTATTATTTCACAATTACTTTTTAATGTACACTGCGCATTGTTTAAATGCAGCGCATTGTATTTTCGTATCTATCGTCTTCAAAGTCCAAAAGATCTACAAACCAATTTATAATTGGCATAATAAAACCTTTCCGCAACATGAAATCTCTGTACTCCCTTTACATTGCATATATCCGCCCCCACTCCGAATCACACCGATCTAGACTCCTTTCTACCAAGCCCATATTGAAAGTTCTAAAGAATTAAAGGGAAAAAAAACACATAAATTATTACCTAAACTTAGGTACACTTTGCAAATAACACCGAATCCATTAAATTCCACAACTTGAACTCCCTTCAAGTACGACATTTAATTTTTGATCAAATTATATTATTTATGTTTGTGAAATGTCTTAGCTGCGAAATGTACGAGAGTGGACCGGTATTAGAAGTGTGGAGGAGCTATTCGGGCGGATAAAGGTACATTTACCAGAGTGATAGCCAATGTCGGAGGGACCTGATAGGGCACACGAAGAAGAAGATCTGGACTCGCCTGAGTTTATCAATTTAATAAAAATCCACAAAGAGTAAACTTCAGAGATGTGAAACCGAAAGCGAATGATCATAAATTAACTCATGATTACAGGATATATGTATCGAGAGTATCTCCTATCCTTTTCCCATGTCCATATTCCTCTCCCTTTTACCAGCTTATTAGTAAATATAATATCTAAGGCGAAAGATTTTCGCGTAATGAAAGTAAATCGAAGATGCCATCGTTTTTATGTGTTTTGAGTGGGTAGAAAAACTAAATATTACCCAATATATCACCTTTTTTTAAATTAAGTTTATTAATTTAATATAATGAAAACAAATAACTTTGTGTACACCACTATTTAATTAACAATATCAACATGTTTCGAAAACTATGCTTTCTTCGTCAGGATAATAAGTTAATAAAAAATAACAAAAGACAAACAAGTATAGACAAATTAGAACATAGACAAAATATTAATACTTATATTTATAATAATTTATTTTGTTATTTAGACTTCCTATTTTGTTTTAAAAGATTTTTTATTATGTTAATTCAATTTTTTACCCATCCTAAAATAATTTTTGTATTTTATTTTATATAATTGTTTTTTTATGATATTTTAAGTAATTAATCACCTGTCCTTTCTAATATTTTGTCTATGTTCTAATTTGTCTCTACTTGTTTGTCTTTTGTTATTTTTTATTAACTTATTAATTTAATAGTTTAATTTTTTAGTTCAAGTACTGCTTTATTAGTTAATATTTTTTATATGCAAAATTATTTGTTTTTTAGTACCAAACAATGGTTTTAAAGACCGTTGATTTACGTAGTGTAAAAAAATAAAATACGTCATTATTAAGCTACATTATAAAAATATATAATGGGGTGGTATAGATTGAGAAGTTTTCTATTACAATCAATTTTTTATATTTATTTTTTTCATATTGTATATGATTACAGATGAAAAAAATCTGAAGGTCGATTGACGAATTATTGAAAACTGACATTTTATAAACTGTTTTAAAAGTAAGGCAGTATTTAATTTTAACATGGTGGCATAAAACACTAGTATCTAAAAAAGAAATGTGTTAATTTTTTTTGTCTCTGTTATGTGTTCGGGTGACTTTAAAGATACGCAAACAACATAAAATATTGAAAATCCCTCGTGCTCTCTTAACCTTATTGAAGCTCGCTTGTTTATACACGGTATCCGGTAACTCGTAGTACGATTATTTTGATTATCAGTATATTATGTGTTATAGCTTTTGAATTTTGTTTTTTATTGTTAACAAGTTTATTTTGAGGAACTTCATTTTAATTTTTCTTATTTTATACATGCAAAAATATTATTATTTAATTTACAAAATTATAACAAGTACAAGTACATTCCATAGCAGAACTTGTTTAAAAAAAACTGTTTTTATAAATTTAATAACAATATTATCGAATATATAACAGATGTTAAAAAAAAAAAAATTTAAAAATACTTTTTTTGGATCTGACTTTGTGTAAAATTTGAAAAAAATCGCTGGGAATAATATCAGCTGTTTAGATGTCTTTTTAAAATGCGTCAAAGCAAATTCTTGACTCCACAAATATTTGGCGAAAAAAAAGGTTAAGAGTTTAAAAATAAAAAAAAATCGAAATGCTCAGATCGAAAAAAAGTTTATGAATAATTTATTTATTTATTTTAAGTATTTAGTTATTTTATTTTAGGAAAAAACAACAGTTAACAATATGGTTGATTTACACCAGAGGTTCCCAAACTTTTTTTTCTCGTAGACCACTTTCAAAATTTAACTGGTTTCGGAGGACCCCTGCTGCAACATTTCTACCATATTCCCAAATCTCGACACGCGTTGTACTGAATATTGAATATAACGCTGGAGTTGTGGTCTATTGCAACGGGGGGGGGGGGGCGTAATGTGATATGATTCGGGGGGCAGGATGGGATATGGACACGGGATGGGTCTCAATATAACCCATTTTTCACCGAAATACTAGTGAACTATCTGCCCACATTGCCAAGCCAACATTTTTGTTCTTTATTATCGAAACCATATAAATTTTCGTGGACCCCCATTTTTTCATCACGCCTACGTGGACCCTTGTCGAGTCTCCTGTGGACCCCTGGGGGTCCACCTGGACCACTTTGGGAATCACTGGTTTACACTGTGCAATTTACTTAGCCGAGAAACCAATTATAGATTTTCTCAACTAATAAATTACTTGTTTGAATATATTTTTGTAATTGTTTGTATTTATAACTATTTATGTATTAACTCAGTTTTTATAACCGGATTGTTCTCACGTGAGTGAGAACATCTATAAAAACCCAGTGTAAATAAATAAATAAATTACCAATTTAAAATTAAACGTATATACCTTGATTTTCGGACTTATCATCCTCATCCGAACCACGAAGAGTCTGCCACGTTCTTTAAGATGTCATCATTGGAAAGTCGAAGAAATTCGGCAAACGTACTATTTTAACAAAAAAATAGCTACCTCTAATATCCTATAATTGGATAGATTGCCCGGAATTCCTAGAAAGGATTCAATTAAGAGTGCCCATCAGACAAACCAGATTAAACCACGCATTAAACATTCCACAAAGCAACACTAACTCTAACCAAAATACATTCATTCACCGCGCTTCACATACCTTTAACAATTCATACAGTGAATTCGACTTATTTAATACATTACCTAACATTTTCAAACCTAAAATTAATAAATAAAATTTACACATACATACTACTATTCACACAAAAAAAACTCTTTCATCTTCCTCCCATCATCCCATCCGCCTAAGCTATTTTAACTCTTTTACTTTATATTCACTAAATGATGTATACATGTCAGTGAAAACCTATTATTGGTTAAATAATTTACACATTTTTATCATACATTATAAATTATTGTAACTGTCGGTTTTCCAAATAAAATAAATTAAATTTTTACATGGAGCTAACACTTGTGGGAATACATAATTATGATAAACACAATAATATAACTTTGTTTTAATTCCTCTTTATTATTTCCTTATCCAACCGGTTTCGGTTCGACCTGAACCTTCATCAGGGATGAATAAAAATATATTAAACATAATACAGACATTACATGGTATTTAAAAGAAAATTAGAAGAGGGAGAAAGAACATTAACTTAGGTGGGCGCGAGGAGGGGAGGCGGCTACGAGGGAGGGGCGAAAGTAGGCGGGGGTAGTGGAAATATTTAAAAAATGGAGCTGTTAGACAAATCTAATTGTTTATTAAGTAAATTAGTTTTATTTATTTTTAATGACTTTTTTATTTCAAGGGCTTCAAGATTATTAAGTCGTAGAACCTATCCCATTTCTATCCTCACTCATTTTTTTTATATTTTTTTTTATTTGTTTATCTTAAAAATGGTACATATTAAAGTAGTACTGATCTTCCATTAAAAGCGTTTGCTTGTGGATGGAAGAAAAGTTTACATTTTATTTATACATTTAAACAGTCACGTGTTTCACATAAGTAATTAGCGCAGTTAATACAAACACATCATTTAATAAATCTTCCGGGAAAGATATATTACATAGAAATTGGATAGGTCCTACTTCATTGGGAAAATGTTATTTCATTAGTAAACCCTTATTTAGCATTAGAAAATTTCTATAAAACTATGCAAGATAATACTCTGAAAAGTGAAAGTAAAATTGTTGTAACAAACAGAAAATATACAATTCAAATCTTGGATTACTGTTGGCTTAATTGTTTCAATTAAGCAAAGAGACAAATTATAGAGAGAAATGTTAAAATATCAAATAGCTTGCTAAAAGAATAATGTCAGAACAATGCCTTTTATATCTAATGTACAGAAACTTACTCAAAAGGCTGATTCGAAATTGTAAAAAGAAATACTATTGCGAACAAATTCAAAACGCAAAAAATGATAGTAAAAAAACATGGAATATTATAAATGAAATAGCGAACAAAAAAGTACATCTTCAACTTTTTTTTTTTTTTTTTACAGTTAATACCGCACAAGAGTCCCAACTGCTCCCGTCTGGAGCCAGTGAGACTATGGCATCCCCAATCGGGGTATGTTGTGAGGCTGAAGGTAGTGGGGAAGGGAAGGAGATAGGGAAGAGGAAGGTGGGGAAGAACCTGGCTATTCAGATCTGGTCACTAAACACGGCTAAAGCCATTTCAAGCAACGTTTCAATTCTGAATGGTGGTCTTACACCAGGGCGATACTGATAGTATCTTCCACTCTGGAACGTGCCGCAAATATACTATATATTATTTTAAATGAATAAACTGTGAAATAACACAAATTAATCAAATAAAATTTATTTTACTGTTTTAAACGAGGTTAAAATAAATAACAACTTAATAACGGACAAATCTGTCATTGCAGAAAACTTTAATTACTTCTTTACAAATAATATAGTAGATAAAGTACTTGAATCACCCAAGATAAGTTATAATAATATTTATCCTCGCGTATAATTGCAGTTAAAGAATCAATAAACCCTTCATCTAATTCTAAAGGAACTGATGGACTATCTCGTAACACATTGAAAAAAATAAAACAACATATTTTAACTCCTTTGCAACATATTTTTAATGTGTGCCTTAAAGAGGGTCGTTTTCCAAAACAATATCAAAAAATATTAGAAAAATGCATCAAAAATAGAATCACAGAAAACTCAAGGCTGGAATGACCATATTGCAGAACACTTCAATGGCTAAAATCTCTGGCATTTCGGAGATTTTCATATCCTTTATTGTCATTTTATTAAGAATTTTATATCCTTTATTGTCATTTTATTGAGAATTTTATATCCTTTATTGTCATTTTATTAAGAATTGTATATCCTTTATTGTCATTTTATTAATGTATGATATAAAATGCCAATTTCAAGAAAGAACCATGATACTTTATTTGTATAGCACCACGCGCACAACGCGTATCATCAACACATCTTTCACCCATAATACAGCTGCTCGCAGCGTCTCCCGCGTTTATTTCTACCTACATACCAAACGCGTAAAGGCTTGTTCTGACTAAGCCAGTAGTTTAGTCGAGTGGCGAGTAACTCGTCACTTGACTCGTCGAAAATCGTTCGCATTACTTTCAAGTAGAGTACATTTGTTCCCGCCGCCCTTTGCGAGATTACGGCGGTTGACGGGCTGCTACAAAGCAAAGTAAATACGCTGATAAAGCATTGTAATGCTTAGAAGAGGTGAAATTTTAGAAAAGGTTGAAGAATAAATTAGTAAAATGAAAATAAATAAACTATAGACACGAAAAGAGATTAATAGCAGCATTAATAAATAATTTTAGAGTTGCATCTTCGCTCCAAAGTCACGACATTTCCGCGCGTCTACAAATGAACTCTGCTAAAACGGCGGGTTTGCGCATTTTTGTGTGCAGCGACGCGGGAGGGGAACGCTACTCGCCGAAAAATTAGAACGAAATTGATTGAATCGACTAAAGAGCTGACTAATCCACTCTACTAAAATTATGGTGTTCGGACTCGTTTAGTTACTACTATACTCTCCACTTGACTAAAATACTCTACCGATGCGAACGGGTCATAAGTTTCATTGCACAGTCACTTTGGTAGTCAGCTCAGCGATAGTCAGCGCGCTTCCATGCTACATCTCACGTATTATTATCTGTAATTTGTATATGTTTACTATTGTTTCACTTATTAATTAATTTAAATTAACATTAGTTGGGATGTAATTAGTCAGGGCTTTTTCCGGTCGCTTCTTGGGGTCGTCGGGCTCCGGGCATTCCTCTCCCGTTAATGCCACGTATAGTGTCTTGGCGGCCGCCCTAGCTAAGTGGTCTCTGATGCACTCGAAATGGCACATGTTGTCGTAAGTGCGCCCGTCGCTCGCGCAGATCGGGATGAAGATCCGGCTGCAGACGCAGACGGGGAGGGGAAGGGGATCGGGAAGCCTTGTGCTGGGGGTGGTGCGTGGTGTGGGGTAGGAGAACTGGGGCTCTGGGAGAGGGGGGTTGAAGAAGCCGGGTAGGGCCGCCAACATGACGACTGATGATGAGAGCACCAAGCAAGAGACGATCACTGAAAACAAAACAAAATAGACAATGTTACATAATAATATAATCACTAGTTTTAACAATATAATTAACAATGAGACCCTGAGGATAAAAAATTTTCTCATTCACTGGTTGAGGGAAACTTTTTGACCTCTCCAGCCGGACTCTATCAACCCATTGCCTTGCACCTCAATTGAAGGGACGGATTCATACGTCTATCACTCCTGGACTCTGACCCCATATTCCTAACCACCCTTCATATGTTTTTCCTTCGCGGAATTTCCTCTCCATCCTTCCTTTAAAAAGACCCTCTACACAGCACCCCTAATATGATATGGTCCCTAAGGGAAATTATTTTCCTCAAGGCCTCCTGTATGGAACTAACGTAAAAAAAATCATCTTTAGAGATGCTGTGTGGAGGGGTTTTCGTAAATAAAGGAAGAATAGGACGATCTGGGAAGGAAAACGGTATGTGGAATGAGTAAAAATTTTGTCGGTGTGTCCGGGAATGACTTAAAAATTATTTTTAACACGGAATAGTTTTAAGTCATCTGCATGCATTCCATATTGCGAATGACTGATAGCAGAACCTTTATCGTTAATGAAAACTAAGAGTAGAAGCGGACCTAAGATGGAACCTTGATGAACTCCATAGAAAACCAAGAATTTGACAGAACGAGAATCTTTACAGAAAACGTACTGTTTACGATTTCTGAATATGCGATGTATACATATACGAATATGTTTCTGCTTTCTGAAGGGTGGGTAGAAATCTGGATTAAGCGTGTCCAAAAGGGACGCATATATCCATCAGTGATGCAAGGCATTGGGTCGAGAGTGTCCGGCTGAAGAGGTCAAAGGGTCTCTCAACCGGCCTCTGACAAACAGTTGTTAGTAAGACCTGGACATTGGACAAATTTCATTTCATGAACCCGGGCACCTCTGCCAAGTCACCAAACGTAACGAACTACTTGGGATAACCTGTGGCACAGGTGTTGGTTATCCAATAAACGGTACTCGAGGCAGCGGTACCCATTCCTCCCAAAAGATTAACTATGTTGATTACGTCATGTATTTTCAAATCGTTAAATCAATTAAGCACAGAATTCAAACAATTCTTACGTTCTGTGAAAGTCCCAGTTTAATTATTATCCAAGTACCGAAAAATAACCGGCCCTTGATGGATCAACAGAACCTTATTTGAACTTTAACAGAACTTGAATTTTATCCTTGAATTTTGATGAATTGTACAATTCTGTGGAACAGCCCATAATAACAAAAATACCATTTTTCTAGAACCTGCTTCACTTTTTCTGTCTGTCATCTTCGTTTATATTGTAAACATGGTAATTAAGTGATCATAAATTTAACGTTTTTGTTCTTCTCTGTTGTTGATCTTCTTTATTTTTACTTTATATTTTCAATCGGCTATAATTTTTCTAATAAATTATACAAATACCTACTGATCCGGAAAGAATGCATCGCAGATGTTTAAGTCTAATGAATACGATTAAGAAAGAGACGCTTAGATGATGTGTGATGGACGATGGATCGGCTGAAAGAAGATGAGTGTGGAAGTGGGAAGTAGTGACCGACCAAAGGGTCGGTTTCGGTTTCGGCCGCACTGAAACTCTGCGTTCATGAATTATCGCGCGCCATTCGGCCGACTTCGGGTGAGTTCGTGGCTCGTTTGTCACCCGCCATCATCAGCTGAGATCGCCGCCCGGTCCGGCGAGATTGTGTTGTGAGTTAATGTATTAATTTTTATTTTATTTCAACTAGTGACGGCCTCCGTGGTCCCGAGGCAAGACTCTCGACTCACAATCCGAAGGTCGCGGGTTCGAACCCGGCGTGCGCAAATAAATTTTATTTGATTAATTTGTGTTATTTCACAATTTATTCATTTAAAATAATATATGATATATTTGCGGCACGTTCCAGAGTGGAAGATACTAATAGTATCGCCCTGGTGTAAGACCACCATTCAGAATTGAAACGTTGCTTGAAATGGCTTTAGGCGTGTTTAGTGACCAGATCTGAATAGCCAGGTACTTCCCCACCTACCTCTTCCCTATCTCCTCCCCCCCCCCACTACCTTCAGCCTCACAACATACCCCAATTGGGGATGCCATAGTCTCACTGGCTCCAGACGGGAGCAGTTGGGACTCTTGTGCGGTATTTCATGTAAAAAAAAAAAAAAAAAAAAACTAGTGGGCAGGTGCATCCACCTCCAAGATCTGAACATAACTCACCCAATGAACCCGAGCACCCCTGTTAAATTGCCAAACGTAGCAAACCAGACCAGACCTATGGCAGAGGTGTTGGTTTTCCAATATACGGTTCCCGAAGCGGCGGTACCCACATCTGTCTCCCAAATTGAAAATAAAATGATTTTAACACTCTGCGAGTCCTCAGCATAAATTAATTAATGCACGCAGTAGCAACACGAAAATGGTTTTCATTAACTGCGAATTTCCATGTCTTTCGTTCTAAATTTTTCAGTAGATAAACCCACAACAGAAATTTTATCGTTACATTCTGAATACAAATTACAGTCACGTGAGTGATTTTTTGATGTTTTTCTTCATACACCAGACATGTAAAATGAATAATCGATGAACTTGTTTTATTTATTTAAAAACAATAAACAGTACATGTGAGAAGTTACAGTTTTGATTGGAGAATCTAGCAACAAATAGAAACGTGTAATCTCTTTAATGATAAGTGGAAGATAAGCACTCGTCAGCCGTCGGTAGTCTCTTTTATAGGTGCAGATGTCCGGGGTCCATTATATCTGATAACGTTTATTGGTTTGTTTGTTGCATTTTCAGATAATAGTGCAGAACTGGATGCGTAATACGTTCGGTGTTATCTTCAGGTCAGCCAGCTTGTTGATTAGATAACACGTGCGAAACAAACAAATGGTTTTCTTCAGAATTTTGCAGCATATTTGAATTTTAGACTCCACTCGGAACCTCGGAATGGTTTCGAATTTCGTCAGGCATTATTAGGAATATCAATCAATCAACATCACAAGTACACGAACATTATACTAGACAACACAATAAATTGTACACAAATACAGTCAAGACTGAAAGTGGCAAGAGAAGTATTGGCCACGAGGGAGTTCACATTTATAATCTCCTTCCAGATAATCTAAAAACGGAAAAGAATATAAAAACCTTTAAAAAAAAACTATTTAAACTTAAGATTTTGGAACAAAATTAAAAACTACTACATAATATGCTCTGTATTTAAGTTAAGAAAGCGAAATATTATATTTCTTTTAACTTAATAAAATAAAAAAAAAAATAAAAAAAAGGAATATAAAACTGGTTTTAACTTTGAAGTGAATCTGTGTGCTTTTCCCTAGGTTTAAAACTATACTCAGAACTCGAAAATGGTTTTCCTCCGATAGTTGCAGCTCGCATCCCAAAACTTCCACAGGAAAACCAAAATAACCCTATATAAAACAATTATTAGAACGGTCTTGGCCTATGGATGTGAGGCGGGAACACTGACAACAAAGTGTGCGAAACAGCTAGACACCTTTGAAATAAAGGTACCTCGAAGAATCTTAGAAGCCAGAGGGAAAGGCATGGAGAATCCGCCACAATAATGAATCTACTCTACGACATCTACCAAGCTCCCAGACCCTCTCCCCATTTAAGGCTCCAAAGACTAAGATGTGCCGGACATGTGCACCGAATGCCAAGCACACGAGTACCGAAGAAGGTTCTAACAGGACACCCGGGAGGTAAACGAAAGGCGGGCAGACCTAGGCTGAGATGGGAGGATGATGTCAGGAAGGATGCAAGGGGACTACTCCATGTTGCAGATTGGAAGACGACGGTCGAGGACAGAGGGCGGTGGAGGCTTATCCTGAAAGAGGCTGTAGCGCCATTGAAGAAGAAGAAGTTGCAGCACACAATTTGCATTTTGATTTTATAACTACACTTGGAACACAACAATGGTTTTCTTTAAAATGCGTCATCACATCAATCTGCAACTCGAATTTTTTTCGTGGATTTTGAACACAAGACTGGTTTTAACTTAAGAATCAATCTGAGTACGCGCCCACCAGTCCAACAGTTTAAATAATAATTGTTCTCCTTTTTGAAAATTGCGCAATTAACACGAATACGATTTCAGAATGTTTTGTTTTTCATATGTAAACATATGAATGTCAACAAGACAAGTTTGCCTTTATATAAATTAAGTGTTTTCATTCCGACTGTTGATGTGTTGATAGGTATCAAAAGAATCATTCCCTCGTGAAAAACATATGCATTTAATCGAATTTAATTAATTAACGTGGTTTTATGAACACGTACAGTTAATTTATTGTAATTCGCAGTTTCTCGTGAATTAATGTACTTATTTATATCATAATACTATAAAACGTGCAAAAATATGTACAATACTTGTAAAATTATTCAAAACTATGGAAACTTCACTGTTTGTAAATAACTATTGGAATAAATTAATTTTTCTCACAACTATTTATGACCTTGGTATTGGATTATGGCTTATTTATGGCATAACGTTAAAGCGTTTTTATTAAACACTAGCGAGTTCCCGGCATGCGCTGCAATTTTTTTTTTTTTACATGAGGTCCACACAGAAGGCCCTGAGGAAAATAATTTCCCTCAGGGCCTATGTCATCTTTGGAGATGCTGTGTGGATGGTTTTTTAAGGAAAAGGAAGGTTCTGGGAAGGAAAAGGGTTAAAGGGTGGGTAGGAATCTGGGGCTCGGTGTGTCCTGGTCTTCCGTCTCCAAGACCTGTGAACCCGGACACCCCTGCTAAATCACCAAACGTAGCGAACCACTTGGGATGGATGACCTATGGCAGAGGTGTTGGTTATCCAATAAAGAAATTGTTTCTCCCTGCGTGTCTTTTCCCATTCGACCCGTTCCAATTCCGCCTCCCCTTCTCATCCCATATCCCCTTCCCCTCACGCGTTCCCCTCCACCTTTCCCGCCTTTACCCTCTTCTGCGAACCCCCCTCCCACGATCCCCTCTCCACTCCCGCGTTCAATATATTCAGTCCCGGTACATTCAGATTTTCAAACAGCTCGCGTACCACCTATTGCAATTTTTTTAACAAATTTTCTATTACAAACTTTAATTTTGTATTTTGTAGGAACAATCAATCAAACTTAGTACCTAACATAGGTACCTATTTAAAATAAACTTATTTTTTTATTAGATTCAAGGTATTCAATTTTGGTCAGTACCATAGGTGAGTACTTCAAATAAATGACCGGTCAGTGGTTGAGTGAGCATCGCGTTTGAATCCCACCCGGGCGTCCCGTGTTCGATTCCTCGGTTGGCTCCATCACAACACAAGCAACATTTTCGGCTTTCTGTGGTGTTAGTAGGAGATTTTCAAACATTGCTGGGTTATTCGTAACCTGGGAATGTTTGTCTTTCTTTAAAAAAAACATTAATTTAAGTTTCGAAAATTCAATTTTAATTGAACAATTATTTTTTTTCAAGATGTCATTCTCAAACTGCAGTATTTTTGACAATTTCGTAAGAGTTTTTATAGTGATTAAAAAACTTTTCAGATTTATTGTCATGTGGTTGTAATAATTCAGAATCCTTCGCGAGGACGGAAAGAAGGTATTTTGAAGTTTTCCAATTCAGGACAGATTCGTCCCTCACACTGGACACACTGACCCACAGATTCCTACCTACCCCTCACATCTTTTTCCTCCACAGAAAGAAAAAAAAACCCTGCTTCCTTTC
The DNA here is from genome assembly GCA_936435175.1 of Glyphotaelius pellucidus. Taxonomy (NCBI): domain Eukaryota; kingdom Metazoa; phylum Arthropoda; class Insecta; order Trichoptera; family Limnephilidae; genus Glyphotaelius; species Glyphotaelius pellucidus. Next base: position 21,203,206 of record OW386561.1, on the reverse strand, counting down.
ATATAAAGACCCTCCACACAGCATCCCCAAAGATGGCACAGGCCCTGAGGGGATTTATTTTAGGGAGCTTAATTAAAAAAAAAATCGTAGACTAAGAAAACCTTTACCAGTTGTTCTGTGAACAGTTAATAGCCTCACTATCTATACTTCTATGCTTTAATATAATAAATGCGAAACTGCGTGTGTTTGTTTGTTACGCTTTCACGCATAAACCCATAACCGATTTTAAAAATTCTTTCACCAATAGAAAGCTACATCATATGCGAATAATTTAGGCTGTATATAATGGTAAGCTCTCGCATATGAAATTATAAATATTAATATATTATATTTATTATACGTTTTCCGTCGCTAACAAAAGCGAGTAATTGCTAACGTCAGAAAACAAACCGTTGCCGTGGAAACGATGTTGATATATTTGCGGGAAATTTTATTTCAGGCGTCGTTGTTAATGCCTATCCGTCTATATAAATACAAATGAATCTCCGAAATGTTTGTACGCGCATTAAGCGGGGTAGGGAGGGGGGAGGTGAGAGGGAGGATAATTGATAAATGCAAGCGCTACAGTAATTTCTCCCCAATACAATGCCAGCGAAGCCGCGGGTAAAAGCTAGTATTAAATAAATGAAAAATCATCTGAAATCGTAAGATTGGCATATAGATACTTAAAAACTCACCTACTTCATTATGAGCCATATATTTTATTTAAAAAATTTTTAATTCCAAATAGGGATATAGGGAATTATCTAATTTATCCAAAGGAAGGTCATTTTCTCAATGACAATTCTTTTCTCAAAAATTTGAAGAATTAAAAGAAAGTCGAAAATACACAACGTTTTTATATTTAAACAAAGAAATCTTTACTGAAACATTACGGCGGCCACCATCTTGAAACGGAAAATACAACAAATTTACAGACAGACGAAATGCAAAAGTCGAGTTAAAACTTACGCTACGTTCAATCAATTATGTTCTGCCAGTATTTAAGTTTGTATTATTTTGACAGCTGTTACGTCTTTCAAATTGTCGTCAAGCTGTAAAATGCCGAAACAGCTGTCACCACTGAACAGATAATAAAGGCTATCACAATAATAAAAAACTAAAATGCTTGCTAAAAAGAACTTGCTTAAAACATTATTAAATTGAGTATTTTACGAGACAAACATAATAACAATAATAATTATTAATACGTTAAGATAGATTTGTTGTTGTTTGTCATTCTTCTTCACGTTTCGTCAATGTTCTGTTTTGACTTGAAACAAATTGGTGACGTCAGTTTTATTTCAAATTCTGTTGAATCAATTCGGTGGTACGCTCTTATATTACAAAACAAATCAAAACATGAAAATATACAAATAAACTCACACAATTTCAGAACAATCATGTTTGGTAGTCCTGTCAAGTAATGATCCGACCGACACAACCAATAAGAATCTACTCAACAAATCAACACTAACTTGTCTTTTAGATACGACATTACAGTTTTTTCACTTGCACTATAGTTTTTTTCGCAGGGATTTTAGCGGGTTTTTTTCTAGACACTTCCTTAGGTGTACGGCTTGGCGAATCGAACGACATTATATCGATTGATGATTAGTACTGCTTGTAGATTTGACATGTCATGTAACCATTGATTGAGAATACACTAGATGGCATCAGAAGGAATGGAGTAAACACGCTCAACACCGCATTGTGCATAAACACCCCTTTTTACTTAAGTAACGTAGCTTAACCTAACCTAGCCTAACTTAATGTATCGTAATCTAACCCAATAACTTATTTATTTATTTAATATCAACGGTATAAATATACCATAAGCACACATGTTACAAAATCATAGGAAACATATTAGAAACAGTAAATAAAGATTATAACAGATAATTGTGGCGTTTGAAAGAGAAATGACACCAGAGATGCGATAACATACAAAAATCTATAGTACAAATAAAATTAATATTGTTTGAAAAGATTTGATAGTATAGCCCTCTTGTACCTACCTTCCGTGCAGTATAGATCTGCCACATCTGCATATCTATTAGTAACTTCATGTAATCTAGGTACAAGCGAGTGTTTCGTGTACTCAGCCCGGTTATTGTAGGATTTATAGGATTTTAGAAGTGGCTCTCGTGGGTATGTGAAATTCAATGAAAAGAATTATTATATTCAAGTTCAATTAAATTCAAGTTGAATTTATATTAAATTCAAATTAAATATGTTAAAGTGTTTTCTATTTTGCTGTGTCTTGTTCTCTTTCATATTTTCGTTTAGATTATTAGTGTTTTATTCTTAATCAATTTCATTTTAGTGTTTCATTTCATTTTAGTGTCTTTTTCTTCGTAATCAATTTTATTAGCCTGTCTGGGATTTAGGATTCTAAAAGTGCCTTGTAATTGGCGTCAGCCGTTTCCATTAAAATTGGTTCAAGTTTTACAGCACACATTTTGGGTTTATCAGTGTCCCACTTTACATGAATTAAATACCTCTTCTTCTAACTCTTCGGTAGATATATTTACACACTTTAATGTTAAATGTACTCTAATTCTTGTTAATTGGGTTAGCTTTAAGAATTTTATTTTTAATTTTTTTTACAATTTCTTAGAAAATAATGTGTCCTTACTGGGCCCACCCTTCTGAGGTCACATTTTTCATGGTTATGCGTTTGAATTATAAGCACACATGTTAAAATATTACGAAAAGAAAATTATAAAGTAGTAACTGGAAGAAAACACAATACAAGCATTAATCTTTGTTGCAAAATTGTATCTATATTCTTCCTTCCATGTCCATAATCCATATCTTATTGCTTCTTTTGAAGTTGGTTATTTTTTTATCGTTTTTATTGCAAGAGGGAGTATATTAAATAATTTTATAGAGAAGTATTACATATTTCTTTGTCCAAATGTCGTTTTTGTTGTAGGTTGGTGGAAAATATGTTGTAATTTAGATCTTGTGAATCGGCCTGAGTTTGTCTGTGAAAAGTTATCTTGGTTTTTGGATGCGTAAATTAGGATATCTTTTGTGTATAATTGTTTCAGTGTTTTAAATTCAGGGCTCTAAGAACATAGTCTGTAGGTGGGGAGTCTTAGTATAATTTTCAAAATCGTCTTTTGTGCTACGGATGAATAATCAGATATTGATAGAATTATTGGCTGTAGTAAAAGAAATCGGATTGAGTTCAATATATCTAAATATTTAGTTTTGTCATTCACTAGGGCGTGTCATACCTGGTATTACCGATATACGATGGACGCCCGAAGTTTAAAACGTGTCTCCACCATTAAAGATCTTGGAATCATGTTTGATAGTAGGCTAACATTTCATACTCATATTCAGATGACTTGTAGCGCTTCATTGAGAATGCTGGGCTTTGTTCTGCGTACTGCAACGAATTTTAGAGACACCCGGGTTCTCATAATTTTATTCAATTCCTTAGTAAGGAGTAGACTTGAAAGTGGGTCGGTAATTTGGAGTCCACACCAAGTAAAATATTCCCTCATGTTGGAGAGAGTTCAGAAGAAATTTCTAAGATTTCTTTACATGAGGTGGGTGGCTATTATCCGTGGCTCTATCCTACAGACTTTCTTTTGGGTATGCTCGGAATGAACCATCTACGGGTCAGAAGGGATGTACACATTGCTACGCATTTCTTCAGATTGTTCCGCGGATGGTTTGAAAACTCAGCTATCATGGAGAGCATTCATTTCTATTTTCCCGATGGGTATCTTCGCCACCGACAGCATAGATTGTTCTATCTTCCGGCCTGCAGGACTAACTTGCCAATGGTCATGCCGGTCGGGAGAGAAATTTTACTGATAAACAGAATAAATTCGGATATCGACGTATTTAGCGTTAGTGAAGCTGCCTTTAAAAGGCAAATTAATTCTTGTATAGTTCATATTTATGTCTAAGTTTTAATTGTAATACTCTTACAAATGTATTTTGAAAACGCATTGAAATGTAACATTTTGTAATGTTTTTGAAATAATAATAAATTGAATTGAATTGAATTGAACGCTATAAGCTATGCTTTGAATTTTGAATCATTCTTCCATCAACTTCTTTGCCAGTTTTTAAGTTGTGCAATTGACTAATCAGGGTAATTTAAGACCCGAAAAGTCCACTCTTGCACAATCTACAGCAATGCATGGAACCGGTCTACAGTACAAGGTTACTCTGCAGTCAAAGAATCTCAGAATCCATGGATACCTAAATAATAACAACTTCACTACATACTAGGAATTGGAATTGCGGAAATACCGCATTGAATAATATTTAATACATAACAATCATAACTGATATACTGACTGTTCCGATTTGCAGTCGGTGGAATACGACTGTAGAAGTTGGGGATATCAGTGCCAAATAAAACCATGAACTGTTTCTCGCTGTTTTTCATGATTGGCATTTATCAAAATATTTTAAGAGCAACGTATGCGCGACCCTTTTCGGCCCGTTTCACACAAATCTTAAATTTGGATTTGAGATCAAAATACCCAATCAAACTGAAATATTATTTTTGTAATCTAAAGGTATATCAAATAATTAGTGCGCATATGACCTATTTTATTTATTTTTGCTTTAAAATATAAGATATAGGCCATTAAAGATTTTAGTGTTTCATGATTTTAAAGGCAACTTGGGCAATTATTTGTGAGTTCATGAAAAATATAAAAAAAATGATACGCCGGCCGTCAAATGCATTGCAATGCCACTGAATGAAGAAATCGTTTCTCCCTGCGTGTCTGTTCCTATTAATGCCGTTCCCTTCCACTGCCCCTTCCCGACGCGTTCCACTTCCATCTTCCCCGCCTTCCCTCTCCCCTCTCCCGCTCCGCCATCCCACCAACCCCCCTCCTGCCTTCCCTCCCCCCTCCCGCAATTCATATATTCAGTCCCGGTACATACAGTTTTCAAACAGCTCGCGTGCCACCTATGGCAATTTTTTATACAAATTTTCATTTTTCATATATTACAAACATTCATTTTTGTATATTGTAATAATAATCAATCAAATTTGGCACCTAACATAAATACTTTTGTAAAATAACTGTAATTCTTGAATAGATTCAAAGTGTAATTCTTGAATAGATTCAAAGTGTAATTCTTGAATAGATTCAAAGTGTAATTCTTGAATAAATTCAAAGTGTAATTCTTGAATAGATTCAAAGTGTAATTCTTGAATAGATTCAAAGTGTAATTCTTGAATAGATTCAAAGTGTAATTCTTGAATAGATTCAAAGTGTAATTCTTGAATAGATTCAAAGTGTAATTCTTGAATAGATTCAAAGTGTAATTCTTGAATAGATTCAAAGCATTCGATTTTGGTTAGTATCATAGGTGAGCACTTCAAGTAAGTTAAAAAATTTAAAGAGTTTATTCGAAAATTGAATTTTGATTGCACAATTGATGTTTGCAAAAATGTCATTCTCAAATTGTAAAATTTTTGATATTTTCGTAAGAATTTTTTTAGTGATTAAAAAACTTTTCAGATGTATTTTCATGTGGTTGTAATAATCCAGAAACATTTGCGAGGGTGGAAAAATGGTATTTTGAAAGATTCAAACATTTCCTAAGCTTAATATAGCAATACATAAACAACAAATATACATAATAAGTACGTGGTAAGCGTGTTTTTTGTCTATTTAGACCACATTTTTTTTACTTGCCCACGCCCTCACTGTGCCATTTCAACTCCCCTTAATTTTCTTTGGGTCTTCTACTGCCCCCTGACCCCCATTTGCCCAATATCCTTATCCCATCCCACCCCCCATCTCATATCCCATTGCGCCCCCTCAATACCAGAGCGACTGGCGTACAGCGCACGTTGTTGTATCGGTTATGCATGAGATCCTAAAATGCCCAGCTAGGCAAGCGGGGGGGGCGTAATGGGATACGAATGTACTGTACTGGGAACATACCCATACCCCTCCACGTTTCATATCCCATTACGCCCCCTCCGTCGTGGCAAATATAATCTCGAATACTGGTCCATTTTGCCCCCGTTTGAAAAAGTCGTAGATCCGGTACTGCTCCGTTGTGACAAACCACACCTCGCCATTCAATATTCAGTAGCGCGTGTCGAGTTTTGGGAATACGGTAGAAATGGTTCCATGCCAACTGAGAATAAAGTCAACTCAACACCTCCTTGAAAAGTCATTAAAAGCTATGAAAAAAATAATTTTAAATTAGCCGATAACCCTAACCTAACGTAACCTATTAAACCATTTTTTTATGTATTTTTTATCACTCTAAATGACTTATCTGAGATGGTTCTGAGTTGGTTTCATTCCGAGTTGTCCGATCACCGGTAGAAATGTAGCAGCAGGGTGTTCACCGTGACCAGTAAAATTTTGAAAGTGGTCTACGGGAAAAAAAGTTTGGGAACCTCTGATTTCGATTGATAATGACTATCTTTTATAAAAGTTATTATATATTTATATAGTCATTATAATGACTCTTTTTTATCAATTTCTGCAGAAGTACGAAAATATTGTATATAGCTTTCTTCAAACACGCGGACACTCCCACAGCACCGTCCTACCCGATGTCTATTCATAGATGTCTAGAACTGAGTAATTTATTCATTAACGCCTTTTTTGGGGGCTTTTACATATTTTATGAATAATAAGATATAAACAGTATTTATTATACATAATTGAATAGCCTCAGTAACAATATTTTATATTTGTTTAAAGATACATTGAAGATGTCCGCTGACTTTGTATAATTATTTCCTTCCATTAATATTCTGGGCAAAGAAGGTAGTTAGTTCCAGAATTTGTGCACTGAAATAAATCCTGACTTCTGGTATTACGTTGTGGTATCCGGAAGCTTATCAGTTCAAGCAATACCGGACTATCAACTAAATCATGTAGAATTTTATATAGAAATACCAAGTCAGTGAAAATTCTTCTGTCTGGCCATTTGAGCATATTCATATTATTTAACAGAGTGTTATAGTTCAACATGATTGCTGGAATACCCATTTTAAAATTAAGAAAACGTATGAATTGGTTTTGTATTCTTTCAACAGCTTGTATATTAATATTATTATATTAATATAGTATTATAATGTGGATTCCAGACGGGAGAATTGTACTCCAGCTGACTTCTAACATAAGCAAAATATAACAGTTTAATACACTTTATATTGTTAAAATTTCTGGTTAGCCTAGTTATAAATCCCAACATTTTTAAGCCCTTATTACAGATTTCTGTTATGTGGTTAACAAATGAAAGATTTGATTGAAAAGGTATTAAGTATTTAATTTGTTTTAATGTCTCAAGAGCTTAATGACTAATGACTAATGAGAGTAATATTGATTATTCAAAATGATCCAGGATGTGATTAATTGGGTGTGGTCGCATAACAAAGAAATTACTTGAGTGTGGTGAGGTGATGATATTACAAACACCATACAAACAATATCCGTAAGAAGTCCATTAGCTGCTAATTATTGCTGGTAGGAAGTTATTATACTTATTTTCAAATTTATTATAGATACTAGTGCCAGCTGGAGATCGTATGCACGTCATCGACAATCGTTCTAAAAGCCGTTTATAAAAATCTTCCTTCTCACACGCCTTGTTTAAAAACGAAAAAGACATGAGATATTAGAATGTCGAATGCCTTAAGATGAAGCTATACGTGAAACCCTATTTACATACTATTTAGATTCGTCTTTTCTCGCGCAAGTAAGCGTCCTCTTAAGAGGAATATAAACGCTAAAAATATTTCGATCCTTTCCTTTGACTTCTTCAGCCGTACTCTCTTGGAAAATCGCCTTGCACCGCAGTGGACGGATGGATTCATACGTCGGTCACTCCTGGACATACTAACCCCCAAATTCCTACCCACTGATACCCTTTTCCTTCCCAGAACTTCCTCTCCTCCCTTTCCTAATAAGACCCTCCACACAGCGTCCCTAAATATGACATAGGTCCTGAGGGGAATTATTTTCCTCAAGGCCTCCTGTGTGGAGCTAATTTTATATCACCATATCTCACCACTGTATAAAGAAACCATCGCGGGCGTGCGCACAACAACTCACCAAAGTTTCATCGCAATCGGATGAATGGTTTAGGGACCCCATAAAGGAAAAACGAAGAAATATTCATTTTTATATATTAACGTATTACTAATAAACCTTTTATCTTTTTTTCCAGAGGAAGTCATCCAATCCAACTCCGCTTTATGGATGTCAAAAGACGGTCACATGATGCTCTACGCAACCTTCAACGATTCGCTGGTGGAGGAACAGAAGTTTCCCTGGTACGGGGGCGGGGAGGCCGACACCAGCGGGGGCTATCTGTACCCCGAGATCCGCTCCCTGAGGTACCCCAAGCCGGGTACCCCCAATCCCATGGTGACGCTGACGGTGGCAGACCTGGCAGACCCTAAGAATATCAGAACGAGGAATTTGAAGCCGCCTCCAGCTTTGGGCGGTGATGGGTAAGAACAGCCTTGAAATCTTTAATCTGTTCGGTTTTTTTTCTTCTTCGTATGGCGGAGGAGAGTTGGAGGTCTCCCTCCCCCCTCCCGCATTCCATACATTCAGTCCCGGTACATTCAGTTTTCAAACAAATCGAGTGCCACCTATTACAAATTTAATAATGCCAGAGCTCGCGAGTAGTTTTAAATAAAATAACGAACACAAAAAAATAATTATCCAATTTGGTGCAGTCGTTCGAAAGTTGTGCGCCTACATACATTTCGGCGATTCATTTTTAGACATACATATTAACTACGACGCCTGAAATAAAATTTTCCACAAATACATCAATATCGTTTCCTTGCAACGATTTGTTTTGCTTTTCTTCTGACGTTAGCAATAACTCGCTTTTGTTAGGGACATAAAAAAAAACATTTCAAGATTATTAATATACGTGATTATTTCATTTTCATCACCTTTCAAAAACATTTTTTAGTTTTCAAATATGTTCAGAAATATTCCATTTATTATTTTATTGCGAAGCGGAAATATTCTGCCCTTCTACAAAACATTTCCGAGGCAGGAGATAAAAGTGATTTCAATGCTTTCTCTTCACCTTTCACGTAACACGTTTCAAGATAATGTAACAATTCTTATTTTTTAATCAAATCGATATTTGAAAACTCCATTCCAACCTGTTTTTTGGACCCTTTACTTCCACGCAGAAAAAGCTTTGCAAATTCGTTATGAACACACCAATCGAGAGTTTTTTGCTGTTTCATTCAAACACATTATATCTTTTTCGGAATTAGTTACGGCGTTCATTAAAAAAATGTTTGTATTTTCAATTTTCTTTGTAAATTTCCTATGAATTATAGAAATTAAATATACCTTTTCACTAGTATTAAATACCGAAATTTGTGTTTAAAAAATTCTACATACTTGTATTTCATTGAAATCGCTGAAGGGATAAATCCATAGAAATGTGTTTTTAACATGTCCGTGTGCCTGAAGTAAACTTAAAGTTTCCTTACTTATTAAAAATTATTAAACATTTTCAAATACAGCAACATTCTTTCTTGGCAAGAAATGTGCCAAGAAATCAATTTGTCTTAAGGGAATAAGCTGACACATCCGGAAAGATGTCACTTTTAAATCAAATTATTATTTTTATAAATTTTAAATTAAATATGCCAGTAGAAGACTTACATTAGAAGCTACATGTAAAATAAACGATTTATATTCAAAATACTTAACTCTAAATTCGACTGTTGTGAACTCCTGCAACTCATTATCTTACGAACACTCACAGTAACAACACGACAAAATACAATAATCTACAGCCTCATAAGCGTAACTACATTGCCCACTCTCCGATACAACGACTTTACACCATGGGAAATCAGTACTTGGGTGATGTTGACATATTCAATATCAACTAGGCGAGTTTTTTGGATCATTAAAACATTTGTTTCAACACTATTACTAAACACATCTTGTAAACCTATAAAATAGCTGTATTTTTCTGTTTTTGTTTCTGTGTTTATGACTTGTTGTAAGACTTAATGTAATTTTATTTTCATTATTTCTTAAGTTTCAAAGTATCTGTCAAATTAAAATTATACTACCAATCATGTCAAAGCCCTCTGAAATGCTATTCCCTAAAACTTGTTATAAGAGATCGTTCTTCCGCGAGAAGTGCTGTCAGATTTGTGTGATTTTCTACAGCTGTTAAATGAATAAATAATCATGCATACTTGCAGGAATTAGTGTTTAAAACGACCCAAACTAAAATACGTGACAGCTCACAGCTGAAATTTTAACATCGGCCGATAAAAAAAGCAAATAACAGCCGTAGAAAATCGCACAAATCTGATAGCACTTCTCGCGAGAGAATGATCTCTTATCACAAATTTTAGGGAATAGCCTTTCTGGGATTTAAATAAATAAATAAATTCTAGATTATTATATGGTGACCGGACAATTCAGAATAAAACCAGCTCAGAACCACTTCAGAAAAGTCGTTAAGAGTGATGAAAAAAATGTATAAAAATTGATTAAATAGGTTACGTTAGGTTAGGGTTGTGGCTATTTAAAAAAAAATCATAGCTTTTAATAACTTTTCAAAGAATTGTTGAGTTGGCTTTATTCTCATTTGGCATGGAACCGTATTATATAAAAACTTTAAATTTATTTCTAAAGATTGTTATTTTATCTAGTAAAGCTATATTTTCTAGATAATTATATATTTCGAAATAAATTTAGTCTTTATATTTTTATTTTATCTAGTAAAGCTATATTTTAAAATTTTGAAAAAATATGTTAATTTTTATTATAATAAGGTTACCCGTTGTTTGTTGGCAGATTTTTTTAAATTTTCAAACTAAATGTTTTATTATACAACAAAAATTTCAAATTATATAATCACACAGTTAAATAAATCAATTAATTATATAGTAAAGCTACTTTTAAGAATTTTAATTTTAGTTCAAATAAAATCATTTAATAAAATCCGCGCACCTGTTTTGTGAGGAAAATACTTCAATTTGATCTTTATTTATGGTCTTACAAACTAATATATTTCAGATTTCTTTTACACACTTATTTTGCTTAGATATAAAAGTACTTGAAAAAGTACCAAAAGTACTTCATTTAAAAAATTTTATCATCACAAGTTTTTGCTAACTTATTTAAATTTTGAATGAAATGTTGAGTTATTATTAAAACGGAGAATAATCAATCCTTCTCATCGGAACCGCCCTGTACAGTTGCAAGTGTGGGATCTCAAGGCTTTCTTCTAGAAATTTGAATCTCGCTAGTAATCGGCCTTAAAACTGGCACCAACTTTCACAACAATTATTATAGATCACATTTCTAGTAATTATTTTTGTTCAGTGGTAGAAATTGAAATTCATATGGAACTTTTATTTGTATGAATTGTAGAACACGCACGTCAGTTGATTTGTAAAGCAACATTCTTACGTCGATTCCGTACACTGAATTCTTAGAAATATGTACAAATATGCCATTTGAAAAACAGAAGACAAACATTTTATGATATTTTACATTTTTCTGAAAATCCGAGTTTAATATGAACGTTGTTCCTTTGATTATAACTTCATTTGGGTCGATGACTACATGAATTATTATTACATTTTCTTATTACCAGTTTTACAAATTATCAGAAACTTACTCAGCCTAATTTTATATCCTCAAGATGCTTGTGTTAAACGAAATATTAAGGTCATTATTAAATAATTTTATCGTGGTTACATATAGAGTTATTGTTTTATTTCAGATAATAATAATATTTGAATGATTTGTGTTAAATATCTCCACTAGCAGAATCATTCATTCATTTATTTACCTATTTTTAATTATTTTATTTAAGCGAAACAACAGCCTACAATAAGATTGTTTATGCTTGTGCTATCTACTTAATTGAGAAACCACAGAATTCCTTGTTATACAAAAACATTGTACTTAACAAAACTATATATTAGCAAGTAACAATTCTTACATTTATATACGAGCTTTGTTCAAAACTATCCCGAATTTTGAATTTCCGCGGATTACGTATATTCGATTTTTTTGTGGCGTTATGTTGGTACTTTTGTCTTTCACTTATGCCAACAAGTTCGGCTATTTGAATGTTCAGTTAATTTTTTACAGCTGCTTTGCTTGCACGTGTTTTGGCTCATCTTCGGTTTTTGCCTTTCCAAAAAATGGATCTCTGTCTTGATGCTAAGCTCGGTTTTCCTTATTACTGAGCTGTAGATAGGACACACTTTCTTGCCGCACTTATTCTTCGACCCCGAGGATTTGAATATGTCCACCTGTTTCAACAGAGCCCCATTAGCGAGTATGTTGCACTAAGTTTGGTCCCTTCCTACAACCATAACCTCTGTTTTTGGAGTACTCATCTTCATTCCCGCGGCCATGCATTCTTCGTTGAATCGGTTGATCCACTCTTGTAGTCCTTCCTGTGTAGTCATTAGTCTCGCGATGTCGTCAGCAAATTGTAGAGAGCTGATTCTAGTACTACCTACTATTGCTGCATCCGGTGTTTGACTGTTCAGCTAATTCCATGAGGATAGGCGACATAGGGCACCCTTTTCTGAGGTCAATTCTTCTGAAACTTTACCGTTTACTCGATCCCTGCTACTACTTTTTTCGTAAAGAGGTGTTATACCTTTTAGCAAGTTGCCTTCAACTCCGTATTCTTTAAGCACCTTCCACAATAGTTGTAGCGGTACTAAGTCAAATGCCTTCTCTAAATCGATAAATCCAACAAATGATGGCTTACCGTATTCCCAATCTTTTTATATGGTCAGTTGTAGTGTGAAGAGCTGAAAATATCAGGGAAAAATTAAAAATATTGTCCCTGTGTGAACTGATATTAGTTTTGTTTTAAATCGGTTTGGATCACACTTATTGATATTATATGATCAGTGACACTAGTACTAGCAATATTCGGTGTAAAAAGATTTTTTTTCAAAATTTAAGTTCCAATTTTGTCAAGTATCAATTTGAGATTATAAATTGCCCATTCCCAATAATGTAATGATCCTTTAATATTTTCCTTATCCTTTATCCTTTTCAGCAAAAAAACGCCACAAATTCGTATCAATTTTGAAAGGTTTAACATCCAATTTACAATTGCCGTCGTTAACAGAACTCTTCTGTAAATTTTAAACTGTACTTGGAAATAATTTTAGATTTTACGGCAGATTTTAAGTAGTTTAGTGAATTATTTTTAAGTAATTATGCTTTATGTCACTATTTTTTTTTTTACATTAGCTTAACAAGAGGCCCTGAGGAAATATATATCTTAGGCAAGGCTGGGCAGTATTTGAATTACTTGTAATTGAAATACGTATTTGAAATACGAATGCGTATTTTGTATTTGTTTTTCTATTACTTCCTAAAAATGTATTTTGTAATTGGTATATCAATTACCTGATGCAGAGGTATTTTGTAATTCGTATTATGGCTTCAAAATACATTTCAAATACATTTAGCGATCTTAATAATGATAATGAAAAATAATAGATAATACAAAGACTAAAAACGCTAGAATCCAGAGCAATAAATGTTAATATTTAGAGTTGGCAACATTGTACGTCAAAGCAATACCTTATCAAACGTTTTCATCGTTTCACTGTATTTGTTCATAAAGACGTGAGTTAATTGATAATTGATAATGAATGATCAAATTCCTTCAAAACCACAAAATTTTACAAGTGGAGCAGAGATGAGATGCGTCTTTTGAGCAAGATGGTTGGTCATTTTTTGCACGTGTCTGTTTCACTCTGCTCAGCTTTGCTTTTATGGAAATGCACCCTTAGATAAGGGCACTTACGACAATTTATTGCAACCAAAGGTTCTACCAAAACCAAATGTATTTTGTATTTTGTATTTGAAATTAAAAAAATTGTTAAAATACTGTATTTTGTATTTAAAATACACGACTTGAAAGTATTTTGTATTTCGTATTTTAAATAGATGGGAAAAAGTATTTTGTAATTTGTATTTTGAATACAGCAATGTATTTTGCCCAGCCCTGATCTTAAGTAATGCTGTGTGGGGGGTCTTTTTAAGAAAGGGAAGGATAGGAAGTTCTGGGAAGGAAAAAGGTATGAGGGGTGGGTCAGTCTTGGGATCAGTGTGTCCAGGAGTGACGGACGTCTGAATCCATCCCTCCTACTGCGGTGCAAGAGAGGCGAGAGAGTCCGGCTGAAAAGGTCCCTCAACTAGTCTCTATCGATCCGCAGCAGGTAGGCAGATGCATCCGCCACCAAGACTTGTACAAACCTCACCCTATGAATCTGAGTACCCCTGCTAAGTCGCCAAACGTAGCGAACCACTTTGGGTGACCTGTGGTGTTGTTTAACCAATAAATGGTTCTCGGGGTGGCGGTACCCATACCCCCCTCCCAAATTAATATTCCCTCCCAAATTAATATTCCCTCCCAAATTAATACTACCTCCCAAAATATCTTAGTGGGTAAGGGGTAAGGCTCTCGACTAGCAATCCAAAGATCTGATCTATTCGGAAAATCTGTTATCTTATACCTACCTGTCTTTGAAAGTCATCTTTCGTGATGTCACAATCTATCGACCCATTTAAATGATCCCAACAATTCTTAAATTGTTTGAAAAATTTATAATTGATAGAATCTCCATACATATTAATAACATCGTTGTACAACAAGGCTTTATGCCGGATAGATCCACTCTAATAAATCCCTCTTTATACGAACAATTTATATCAAGTTCACTCTAAAATAAAACCCCAGTAACCTCAGTAAACTTTTTTACTTTTGTAAAGCGTTTGACAAAGTAAACCATAAAATTCTACTCAATAAACTTTACAAATTCGGAATAGAGGGTTAATTATTAGAATGGATTAAGAGCTACCTAAATAATGGAATTCTTCAAGTAATTTAATTTGTAAAGAATTAAATATTCTAACTTCTTCAAACACAGCAAACTTATTTTGTGGCACCATTTTAGTCCAAAATTAATAAAATACATTGTTTTAACCACATTATTGTTTAAAATTTCAATATATTTTGTAAGCAATGCTCACTTCATCAGGGTTATAAGTAAACCTGAAAGCTTACGAAAAATGTTTGTTTTTCAACAATAAAAGTAGTTTAAACTAAGTATTCTATTTGTTTTGAAATAATAATTCTAACCTTTCTTACAAATTCATGGCTACAAGTGGTGTACATTTATTAATGTGTAATTTTTTACGTTTTATTAATGACGTTGTTGCTGTATTTGATAATAATTACAAAGTGTTGCTTTCGCAGACGATCTAAAATTCTCTTAACCTATAAAAACTGATGTAAGAAAATTACTATTTCGATAGAGATTTAAAAATTTGTTCCTCTGTTGCAGTGACCACTATTTCACCTCGGCGCAGTGGATCTCTCTAACGGAGGTGTGCGTGGTGTGGCTGAACCGACCGCAGAATCTATCTCTGGTCACCGTCTGCAAGAGTCCCATGTGGTTCTGTCAGGAGGTAAGCTCACTCTATCATGTCCCCTTATGATTTACTATAGTTATGGGGATAAGAATGATTGCAATAGTAAGTCAAATAAGCAAGATTTTGTTCTTATAGGTTTATTAAACATTGTTCAACCACATAATTTATATTTGTATAAGAGATTATTTATTGGATGGTGTAGCGAAACAAACACTGGAGCAATTCGCAAGCAGTTGAGTCGACGGCAATCGAAAACAGAATGATTCGCTTTTTAGCTCGGCCTGTCGCGTCGCTGATGATAAAAGGCCCGTGTTTGCTTTTAGTGTACGAGCTGCCAATAGAAGGTAACGTAAAATCATAAAGAACTCAGCATCGTTCGCTCCCACTTAGTTGTTTCCTCTTTATAAGCTAGGTTAAGTTAAGTTAAGTAGGTTTCAAAGACAGCGATGGTCTGGTCATGTTGAAAGAATGCTAAATGATAGAATGCTAGGAGTGCCACTGTGGAAGTGAGCAGTGGCCAGAGTTGGACTGAGGAAGAGGTGGATATTCTGTGTGGAAGAGGACTGCTGCAGAACGGGAAGGACTGAGGACTGGAGGCAAATGATGAGGGGGCGACCGGCGCATCCTGCGGAAAGCATTTGTAGAGGAGGCCAAATCTCACTCTTAGATGGAGATAATAATGATGACTATTAATTTATTAACGATCAATTAGACCATTTGCATTACTGATTATTTTAAAACCATTAATAGGTGTAATATATACACACATCTACTAGAAATATCACAAAGGTGATGCAATGAATACGACAAGGTTAAGAGGATGAGATGGAATATCTTAATTAAAAATGTAATGAACGTGTGTCTTCTTACATTCACTTCACACACGAGGCCCCAGGTAAAATATTTTCCCTTAGTTCCAATGTGAATTTTGAGGATGCTGTGCGGAGAGTCTTTTAAAGGGAAGGAAGGAGATAAAGGTCTGGAAAGGAAAAAGGTATGAAGGGTGGTTAGGAATCTGGGGGTCAGTGTGTCCAGACTCTTCCGATCTTGCCTGCCATGCAGCACGATTTAAACGCATCCGCCTGCAAGATCATACCGTGAATACCCCTCGAACGTAGCGAACCTATGGCAGGGGTGTTGGTTATCCAAAAAATGGTGTATCCACCTTCCTATTTTTACAGCTTTATAGCTTAGATCTACGATTTATTATTAGAATTTGTGATAATCCTTACGTGAATTTGGTATCTAACATGGAGGGCCATTAACGTAATTCTCTTACTCAGGAACATATCGGTTTCGAGTGATTTTGAGAATCTTTGTGTGAAGAAAATCCTGCTTTTGTAAAATGGGTCAGGTTAAAGGACGGACTAAATAAAAATGTGTTTTCCCTTTGCGCCTATTTTTTTTGCATAATTTGCAGCGTGTCGAGAGCAAGCGTATTGGATATTATAATTTAAACACAGGAAAGATTTATGGCTTCGTATTTTTTTCCTATTTGTAAAGTACAAGTATTGTTCAACGTGGAATCAGTTTTCTTTTGCGAATATCCATTTTTATTTTTGATCGGTTTGTCAGCGTCAAATTACAGCGAATATATCGAACTAAAGATGGTAGATGGAAAACTCCTTTAGTTTTTTGTGTCATTGATAGAAAAGGCTTTTCACTTGTTAATTCTACTTTTATCGTATCTCCTTTGTGTTTATTTCAAGCTGAGTAACACCTGTTCAATTTGAGAATGTTTGATTTATGTGTCAATTTGGGAGGCGGGTACGGGTACCGCAGGCCCGGGAAGCATTTATTGGATAACCAATACCTCTGCCATAGGTCATCACCACCAGTGGTTCTCTACGTTAGGTGACTTAGCAGAGGTGTTCTGATTCATGGGGTGAGGTTTGTCCGGGTCTTGGCGGATGCGTCTGCCCCCAGCTGCATGGCAGGCCGGATCGGAAGCGAATGGTCGAGAGAGTCCCTTTGACTTCTCCAGCCGTACTATCTCGCAACATCGCCTTGCACCGCAATGGGAGGGATGGATTCATACGTCCGTAACTCCTGGACACACTGACCTCCAGATTCTTACCAACCCCTCACACCGTTTTCCTTCCTAGAATTTCCTCTCCTTCCTTTCCTCCACACAGCATCCCCGAAAATGACGTAGGTTCTGAGGAGAATTATTTTCCTCAGGGCCTCCTGCGTAGAGCTAAAGTAAAAAAAAATATTCTGGTAATTAATCTATATATACAAAAATGTATGTTTCTTTGTTCGTCCCTTATTATTTCCTACACCATTCATCCGATTCCGATTGTTATGAAACTTTGGTGAGTTGTTGTGCGCCCGCCCGCGAAGGTTTCTACATAATATAAGTTATGAAATTTGTATAATAACAATAGGTGTATAATAACAATTCGCAATAGGTGGCGCAATAGGCGCGCGTGTTTGAAAAATGTGTGTATTGTAGGGGAACAGAGGCGAGAACGGGGACGCATGGGAAAGGGCACGCAGAAGGGGTACGAAGGGATGGGGGACAAGGGAGGGGCAGAGGTAGGGATTGAAAAATTACATAGTAGCGGTAGGGGGTAGCAGGGGTTGAATTTGAAAAATGCTGCATGTGCCGGCTCACGCGTCAGAAAACCTTCTGATTTGGTGTAAGCACCAGAGGGAAAAACTAAAGTATTATAAGTTCAAATTAAAAACACAAAATTAAAACACAAATGCTTTCTTTCTTTGGTGGCATTGCAACGCACGTCGGGTACTCGCTAATTGAATATAGATCCATATTTGTTTATGGAAACTTGGGCACTAAATCGAGAACTGATATGGAAGAAGAAAATAGAGGATCTACTAAAGGAGCATTCTCAAAATGTCTTGGACAACAGGGGTTCATCATCGAATTGCCAATAAAATTTTATTAAAAACTAGCTTTTACCCGCGGCTTTGCTCGCATGGTATTAGGTGGAGATATCACTGATTCACACATTCGCTCACTCACTCACTCATTCATTCATCCCCAAGTTTCATCGCAATCGGATGAACGGTTATCAACTCATAATATCATGATGTCAGAACTCACTATTGTAAATAGAAACCTTCTCGGGCAAGCACATAACAAATCCCCAACGTTTCGTTGCAATCGGATGAATGGTTAGCAACGCATAATTTCATGACACCAGATTTAACTATTGTGTAGAAACTATCGCGGGCATGCGCACGTCAAATCCTCAAAGTTGCATCGCAATCGGATGAATGGTTTAGCAACGCGTAGACATCTCACAAACATATTTTGATTTATATATATATATATATATATATAAATCAAATATATATATATATATATATATATATATCATGGACAAGTACATTTACCGCACGTTCCACAGTGGTCATTATTTCAGCATCGCTCTTGTGAAAAACCATCAATCAGAATATAAACGTGCTTAAATGGTTTCAGTCTTTTTTTATTGATCAGATCTGAATAGCCAGGTTCTTTCCCACCTGCCTCTCCCCCATCCCCTTCCCTTCCTCATTTCTTTCAGCCTCGCAACATACCCCAATCGGGGATGCCAAGACACAGCTAAATCGACTATATTAATATTTTCGAACAAATGATTCCCGGAAGTACTCAAGTTGAAAGAAATGCCCGATTTGTAAAACCGACTGGAAGATAAAAATAAAATTTAAAAAAAACTAAAAAGACAAAAGCGTACCAACGTTTAAATCTTGAAGCACACTATACGCTACAGGTATGACTGACAAGGAAAGTAATCTCGAAGGTTATACTTTTAAAATTGGCTTCAAAACGAGAAAAGGAATTCCCGTATCTATTAAATTCTCTTTGGTAAAGGAAGGCAGAGCTTGAAAGCACGTTTTGTGTTAAAGAACGCAGATGCCATTAAACATGTTTTCCTGAAGGGGAATATTAGATTTAAGAGTAGGAAAGAGAATAAATGATTTCTGGAAGAAACGCGTCTGTAGTTCTGTAGAGATAAGGTAGAACACATTAATTATTAATTTATGTATGTAGAGCAGTGGTAATAAAATGTTTACTATCCGGATGTTACAGGTTTTATTCCTGATAAATTGCGATTTCAAGGGTGTTCCTGGCGTGTCCATAAATCCAAAGTAAGCTAAATTATCCTTTCTCCTGGTGAATTTGACAAAAACATTCAAAGATCATAAATTCTTTCTTGAAGAGACAATCATTTTCGTTGGCCGGCCTGAAATCCAGTTGGCAACATCAGTTCTCTGTCAAACCGGTATAAATCACATTCCGTATTCCTATGGATGAATCTATATATAATATTAAAATCAAAATGTGTTTGGGTATTAATGAGATGTCTATGCGTTGCTAAACCATTTATCCGATTGCGATGAAACTTTAGGGATTTGATGTGCTCATGCCCGAGATGGTTTCTGTGTACAATAGTGAGCTCTGGTGTTATGAAATTATTTCCTACACTATTCATTCTATAGCGATGAAACGTTGGTGAGTACTCCCGCGAAGGTTTCTATATGTAATGGTGAAGTTTGGGGTTATGAAATTTCTATAAAAAATTATAATATTTGAAGGATATGGGATATCATATAGTTTAGCGGGAGGGGGAGGGAAATCCATAAAGCGAGAGGGGGGAGGGAAATGAAGGAGGGGGGAGGGCTCGAGAGAGGGGGAAGGCTGGGAAAGTGGAGGGGAGGGGAAACAATTTATTTATCCTAGTAGCATTGCAACGCATGCCGAGAACTTAGTTATAATAATAAATTTAGACAGCCGCATTTGAACTTGAGCTCACAGCTAAAAGTAATTGAAAAATGCACACAATCTAGTTTATCTGGTGGAAAAAATAACATCATCGGAAGTGCCCTGTCTTCAAATAAACAGTTTCCTGAAAAATTCCTTTTAATTCACGATTAAATCGATTGTGAATGAATAATTTAATGACTTTGATTTTCTATTGGTGTTCAATACAATACACACACATTGTATATATAATATGAGCGGATTTTTTTTTCTTTTATATATTCAGTAATACTATTACGTATTTTGTAAAAAAACAGTTAATTTAAAAACAATTTTTTTCATCATCAGACAGTATTAATAGGCCAGAGACTGTACGGTTGAAATTTAAGAATCCGGCATCGAGTAAATCTCTGACGCCCGCCCTCAAAATACTTTGTCCCGGTGACTAGCTACCACTGGATCACAGTGAACCTATTGGATTTATAAAATGTTCACCAACACTCAAACTGGGCGAAGCCGAAGCAAAAAACGCCCGCAGGGCCCAGCCGCAAAAACCTGTAGAGTGGGTTTTCAACTGCTAGTGTAATTATTATTACGCGTTATAGCTGTTTCACCTTCTGAATGTATTATCAAACTGTGGGGGTATTTCACCATCCTCCCCACAGCTTATCCATACACATAGCGAATATCAATAAATACACAAATAAATACTTGCAAGTGGTAGAAAACACGGCTAATTTATCCAATACGTAGACATTATTCATAGGTTCAAGTGCCGAATAGTAAACTCAGACTTTTTAAATAAATAAATCCTGTATGATTAATCTAAAATGTACGTTATCGTACTAATAATTTATGAGGAGGATGGTGAAATACCCCCTGTGTTTAGGCCACTAAAGATATATTTATATTATTTCTAGATAGATACTTATGATAAAAACATCTTACTTTTTTCAACCTATGCTCCCATTAATTTGTTGGTAAATTTTCTTATGAAATCTCTTAAAAAACCTTTTAAAGTTTCTCCAATTACTGCATTCTTTAAATTTAATATGAATTTGTTAGTTGTTAAGTTAATTATTTCAAAATTATGACTCAGTGGTTTCTTTTTCTAGTATAATTAAGTACTTCACGTATGTTTTTAGGTTTTCACGGCCAAAAAGTATTTTTGTTATTGTTTTTGGGGTGTTATGCCGTGTTTCGCTACCTCCTTCTTTAGCCTAAAGAAGGAGGTAGCGAAACACGGCGTAACACCCCAAAAACAATAACAAAAAGTACTTCAAGGTCCCTAATATTTGAACTGGGCTTAAACGTATCCAAGAGTGGCGAGCGAATTATATTTTTTTGTTCTTTTATCAAAATAGCTTTCGTATTATTAGAATTTTTGTTAATTTCCCACTGCTATAGAAGATTTAGTTTACGGCCTTTATTTTGAAGAACGGAAAATGTTATTTGTGAAATGATGGAAGACTTAGCTAGGTAAAAGATTGAACCCGTGATGCCTGAATCGAAACCCGAGACTTTGAACCGCTCGACCTTATTATAATCGGTCTAATTTAAAATCCGTACTTTTAATAATTGTCCCATAAAAATAATGCTTTCGTATTTTATTTGTCGGTATTTTCCTCTAATGGATTCTCGGCCAGGTAGGTAGGTAGTACCGACCAGTTCTTACCACCTATCTATAAATTAATCTCGCCGTTTCCTCGTTTTTTCCCCTCTGGCAACACCGAAGAAAGCGCGCGAAACCTTTTCCCGCCATAAATTATTTTCCCAGATTGATAAATGGCTTCAGCAATCTGATCTCCGGATCTTGCGAATGAGAACTTAGCAAAAAAGGTTATTCTATAACTGTAGGTGTTGCAGCAAAATTATCAAAAAATGTTAACGTCCATTTGAAAACAAATACAAATTTAAATTGTTACTAATACATTGGTAAAAGCATTAGGAACCAAAATGCAGTCCAGAAAGGCTATTTCCTAAAATTTGTGATAAGAGATCGTTCTCCCGCGAGAAGTGCTGTCAGATTTGTGTGATTTTCTACAGCTGTTAAATGAATAAATAATCATGCATACTTGCAGGAATTCGTGTTTAATTAGCCTTTACAGGATATTTAGCACGGTTTATTAGCATGGTTATTTGTGTTTTAAGTAACGATATATTTGTCATTAAATAATTCAATTTTGCTTGATTTTAGAGGAAACTTTACTTTTTTATAGTTAATTATATTTAATTAAAAAAAAAATACAATTTTTTCCTACTTACTGTGACAATGTAATGAAAAATAGTATAAAAAATTAAACACTATAAAAAGACGCTTCTTTGGGTAGAAATTTATATATAACAAATTTGCGTTCGAACGTCAAAATTCTTTTTTATTTGTTTTTTTTTATAAATCAATGTATTTTTTATGTTTATACCGCACAAGAGTCCCAACTGCTCCCGTCTGTAGCCAGTGGGACTATGGCATCACCAATTGGGATATGTTGTGAGGCTGAAGGTAGTGGGAAGGGGAAGGAGTTGCGAAAGAGGTAGGTGGGGTAGTATCTGGCTATTCAGATCTAGTCATCAAACACGGCTAAAGCCATTTCAAGCAACGTTTCCATTCTGAATGATAGTCTTACACCAAGGTGATACTGGGAGTATCTTCCACTCTGGAACATGCTGCATATTTCCCATATATTATTTTTAATGTATTTGTTGTATTATAACACAAATTAATCAAATAGAATTCGTTTATGCACGCCGGGATTCGATCCCACGACCTTTAGATTGCGAGTCGAGAGTTTTACCCCCCAACCTTGGAGGCCGTCATTATATATATAGTAAATGAAGATTTTTTTTATTTTCATTAACTCACAAATAATTGCCAAAGTTGCCTCTAAAATTGTGAAAAGTTTAAATCTTTTATTTATAATTTAAATAAAAAAAGCACATATCTTTTTTTTTTTTGGTTAGGTATTTTGCACTCAAATCCAATTTTAGGTTTTGAACGAAAAGGGCCGCGCAGTCGTTTCTCTTAAAATCTCAATATAATATATTAAATAAATAAAACATTTAAAACATAAAATAATGATGAGCATTGTAACAATACTGGTAAGTTTTTTCGTCACTGGTTAAAAAACAGACGTTCATTATTCAACTATTCCCGTCCTTATATTTAAACGGTGACTCCATTCGCGAGAAATTTGTAGTGGTTTTTGTGGAATGGAATTGGTATCCCTTCCACACCGCGTACTGGTGGTGATATTATGCAGTTTTTAGTGCACAGAGAATGAACTTGCCAACGCCAGCAATATCACGTAGCCGTAATCTTAAAAAATACTTTCAAAGCCTTAATAGACAATGCTTTAGCAAAAAAAATCTTGTAAAAGTTTAACGAAACGTCAAGTATCAGATTAATATTAATCTATGACGTACGACACGATGTATGAATGTGAAGTGAGGCTCAAAAAGGGGAAGCTGTGAAAGAAGATGGGAAAGAGGAAGGTGGGAAAGTAACTATCTGGCATTTTTAGATACGTTCATCTTTTTTTCATATTCGTATAATCGAAGTGTGAGCTGCCTATAGCATCTTAAAGGGCTTGAATACTTTATATTTTTCTATATATTTTATTTTTTTACTCCCCCTCTCAGTCACTCTGGACTCGTGGTTAACGTGGCAAAAACATATTAATGGTAAAGTAAAATCAGCAAATAAGTCAATATCTTCATTTTACTCCATGCTAGGTAGAAATAGTAAATTATCAGCAGACTTCTCATCTACAAGACGACCATTAGGCCGGGCTTCACATACGCTGCACCTATTTGGGGTCATGCAGCTCACACACATGTGGTCCCGAGGCGAGACTCTCGACTCACAATCCGAAGGTCGCGGGTTCGAACCCGGCGTGGGCAAATAAATTTTATTTGATTAATTTGTGTTATTTCACAATTTATTCATTTAAAATAATATATAGTTTATTTGCGGCACGTTCCAGAGTGGAAGATACTATCAGTATCGCCCTGGTGTAAGACCACCATTCAGAATTGAAACGTTGCTTGAAATGGCTTTAGCCGTGTTTAGTGACCAGATCTGAATAGCCAGGTACTTCCCCACCTTCCTCTTCCCTATCTCCTATCCATCTCTACTGCCTTCTGCCTCACAACATACCCCGATTGGGGATGCCATAGTCTCACTGGCTCCAGACAGGAGCAGTTGGGACTCTTGTGTGGTATTAACTGTAAAAAAAAAACACATATAAATAAACTACAAACCCTGCAAAACAAAGTGATTTGACTTGCGTTGAATGCGCCAAGTGGATCAGGGTTCACACTCTTCATAACGGCACAAATATTCCACTGATAAAGGAGTTAATTATAACACAAGCGGAGAAATTCTATGCCGGTCTAGCCGGACATGAAAATCTCACAATTAATTCTTTCGCTAAATATAGTGAGAATGATAAATTTAAACTTAAAAAACCTAAAGTAATCCTCCGAAAGGAGTGAAATCCTGCACAAGACGAAGTATAGTTTTAAGTCTCATTTCCCAAAACCCTTTAATATTAAAAATATTAACATCCATGTAAAGAATCATTAGATAATTCCGTTTCGCAATTACGTTAGAGTCATTAAAGTAATTGTTTTAGGAACTCTGAACATAAATGATATCCAAGTCCAAGTCCATCTCTCACGCTTTGCACTCCAGCCCTTCCCGTCTCTATTTTTGTAATCAGTTTTATCATCACATTGAATTTTTTCCTATCAACTGATACACTTAAAATAATTCATGTCACTGGCAGAATCTATTATAAGATATGGATTAACAATATGGGGAAATACTACTGTAACCAATCTGAAACAAGTCCAAGTTGTACAAAACGCAATTGTAAAATTATTAGTTGTCCCTAATATTTTCAAACAGAGACACAATACTCCGTTGCTGTTTCAGAGTGCAAAAATTTTACCTTTTAAGGCAATACTATGGTACAAAATTATAGTTCAGCATATATTTACCCCGCAGCATAAAGAGAAACTAGAACATAAATATTCACGCGCAACGACGGGTTAATAGTTCCGAAATCCATACTAATATTATAAATGCGAAACTGCTCGAGTTCGTTTATGACGCTTTCACGCGTTAACCAACAAAAAGACTTTAAAAATTCATTCACCAATAGAAAGCTAAATTATATGCGAAGACTATAGTCTGTATATGATGGCAAGCTCTGGTGTTATGAAATTATAAATATTAATATATTATATTTGTTTTACGTTTTACGTTTTCTGTCGCTAACAAAAGCGAGTTTTTGCTAACGTCAGAAAAAAATCGTTTCCATGGAAACGATGTTGATATATTTGTGGGCTCTATGCTGGTAGGTACTCAGCCCCCTGGTCAGCTACTGCTCCAGAAAATTCAAATATTAGAATGTGTTTTGTTTTTTTTGGATAAGCTTCTGTTTTGGAATAAATGTCAGATAAGAGTTCCTACATTAAAAATATAATTCGTAACGATTATAAAGACTGAATAATAAAAAGTGTATTTTTTTATTATATTAACAAACTTCCAAATATTTAATTAAAAATAAACATCCGAAATGTATGTAAGCGCATAAATTTCGAACGAATGAACAAAATTGGATAATTCTTTTTTCTAAGAGCTATAGCTTTATGAAATTTAGGTGGCAGGAGAGAGGGGGGATAATTGATAAGATCAACCGCTACAGTAATTTCCCGTAATACTCCCGGAAAAGCTAGTTTAATAATAAGTACGGACAGAGAACGTTTGAATACAACATACCGAAGATATTTAATTTATTACCTGACAATATAAAGCAACATAATTCTATGAATAAGGTTAAATATATGGTGAAAAATTGGTTATTGGAAAAAGAATATTTATTTTGATATTTATGAAAAAAATGTTTAAACTGTAGATAAAAGATGTAAATTATAACTTTAAATATATATGTTTTGTTGATTTATAAAATAAATAAATTTAAAAAAAAATTTAAATAAAATAAATTTTGATGAAGTAAGCATTGCTTTTGAGTCATGTTGATTTTTAAACAATAAAAGTGGCAAAACCAAGTGTTTATTAATTTTGACTTAAAATTGTGCCACAAAAGAAGCTTGCTGTGTTTGAAGAAACAATAAAATAAAATAAATGTTCAATCACTTGATACTCTTGTCACCTACATCAAATCAATAGATCGTTGATTAAAAAATATCAGAATGGTTTCCATTTAATCAAACGAAGTAATTAAACTGAAACATCAACAACCATCAACTGTCGCAAGTAAAATACAAGTCCATAACACTTCTTCGAGATAAACGACACAAGAAGCAAGTGGCTATTGGCTATAAACGGACTATAAAGGCTGCAAAGGTAGTTAGTACCACAAAATCAATCGGCGGAGTGCTCTGGCGGAGTCGGGATGTGGAGACCAAAATAGATAAAAGGCCGTAAACCCTTAAACACTAACTTCACAACTGCCGTATCGGTTTTATGTGTGTACTAAATAGTAGCTTGGGTTGTTAGCAGTAGCGATTTGTGCAATGAGGCGGGTAAGGCTCTGCCTCCCCCAAAAAAATAGATATGAAAGGGAGAAATGATTTTTTACATTAGATCATTACAGGAGTATTAGCTCCACTATATCATCTTTGAGGAGCGATGTGGAGGGTCTTTTAGTGAAAGGAAAGAGAGGAAGTTCTGGGAAGGTGAGGGGTGGGTAGGAATCTGGGGGCTCATTTTGACGTACGTCCATCCATCTCTCTGCAGTGCAAATCATTCGAGAGAGTTCGGCAGGAGAGGGCTGCGTTAGGTCTTCCTCAACTAATCTCTTCCGATCCGGTCCACAACGCAGTAGGTGGGCAAAAGCATCCACCACGAAGACATAGACCTTACCACATGAACCCGCACACCCCTTTATCCACCCAGTTATCCAACTAATGGTTTCCGGGGCGGCGGCACCCGTACCCGCCTCCCAAATCGTTAAGGGATGGATTCAGACGTCCGTGGCTGTTAGATCCAGTGACCCCAGATTCCTATCCACCCTCATACCTTTGTCCTTCCCAGAAATTCCTTTCTTTGAAAAGTCCCTCCACACAGCATTCCCAAAGATGACATGAAATTATTTTCTGCTGGGCCTCCTTTGGAGCTATTGTAAAAAAAAAGTTCAAAATTTCAAAAACTTCAAAATTTCAAAACTCAAAGGATCAATTTCACCCGAAGTGAGGGAATATTGAGATTACTTCGAGACGACGCACTTCTAACATTTTAATTCCTCAGTGGTCAGAATCAGACCTCAGACTCTGTTCAGATCGGAGTTCAGCCCATTTCTAGCCAATGACAGCTGCTAAAAGGGTCGCCATTGTTACTTCTAAGTGCTTCTATTGGTTAGAAGCCAAGAACTCTGAAGTCTAAAGATTAAAAAAATATTTGATTCATCTATTTACGGACTTCCGAAAAACTTTTTAACATTAATTGAATTATTCAACATGGGTACCGTAAAACGGGGTGACTTTCGAATTTAACTGCATAATTCTCGCTACCACTCAGAAATTAGTGGCTTATTTTTAATTTTTTTTCGGTCATCGTGGATACGAGTATAATGACGCCTCCAAAATTACTAGGGTCACTCAAAAACTAATGCCTCCTATTTTTTTTCTAATTAAATAAAGTTAGTTAAATGAAAAAAAATGAATTTGGCGGTATTCCTCAAACCTTCACCTACAATCTACTGCAATAGTAATTTTCTGCGTCAACAAGTTGCAGCACTGCAGTCGCTTGCAAAATGGCCGATATCAATGTTCGTATAGTCAGCGTTCTGTGATTAAATTCTTGAATGCAGAAGGTGAAACACCTCTTTGCATTCGTGAAAGACTGAAAAATGTGTTTTGTGATACAACTGCATAAAAATTATTAGATAAAAACATCTTTAAAGTTGAAAATAAAATTGAAACGATGCTAAAAAAATGCTTTACCTTCAGACAATCGTACAATTTAAAAAAAAACTATAATTACTTTCCTACACTGTCAGTGTTTTCGGAATTCTTTGGTGGAGCAATGTTGCCAACACAAATACAAGACGAAATGGTTAAACACCTCCACACTATAATAATAATAAAAATAATAATATTTGGCTAATTTATATAGCGCTGTTTTCGTGAAAAATCACCTAAATAGCGCTGTACACATAAATATATAAAATAAATAATATTACTGGCTTATAACTAAGATTTACAATTAAAACTAATATCTTATATTTAAGACTTATACCTAGTGAATGATATTACTGGCTTACAACTAAGATTTACAATTATAACTAGTGACTTACTCTAAGACTTATAGCTAGTGACTTATGACTAAAACATATAAATGCTAACCTAAAACTAGTGACTTAATAACATAAATATTTACAAGTAAGATTAGCGCCAGAAGAAGTAGGAAGCTATTACATAATAAAGGTCTTCGTTTCAGGATTATTTTCCGGTACCCGACAAAAATAAAAATTGGATATTAGACACTTTCAGCACAGATGTTACCGATACTGCTGGCCTGACAACGGCACGGAAAAACTAATTAATAGAAATATTTTGTGATTCAGCTTTGAAACGTAATTTCAAAGAATCCTTTTTATCAAGTTTTCGGGTGAATGTAAAGAAAGATTATAAGAAAATGTCAATTCACATTGTGTAAGACGCCATAACATGTTTCACCTGAATACATTAAAAAATAATATCGCTTATTTTAGCCCTCTGACCTAAAAGTAGCAGCCAATAAAAATATGCATTAAGAAAATGATGGTAGTTCTTAGTCGAAGTATGTATCGGGAAGGGGGGCATTAGCTCAGTTGGTAAAGCTCCGCCCCGACAAGGCGTAAGTCCTGGGTTCCAGTCCTAGATGTGAGCGTATCTTTTTCTGTTTTCAGATTTTCGATTGAGTTTCGCTAATATTGTCTTCATTTAATTAAAATATTACAAAAATTTGCTTTACTTTGAACGTACAGGCACGTCTTCAACACACTTCGTCAATGGTGTCGTTTTTCACGGGCAAAACCAACCTAGTGTATTTCACGTGTTATTAATTAGCAGCCTTAGACGGGCTTACGTCTAATTATTTAAACACCCTCCGCTTAGCAGAAACAATGGCAGCCTGAAAGCTGAAAGGAACATTAAGGGTTGAAAGGAACTCTTCTTGCCCATAGGGTGGTGAGGGGTGCAGACTGCTAAGAGCCCTCGCTTTTCAAAGGTGAGCTGCTAATTCTAGGTTTAGGGAAGGCTGTGTCTTAGAATTACGACTCTAAGACAGAGTAACTGGTATCAATTAGCAAGTCGGTGGATTTGTCGCAGTGTCAGCCGGAAAATTATGGAAATTTGTATGAAAGGTCTTAGAAGACAGATAATCCCAAGAATTTTAATCTGAACCGATTTAAAAGACATTTCGACTGATGGTCCCCAGAAAGATCAACGAGGAGTATTTTCTCAAACTATGAATACCGACATTTAGTATTTTCTCAAACTGTGAATACCGACATTTAATATTTTCTCAAACTATGAATACCGACATTTAGTATTTTCCCAAACTATGAATGCCAAAATTTATAATTTTCTCCAACTATTAATACCGACATTTAGTATTTTCTCAAACTATACATACCAACATTTAATTTTTCTCAAACAATGAATACCGACATTTAATATTTTCTCAAACAATGAATACCTACATTTAGTATTTTTTCAAACTATGAATACGGACATTTAGTATTTTCTCAAACTATGAATACCGGACATTTAGTTTTTTCTCAAACTATGAATATCGACATTTAGTATTTTCTCAAACTATAAATATGTAAAAAAATCACATAATATTTTTACATAATAAATATTAATTCTCGATTTTTTTATGAGCAGTGAGGTTCAAATAGAAGAAACACTTATAAAAAAAGTAAATTTTTTTGAAAAATTGAATTGTAACCTCCAGGAGTTACACAAATTGCCCAGCCAGATGGCGACTTACATTCGCGGCAGCTGATATATCCGTTTTTTATTTTAGGAAAATATTTTAAAATTTTCGAATATACTCTTGAATATATCTTTAAAATGATCTCAAAGTATAAATAAAATATATATTCCTTATGTGTTAAAAAAAATCATGAAAATCACTAAAAATACGCCGACCTACACTTATTTACCCCTTAATTAACTATATATTATGAAATAAATTTACAAAAATGTTAAGTATTCTAAAAAATCTATTCAATGTTATTTTATAATGAATAAAAACATAATTTAGGTCTACAAAAACAGGAGATATGAATTGGCAAAAATAAAAAACTTTCTTTTCTCTCTCCTGAACAATTAACATTTTATTATATTTTTTATTTTAACTTTTATGAGTAAAACCTCAAATTGTAATATTTAATTAAATGAAGACACTATGAGCGAATGAATCTTGCAATCATACATAAAGATGGCAGCCAATAAAAATATGCGTTAAGAAAAATGAAGATAATATGGGTGGTTCTTAGTCGAAGTATAGTACATTTAAAGGTGACCGAATTGGATATCGACACCTTAGCTCAATGGACAAGAGCACCCGCCCGGAAATTAGGGAGGTCCTGGGTTCGAGTCCCAGAGGTGTAAATATCTTTTTCTGATTTTTCTGTTTCCAGATTTTCGATTGAGTTTCGCTCATAGTGTCTTCATTTAATTAAAAATTAACATTTTGTTCTTTACAGAATTTAAAATTTCCGTGATCGATATTATATTAATTTAAGATATGTCCAAAGTCATTTGGCGCTAGAGCAAATCTACTGAAGATACAATATCCCACTTGTTCACTATAGAGCAGAGGCTACGGACAAAGGAACTCAACAAGAAGAGAGAGCTCTCGAAAAGTGTTAAGATAAGAATAACGACATACCTCGTCGCGGGGTTGCTACAAGCAACAAGTTCTACGTAGGCAAATAATTGGCCATTAAAAGAGGAGTGGAAAGCCGAAGGGTGTGGGATGTGGGAAATTTTGCTGGTCAATAAGGAACACCAGTCCAATTTTTTTATATGAATAATGACCTTCTAACTTAAATAACTGCATATTTATTTTTATTTTTATAGTTGGTTTTAATACTTAAAATAAATGTCAAAGTTTTAATTTTTCAAGATCCCCCGAAAACCACCTTATCTAGTGCGACGTCATCATGACCCAAAGTTTTAGTTATTTACAACAGATGTTGTCATTTTGGAAGAAGCTATGAAACTATTCAATATTAGGTGGAATTATTTATTTATCATATCATATTTTTCAATATTATTACTGGAGAGTGGTATAAAAATTGTTTGAAATTATAATTTTTTTAGCTTTACGAATCGAAATCAATATTATGGAAACCGAAGCATCAATTTTGTAGGTAACTGGAATCAGCTGTTCGTCGCCCGCCATTTTCGTTTTTTGTACAGTTACAGTTTTTGAATATTTTAAATAATATAGATAAACTAATAGAGATACTATATTTTTGATATTGAATTATTTAGGCCTAAATAATGTTTCAATAAAAACAACAACCATTGTATGTCTAAATCTCTATAAACCAATAACACGGAATGTTGAATGGATTGTCAAAATTTCTATGCAATATGACTGGAAAATTTTGGACGCGGTGACGTCACCATAACAATCCAATAATACTAATTTGACAGGGTGACGTTTTAAAATGGACTTTTTTAATATTTTTTTTAAACTCTACGTTTAATGTTATTTAATAAAACTTATATATTCAGAATCAGCGTTTATTGGTCTACAAGAACATATTTTTATAAAGCCATAATATTTTTAACTGGAGTTCCTTATCCTTCTTTCTCCCTTATGTTAGTGTTAGATGTAGAAGTGTTAGGAAATTTCTTAGAAGGTGGGAAATTAGGGACGGTGTAAAACTCACTGAATTGTTGTAGCAGGCTGGTAGATTTGATGATGTTCATATAAGATTCACATTTCACAATAATTTTCAAAACTGTGCACAGATTGTAATAGGTAACCAGCAGTATAATTTTAAAGTTAGTAAACTGGTAATTATTACTTGCATTCGAGAATACAACTTAGAAACTTAATCATAATAATACACTTTTTTTACATTAACTCCACACAGGAGGCCCTGAAGAAAATAATTTCCCTCAGGGCCTATGTCATCTTTGAAGATGCTGTGTGGAGGGTATTTTTGAGGAGAGGAAGGAGTGAACATGGGTCTTGAAGAGACCCATGTTGTAGGAGGCAGAAAACACAGAAGCCGGCAAATCGTTCCACAGCCGAGCTGTTGAACTCAAGAACGAGTCGTAGAAACGACCCGTTCTCTTGTGACTAATGTCAACCGTGTACAAATATTGAGCGCGTGTTTGGCGTGTTTCCCGACTATGCACCAGTGCCGAGGGGATGAATGGCGCTAGTTCCTTGGAGCATCTTCTATTGTAATACCGGTAGAACAAGGACAGCATTCCCACCTGACGCCTGTGCTCTAAAGATTGCGATCCGTTTGTTAAGTTAGGAGAATCTATCAAACGGATCGCCAGTTTCTGCACAGAGTCGAGAGTTTTTTTTCAGGTATTTTGGGGCTCCAGACCAGAGGTGGCTGCCAAATTCAACCGTGGGGCGCACCTGCGATTTGTACAGGGTTAGGAGTTGTGTACTATCTGCAGTATCTGCGGGCCCTGTACAGTACGCCCAGTTTTTGAGAGGCTAACTTAACTTTGGCTTCGATGGAGCCCCCGTACCTGAGCTGGTCACTTAGTGTTACACCAAGCACATCAATGGAAGGCCTGTTCGGGAGATTGCTTCCGGTGAAGGAGACTAGATTATCATTTCGATTCCTTTTAGACGTAATCAGACATGGTTGGGTCTTTGAAACATTAAATTCGACGAGGTTATTCTTACCACAAGAGAAAATACTTTCGAGGTAACCGTCCATTCTTTGCTTCAAAGCCCTCCGAGCCATGACACTGCTTGCTTGTTGAAAGTTATCACCGCACTGGTTTGCAATTTCATCAAGTAGGTAGAAGGAAGTATGTAGAGTTGTAGGGAAAAGACAAGATATATTCCAGACAAGAAGTTTGGCAAAATCAAAGCTAATGTGGCATAAAATAGCGCAAATACGTGAAAGAAACTTGCCATTTTTTTATTGAGCGTTGCGAAGTCCTGTTTTAACTTGTCGAATTGAATTTCGTTTGTCTGTAAATTTGTTTCTGCGTTTCTTTTTAATAATAATAATAATATTTGGATGACTTGTATAGCGCCGTTTTTGTGAAAAATCACCTCAAGGGCGCTGAACAAATGATCAAATGTATAGGAAAAGGTGCACTGCAATTCGACGACAAAAATATGAAAAAAATCTTCCTTCACATTGAAAAAAAAAGTCTCTCCACTCTTGTCTACTTTAGTTTTCTGAAGGTTTCACTTCTATCGCGTGTGAATTGCATGCTCTGATTTTTTTAATATTGTGATACTTGCCTTCCTGAAGAACGTTAGAAAAAATAATAACGTTGCCATTGAGATAATGATGTTTCTTTACAAATCGTATGATTTCTTATTTGAAAAAATATATATTTCGTGAAAAATATAATATAGTTTATAATTAAGTGGGTGGATATTTAAGATTTAAGTACCTACCAATTTACACATCGTATTATTTCAGAGAAAAACTAAGGGTTGATTTATTTAAAAAGAGAAAATTAGGAGCATACTTTTTTGGACGTGAGTTCTACTGTTCACAAAACTATTAGTTTTATATGAACGAACACGTTTTCATTTATACAAATTTCATAACGCCAGAACTTACCATTATGCACGGCCTATGTTACTCGCTGATAATGTAGCTTTCTATTGGTGAAAGAATTTTTAAAATTGGTTTAGTGGTTTAGCCGTGAAAGCGTAACAAACAAACACATTTATTTCGCATTTATAATATACTAGATTATACTAGCTCACGGCTTCGCTCACATGGTATTACGAGGAAATTACTGTAGCGCTTGCACTAACTTATCAATTATCCTCCCTCCCCCCCCCCCCCCCCCTCCTCTATATAGATAGAATGATATTAACTACGATTTCCCGCAAATATATCAACATCGTTTCCACGACAACGATTTGTTTTCTGACGTTAGCAATAACTCACTTTTGTTAGCGACAGAAAACGTATAATAAATATAAAATATTAATATTTATAATTTCACAACGCCAGAGCTTACCATTATCTACGGCTTTTGTTACTCGCTGATAATGTAGCTTTCTATTAGTGAAAGAATTTTTAAAATCGGTTCAGTGGTTAAGGCGTGAAACGTAACAAACAAACACGTGCACTTTCGCATTTATAATATTAGATAGATAGTCCCTTTAGTGCCCTTATTGAGTTTTCATCAATATCGAGTGGTTGTTTCAATTTTGCTTTATATCTTCCCAAGGGAGTTTTTGGTTTTCACTCCTGATAACTTCAGGGAAGTCGTATATTGTTTAATATTCTAGTTTAACGTAATCTCAGGGTCTTACGTACAGTTTAATGGTAAGATTATTGTACCCATACAATGGTAGGAGATAGGAGACTAAACGGAAGATTAACTTTGGATTCTGTATCTAGTTTTAGCTGTATCTCGATTCTCTACCACCTATGCGGTGAGCAGTGGCGGACTAAGCCCGTCCGAGGCCCGGAGCGGCAAAGCTGAATGAGGCCCCTCCTAGTTTAAGAAGTTGATGTAATTTTACAAGTTTTTTATTCAGTTCACATGGGCCTCCGGTCCTGAGAGGCCTCCAAACGCCTCCAGTTGCCTGAATCAAATCCTAAACACCAGGCACCAGGACACTGTAAAAAAATGTCATTTTGTATTTTATTTTGTGAAAGATGCATTATTTAATAATGCTCTCACCAAATGTTTAAAAGAAATTCGTAAAATTGACGGAGATAAAGCATTATATGTGAAACCAACAGTGTGTATGTTGAATTATCTATCCTTCAGCAAAACTTTGAAAGCGTTTTTTTCGAAACCACGTTATTCGACCTGGTTGACAATATATTAAAAAAACTATACATCAAATTTTCATGCACCAAGTCTTTAAACTGTTCGAAAATGCAGTAACCACGGCACCACGTAGAGATTTAAAAAAAAGTGTTTATTTGTTTTTTTATGATTTTATTGATTTTTTATGAACGATGAAAATTTTCCGTAAAAATCGAAAATAAAATTCGCTGGTCCGCCACTTTTTCTATTTTTTAGATATCAAAATTCCCCTACGTGGTGCCAAAGAGACTGGATTTTCGAACAGTTTAAGACTTGGTGCATGCAAATCGGTGTATCTTTTTAATATGTTGTCAACAAGGTTGAAAAACGTGTTAAAAAGTTTAGATATAATTATAGCAGAGTGATAGTATCTTCCCAGAGTGGAAGATACTATCAGTATCGCCCCGGTGTAAGACCACCATTCAGAATTGAAACGTTGCTTGAAATGGCTTTAGCCGTGTTTAGTGACCAGATCTGAATAGCCAGGTACTTCCCCACCTTCCTCTTCCCTATCTCCTTCCCCTCCCCACTACCTTCATCCTCACAACATACCCCGATTGGGGATGCCATAGTCTCACTGGCTCCAGACGGGAGCAGTTGGGACTCTTGTGCGGTATTAACTGTAAAAAAAAAAAAATAGCAATTAAATAACCCCCTACACAAAAAACCCTGATAAAAGAGCTGACGACCTTGAAACACCTTAACAGATTTTCATGAATTGTAGTAGCTAAGAACCATCTCAATCATGTCAGCTTTCAAACAACAACAAAAAAACCGCATCACAGTTCCTTCGTTTAGGAGGTACGATGTCACAGACAGACACACAGACACGTTAAACTTATAAAACCCCTCTTCTTGCGTCGCTTAAAAAACGAATTCAAAGTTCAACATAAAAACTGTTTCAAACGGTTTCACATAAAATGCTGGATCTCCGTCAATTTTTCGAATTTCTTTAAAACATTTGGTGAGAGCATTTTTAACAAAGCATCTTTCAGAAAATGAAATTTTAAAAAATTTCTGTGTCCTGGTGCCTTAAAGCCTTGTTTAGGATTTGATCAAGGGAACATGGAGGCGTTTGGGGGCCCCCCAGGACCTGAGGCCCGGGGCGGGCCGCCCCTTCCGCCCCCCCGTTAGTCCGCCACTGGCGGTGAGTCTAGATTTGAAAGCCGCACTTACTTTGGGAGATGATAGCATATTCAGGAGATTAGTGGGAAAATAATATTGTGGTTGGGTATACACAATATTTGCTTGCCATAAATAACTTGGATAATTCAGCAGTTGCGATCATAGACTGTATAAATATAAAGACAGGTTATAGTCATCGAACAAAACATATAACACGTTCTTCATTAGCTTTCATAGCTAAAACGACACGAATAAAAAAGGAGGGCAATTATGAGAATATGTGTGCGCGGATTATGTAGCAATACAACGGTGTGCGCATCTCTTTTTTTATGTGAATACCTCACAAGAGTCCCAGCTACTCCCGTCTGGAGTCAGTGAGACTATGGCATCCCTAATCGGGGAATTACCGACTCCAGACCCCCATAACCCCTTATAAGGTAGTGGAGACGGGAAGGAGATGGAGAAGGCGAAGGTGGGGAAGTACCTGACTATTCAAATCTGGTCACCTAACACGGCTAAAGCCATTTCAAGCAACTTTTCAATTCTGAATGGTGGTCTTACACCAGGGCGATACTGAGAGTATCTTCCACTCTGGAAGGTGCCTCAAATATACTATGCCTTTTTTTTAATTAATTAATTGAGAAGTAATTTGTTTAATTATTGAAGATATCCCCGATGATCAAAATCCGAGTATTTAAGAGTCCAAAAAAACATAAGGGTTATTTTAATTTTAAAACAAATTGAAATTAATGTTTTTTTCAGAGCCAGCGTGCTACCGGTGATGGACGCGGATGGGCGGAACCGCCCGCGCCGCCTCTCTTCTCCCCCGATGGAACCGCCTACGTCAGCACCGGCGCGGTGCGCGACGGGCCCGCCGGGCACTACAGGCACTTGCTGCACGCGGGCGGGCCCGCACAGGCACGTCGTCTGCTGCCCCTCACGCATGGCCGCTTCGAGGTGTCCCGCTTGCTGGCCTGGGATCATGACACTGACATGATGTGAGTTTACACTTCTCAACCTTCCTCTCTCCTACCTCTTTTCCCTTCCACTCACCCCAGCCTCAAAATATACCCCTATTTTGTTGGGATAACAACTGCACCTCAGACTGATTGTACCTAAATAAAATACTTAGTAAAAATCGAGGTTTTGCAGTCCCCTGTTTTCTTCTCAAAAACTGGAACGATTTTTAAGACATTTTTTACCAACTGTATTAGAAAAAAAAAAATCTATATCTATTAGACGATTTTATAGTTACCGTGACGATTCGCGGCAACAGTACCGTGACGGCAAAAAAAGGGCAATACACATACGTTCCTGCACAATAATGCTGCAGCTCTTTTAAAAGGCGAGAGATATAATGTACGTAGATTTGTTTTCTCTATAGGAAAATAGCTTCGACCAAGTATATCAAGACATGCCCTGTGAAATTAAAAATGACGCCAGAAACCAAATAAAACTGGCTCAAGGCCCATTTATGAAAAAGTGCGAGCATTGTTTCGTACTATTTGGATCGCATAGTGCTTTGTGTTTTACCTTTTATCGGTCCACACTGAAACTAATTGCTGTCCCAGCCGTCCTGACGGAATTAATTTTTTCAAACACAAAAATATCCTACTTCCGAATATTGTACAAGGTACAGTCCGCGAACTTTATTTTTGATAATGTAACAAGCTACCTGAATACATAAAAAAAATTATGCCTTACCGATAGCTTTAAGACAGCGTTTTAATAAATGTAATAATATTGACGTATTATTTTTTTGGCAAGCAAAGTTTCTGACTTCACTTAATCACCCAAATGCTTGTGACGTCACCACACACCGATACTAACACATAGACGAAGGGCTTGCGGCACGATATGGCAGTGGTTTTTAAACTTTTTAAAAACGCGACCCGGTTTGTATAAAACGGAAACCTTTAAAATACATTAAACGCAGATCTTAACAAAAAACCGCTGCACTATTCTTCAATTAAGGTCGAAAGTTAACCTATCTTAAGCCATAGCATTCCGAATTTCTACCGTTTTACAACATATTTCTCTAAAACACTTTAAGTTTTTAAGTTTCTAAAAAAATGTATGTTGTTTTTGACGATAATATCTATACATTTGCCACGCCGAAACGGTAATTGAATGAAATTCTTCCGATAGAAGAAAATCGTAAAATTGTATATTTCGAAAATTATTATTATTGTTACATAACAAGTTATATATATATGAAAAAAATCATAATTAATTTTTTTCTTTAAAGCTATGACATTTCCCGCGAGATTTTGGTTCTATTTTAAAATAGTTTAAACGAGTCATGTTTTATTAAACATTTTCACAATTTTCGCTTAAATATTATCGTTTTCGTGCTCCCTCTAACATTCGTATTTACATATATCACCTTCCTCTTCTTTTTGAGCGCTTACTAACGGGCTTTAATTAACTACGAATTTCTGTCATTTTTTAATTATTACCTATACACAAAAAAAACTTAATGATTGAGCAGCTGATTCAAAACTTTTAAGAAAGATTATAGTTTTCGGCTAAGACATTTTGCAAAACAGAACAGAAGTCTTTGAATATTTTTTAGCGCAATTTTTTTGATATTTTTTGTAGTCAAAAGTCCAGAAAGCAGTAAAAGGGCTTGCGGGCTGCTGGTTGCTCATTACTGTGTTAATGATAAGCGACCAACCTGGGCAGCCCACGGTGCGTGGGCGGTAAAAGGGTCAATTTTTCGTAATTATTTTTAAGCAAACGATGAATGGATTTTTTTTATTTTAAAACTCATGATCAATATATACATATACGGGACTGTGTACAAGTTTTTGTACACGAATCTAAAGTATGGTTTGCAGTGTACACCGCTTTCAACAGGACACTTCGACGAAATTGCTGCTTGGTGGTTGACAACGAACCATACGGTTCATCAGAAAAATAAAATTTAAAAATTATCAGACGCATCCGCCGCCAAGACCCGGACAAACCTCAATCCATGAACCCGGGCACCCCTGCATAGTCACCAAACGTAGCGAACCACTTGGGGTGACCTATGGCAGAGGCGTTGGTTACCAAAAAATGGTTCCCGAGGCGGCGGTACCCATACTCGCCTCCGAAATTGAATCGCTTGTCATAATAAAGTAAAAAAATATTTTTGACTAATTAAATTTGTGAACGTCTCGCGATCCCCACTTTGAAAACCATTTATATACAACACAGCTTGTCGAAACGTCACGCATGCAAAACGTGAACACCTATGGAAGTGTTAGTTCGACAAATCACACAATGGGATTCGTCGGTGCTCATTTTTATATTGCCGAGAATTCGCATGCAAGACGGCGGAATTCGAAGGAGAGTTGTATTGCGAAATTAATGATACTTGGGGTTATTTTTTTCTGATTTTTACTATGAGACGGCTTGTCTAGGGTATACTAGGTCAATGGAAAATAGTCATAATTTTCTCTAAACTCTCTCACACACCGCACCGTGACGTCTCCGTGGACCCTACAATACTACTAGCTTTGACGATAATTTTAAAAGTATGGAATATAGTTACAACGATAATTATTGTCTTATTTTCCAGGTAGTCTCAATATACACCGATTTTAATAAGGCCTTTGACAAGGTGTGACGCAAAACATTAATTAATAAATTAGCAAAACTTGGAGTATATGGTAATTTATCAAATTGGTTTGTTTGTTATTTGTCCAAAAGAAGTCATTGTGTGAAAATAAATGGCTCAAATTCTTACAAATTTATAGCGACGTGGAGTGCCGCAAGGCTCTCATGAGGGCCCATTTTGTTTATTATATTTATAAATGATATTGTTGATATATTTACTAACGTAAATATGTTACTTTTTGCTGATGATATGAAATTTTAATTTTATTTTGAAAGTATTTAAAAGTACTGTGATACTTAACTTATAAACAAAGAATGTAAAAGCCCATTAGGTTGTGTAATAAATAAAAATAAAAATATTGAAGTGTGAGTGAATTCCAAAAATTCAAAAACGTCAAATGTTAATGCGCCGATGATTTTGCTTTTGTTCTTAAACGTGTAATGCTGCAGCTCTTTCTTAAACACTGAATAACCATAGTCGAAAATGAGACAAGCGGTGAACGTATGTCTGCACCCCCCCCAAAGGAAATGTACAATCATATCATACATCTCCCTCACACGTATAAATAAAATGAAACGCAATTCCCCACCGCGTAATAATATATATCTGTTTCCCCCAAAGGAAAAAGTAGCACTTTGGAGGAATCAGACACACGTATTTTGTGTGTCTCATCTTTTGTCTCACCATTATTTAACGTGTAAGAAAGAGCTGCAGCATTATAACTGTACGGAACGTATGTTTATTGCTTTTTTGCCGTCACGGTACGTTAAAGCGTCTATTATCCATACGTTTTGCTTTTTATAAATATATTCTTCAATTTGTATACTGATCGCCCATTGTGGCGTTTAAAATAGGTAATTTTAAGGATTGTTGGAGGGTCCTAACTCCTATAAGAAGTAACATATCAAAAAAAGCAAAACGTGGGGACATGCCAGTGGTCGAAATCTATATTACAATAAAAAATATTTTTAATAGTGTCAAAATCCATTGAGGAACATGGGAATACGTTTTCACGGACCAAACGCCACCCGCGTTTCCTCTTACAAATGATTATTTCCAGCTACTATCTCGGCATCCCAGAGGGCCGTCCCAGCGAGCTGCACCTGTACCGCGTGCCCGCTGTGCCTGCGCGCGCCGGTGCTCCCCCACGTGCCCCGCAGTGCCTGACGTGCCTTGGAGGGGGTACGCACGGACTTGCCACCGCCGCGAGCACCCCCGTGCCCGCACCGCCCGCAGCGCAGATCCCGCGCACGCGGTGGGATTCGGGAGATGAATGGGATGCAGAAGAAGAAGAAGAAGTGACGGAACCTCCGGTGGCTGCTGCCCCCAAGAAGAAAAAGGAAAAACAGCCAGGTAATTTTACACCATAGATAATAAATTCAGAACTCAACTATTGAAAACTCCTGAGTCTAGTCATTATAACTCGACACGCTAAGCCAGGGGTTGGCAAACTTTCAAATGAGAAGAGCCAATTTGTCAAAGAAACAGGATAATAAATAAATCAGAGAATGGTGGCACCCGGGGCAGAGCTAGAATTTGTAGTATCTCTCCGGATATGGAAAGATTCACGGTAATACTCCGTTATGGATAATAGAATCAAGCGACAATATATTACATGTGACGTCATTGCCCATCCCGGTTACTTTGTCCCGGTGACTAGCAATCACTGGATGACAGTGAATCCGAGGAACGGGCTATTTTTGAAACCAGTTCTTAGCAGCAAAAACCTGCGGAGCGGTTTTTTGACTGCTGGTTA
Organism: Glyphotaelius pellucidus; assembly: GCA_936435175.1. Lineage (NCBI taxonomy): Eukaryota > Metazoa > Arthropoda > Insecta > Trichoptera > Limnephilidae > Glyphotaelius > Glyphotaelius pellucidus. The sequence goes on along the minus strand of OW386561.1, from coordinate 21,161,546 downwards.
ATTATGATTATAATAAAATAATTTTGAGACCTGTTTTAATAATAATGTTTAATAATAATGTAATAATAATGTTTATATGATTTCTAAAGCGCCATTTTCGTGAGAAAATCACCTAAAGGGTGCTTTGAAATCGTTTTCTGAAGTGATTTAAGCTTGTCAGTTATATTTTGAAAATTCAGAATAATTTTATGCATTACGCAGAAATACAATTCAAATCACGCACCCGACAACCGAAATTAGTAAAGATCAATTCCCATGGAAAACAAGAATTCACGACATAAAATTACTTATTTTTCTAGATTCGTGGGGTCCCCAGCCCTGCCTGTACCACAACGCCTGGTTCAGCCCCACGGGGGCCTACTTCGTGCTTGAGTGCCTGGGCCCCGGAGTCCCGAGGGCGGAGCTCCGGGCCTCCAGGCACCCGGTGCCCAAGCTAGTCATGCACTTGCAGAATAACACCGAGCTGCAAGTACGAAGATCAAATATTTGCCCCCTAAACATGCTGTCACTAACGGACCCACCACACAAATGGCAAAATTCTATTACGAAAATTATACAAGATCTGAAATTCAATAGAAGCTCTAAATCATAAATACCAAAAAACCACAATACAGCTCTCTCCTATAATAATTAAGGTTTTACTGTAATTCATTTATTTTTTTTTACATTGTCTCCACTCAGGAGGCTCTGAGGAGAAAAAAAATCCCTCAGGGCCTACCTCATCTTTGGGGATGCTGCTTTTTATGTGAAATACCGCACAAGAGTCCCAACTACTCCCGTCTGGAGCCAGTGAGACTATGGCATCCCCAATTGGGGTATGTTGTGAGGCTGAAGGTAGTGGAGAGGGGAAGGAGATAGGGAAGAGGAAGGTGGGGAAGTACCTGGCTATTCAGATCTGGTCACTAAACACGGCTAAAGCCATTTCAAGCAACGTTTCAATTCTGAATGGTGGTCTTACACCAGGGCGATACTGAAAATATCTTCCACTCTGGAACGTGCCGCAAATATACTATATATTATTTTAAATGAATAAATTGTGAAATAACACAAATTAATCAAATAAAATTTATTTGCGCACGCCGGGTTCGAACCCGCGACCTTCGGATTGTGAGTCGAGAGTCTTGCCTCGGGACCACGGAGGCTTGGAGGGTATTTTTAGGAAAGGAAAGAGAGGAAGTTCTGCGAAGGAAAAAAGTTTGAGGAGTGGGTAGGAATCTGAGTGTCAATGTGTTCAGCAGTGACGAAGTAATGAATCCATCCCTCCCACTGCGGCGCAAGACGATGGGTTGAGAAAGAGTCCAGCTTGGAGAGGTTTACGTTAGGTTTCAACCAGTCTCTCCCAATCCAGCCCGATAAGCAGTAAGTGGCTAAAAGCATCCGCAGCCAAAACCTTGATAAACCTCATCCCATGAACCCTGGCATCTCTGCTAAGTCACCAAACGTAGCGAACCACTAGGGGTGACCTATGGCGGAGGTATCGGTTATCCGATAAATGGTACGGCGATACCCATCCGTCTCCCAAATATTTTAAAGAGAATCATATTTGACGATACTGTTTTATTTCCAGGAAAGAGTGGCAGGCATCGCACTCCCTGTGACTCGCACATTCCCAGTGCAAGTTTCAGGGGGCCACAGAGCACAGGTCAGATTACTTCTGCCGCCAGGGTTGAGAGAAGATGAGATCACTCGGTATCCTCTAGTACTGCATGTGTAAGTAAAGACATCCTTAAGTACGCCAAACCCATCAATCGGTGACTCAAACTTGAAGATAAAAAAGTAAGCCGAAAACCGATTGAACTTCAATTAAGACATTGTTTTAAAAACCAACTCAGAAATTTTAAAATCTAAAAATGTTGTAGCTTTAACGTGAAGATGTAATACTTGGAAATGTAGTTGCTATGTAGCTTGTACCATATCTTATGCCTGTAATAAAAATATATATCCGTCTTCTGGAGTTGGTTGGAATGGAGATTGGTTGAAGTTAGACTAACAATAATGCTGGTGGGAATTAAATTATGACTTAGTACTTGAAACAATCACGTGGACCATTTCTGTATTCAATTAACCTACAGGAGCTTTAACGATTCAGGTAAACCCCTTGTCAGTCATCAAACAATGCCAAAAACACCTTCACTTAGTCTGTACACTCACTGACTTGCCTTTTATCTTCTTCGTGAGCTTTCTCAGGTGACAATTAATATTTACTATTTAAATATTTCACTGGGCATTCTTCTTCATAATAATAAAACAGGTCCTAGGTGGAAGCCCTGTGGTACTCCAAAATAAATTTTTAAATGACATTTTTATTGCAGATACGGCGGACCAGGTAGCCAACTGGTAACGCAGCGCTGGAGGGTGGACTGGCCAGCGTGGCTAGCAGCCTCCAGGGGCTGCGTTGTAGCGCAGGTGGATGGACGGGGCACTGCAGGTCAGGGCTACAGGCTGCTGCACGAGGTCTATCAGAGGCTGGGCACTGTGGAGGTGGCCGACCAGCTGGAGGTTACTGAGTGAGTGTTCCAACCAACATTGAGTTGAGTTGAATCTGTGTTCATACATATATACGTCTATGTTCTGAAACCACAAGAAACCTTATAAAGGTATAAAGCATGTATTCATCAGGGTCTCTTCAAGGTGATGTTGTTATTTATTGTTTTGGCATAAATGCATATGTATACATTAAAAAACCCAATTTTCTTTAACTTGTACTAATTTCGGGTGATGTGTAACCATTAAATATTTTGTACACTTATGGCGATAAATGTTGTGTTGAAATCAGTCATTCTTTGAACCTATTTATACATATAAAAACCAAATGCTATTCGTTTGTCTCACTAAAACTCGAGAACGGCTGGACCGATTTAGCTGATTTTGGTTTTGAAATGTTTGTTGTAGTCCAGGGAAGGTTTGAGAAAATATGGAAAAATTGCAAGGAAGATAGTAAAAACAACAATTTTTCCAATATTAGTTTACAAACTGAATTTACCGGGGTTGAATGTATGGAATGCGTGAGGGGTAAGGGAGGAGGGGGGGGGAACTCGGGAGGGGGGTTCGTGGGACGGGAGAGAGACGGAGTGGGAACGTGGAAAGGGAAGGGGACGCGGGAGAGGAAGAAGGTAGAAGGGGAACGTAGAAGGGGAACGGGAGGTAGAAGGGGAACGGGACGAATGGGAAAGGACACGCAGGGTGAAACAGTTTTTTTTTTAAATGGCATAGCAATGCATGCCGGGTACCAGCTAGTGACATTATAAAGACGGCTGTGATGATACTCGTTCAATATTTCTTTGACTTTCATTTGTGTTTCTATTTTTCTTCATTACAATTCTTAAAAATTTGTATTTTGGAGTATTGTCAGTTGTTTAATGTGCTCATCGACCATCGTTAGTAGGAAAACAGTTCTACTGCAGTGATTAACTTGTGTCACGCTGTAAACATTTTGGTTGAATAGATATTACACACTAGAAATGCCTTTCAGTTAGATTTGAATGGTAACCAACATCACAACTGACCTAGTAACTTTTGATTCTAGCCCATTTAGCATGTGCTGTCTCTCCTACACCTTTGAAATTTACTCTAGGATGATTTTTAGATCACAAAACACTCCCCATCGCATTTCTTGTGTTCTTCTCCATTGATATGCTTGGTGTAACTCTAAGTGACCAGCTCAGGTATGGGGGCTCCATCGAAGCCAGAGTTAAGTTAGCCTCTCAGAAACTGGGCGTACTGTACAGGGCCCGCAATTACTTTAATAGTACTCAACTGCTAACCCTGTACAAATCGCAAGTGCGCCCCACAGTTGAATTTGGCAGCCACCTCTGGTCTGGAGCCCCAAAATACCTCAAAAAAAAAACCCTCAACTCTATGCAAAAACGGGCGGTTGGTTTGATAGATTCTCCTAACTTAACAAACGGATTGCAATCTTTAGAGCACAGGCCTCAGGTGGGAATGCTGTCCTTGTTCTACCGGTATTACAATGGAAGATGCTCCGAAGAACTAGCGTCATTGATCCCCTCGGCACCGGTGCATAATCGGGAAATACGCCAAGCACTTGCCCAACATTTGTACACGGTTGACATTAGTCACATGAGAACGGGTCGTTTCTACGACTCGTTCTTGAGTTCAACAGCTCGGCTGTGGAACGATTTGCCGGCCTCTGTGTTTCCTCCCACCTACAACATGGGTCTCTTCAAGACCCATGTCCACTCCTTTCTCTCCTCAAAAACACCCTCCACACAGCATCTTCAAAGTTGACATAGGCCCTGAGGGAAATTATTTTCCTCAGGGCCTCCTGTGTGGAGTTAATGTAAAATTTTTTTTTTAAATATGGTATGCATGTATGTGTTGCTGCATTTCTTACTTGATGAAATTAACTTTGCTCATTTTGTCCAGATATCTCCGGGACTCGCTGCACTTTGTGGACAAGCGGAGAGTGGCTGTTTGGGGCTGGTCCTACGGAGGGTTTGTGGCCGCTCTTGCCCTGGCCAGTCCCCTGGCCGTCTTCCACTGTGGGATATCAGTTGCACCTGTCACCAATTGGAGACTATATGGTACAAATCATCAGTTTATTTTACTGCTGACTCATTATTCTTCTGATTATCTTTCTAGAATTTGTTAAATATTCCTGGACAAATCTCGGACGAGTCTGCTTCGTTTAAAGAATAGCATTACTTTAGAATTTGCGGCATCAACAGAGGCAGAATTAATCCCAACCTATCTAATTGTTTTCTGAAATACTATCCTAGAGAAACTTATTGTCTCAGACAAAGTGGAAATAGAGAAAAATAGATGATAATCATTGATACATTGATTGCAGATTCAGCATATACCGAGCGCTACATGGGCTTGCCCAACGCGACAGGCAACTACCGCGGGTACGCAGAGGCCGATGTGACGAAGCAGGCAGACAACCTCAAAGACAAGCTGTTCTACCTGGTGCATGGCGCGGCGGACGATAACGTCCACCTCCAGCAGAGTCTATTACTGGCCAGGGCGCTAGCAAACAAGGGGGCCATATTCAGACAACAGGTAGTGCCCCAATCAATAAAAAATTCCTCATAATTTTATTCCCCAGTTCTTCTCGGATTCGGGGTGCTTCGCTTTACTTTAGAACTAGACTTGTTGATTCCTTCAGCACCGGTGGACAAACAGTGCAAAACCAGTAGTTACGCCAAAATTGTGTAGTTATGCCACAATTGTGCAGAACGAGTTATAAAAACATTAGTTTTTACAACTCATTCTTGTAGTCAAGACTAGTGGAATAAATTACTGGCTTTTGAGTTCCATCCATTTTCAGCATTGGTCCTTTCAAGTGTCAAGTTCACTCCATCTTTTCCTTAAAAATACCTACCATTATTTTTTTTTTTTACATTGTTTTAGGAAAGAATGTGTCCTTACTGGGGTACCCCATGCTAGGGTCACATTTTACATGTTTTGTGTTTGAATTATAAGTTAATACCTATTTTAAAATATTACAAGAGGAAACATAAAACAGAAAATTAAAAAGTTTTATCTAAAAGAAAGCACAATACAAGCATTAGTCTTTATTTGGTTGCAAAATTGTATTTATGTTCTTCCTTCCCATGTCCATAATCCATAATCCATATCTTAATTCTTTTTTTGAAGTCTTTTATTTTTTTAACGGTTTTTATTGCAAGTGGGAGTATATTAAATAATTTTATAGAGAAGTATTGCATATTTCTTTGTCCAAAAGTCGTTTTAGTTGTTGGTTGGTGGAATACATGTTGTAATGTGGATCTTGTGAATCGGCCCGAGCTTGTCTGTTCAAAGTTTTCCTGGTTTTTGAATGCGTACATTAGAATGTCTTTTGCATATAATTGTTTTAGTGACATTAAATTCAGAGCCTTAAAGACGTGTCTGTGGGAGTTCTGATGGCATTCCTATAGGCTTACAGGGGAATCCAAGCACCATTCTGTGTTTAGTTAATAGTTAGTGTAAAATGGAATATTTAATCATTATTTTAATATATTTGATTTTTAGGTTTATCCAGACGAAGGTCACAGCCTCTCCGGAGTAAAGAAACATCTCTACCGCTCCATGGCAGCCTTCCTGGAAGACTGCTTTCGAAAGCAAGTACCTCCGGAGTCCAAAGCCGGGCTCAGGAACGGTGGGGGATCCGAGTAAACCTACTAAAAATCCACATAATTCCACTTAAGATTTATCCAAAATCCATGCAAGATCCGCTTAAGACACATTCGAGAATCATTTACGACCCAATCAAGATGATCATTTTATCCAACAATCGATTCATGGTTATGGTATTAATTATTAGTTAATTTAATAATTGAAATATTCAATACCAGCAAAAAATAATACTCTACCGGTCAGGTCAATGGTTCTATGTCCATTTTACTTTTTACAGGAGGTCACAAAACAATTCTCAAAATTGGTTTAAGTCTAAATGAACTGTGACAATATGCTCCTTTTTGCAAAGAGATTTCTATGATGAGGCCACGTGGAAGACTGCCGTTTACGTCCCAATAGATAATGAAATTCCAAACAAAACTTGTTAACTCATTAACGGTGTAGGAGCTACTTGAAGTTTAATTTTAAATACTGGCAATATTTATCCAGCATGTAACCACTCTGAGACGCATGCCCATTCGACCACGTATCCAAACGACGTAGTAATCTTGAAATGAACCGCCGTTTTGTCTCGAGTGACGTTTTTAATAGCATTGTACTTCCTACATTTTAAACTCTGTGTTTCCAACCTTTGTGATAACATCGCTTTATGACTTTGAATGTTAAATAAAAGTTAATACGCCTGAATAATAAATTTCTTTATTTAAATTCGCTACATTGTTAAGATACGCAGTCGAACACGCATGCGTTTCAGTGCGGTTACTGGATAAATATTGCCAGAATTTAAAATTAATTTACTAGAGCTTCCACAATGGTATTTTTGGACAAAATATGACCATTGACCTCTCAGCCGGCTCATTCTATCTATTTTGTGAGATCTCCTGTCAGATTTGTGTAATTTTCTATGGCGGCCCATAGAAAAAGCAATAGAAAATCACACAATCTGACAGGAGATCTTATAAAATAGATCCCACAAAAGATATAGAATAAACCAGCAGGTATAGAAAACAGTTTGCAAAAAATTAAGCTTGTTTGGAATAAGTTTTGTTTGGTTAAGAATTGTTTGATTAAGATTTTTTTGTTTAGAACTATTGAGCTGTGGTGGTCTTCTTTCTCCTTTTCAAATCTAGGTGGATGTGCTGACAGACATTCTGCGCTAATGATGGACACTTAAAGTCTTCAAAATGTTCACTCAATATTCCCAAGAAAAATGGAGCATACCACAGCTCAAAACTGCAAAAATTGTCTTTAATGTTCTTTGCAACAAGCTGCATTTTTTGCAGTCAATTTATTTCTTGAAAAGACAGATCAAAATAAGTTACATGCAATTATGATACAAGCTTTAATTAATCTTGCGTGGTTTTTCAACAAAGTCTTTTGGTATAGCAGGTTAATTTAAAAACCACACTCGACATTGAAACATGTTTTATGAATTTTCTTCTGTTATTTTTGTGTGATGATTTATTTGAATAGATTTAGTGCCAACCAATGCAGATCTAGTTTTAAAGCCAGTGGGACTCAGTGACATGTAGCGGTTAAGGAAATCAACAAAACATTATAGACTAAGAGGAGGGGAGAAACAATGAAAACCTAAGTGCCAAAATATTGTTCCAAAAATCGATGTTGTGCGTCGGCGTTGCGGTATTTAAATTAAGCGGTATTGAAAGAAGCACGTAGTGTATGTACACCAACATTTGTACCTACAAAGAAAATATTTTTATGATCATGAAAAATAAAGTTTAATTAAAACAATCTAAATCAAATTGATGCGGGGAAAATGATAAACTTGACATTGCTATCTATTTTTATTTTGTTTTGATTTCAGATATTTTTGGTTGAAATTTGTTAACAGTGTGTGGAGAACAAATGTATATGTCAGTTTACAATCTAGGCGAGTGCCGAAGTCTATGTTTTAAAATTTAAAAATCACCTTGGACTAGGTTTGTTTCATATAAATTCAAATGTAATATAGTCATTCAATTTTTTTTACATAAAGGGACTCCGCTCATGGAGAAACTGAAAAGAAATCAGTTCTCAACGCAATTACAATCAACCTCCTTAACAAAACAATCTAACTGAAAACAATGCAACTGAAAATAATGCAACTGAAAAGAATGTAACAAACATGAGTTTCAGTTGCGTCGTTGACAGATTGCCATGGTCGTTGACAGATTGCTCACGAACTGTCAAGTTTTGACATGTCAGATCAGAAAAACATCGATTTTGTTAAGGAGGTTGATTGCAATTGCATTAAGAACTGGTTTCTTTTCAGTTTCTCCATGAGTGGAGACCCTAACTTCACACAGGAGGCCTGGGGGAAAATAATTTCCCTCAGGACCTATGTCTTCTTTGAAGATGCTGTGTGATGAGTCTTTTTGAGGAGAGGAAGGAGTTAACATGGACCTTGAAGAGACTTATGTTGTAGGAGGGAGGTGCCCAACATATGTACATGGTTGACATTTGTTACATGAGAATGGGTCGCTTCTTCGACTCGTTCTTGTGTTCAACTGCTCAGCTGTGGAACGATTTGCCAGCCTCTGTGTTTCCTCCTTCCTACAACATGGATCTCTTTAAAACCAATGTTCAATCCTTCCTCTCCTCAAAAAGACCCTCCACACAGCAACTCAGATGACATAGGCCCTGAGGGAAATTGTTTTCTTCAGGGCCTTCTGTGTGGAGTTAATGTAAAAAAAAAAAAAAAATACAGGGGTCAGCAAATCGTTTCACGGCTGAGCTGTTGAACTCAAGAACGAGTCGTAGAAACATCCCAATCTCATTCTATGTATGTTGGGCGCTTGATTGGCGTGTTTTCTGACTATGCACCAGTGCCGAGAAGTAGTGCCATAGAGCTATTTCTGCAGCACACCTCTGCAATACCAGGACAGGCATTCCGTCAGGCCTGCTAGCTTTATTAACGTCAAGCCCTCATAAAACTTGGAGTACATCCCGATGCCGAATCCTCAGCTTTTGGCAATCACTAGTTTTTTGACAGTTGAAAGATCCCCGTTAAATACCAATTCTAGGTGTGTTTCAGCTTTCGAACAAATTATGATTAGCAGAAGATGAAAACTATCATGTTTTAAGCTTGTCAGCTTATAACAATTTGATTAAAAGATGAAACGCATCTAGAATCGGCATCGGGGAAAAACAAAATGGCGCTGAATTGCCCCTTGATGACAGTTTTACATTAGAATTTCTCCAAAACAACTGGCCCTTTCCCATCAATTTAAAGCCACATTTAAATTATTAACAGCATTCTTTTAAACTATTACCTGTATTATTGAATACAGTAACATTAACTTCTACATTATGCATTAAAATAATTAATTATTATTACTAATAATACGAGGTATATTGAAAAATAAAGTTGTGAAAATCAAATTACGATATATAAAAAAATCTAATCTTCCATTACCCCTAGATTTAAGAAAAATGTTTTTTTTTTTGTTAAAATAAACTAAGAATCTTCTAAAATGTTTTTTTTTAATTCTTCGCTAAATTTTCCTAAAAATTGTATTTCAGATTTTTTTCCATTGGACAATCGATTATTTGTTTTTGTAAATACAAATTTTATGTAAATATTTTTAATTTTGAAAATAACCTTTTGCTGTACTTACATTATTAACTTATTTTTTAAGTAAGTATGTTAATTTGTGATGTATATTGTTCTAAATTAATTCTACTCTTTTCTTTGAATTAATTAATATTGTAGAATTATTTATTATTATTGTATGACTGTAGAATTTTTCTTGTAAATATGCATAATCCATTAGAAGTTTTACCGTCATAATTATCTGCCCTCTACTGTTCTAAAATGAGATAAATTTTTACTAAATTAGTTTTAAGTTGTATGTAGTACTAAATGACTCTAAACAAAGCACAAGTTATCAACCTAGTGTAAAATACTAAATGGGTAGTCATGTTGCATTCAATTATTAGAAAGTTGAAGCAATAGTGATTGGCTGGGGATTGACAAGTGATGATCTAGTGATTGACAAATGATTGGAAGAGGGATTGACAATTGATGATCTAGTGATTGACCAATGACTGGCGAGGGAATGATAAGTGATAATTAAGTGATTGACCAATGATCGGACGAGGGATTGACAAGTGATGATCTAATGATTGATCAATGATCGGGCGAGGGAATGACAAGTGATTATCGAGTGATTGACCAATGATGGGACGAGGGATTGACAAGTGATGATCTAGTGATTGACCAATGATCAGACGAGGGGTTGACAAGTGATGATCTAGTAATCGTCTAGTGGTTGACTAGTCAGAGCGATTGATTAGTTATCGATTAGTGATTGACTAGTGTTTGACTAGTGATTGTCAGTCATAGCAATCGATTAGTGATTGGCTAATTAATGATTGACTGGTGATTGACTAGTGATTGACTAGTGATTGACTAGTGATTGCAAAATGATTGATTAATGATTTACTATATGACTAGTGATTTACTACATGACTAGTGATTGACTAGTGATCGATTGGTGGTCGATTAGATTGACTAGCGATTGACTAGTGATTGGCTAGTGATTGACTAGTGATTTACTGCATGACTACCGATTGACTAGTGATCGGTTAGTGGTTGATTAGTGATTGACTAGTCATTGACTAGTGATTGACTAGTCATTGACTAGTGATTGACTAGTGATCGACTAGTGATCAACTAGTGATTCACCAGTGATTTTCTAATGATTTACTAGTGATTAACTAATGATTGACTAGTCAAAATGATCGATTATGATTGATTAATGATTGACTAGTGACCGACTAGTGATCAACTAGTGATTAACTATCTAGTGATTGACTAGTGATTAACTAATGATTGACTAGTCAAAATGATCGATTATGATTGATTTGTGATTGACTACTGATTGACAGTGATCATTTAGTAGATGATCCAAAGTGAATTGCAGACTTTTTTATGTGTGAGTGAAACAGATGCGTACGACTGAAGGAGATTAGATATTAGATTGTATATATGTAGAATCAAAATGTAAATTACTATTTCTAAGGGTCCAAAAGTTATCACTGATTTCAAATTTCCGTGTTTGTAGTTCAACGCCTTGTCACGGTTTTTAAATTACACGCAGAGAAAAAATACATTTACAAAACTAATGAATTATAATATTCTAATATTTGTTTTTCTGAAAATGAGAACTTCATTAATGCTTGGTTTGCCATTTTACCGCCAGAGAGCAGGAGCGCCGGCAGTGTAAAGAGAAATCTTCGCTCTGTCGATAAAAATAAATTCTGGTTAAGATTCATAACAAACAGATTAAAAAATCATTTAACGTCAGTTCAAATTTTGTGAACAGACTAGCCGAACCCTCTCATATAAATGTTACGAAGTTTGGGGATAGAGCATTCAATGCGCTGGATCCACATTCTTGGAATGATCTGCCTTTTAGTTTGAGGTCATAAGCTGGCATTATAAACATTAATACAATTTTTTCGAAAAGGCTACCTACAATAACATACCTATATAAAGCGCCATTTGGGTGTTTTAATCACTAAACGGCGCTATATAAAGTCAACCACTTATATTTATTATGACTTGGTAGGAGTAGTAGATTAAGGGTCCTCCACACGATCGACGAAACACTTTTAAAAGAATTACGAATTCTACAACGATTTAATTGAAAATTTAAGTTATAAATCGCTAAAACATCGAAAATGCAGCTCTGCTATATTACGTAGCTAAACATTAAACTGTTCTCTGTCGATTTCCAAGATTTAATTTCTGATTTACAATGCTTATATATCTTTTTTGCGTTAGCTTCACACAGGAGCCCCTGAGGAAAATAATTGCTTTCTAAAGTCTTTTTAGAAAACAAAGGAGAGGAAGTTCTAGGAAGGAAAAGGGTATGAGGGTTGGGTAGGAATCTCTCTCAAAAAGGTCTCCCTCAAGCGGTATCTCTCTTTCCGGCCTGCCATGCAGTTGCTTCACCCCATGAGCCCAGGCACTCCTGTTAAATCACCAAAAGTAGCAAGCCATCTAGGGTAACCTGTGGCAAAGGTATTGGTTATCCAATAAGTGGTTCCCGCGATGGCGGTACCCATACCCACCTCCCAAATTGTTGTAGTTGCCGGGAAATGATAAAATATTCATAATAATGTATTGTAAGATATTTAGCGAAAAACTTAAAACATGCACAACAGACAAGGGCGGGGCAAACTGGGACGCCTGCCTCAGGCGGCAGTTTTAGGGGGCGTCAAAACGGTAATTTATATGTAGGATTTTTTTTAAAACTTGATTCACAAAGCGCCTGGCATCCAGCGCACTATCGTTCTCACTCCATTGTTCTATCGATTATTCATTTGATTTTAAAACATGGCGTTTGTGATGTCTCTGCCAGTGGAATCCCCGTCGCATCTAGACCTAGGGGCTACACGAGCTGAATCAAATAAACCCGAGCAGTCGAACATCAAGCGAAGCAACGATCACTCATCTCACGAGAGGGGGCACCACTATCAAGTATTTGCCCCGGTTTGAAAAAGTCATAGATAAAGCTGATATCGAAAGAAAAATGTATTTATATTGGTAGCATAGCTGCAATTACTATGTTTTACAATTTTTACCTTAGATGTTTGATTGTCTCATTGTGATTCGTAACAATTTTACAAAAGAATGTTTGCCAGTGGAGGGGTTGTTTTATTGTTTTGCATTCATTATTCTATAACGTAGAAATAATGAAAAAAGGATTTGATAATGTAGACGTAGACCAACCGAGAGAAGAGAAAACCTTCATGTGTCTTGCTAAAACCAGCAATAATCTTTCTCTATCAACTTTATAGTTGTTGTTCTATAGTCATTACTTGGTAGAAACATTAAAATTAAATAAAGTTCTTTAAACTTTTAATATTCGCATAAAAAATTAAATATTTAAAAATAATACATAATATGGATTGTAGTTTTTAAATAATTTCAGATTAAGTTAACGAGGAATTCCAGGTTTCATCCAATTTCGTAAAGTCGCAAACGATATTTATACAAGTTACTTAGGTGTAATTTAATTTTTAAAACATATACTTGATAAAAAGAACACACTGTAAACCTTTTTGAATGAATGTAGAATATTAGCGGCACAAAGGAAAACAAATTCCCTTGGAATCTACGTATCTAACTTTGGGGATGCCGAGTGGTGGGTCTTTTTATGGAAAGGAAGGAAATGAAGTTCTGGGAAGGAAGGAGTGAGGGGTTGGTAGGAATCTGGTAGTAAATGTGTCAAAGAGTGACGGACGTATGAATCCATCCCTCTCAATGCGGTGCAAGGCGATGAGTCGAGAGAGTCCAGCTGGAGAGGTAAAAAGGTTTCCCTCAACCGGTCTCTCTCCATCTGGCCTGCCAAGCAGCAGATGGCAAACGCGTGTACCGCCAAGACCAAGACCTAGACAAACCTTACCCCTGCTACGTCACCCAACGTAGCGAACCAATTGAGGTTACCTATGACAAGGGCGGTACCCTACCCGTCTCCCACTTGTAATCAAGACAAAATGCTAAGTAACAAAGTCCTGTTTTAACACGAACGTTTGGCATTTCATCTGTCTATAAATTTTTTTGCACATTCCGTTTCCATTTTCAAGATATTGACCGTTTTAATGGTTCAGTAAATATTATATTTTTCAATTATGAAATCTTGAAAAAAAAAGAAATTGAAAGAAATTTTTAAAAAAGATTTATCATTGAGATAGTGACGTTTCTTTGAATAAATTGTATAATTTATTCCTTTTTTGAAATTATAAAAATTTTAAATAAATATTATGGTTTATAATTAAGCGGGTAGGTACTTGAGTATCTACTTACAAATTTTATGATTTCAGAAGAAATTTTGGTTTTGATTTAATAGGAGAAAATGAGAAACATACCTTTTTGGACGCGAGGACTGTTGTTCATAGAACTACTCGTAAAAATGTTTGATCAATTAAAAAAGTAGCTTACTTTGCGCACACGGACTTGCTTACAGCACACTTCTATTGGTTTGTCTCGTCAGTGTTATTTATGTACGACTTTTTTACTGGAATTCCTCATCGGTGGTTCGTTGATTGCATGCAAGTTATTTTTTCCATCATACGTAGTATTTTATAAAAGTTTTTAGGTAGTTATATTATTATAAAAGAATTACATAAAGTCAATATGAACATAGCTAAAAGTTAGGAAAGACAAATTGTACATTTTTAATAATGTTAATAAATTTAAAGAATGCAAAACTACATATATATTATCATTTTGATTTGCTATTAAAATGGCACCTACATAAAAGACTAATAAAGTCGAACCACTAACGCTATGTTACATATATATATTTTAAGCCCTTGTCTGTTTTATTGACAATTAAATCAACAAATGGCGCCATTTTGAAATGATTGAATTTTGAACGATTTCCATTAACGGCCGATTTTCAGCCTGTTTTAGCTTTTGATCAAGTCGTTTAACATTCAAGTCATTTAAGTTTATTAAGTTTTTTGAAATCTTGAAAGTTCTGCCAAAAACATGGGTCTCATAGTAAACCAGCAGAAGACTAAATACACAGCTATAGGATGCACCCAGCAAACCCCAACTCTCTCACGTGGAAGCCAAATTTTTGAAACGGTACCAAGATTCACATATCTAGGCTCCCTGATAACAAACGACAACAACACTACAGAGGAGATCCAAACGCGGATGGTAAACGCAAATCGCTGTTACAAAACGCGTTACAAAACCAAATAAAATCCAGACTGCTGTCCAGAAACACGTGTACAAAACACTAATCAGACCAGTACTCACGTATGCAGCTGAGAAGTGGGTTCTAAGAGGAATGAGCGACCACTGGACGTTTTGGAAAGGAAAATTTTGAGGCGCATCTTCGGACCGGTTCTAGAAAATGGATTTTGGCGCAGACGTTACAACAATGCCATGCTCTGTTTAAGGAGCCAAACGTCACAAAATTCATAAAACTGGGAAGACTTCGGTGTCTGGGTCATGTGGAGAAAATGACCTAGCATCAAGCACCAAAGTCCCTGCTGAACTCAAGACCGAGAGGGCGAAGGAGCCTGGGAAGGCCAAGATTGGAAGGCCAAGATGGAGCGACAACGTCCTCAATGATATATCTACCTTGGAGCTTCTAAACTGGAGAGAACTGGTCCAAAACCGAGATGAGTGGAGGAAGACTCTTGAGGAGGCCAAGACCCACTGGGGGTTGTAGAGCCAAGAGTGATGATGATGAAGTCGTTTAACATTCAAGTCATTTAAGTTGTTTAAGTCAAGTATAACAACATGGTCTTTATGCTTATGAACTGATCAAAATTTTATCAAACGAGAAAACGGGCCTAAAAAATCAGCATTTGATGGGGACCGTTCAAACTTTCAAACACAAAAAAAAAACAAATTGGCACTTATCTTCTATTAAATTCACATTAAGAAAGTTTGAAACATGAAATGATAATTTTTTTATTACTTTAAACCAAACATTTATTACAAATTTTAATTTTGATCCTTCAGTAGGTAAGAAAACTGTAAAAAATTCATTTTTAATTAATGCATACATTTTTTGTAAACTATATTTTCATCAAAGCAAAATTCTAAAAAAAGGTATGTAAAAATTGGATCGGTACTTGTGTAATATATATATATATAACTTCGGTAAAATAAATTATTTCAAAAAATTAGATAATGTAAAATTGCATAATAAAAATAATTTTTAAATACATACTTAATAAAAGTAAAAAATGCTTTTTTAACTATTTTGAAAATAAGAAAAAAAAATCTCAATTCAATATTCGTCTTTCATCAATGCCTCCTATGTAAAAGGCCCTTATAAGCCAAGATGGCTGCCAATCTTGTTCAAACATGTTTTTTTTACGAAGCGGAATATTATTAAATTATTTACTCAGGTACTTACTTATCTCCAATAACAAACAAATTTCGAAATATATAAATATGTAATTATATCTTTTGTTTTAAATAGAAATCCAAAAGTGTGAAACTTTGATTCTATAAATGAAAGTCCATAGAAATTATAATAATGTATTGTTTATAAATATTTCTGAAAATATTTGCTAATTATGATTTAAGTAATGCTTATTATATTATATAAAAGTTATTGTGTTTAAAGTTTTTAATGGAAACGATTTTCAAATAAGATGCCTATTATTTCTACCACCAGAGGCGCTGCTAGTAAGCTGAACTTTTATATAGGAGGCATTGCTTTCAATACTCTACATATTAAAAGTGAATTCAATAAATAAATAAACTAACAAACTTATTGTAAATAATGCTCAATCATTGAGATTTAAAAAAAGTATTAACTTCCTAGAAATACTAAATTCAAAACTGTAAGGTAATGCATCATCTTTTAGTTATATTTAAAAAAATTCCTTTAACAATTTTAAACAATCACCACCTAACCTAAAACTTTCAAAAATGAAATATTAAAACAATATAATATAATTACGAATTTAAAATTTAAGGTGATTCTATTTTCAAAAGTAGAAACTTGAAAGGGAGGGAAATTCTATTTTTTGGTATTTTAAATGAATTTATTTTTCGATCTACATACTTTTACCACTTACGTACTTATTACTTTAGTTAAATAATTTAATTATTATAAAACTAAATTAATTGTTCAAACGTAGACCGCTTTTTGCTTTGGGAAAATAACTACATCTACCATAATTTTAATGTTGTAAGCAATGTTCCCTCTAAGGTGTTCGCATGTGTGAGGCCGCATATCTATTAAAATTTGTCCGCAGACATCTGGAATAAATTAATGTGTCACCAGATGTCATTTTTTGACTACGGATGGGTTGTTTCAAAAAATTTGATGAATTCATCAAATATTTGAAGTTAATTTTCACATTCTGTGTAAGTTCTATTCAAGTTCTGTTATCAATCCCAATCCTACTGATCGATTGTTGAGCCGAAATTATGGCTCAAATGCACAAATACGCTCTTCCCAACGCAGCTCTCCGACCAACAGGCGAATCGAACGTTCGGAGACTCAGATTGATCGATCGAAAAGTTGGGAACAACGGCCGTTAGAAAAGGATGTTGCTCCATTTCAACATTTTTTGACTGAGTGTTCGCTCAATGTTAGTTCAAAACACAAATTAAAATCTTAGGTGATCATTTAATAAAAATTAAAAAACATTTTCCATTTAGAGGTGTTATTTGTTTGCATCCAGAAATTTATAAACTAATCAAATCTGTAAATAAATGTACTATTTTGACTCCACTGTCATTTCAGAAAATGCACAAACTGCACAAACTGCACAAATATAATATTATAACAATGACAGTTCAACGCTGGGTCAACTTAAAATAATACTGCTCCATCATAGATGGCAGTGATTTCATTATTTTAGACAAAAAAAAAACGTTTTTGCAAGTTATGTTGTACAATATTAAGATTAATTATTTGTTTGAGACTATAAGTACGCAATATGAATATGAATAAAAAGTTTTGTCCATATAAAAAAACTCATTATTGTTTGAATAAAAGCATACAAATACAATATTGTATCAGTGATTCAATCCAATATTGTATTTGAATGCCTTTCTTGGAAGAATTGAGTTTTTATAAGGTCAAAACTATTTATTCATATTTCTATTGTGTATGTATGGGCGCAAACAAATTATTCATCTTAATATCTTCCAGCATAACTTGCAAAAAGTGTTAAAGGGATATGTCAAAATAACTTTATTATTACTTCGCTAGATGGCGGTAGGTGTACCTTCGCGAATTTCATATATTCATAAATTACCGCCATCTACGAATGAACAGCTTATGAATTATTATAACTTTACCCTTAATGGAGTTGGATGCATTCGCTTAGTTCTCAGTGCAAAACACAATGAAAATCACACTCAGTCACGTTTATGAATGCGATATCGTACGA
Organism: Glyphotaelius pellucidus; assembly: GCA_936435175.1. Classification (NCBI taxonomy): domain Eukaryota; kingdom Metazoa; phylum Arthropoda; class Insecta; order Trichoptera; family Limnephilidae; genus Glyphotaelius; species Glyphotaelius pellucidus. Next base: position 21,143,558 of record OW386561.1, on the reverse strand, counting down.
TTGAGCCTAATATAAATGAGTGAACGCTCAGGTGAAATTTAATTGGTGAAAATCACAGGAATCAAACGACTACGAGTGAAAAAATATTGTCTTATATATATTTAATTTTTATTTATACATAAAATAACATTTTATTGGTTTATAGGGCCAAGATATGTTCTTTCATTTAGAATTTAGGGAATAAACAATTTTGTAAAGCAAGTAGGTACTGTTTTTAGGGTAGTACCTATTTAAAATTCGATAAATTTGAAACAGTAATTTTCAAAATATTTAGATCGCCTTCCATTATAGATTTGAGTCACGTTATAAAATTTTAAAAATATTATATAATATTGATTATAAGATAGTTTAAAGTGTACATAATAATTAGATTAGTTGAAACACAATTGAAATTTTCAAAAGTTTTAATGAAAACCGTAGATTTAAGTTAAAGTTTTAAAATGAAATATAATATATAACCGACTCTCCAAATGTCTCTGTGATTAAAGTAATTGTATGAAATTTTTTTTTTTTTAACCCTGAATTAAATTTTTTATTTCAACTGCCTTCCATTCTAGCGTCCAAATTAATGTAAAAGTTTTGGAAAATCTGTGACTTAATCATCAAAAATTTAAATTGGGTATAGCTCTGCTGTCCTTCTTTAGCCAATGTTTCTAACAGCGCTACAATGTCCATCATCAGAGCAGATGTGTAATGAAAGATCTTGGATTTAATTGTAGATTTCGTAACACCTTTACAAGAATTTGTTCACGTGTGGAGGGCTGTTAAACCACCTTAAAAGAATGTGGGATAAGTTGATATAACTCTATTGTAACAAATAAGTTAATAAAGTTTAATAGCACTGTACAAATTCTGTAACATACGCACCAAATTAAAATAAATAAAGCAGCTGTCATTGTTAATTTGGTCATCTGTAACATCCGCACATTTTTCATAGTACTGATTTTTCCCCACATTTATTTGTCTGGACACAGATTATTGCCCGCATTCAAAATTTTGAGTGCATATTGTTTGGCATAAAAAAATATCTCTGTTTTGCTGGAGTCAGTGCACTATTCATGAAATGATGACAAACTAACTGCTGAAAATGTACTCTTCTCACATTGGAACTTTCAAAATCGCTCTTCTAGCTTACCAGACTTTTTCTTTTATGTGATTAGCTCACAAGAGTGCCGTCTGGGGTACAACGTCTACAATTGGGGCAAGTTATGAGGCTGAAGGTAGTTGGAAGGGGAAGGAGATGGTGAAAAGGAAGGTGAAGTACCTGGCTATTCTGATCTGGTCACCAAATACGGCTAAAGCCATTCCAAGCTAAATTTCAATTTTTAATGGTGATCTCACACCAGGACGACACTGAGAGTATCTTCCACTCTGGAACCTACCGCAAATAGGATATGCATTATGTTAAATGAATAAAATTGTGAAATAACACAAATTAATCAAAAAAACAATTTATGCATGCCTGGATATGAACCCGCGTCCTTGGGATTACTAGTCGAGACTTAGTTCCTCGTCAATTCAATCAATCCTTTATCAATTAATATCATTGACATTCCTCATTGCACAATGAATCATCGAAGTCCAGTCTAATAAAAGTAGGTACCTAATTAACATAAATTTTGTTGAAAATTACACTTTTTTCTTAAATTTTTTTCTCACCCGCCTACCCCTGTCTGTGACCCGACAGTTGTCAACGTGCATTATTTACCAACATCAAACATAAAATAGACTTCAAAAATACGTTTAATAATAAGTTGGTAAGGATATCAAATGAATTTATTAACAGTGTCAATTTTTTGTACATGTACGCTGGCATATACAGTACAGAGACAGATAATTTTTTCTTGATGCATTTGAATGAAAATATTTTATAATTTTGTTATTCGGCGGTACATCCTCTCTGCACACCCCTTCGGGACACTTAGTTGTATTTTGTGTAAGTAGGTATAATGCATTTTCTCTAAACTGACTGTATATTGTATATCTGTGTGCCAGGGGGGCTAACTGTCGAGGGATGAACTGTCATGGAACTGCCCCAATCACTCGGTGGTTCAGATTACTGGAGGTTCGGATTACAGAGACTATTGTACTGAATAATCTGTGTTCAGAGTGGCAAAATAATCTATGTGGGGAATTCTCTGTGTTCAGATATCTCCATGTGGGGAATAATCACGGCATTCTTCAAAAATAAGACATACATATTTCAATAGATTTAAACAAAAAAGAATTTGTAATGCTTATGTAATATAATAAATATTTCATGAAAAACTCTCACAGTATCTATTTAAACAAAGCATAAATAAAGTACTCATGGTTTTATCATTCAAGTTATATTTTGCAACTAAACAACAGGATTGGTATTAAATTCTTATATATTGAGGAAGGCAATATAAATTCTGCTTTTGATAGTAAGAGTCTTCATATGTATATTAAAGAACTGATATCTGAATAACATAATTTGAGAACATTACGCAATAAATTGCATTGCTGCAAATACACTGCCGTAAGTCCAAAATCGGGTGTTTTGTATTAAGTACCTACTTACTACGTTTAGGTACAATGCTATTCAAAGAGCACTCAGCAAAAGTGCCACATCTCAAACTAATATGGTTGCTACAAAAACAAACTTCAAAAAAGTCAAAACATAAATATTTATTGCTTGAATAAGAAAATTTTCTTAAATTATCACAGTACGCTTATCTAAAGCTATAAACGCTTAAATAACTAATTTAAATTCTAATCAAAATGTATTATAAAAGAAAATGTGTATTACAATGTGCTTGCCGCTAAAACTCAGAAACGAGTCCCGGTACGATCGAGGGAGTTATGTGATGTGGTAGCCCTCTATCCCCCATCCATGAAGAAGGTTCCTGTTTTTACCGAAAGGGCGTGCTTTTGAAGATATAGGGGCTGGAAGTTTCGCCCCTAGAAATTTCTAGAACAGTCCAGAACATTCCAGAACATCCCGGAACATTTTTGAATGTTCGGGAATAGTCTGGAACATTCGGTAAAATCCCAGATCATTGTGAAACATTTCACAACGCTCTTGAATGTTGTCCTGAGTGAAGCTATGTACAAAGACTGGTACAAAAATAAAAATCTCCATTCATCAATTTATCTCAGTGTGACGAAATATTTTGACTTACGGCAGTGTAATTGCGAAAATAGTATCCGAAATGTTTTTACAAACTTCTCTAATAACAATATTTTATATTTTGCATCCATTAATCCAGCAATTTAAAAAAAAATGACATGATTTTTTTTTCTGTAAATAAAAATTCATATTTCCGAGTCACTGTCAAAAATTTTCACAAACATTTAGTGATCACATTTTTATTGGTATCACTACTCCATTATGCATGATTCACAAATAAAATAATCATTATTACCTACTCCAGTTTATAATTATTCACAGAAAGCAGTTGTAAAAATGTGACAAACATTAGATAAAATATTATCTATCTACGAGTTTCAAATTAATAAAAGTTATACAAAAAAAACGATATTTCATTTAATGTTATTTTTAAATAATTATTACTCTTTCAGCTTGACACGGATGACTTTGCAGGCAGCCAGAAGATGAACTAAAGACGCCTTGTTTTTTATTGTTTGTTTTTCCTATGAGCGCTTTTCTTATTTCTGTAAATGATTCACGGTTACGACGCTGTGATGGCATAAAAAAGGCAATAAACATATGTTATCACAACAATGCTGCAGCTCTTTTAAAAGATTGTAACAGATTATATCGATTCTATGTAATCGAAACTCCTTGCAGCGCTAGGACAAAACATCACGACGGTACCACGTCGACCACAATATTAGTTTCCGAGAAGTGCTTTTCAAGGGAGGTCGAACTGATTCTCTGTATCATGGCGGGATGAGGCGATACATTCCAGAATGCAGGACAGATATACCTTGTATAGTTACCAATATCATTTCACTATAAATTTTATTTAATTAAATGAAGATACTATGAGCGAAACTCAATCGAAAATCTGGAAACAGAAAAATCAGAAAAAGGTATTGGCACCTCTGGGACTCGAACCCAAGATCTCTCTACTTTCCGGGTGAGTGCTCTGTCCACTGAGCTAAGGTGTCGACATCCGTCGAATTCGGTCACTTTTAACTGTACCATACTTCGACTAAGAACCACCCATATTATCTTCATTTTCTTAACGCGTATTTCATTTCATATCATTCAGAATTAAAACGTTGCTTGAAATGACTTTAGCCATGTTTGGTGACCAGATCTGAACAGCCAGGTACTTCCTAAATCTTCCTCTTCCCCATCCCAACTACCTTTAGCCTCACAACATATCCCAATTGGATGCCATAATCTCAATGGCTCCAGATAGGAGCAGTTGGGACTCTTGTGCGGTATTCATAAAAGAAAAAAAAAATTTAAGAATGAGTGAATTCCAAAAATTCAAAACATCATATGTCAATGCGTCGATGGTTTTGCTTTTGTTCTTAAACATATAATGCTGCAGCTCTTTCTTACGCACTAAATAACAACAATAAAAAATGAGACAAATGGTAAACGTATGTCTGCACCCACCCAAAGGAAACATACAATCATTATCATACATCTCCCTCAAACGTAAAATCCATAGAGCCATAATAAGATATATCTGTTTCTTTTTACGTTTTGAGGGAGATTCTCCCTCAATTCCATAGAGCCATAATAAGATATATCTGTTTCTTCCAAAAGAAAAAAGTAGTACTTTGAAGGAAACAGACACACTATTTTGTATGTCTCATCTTTTGTCTCACCATTATTTAATGTATAAGAAAGAGCTGCAGCATTACAACGATAAGAAACATATGTTTATTGCCTTTTATTGCTGTCACACTACCGTAAACGTGAATCGTCACGTTAATTATAAAGGCATTCAATATCAAAATATTTTCATTTACATGTTAAAACAGCAGAATCAATAGTAATCCGACCCAACTGCGCGTGGCATAAAACATCGTGAATCAACTTCTCTGCTATAATTCTCTCTGTGTCGGGAAGGTTCCTCAGCTTTGTGGCCACGACTTTCCCAATGATATCAAATTCGTCATCGTCAGGGTTTTCGACGGAGCTTGTGTTGTATGATTTTTTTCGTATCGACCTGCCACGGAGCCCATTGTCGGGTTTATCACAATTATTTCTGCATGTCCGTGTGTTGATGTCGAGCGGGTTGGGTGACGGAGAACGCCTCCTCGGCGGAGAAGGAGTATTGCTGCGATCGGATTTACTGCTCTGTAATAAAAAAAAATAGCACAATTAGAAATTTTGCGAACAAAAGTAAATTAGAAAAGGAAACGGTCAGCTTGGCTACCGTAACACCTCTGTCAGAAGGTTAAAATATTTCCGCTCTGCAATAAAATTCAAATAAATGGAATATTTTTGAATGTATACGAAAACTAAAAACTGTTTTTGAAAGGTGATGAAATAAGCTTTAAATTTTTTTAGAAATTTATTTATTTATTTTATTGTTTGAAACATTTACAGAGTGTTAACCCTCTGGGGAGTATCGCCGCACGTATGCGGCAGCACTCGGACGATCCAGATAGAGTTTCGCCGCATGCGTGAGGCCGTAAGACTTTATTGAAAAAAAATTATTTGTTAAATGTTGAGAACCACTGAATTTGTCCAACTGTAATTTATAATGCAATAAGAAAAGGTTATAGTAATAAAAAAAGCTCCTAAATTAACTTGTGTAGTAAAAAAAGGTAAGAAGATAATAATCAATTAAATCAATTGCAAAATTAAGAAAAATGTAAATGGCAAAAAAAACAACTCACTTATCAAAGGGTTAACAATTATTACAATAATAGAATTGTCGTTGGGATGTACATAGATATTAACACTCCAATTAGAAATGTTCACAGCATGAGTAATCAATGTTTAGTTGTTACTAGACGGAAATGCTTGTAGTGATAACAGAAATTATGAAAATCAAAATGAAATATAAAACGTAGTGGTCAAATATAAAACATAACCTGCAGAAAAAGAGAAAAAAGAAAAAAACAAAGAAAGGATATGACAATAAAGTAGCTACATAACAATTCTCCACGAAGTGTCATGGTAGGAGTTTGATAATTTGTTTTTTGAAATATGTGAGATTGTTTGTGTAGATATCTATATGGTCACATTCAATGGTATTGTATAGATGACGCATTCGAGACAGAGGATTGAAGTATGCAATATCGTTATTAAATAATTCAAGATGGAATATTTTATAACTCCTTAAATTACGTCTATTAGGAACTTTAATATGAATATTTCTCAGACAGTGAGTGGTTTGAAGCTTATCATGAATAATTTTGTATAAACATATTAAGTCAGCAAATTGTCTTCTTTTTTCCAGGGTTGTAAATGAAATTATTGGAGTCGTTTCTCGTAACATAGGAGTGAGGCATTTAATCCAAGTTTAAATGATAGCAGTCGTAGGAAATAAACATGTAATTTTTTAAATACAAAAATGTTGAATGTTGAATTATTTTGTGGTTAACTTTTAGATTTGAATATAAAGTGCGGTGTTTTCTCTTTCTAACACCGTTTAGATCACATTTCTAACCATGATAGTAAGGGAGACACAATGATTTCTACAAGACCTATCTGAGTTGTTCTGAAAACCGAACAAATTAGCAGGGATAAAGAAGATGTTTGGCTAATAAATTGATTTACTTACTTCACTTGTGGTAATTTTACGTTCCTTTAGTCTGGAAGAATCGTCCCTGTTGGCATCGCTGCTCGCACTGGCAATGATTTCATCTCCTCGACTTTGTGTATCACGTGCTTGCATACGAATCTGATCGTTCTCTTCCTCGGCGTCCAGAATAAACCACAGCATCCCGAAGTACCAGAGCTTAGGTGAATACACTCTCCCTCCTTCTACCGTTTTGCTTTTTTCAATTTTTCGCATTTCTCTTTTGAAGGAAGTCCTCATGTTGTTGATTTTCAATTTGACCCTGGCCAGGTCTGCGTCGGGTTCTTCCTTTTTGATGCAGTTCAGCAGCTTGAGGAGTGCCAAGTGCTTAAAGTGGAAGTTCTTGTGGTCAGGATGTGACAACTTCCATAAGCACGGGTTCTCTCTATAAATGTCTATGAATTCCCTCACAAGATCATTTGATAGAGGTCTGTAATTACTAAGTTGCAAAATATTCATTAATATAATGTAAAGAAAAAGTATTGTTGTGGTGTCGGTTGGATTGAGAATTGCCACTTAATTTTTTTATTCTATGATTTTATTGTAAAGTGTCAGTTTGTTAGAAGTAACCATAAAAAGTAATATAATATAATAAACATAAATGTCGTTTCTTCGTTACACAACTTAGCAACACAAGTGTTTTATTTATCAATTAAATTAAGGAATTAAACATCTATATTATATATATTTTATTGTAAATACGAGGGCTTTCCGTAAAATAAGGTCTCCAAGGTGCTGCGGTCGCGAGGAACGATTTTACACGCGATCCGGCAACACTGGCGTGTAGCCTGGTTCCCCCACACCAAATCCCTACCATACTACACTCTCTGCGATGCTTAGTCTCGGCGTGGCAGCCGTTCGCGGTGGAGTTTCCGCTCGCTGCACCCATCAGTTGTGCGTTACGCTGTGTAATTCGTTTTTAAAATTCCGCGGCTTCGGCAAATCTGAATAACACCACTGACGGGTTGTTCCTTTATTTCTGGTGCCGTGTAGTATAACCAGGTCTCATCACCAATCACAATTGAATTAAATAATTCCTTGCCATCGATGTTGTAACACTCAAGAAATACACGGGCTGCTTTAACCCGTTATTTGTTATCTTTGGTGAGCATTTTTGGGACCCACCTTGCGCAGACCTTGTGGTATCCCAAATGTTCTGTCAAAATCTTGTCAATAGTGATCTTACTGATATGACCATATCACAGAGCTCGGAAAAAATCGAATTACAGAGTGTTATTTCCACCTGGCGGGTGCAGCATGCGAAAGCTCCATCGCGGACGGCTGCCACACCGAGACTAAGCGTTAAAGATATATGCCCACCACGCTGCACTCAGCGTGGTGGGCATATGGCGTGGGAGAACCAGGCTACACCAGGATTGGACGTATAATCGTTTCTCGCGACCGCAGCACCTTGGAGCCCTTGTACTAGGTGTCTCTTTTAAAAACTCTAAGCCCGGGCTATGATTGATGTCTCAGCGTATCCCGGATGCAGATTTTTTTAAATGAGATGAAGACAATAATTTTTCTCTAATTTTAAACTTCATGTGTGCAAATTTTTATTAAGAAGTATAAAATTCTGCTTTAACGGGAGGGAAAAGAGGTGGTTTTCTAAATATTTATATGGACAGTCACCTTCCTCTTGTTTGAAGGTCAAAGTGTGTTAAATTTCATCAATTTCGGAGTAAAACTGTAGATCTATCTTTATTTTTAATTTATCAGGTACCGGAACCATTTATTGGATGACCAATACCTCTGCCATAAGTCACACCAAGTGGTTCAGTTTTTTTTTTTTTTTTTTTTAAGTATATTTTATTTAGCTATAAAACTTAACATTTTATATCTAATATAATCTAATCTTAAACTACTATAATATTAAAATTTGGACTTCACAACATTGAGACATAAACTACAAAAAACTGCAAGACTTTTAGCCTCCTTAACATTTCCCGGGAGTTCGTTGAACATTTTAAAACCTTTATAATAATTTTGATAAATTTGTTTCAGGAAGCCTAAAATCGTTGCAGTTTCACTACGTTTGGTGACATAGCAGGGATGCCCGGGTTCATGGGGTGAGGTTTGTTCAGATCTTGACAGCGGATGCAACTGCCTGCCAACTGCGTAGCGAGCCAGATCGGGAGAGGGCTGTTGAAAGTTGACCTCTTCAACCGAACTCTTTCGACCCACCGCCTTGCACCACTACTGAACACACTAACCCCCAGTTTCCTACCAACCCCTCGTACCCTTTTCCTTCCCAGAACTTCCTCACTATAATTTCCTTTAAAAGACCCTCCACACAGCATCCCCAAATCCCATCCCCATTCACCAGGGCGATAACTCGAGTTCTACCACTCTGGTAAAAGAATTGTTCATAAACATTGATCTAAATGGAAGAAAAGATATTTTTAACTAATGAAAACAATAATTAAGGCATGTGTGCGAGTGTGGGGGAAATCTGCGCAAACGCCTACATTACTATTTAGAACTTACAAATAAAAAATTAAAAAAATAAATAAAACTTACGAAGTCTTTTCATACCCAGGTTCAACATCAATAAAATCGTTGTACTTTGACATTTTTGTTCTCGGCTACAAAACTACGAATAAATATGTATGTCCTATATTTTTACAGGTAATTTTCAATTCAAAATCTCAGCCAAAACAAAAATTAATTTACAAGTTTTAGCTTTCGTTGGTTTGTTTTTGACATTTTTGATCATTTGAAGTCCAATACCATAAACAAACCAAACCAATACTTTTGTTTGACGGATAAAAGGCGGTGATGCCATATCCCAAAAATAAAAATAAAAAACATGTTTAGGGGGTAAAAAAAACTTGTTTTGAAAGTAAAAAAACTCGGTAAAAACCTTCTTTTTTTAAGATTTTTATTGAAAAATAAATTTAGAAAAAAGTGACCTAAGTAAATTATTCATAATTCTTTAGAAGAAAACAACAATTTTATGATTTTCCTTTGAAGAAAAATAATGCTTTTGAACAACAACAAAAAACATCACACATGAAAACAAAAAAGTTTTTCTTCGATATATTGTTATAAAGTTTAATTTGTAGAATTCGATCATAAATAAAATAATAATATTAAAATATAAATTAAGATAAATTTTTGAATCTATCAGAAGAGGGAAAAGAAATTCTCCCACAACTCTAATTATTTTATATTTTGGTTAGTGTAGGTACTTAATTAAAGTTACGCGATATGTTTTTATAATTTCATTTATGTGTTCATTTTATGTATTGACAAAGATAATTATTAAATAAAGAGACATTGTGAACCTACACGAAGTTCAAAAACTACATTCCTCACAAAAAAATACATATTTTTGATTACCAGTTAAAAAAACTTGTCGAAACGATGGTGTAAATATCCAAAAAAACTAAGCAAACAAGGTTAAAAAAACTTGCATCTGGCAATACTGGGTAGAAGTGTCCGAAGCAGTGTTGCCAACGTAGGCGATTTTTCGCCATTTAGGCTACTCAGAACGAGAATCGGCGACGAAAAAATCTAAAAGGCGACTGGTCGCCTATTAGGCTACTTCAGAGACAAGTTTTTTAAATCAGCCGAATCGCAAATAATTAAGAAAAAAAAAATAAGGAATCGCATGCAACTACCCGCGCTGATCGCCATTCTTAGAATTCGTACCCATATGAATGTAAAAGGTATGTGTTGCAACAACTTTCAGCCATGCAATCACATGGTTAGTTTACATGCTGGTAGAAAAATGTACGTCTCCGGTAGATCTTGCGCCAGTACTAGCACAGCAACACTATATCTAATACTACTGACGACGGCAAAAGTCTTGTTGATGCCTTATTATTGCTAGCAGAAGACGAATCGGAATCATCTTATTTTTTTTTTGTATTTCTTAGGCATTAACTATGTAACAATTTCTAGACATTTTGTTTTTGAAGAGTTTTATTTTCCAATATACATTTGTTATTAATTTTTTTAAATTTTCCGCGACCGGTTTCGATACAACCGTATCATTCACTAGCAGGATTAATCAGTTTTAATCCTGCTAGTGAATGATACGGTTGTATCGAAACCGGTCGCGGAAAAATTAAAAAATTTAAGCAACAAATGTACATTGGAAAATAAAACTCTTCAAAAACAAAATATCTTAATCTTTGTTTATTTTTTTTTTTTAAACGCTATTACTTTACTTTCTTTGATATATTACAGTGTTTTAAATTAGGCTTGGGCCTTTTTATCAAAACATTATAAATGTGTTATAAATAAATTGCTAAAAATTACATTTTATTTATTCATATTGATATTTTGGCGTTTGGGTTACTCTAGGCTCTTGCAACTGAAATTCGGCTACAGTAGGCTACTTTGCGTACGAGAAACGGCGATATTGGGCCAAGCGCTGTTGGCAACACTGGTCCGAAGTGTGAATCAGGTTAACACCCCTCACACAGCCACTTCGGAGCGACCGAGTCCCGCGCTATTTCGCTAAAGATGAATATTTTTACAGCGCAGTTCGCTCTGAAAGGCTATTCCCTAAAATTTGTGATAAGAGATTGTTCTCCCGAGAAGTGCTGTCAGATTTGTGTGATTTTCTACAGCTGTTAAATGAATAAATAATCATGCATACTTGCAGGAATTCGTGTTTAAAACGACCCAAACTAAAATACGTGACAGCTCACAGCTGAAATTTTGATATCGGTCGATAGAAAAAGCAAATAACAGCCGTAGAAAAATACACAAATCTGACAGCACTTCTCGCGGGAGAACGATCTCTTATAACAAATTTTAGGGAATAGCCTTTCTGAACTCCGAGACTTTTCTGCGCCGCGGCCTAAAGTGGCGCTCCGAAGTGGCTGTGTAGGGGTGCTGTTCTAAGTTCTGATAAAACTAATTACTTCGGACCTACTTGTTTAATATTCTCACATGGCAGCCCCGTACGTATCCATAGACCATAGAATTTATATTTCATAGACAGATTAGTCCAAAAAAATTGTCAGCCATCTTTACTAGTTTTTCGGAATTTGAAGGTGAGTTGTCTAGACATTTTTATTTATTTTTATTTACTCCCATGTTTTTAATTCCAAATATATTTGTTTGTTTTGCCCTAATGATTTAAGGATTACGTTATTTCTTTAGTATCTAACAGAAAATACACCCTAACAAATTTGACGTAGAAAGTCATGTTAGGTAACTTTTCGTTAGGTTATGTCTTTCGACTCGGGAATTACATGTTAAATATCGGCCCCAATCGTTAATTTAAATGATTTTCTATTAATCAAGCTCGTATATTCGGGTAAATTCATAATTTTTCATTCAGTGCGTGATATTTTAAACGTCAATCTTTTTGCTACATTACATAATCTGCCGCGACGGTCTGTCTTATCAATGTGATGTATGTATTTGATATGGTTTTCACTATCTTTATCCATTATCGATCTGTAATACACATAACTAGAAGAATTCTAAGCTTAACGATATAAAATAATCCTTATTTTATGAAGTACAGTTTTTGACACATTCATTCGTTTTGAGTTATTGATTTCATACTAAAAAAATTATCCTTCAGCTGCTCTATAAATCAAATAACAAACGGATTCTAACGGTGAAGGTCATTTGAAGAAATAGAAAATAGTAAAGTGACTGGTAATATTGCAGTGCTGTTAATTTACGGATTATTTTGCAATGCAAAAATAAATTGTCATTGCAAGATGCCGGCTGGCAATTTTACTCGGGTTGTTTTTGATACCGGGGATTTAAACTTTGAATGTTTATATGGTCGATGTATGGAGATTGAAGCAATGAGTGTTTGCCAAAACAGAGTTGTGTGGTATTTGATCCTCTGCCTATCTGTACGATAAAATGGCATGATTTTAACCCTAGATTCATAAACTATATTTACTGTTACAATGTTCATAAACATGCGTTTGTGATACACCCTACTTTTAAGTGCACCAAATTTTTAAACTATAAGAATAATACTACATTATATTTATAAAAAGGAAGGTTTATTTGAGATCAACATATTGAAAAATAATTTTTGAGATCATTCAGAACATTCTAAGCACAAACTTCCCCGATGTTTCATGCACATGAGACGTTTGCAAGAGATGCAGATAAATCTAGTCACACATTTTTTTTTTGTAACAACAGAAGTTGCATAGCTTCCTGGTTTGTTTTCCAGGATCGGCTGTTACATCAGGCAAAGTATCGCCTAAAATCGCATCGGTGTTCCATTTTAGGCATCACCTCAAAGTTGGTGTTTCACGGCGACGCCGTAACCAAGGCTCGATCAACTTATTTGATATTTCTTTGACAAAAGCTCTCCTTGTCAGTGGTTTCTTTTGATTACGACTATTATTGTGAACGTGGATGACAAACGAATTGACTATGGACATATTCAACATACCGTAAAAGTAGCATAGTATATCTTAATAAAATTGTTACACTATTCATAAACATACGTACCTCAGACACCTTAGGCGTAGTATTTGCGCAACTACACATTTAGGCTCCAAGATCCCAGGCGCCACATTGAGCTCTAACCGTGTCGGGAGGGTACTGAGACGCACGTATTGCCATCTCTTTTGCGCTGCGCTCTATGAGCGTTTTACTACTTCAGGGTGTATGAGAGACGTATATTTATGAATCTAGGGTTAAGTGTGTTAATGGTGGTAGTTAGATTGTGGAAAACCGAAAGTTTAAATTGTGTCATAAGTAATCAATTGGAATTATTCTACGATAATTGGAAGCTCTACTATAGTTGGACCAAAAACAAAATAACATTCTCTAGCATTTTTAAGAATAAAGCGTGGTGCGGGAAGCAAGTTCGGCGTGGCAGCCACTAACAAACACTAGCGAACTACTAATAAAACACGCCCTTTCTCTGAATGGCAAGAGTCTAGCTAAGCATGGCCTATGTAACTATCAGATGGTGTCTTTAGAGATTATTCCTTGTAGAAAGTTACCGAAAATCTGTTTTAAATATTATCTATAATATTTCCACATGGCACCACCAGCGCCTGGTTCACCGCCGGCGAACGTCAGATGACAAAAAGCTGAACAATTCTGTTACAAAGCCTTGTCCTGGCCGGCTGCTAATTATTATAGTTCCTTCTGATAAATTATTGTCGTGAACATTTATATAATATTATATAGAAAAAAAAATAAAGTTAAATCAATTTCTAAGCATGAGTGTTCTACAAATAATCCGCGACCTTTATAGAAGTTAATGAACGGTAAGCATTATACCCTTTTCTACATACCTAATAGTATTATGAATAAAAATAGGAAAATTTTTTCAATAAAAATTCATAGAAAACAGTTTTAATTGTCTCTAAGTTAAGATTAATTAATTAATTCATTTTCATTCCTAAAACAGTTTTATAAATCTATTTATGGACTGCATTTTTAAAGAAAGGCAAACATTTTCAAGTTCCGAATAACCTGACGGAATGTTAAATAGAATAATGTTAGGGATAGTAAGCACTTACCCTAATTCTGAAGGTTTTTTGCCTTAACTCCACACAGGAAGCCCTGAAAGAAATAATTTTTGTTGATGCTGTGTGCAGGGTTTTTTTGAGGAAAGGGAGAATTTATTGGGTAGGGTTTACACATATGGTACCTTTCGTAACCCAGTTGGGAAGCGGATTAAGGTAGGGGCTGTAGGAAGGGATTTATTAATGCGGGCCTTGAAGAAGCCCGGATTATATGGAGGAGGAAAAATGTTCCACATATGAAGCGACTTGCACAAAAACGAGTCGAAGAAACAACCCATTCTCATGAAGCCAACTTCAACTGTGGACGTGTCTGTCGAGATGATGGTACACATGATCAATGCCGCTAGCTCTTTAGAGCAGGCTCCGTTAAAATACTTGTAGAACAGACTCAGCGTGCCAACATTGCGTCTGTGCATTAGAGATGGCAATCGGTCTATTAACAACGGATTGTCAATTAGACAGACCGCATTTCTTTGCACAGAATCAAGTAGGTTTATCAAGTATTGTGGGGTTTCAGCCTATGGGCTGGTGACTTCCAAATTCAATTGTTGAGCTTGAGATTGGTATTGGGTTAGCAGCTGGTCACTAAGTTAGGTGCCTGTGGCCAGAAGTGGCTACATAATCATTTTGGCAGGTGTCTCACTGTTTGCTTATTTTGTGTTTCAGTCATAATGTCCAAACTCCTCGGCAACAGATTGCTGTTGGCTTTGCGCACGCCGCTGGGTGCTGCCGGCACGCACGGTACCTCACGTATCGGCGCCCGCGAGGTGGTAGGCTATGGAGTCAACGGGGGCTGCAACTATGTGGACCGCTCCGATTTCCCCATGCCTGCCATCCGCTTCCGAGAGGACACTCCCGACATCAAGGTAACCATCCACCTCTAGTTTATTATTAAAAAAAAAAAAAAAAGATTATCAGAGGTTCAAAATATTTCCGCTTTGCAATAAAATCTAAATACAATGGAATATTTCTGAACATATCCGAAAATTAAAAACTTTTCTTGAAAGGTGATGAAATATGATTTGAAATTTTATAAATCAAAATATACATATAATTTTTGAAGTTAGAAAATTTTGCCAGCGAACATAAAAAAGTTTTACAAATTGCTCACCTTACCTTTTTTTTTAAACTAAAATGGCTGATAATGAAAAAAAAATAAAAACAAACATATTTTTTTAGACACATGTATTATAAACTTTATTGTCTCCTTATTTTTTTTTTGTCTTTTCATGTAAAATTAATTAATAAAAAATTCCTGAAATTTCATAAATATTTTTCAAATTGCGCTTGGAAACTTTGGTTTCATAAAGGTGTACATTTTAATTATTTTGCGGTTAACTTTTATATTTGAATATAAAGCGCGGTGTTTTCTCTTTCTAACACCGTTTAGATGATATTTCTAACCATGCTAGTAAGAAAGACACTTTTCACACCACATTTCTATGAAACCTGTATGAGTTATTCCATAAAGTGAACAAATTAGCTTGAGGGGTTAAACAAAATTAATATTAAAGTGCATTATTTTACTTCTCCGGAGGCTAAAATGGATGCTCCTTGTTGTTATTAGACTGATTCAAAGTATCTGATAGTATTAATACTCTAGGGTCTGTACGTTTGAAATTTAAGAACCCGAATTCGAGTACATCTCTGACTTTTGATCTGCTAATTTTAAAATAATTTTTGCATATTAAGGAGGCGTACCTGATTATTAACTAAGGCATGAACTGTACTCTGTTCTAACTGATCTAATCCAAAAAGTAATGTTTGTTTACTCCAGGCTCTCCGTGAGAAGGAAAAGGGTGCCTGGAACGCGCTGTCTCTGGAAGAGAAGAAAGTACTGTACCGTGCGTCTTTCTGCCAGACCTTCGCCGAGTTTGAGGCCCCCACCGGAGAGTGGAAGGGAGTCTTCGGATATGCCATCGGCATCCTGTCCCTTTCCATCTGGTTGTTCATGGGACTGAAACTGTTCGGTGAGTTCAAACCCCTTCATTTTCATTGATTTGGCTACACCGCAGTGATTCCCATGACCTGGTGGAAGGAAATGTGAGAGTGCTCCAGTGGAAGAGACTCAGGGGCATATCGAGGAAGAGGTAGATAGATCATGTGGAAGAGGATTGGAGACGAATGACCGCAGCCAGTCAAGCGTTTGTGGAAGAGACGACCTGTAGAAGTGTCTGTGTTAATGATACCTTCTGTGTTCTTAACAGGTCGCGTGCCGTTGGCGCGCCGGTGCGCGCCCTATAGCCGAATAAAAAATAAAAAAATATATTTTTTGATATGCAATTTTAAACCTTATGTATAAAGAAAATGTATGGAGAACAAGGTCAGAATCGCTTGGGGCATTCTTGTTCTTCACGTAACAGATATAAGGAACACTTCTAGCCACTCAAATAATTGTCTTTGGACATTTCAATGACTTTGGAAATGAGCATTTCTACCACGATTCGAACTGTCAAACTTTGAGCGTCGCGTGTCATAAAAAGATCGATAAACCTATCAATTTGTCAAATAAACGCAAGTAAAAGTGTTTGTAGGTGTAGTTCGTTGTTCAAGGAACGTATTTCGGTAAATATTATATACCATAGCATAAAATTAACCAACAAAATTTACGTCAAAAGTCAAAACATCGCGAAATTTCTATCATCCCTAAAACCCCGAGGCATTCAACCGGTTAAAGAACTAGAATATCACTCGATACTTGATTATCGGTGTTTATTCTTCACCAAAAATTTTAACAATGTAGAATCGTAATTGGCGCAAACTTATTTATGAATTACACTGAATTGTTTAGCAAACTCTCAGACTGTCTGTGTGACTGTGTTGTACACGGCCCGCTGTCCGTTTTATAGTGTCGTCGGCCGGGCAATTAACTTCGAGAAAGCCAAGTAATTAGGATGCACGCAAAATTGAGAAGGCTCCCAAACGGCTCGCCCCGCGCTGCAACGCGTTTGTCAAGAATCTGGACCTTTACAGAATACGCCATACAATTCGTCGGCACCGAGTGACACACATATGATAGCGATGATACCTGTATATTTCTCGTAAATTCGACACAACTCAGTAACAACATAATTATTTCGAAGAATGCATTAATTGTGAGCGTGAGCTGAATAATCGGTGATCGTCACAGACCTAATCTCACCCAAGTCATTTCTTGGCTGTGTGCTACCTAATACATAGCATGAAATTTTAGGTTCATTCTAAGAATGTTACATAATTTAGTGTCATGTTGCAATCACAATAAAATTGGCGCCAAATATGTAATGAAAAATGTATGTTTAAAAAATATATAAAGCAGATATCTAAGAAAATAATATAATATACAGGGTGCATCAGCACAAATCGGAAGGATTTTAACCAGCGATTCCTGAGCATATTTGGAGTAAAAAAGTAGATTCATTTTGCTCTCTGATGATATTTTTTCTGTCAAAAACAAAAAAGACGGTCTCCGTGGTCAAGGTGTAAGGCTCTTGACTCACAATCCGAAGGTCGCGGGATCAAATCCCGGTGTGCGCAAATAAATTTTATTTTATTTAAAATTTTAAAATTAATTATTTGATTAACTACTCGGACACATAAGCTTGCTTACACAATAATTTGATGTTGCCAGATATACGTATGACGTAGGAGGTGTACCTGACTTATTAATTTGTGTTATTTCACAATTAATTCATTTAAAATAATATATACTATATAATCAGTTTCGCCCTAGTGTAAGACCACCATTCAGAATTGAAACGTTGCTTGAAATGACTTTAGCCGTTTTTGGTGAACAGATCTGAATAGCCAGGGACTTCCCCACCTTCCTCTTCCCATCTCCTTCCCCTCCCCACTACCTTCAGCCTCACAACATACCCCAATCGGGGATGCCATAGGCTCACTGGCTCCAGGCGGGAGCAGCTAGTGTGAGGCATATTTGCATTAAAAAAATACATATATATTTTTCGTTTCGGTTTCATGTGTTAGCGTGCTGCTGGAACGAGACGGAGTGTTTAACACACGGCCTGCTAGGCTGCACCCAACTACCCAGTTGCGGCATGTGATGGAAAAATGTTCTCAATAGAAAAAAATATCAGACAGAAAAATGACATCTACATTTCTACTCCAAAATATACTCAAGAATTTCTGGTTAAAATCCTTTACCTACATTCTGTTACACCTGTATAATGCAATGTACATAATAAAATTAGCACGAACTGTTGCTTTTGGCAATGTTGTTTGCTGATCATATGCTATTTTTTGGATTGCAACAAGTTGTCATGAACAGGTTTCATGTATTATGTATATTGCGTGGAAACAGCCATCCTTAATTCTACGTATAAATTTAAATTTTTTACCGTATGTACACAGTCTCACTAGCTTTGGATAATTAGGACTCTTGGTTATTTTTATGTGAATACCACACAGATATTAAAACTGAGTCATTAGGACTACGGCATTCCCAAGAGGCTGAAAAAAAAGGCTGGGAAATACCTAGATATTCAGGTTTGGTCAACAAACATGGAAAACCATTTTAAGCAATATTTCATTCTGAATCTGATCATTCACTTATTAATTTTTCACATTAGTTCCACACAAAGGGAAAATAATTACCCTCAGGGCCTATATAATCTTTGGGGATGCTGTGTGGAGAGTTTTTTTTAGGAAAGGAAGGAGAAGAAGTTCTAGAAAAAAAAAGTTTGAGGAGTGGGTAGGAATCTGGGGGTCAGTGTATCCAGAAGTGACGAAGTATGAATCTATCCCTCTCCTGCGGTGCAAGGCTATGTTCTGAAAGAGTCCTGCTGGAGAGGCCGAAAGGTCTCCCTCAACCAGTCTCTCCCGATCTGGCCTACCACAGTTGGTGGGCAGCCGCATTTCAAACCTCACCTGGGTACCTCTACTAATTCACCAAACCTCTTTGGAGGTGACCAGAGGTGTTGGTAATCCTATAAAGCAGCATTGCCCGTACCCTCCTCCGAAATTGAAATTCTTCTCTTTAATTCTGGAACAAATGTGTTATTTTAAATTATTTAACTTTCAGTGTACCCACCTTTGACCATCACCTTCGATGAGGAGCACCAGAAGGCGCAACTCAAGAGGATGCTGGACCTCGAGGTCAACCCCATCCTCGGCCTGTCCTCCAAGTGGGACTACGAGAACAACCGATGGAAGTAAGCCCCCGCTTACCCCCCTCCGACATCGTTACCAGTGCGCTCCCACTTCAATCCAAACATCAATATGCTTCAACCTTAACACCGCAATGAAAAATCTTGCAATCTTCGTGTTGATACTTTCCAACTCAATCGGTAATTTTGAAATTTGAAAGAGTTATAAATTTTAATCGAAATACAGTATTTTTTATTACCGTTTTGTGTTTGTTCCTTGCAGTGCGCACAAATTTTGTAAGATTTTTTGGCAATATTTGCAATCTTGAATGAAGTAATGTACATCCAAGCGGCACCTGTATTTATTTATTTTTTTATAATAATTTAATGCAAAAATTGCATTGCATGATTAGTTTTGTTTAATTAATCGTCGATTCTTTGAAGATCGCCACTGGTACAACAGTAATGTATAGCTTAATGGGATCGTTACTTTAGTCAATTTATGATTTCTATTGTAGATTTTTCCATTGTATAATGAATGTAATATTAAATGATGATGTAATTATTATTTGTTTTCGTCCGAGGCCGGTATGGAAATAAAAATTATGATAAAATTTACAAATCTGTCTTTTCTTTTGAATTTTACCACTGTCTGTTTGCAAAATGTACCTGTTGATTTAATTTCTTTCCAATATATTTTGCAATACTTATTCATTCCATTTCTTCCCGTCTTGCAAAACTTGTTCATTCCATTCTTTGGAATACTTGTTCATTCCATTTCTTTCCATCTTACAATATTTGTTTGTTCCGTTTATTTTTAATTGTAGTCCTGTTTGTTCAAGTCACATAGGTTTCTTGTATTTGCCACTCCGTAATATGACTGAGATATCATTCTGGGGGTTTTCTTATTTTTAATCTGATAGATACATTTAGGCATTATTTTATGAAAACATAGTGCAAAATCGAACCCAAGTTCTAATATTTTTAAGAAAAGGCCAAATTCTTGCTTTTATGCAGAGGGGGCGATATGCAGCTTTGAGTCGAATATAAATTCATTGCATTCTTTTATGCATGGACAACTAGGTCTGTTTTACGGGTAAGTAACCACAGGGCCTGCTCAAGAACTAGGCGGCCAGCCAAATTCATTCAGTCTTCCAAATTCTGTACCAGCAGACCTCTCTTGGTAACACTGTAAAAATAAGAGTATTATTTCAGTGTGAAACCACACAATAGTTCCAACTGCCCAGAACTAGTACTATGGCATCCCCAATTGGGGTATGTTGTGAGACAGATGAGGGAAAGTAGATGGAAAACAAAAGTACAATTTATCAAAAAAACTTCAATAAAACTCACAACTTATTATTGACACATTTCAATTTATTAAAACGAAAAAAAACCTTCGCTGGTATTTTCCCGCAATTCGGACTTTACGAATGGCAGAATAATTTGAAAATTCAAAAAAATAATAAACAATATTTTATTCTGTAATATTCAAACAATCGATTCAAAATTTAAAAAAAACGGCATCCATTAGTTTTTCCACATCTCAACACAAATTGACTTGTCTTATTATTTTTATGGACCAACAAAAACTGTTGAAAGTTGAGTTCTGGTGTCTTGAAATTTGCACGGCATGAAGTTTTCCTAGTTCGACTCAACAATTTTCAGCTTTCAATGTTGTTTCCATCACAAACTACAGAGCTTTAACCTACGTTTTTCGTTAGAATCCCCTCCTTTTGGATTTGCACAAAATTTTATGTTTAAAAATTACAGAATAAAAGTACACAGAAGAGTTTTACAAAAATTCTTAAGTATTTCAGATAAAAATGGCCGCCAAAATATGCTGGTAATAAATTGATAATATAAAAGAACTCCTTTTTATTACTGAGAGATACACAATATAAATGATTTCAGCGTACATTTTTTTACAGCGATAATAATTGATAAAAATATTAATTTCCCGCCTAAACCTGGCAATATTTTCAAATATTTAGTATTGCCAGGGTAGAAAATTAAAATTAAATACTTTTTCTTGCCAGCAGATCATGGCAACACTGATGTTTCAACTGGTTGCCTTGGTAGAAATTTTTAAATTAAATACTTTTTTGCCTATTGTAGATCATGGCGGCACTGATGGAAAATTTGGTATAAGTTAGGTTATAATTATGTTAAAAATACGTTTTTAATATAATATGTACATTGAAATGATTTTTGTGCCGCTTGGACATGATTCAACGTTCACAATCACAGGGGTAATTTACCTACTGGCGACATTCAACTTACAATTCTATTTTGACATAAGCATGGATATCTAAATGGAATTTTTTTTTGGTTTTCTAAATGGAATTGTTTTTAGGTTTTCACGGCCAAAAAGTATTTTTGTTATTGTTTTTGGGGTGTTATGCCGTGTTTCGCTACCTCCTTCTTTAGCCAACGTTTTGGACAGCGTTACAGTGTCCATCATCAGGGCAGATGAGTAAATGATATTGGTGAGAGTGTTTACTTATGTGTGTCGAAGCGATACCGTGCTGCCAGCTCCATTTCTCTACGAGCTGGTATTAGAAAAAAATCAGCATATTTTTTTGCGTTTAGCTTTGGTGTAGCCGTCAATTACTGGATACCAAGAACTATTGAGCTTAGCTCCGTCGTCTCTGTTAATATTGATGGGGTTTTTATGGATTTCAATTGCCTCCGTAATTAGGCGTGCTCTGTAAGTTTTGGGTCTTCCCAGGACTTTGGATTTGTTCCTGAAGTCCTGGGAAGACCCAAAACTTACAGAGCACGCCTAATTACGGAGGCAATTGAAATCCATAAAAACCCCATCAATATTAACAGAGACGACGGAGCTAAGCTCAATAGTTCTTGGTATCCAGTAATTGACGGCTACACCAAAGCTAAACGCAAAAAAATATGCTGATTTTTTTCTAATACCAGCTCGTAGAGAAATGGAGCTGGCAGCACGGTATCGCTTCGACACACATAAGTAAACACTCTCACCAATATCATTTACTCATCTGCCCTGATGATGGACACTGTAACGCTGTCCAAAACGTTGGCTAAAGAAGGAGGTAGCGAAACACGGCATAACACCCCAAAAACAATAACAAAA
Organism: Glyphotaelius pellucidus; assembly: GCA_936435175.1. NCBI lineage: Eukaryota > Metazoa > Arthropoda > Insecta > Trichoptera > Limnephilidae > Glyphotaelius > Glyphotaelius pellucidus. Next base: position 21,121,186 of record OW386561.1, on the reverse strand, counting down.
ATGTTGCAAATAATCTGAAACTTTAATATAACTCCTATTACCATCATTTTAAGTGGAAAATATTGCTTATGTGATTATTGAGGACTTGACTAGCAGAGGAATTAAACCCAAGAACCCGACGCATTTGTCGCTAATCACGTAGGAAAGAAGGGAGAGATAGCCCTATGACAACCGGGCATGTTGGGCGTGGTCCACGGACCACCGGTTGGGAACCACTGATTTAACCGCTTGGCGAGAGCAGATTGTTCCTTCATAAACTATAGTGCATTTCTTACCTTGCAATGAAGTGCAATAAGAAATTTTGTAAAAACTGTACAGGAAGAAAGCATTACTTTTCACCTGTACCTATTTTTACTGTTGTTTTTTATATAAATTGCTCGTTTCCGCCACATGCTCCTGGTACATGTTTGTGATAGATAGTTGATGACTTCTTCAGAATACACGAAGCAAAGTTTTGCGATACTAGGCTTTAAAGAAAGTTGCTTTAGAGCTTACAATCGCATAGCATTGGTTTGTCAGATGGGACATTGTTATTCCAGAGTGTCTATATGCCGTGTTTATTTAATTGTTTCTTTTCAAGATCGCTAATTTTAATTTCACGCTCGTTTTAAGCATGATTGTTTATGAGCGTGTGGGTCCACTCCTTTACGTTCGCATTGTTCAGCAGCTCACGTTTTGATAAAAAGCTGAAACGAGCTGAAAATCAGTATTTCATGGGGACTGTTCAAATTTCGAAAATTCAAAATGGCAGCATATTTTGATTGTTTAAGATGACTGTTGACTAACTTCACTGTTTTTCCCATAAACCTCTTTAAATTAAAATTATACTGTATATTTCATCTCCCAATTCAAAACCTAAAAATATGTAATGTATCATTGTGTATGTGTAATATGTATTGTATTGTATATCTATTGTACTTTATTTTAATAATTAAAAAGAAGAAAATTAAATACAAACATTCACGGGTTACGAATTACCTGACAATATTTGAAAGCTTTTAATATCATCATTATAAGAGGATTGGGCGCGAAATTGAGTGATCTGGAAGTATGTTGCCTGTTGTATGCTGATGATGCGGTGCTGATTTCTAACAGTATGGAAGATCTACAGTCGCTTGTGTCTAGGATGAACGAAGTATGTATGAAAAATGAATTAATGATGAATGTAAGTAAGTCTAAAGTGATGGTATTTGAAAGAGAGAGTACCAAAACAATTTGCAACATAGTTGTGAATGACGAATACTTGGAGCAGGTGGATGAGTTTGTATATTTGGGAAGTATGTTTACGAGAGATGGAAAGACTGATAGAGATATCGAAAGACGGGTAAATACTGGTAACTCCATTAATGGAGGACTGAACGCCGTTGGCGCCAACAAAAATCTGTCAAAAGAAGCGAAGCTAGCCGTCCATAATGGAGTGCTGGTACCTACCCTGATGTATGGCAGTGAGGCATGGAACTGGCAGAGAAAGGATGAAAGTAGACTGAATGCTGTAGAAATGAGATCCCTGAGACGTATGTGTGGTAAAACCATGTATGATCGTGTGAGAAATGTGGAGATCCGCAAAGAATGCAAGGCTGATGTAAGCGTTATGAGTAAGATTAAGAAAGGGACGCTCAGATGGTTTGGGCATGTAGAGCGAATGAATGAGGAAAGGAGTGTAAGGAGAATATATGACGCAAATGTGAATGGTAGACGAAGTCGGGGACACCCGAGGAAGACATGGCACGACCAAGTGAATCAGATACTTGAGTCGGGCGATGTCAAGAGTCAGAATAATAGAAGAGCATGTATGAGACGATGTATGAATGTGAACGAAGCAAGGAGTGTGTGCCAAGATCGAGTTGTTTGGCGGTCTGTCCTCTCTGCCTACCCCTGCGGGGAAACGGCGTGATGGTTAGTTAGTTAGTTAGTTATAAGAGGAAAATGCTTCTTCTGCAATGATGGAAAACTATGCTAGCAGAGCAATTAATTTAGATGAACCCACTACTCCTGAGTGGGAACCCGATGCATTTGTCAACTTGGCCACTATCCGGTAACGACCCGTTCCCCTTGTTTTGCGTCCCATTACAACACTTAAATATTATGTACATCTGTCATATTGTATGTTAAATTATGTTAGTCTCAATATTGCTCTGAAGATGGCAAGGTAAATTCAAAACCAGTCGATAATTGTATTGATTTAAAATGGCGTAAAACAATTTAAATGAACTGCGTCCCCGGCATTAACGTAGAGTTTTTCAAAATCAGAACGTTATTTTGAACGTCAAGTGTGCAAAATTTCATCAAGAAGTATTAAATTCTGCTTTAATTATGGGAAAAGGAGAGGGGGTGGCTTTTCAAAAGACAATCGTGTAGAGAGTCACTTTGATCTTGTTTTGAAAGTCAAGTGTGCAAAATTTCATCAATTTCTGAATGAAACTATAGATTTGTATTTTTTTTAAAAAGCCTCGCCGCCACACACACTCTTCTTTATAGATAGATATAGGTAGATAGCTAATCTCATATATAAAAATCAATATTTGTTTGTTTGTTCATATTTTATGCGCTGCCATACCGTTCATCCGATTGCGATGAAACTTTGATGATTTGTTGTGCACAAGCCCGTGAAGGTTACTATATATGAAATAATAATGGTAAGTTCTGGTGTTACGAAATTTGAATAAATGAAATTGTGTGTTTTTCACATATTTTAGCAGCAAGGAGGGGAAGGGTAACGAAGGAGGGGTGACAAGGGAGGGGGGAGGTGGAAGGGGAACACGGGAGATGATGAAATGAAGGGAGAAAAAATGTATTAATTTGAACGGCATTGCAACGCATGCCGGGTACCAGCTAGTAATCCAATAAATATCCATGTTTACGTGTGATTGACAAGTAAACCTACGCTAACATACAACCATTCACACGTTATCCTAATTGTATTGAAATACGTTTAATTTATATAACAATAATTATCAGTATTGACCAGCAACTCGATAAATGACTTCAACGAATAATTTGTTGATGCCGCTCGCAGCATTTAATTAAACCAAGACGGCGCTAAACACAAAACAATTAATAATAAATAATGTCACTCCGATTAAAACAATGTGCTAATTATTGTTATAACAGTTTCACCGGAGCAACGCAAGTTCCAATCCACATTTCAACTAATTTTGTTCATTAAAGTTCATTTCGCAATACATATCAACTATTTAAATTTTTAATGACAAACTATGGCATAACAACTCGGGGTATTTTGCGAGGCTTACATTGCCACATTAGATTGACAATCTTTGCATTTTTTTACACTTTTACACTTGTCCCATGGAATGCCGATTTTCATAAGCATAACAATGACGTTGTTAAGCTTGTCAGCTGATTACAATTTGATCAAAGGCTTCAATGGGTCAAGAGTGGTGACATTTAACTATACAGTTACCAAAGTCTCAAAAAAACAAAATGGCGCTGATCGTCGTTTGATGCAATTTGAAACACCCTGAACTCGCAGTAATGTAGTTAATAAATGCGCTCTTAAAATGTTACGTTAAAACACCATATCGATCTTCCAGTTGATTAGTCAAACATCTCTGAAAATTCGACATTTTGAGTATACAGTTGTATGTAAAAGCGTACTCTCTTTCTGGTACAATACTCAGATTACTTATAAACATCACCAAACCAATTATAATGCAGAAAAACTTGTAGTGAAATGAATAATAAATTGATGTTTTCTAGGTTACTAGTAGAAAATTGTCATACTAATGTACCGGACTGTTATGCTTCCCGGTGATTTTTTATAGCAAATTTAATATGTAAAACACAGACAGGTGTAAATAATATTTGTTTTACATTAAGCACTCTAATTTGCTTTCCTCATTATCTCAAAACTTAGCATTTGAAGAAGTCTGACTAATGAACTGGACGATCTATATGTATTGAGAAACACAGCAGGTTTAAAGGTTCCCATTATAACTCAGAGGTTAGAGCAACATTCAGGATAATAGAAGACCTTAAGTTCAAATCCCAATGCAGCAATATCATATTTTTTCAATGGTTTTCTAATAGAAATTATTTTAATAGTTAATTCATTAAATTTGTTGAAATGCAGATACGAACTTCCACACAACCTTAAAATATAAACTTAACAAACTTCTGAGCAGTATACAAATCAAACTGACTGATTGTTTTTGACTCCAATAGTCATATTCGGTCAATTAACCTAAAATAAACACTTTAATGGCAAAGAATTAATAAATATTATATGTAGCATAATTGTACTTCTTCAGCATGCATTAAATATATTCATATGAACAAAATTCTTGTTTGTAATAATAAATTTCAAGATTCAATCAAAGATCTAAACAAAAAATTGAAAATTCAGCTCGTTACCATAACATAAACACATTTTTATATCAATTTCCATGTTTTAATTTCAACGATAACGATATTACTGATTCCTTGGCAAAACAAGGAGCGTCCAACCCTACTGTTATCCTCGTAAACCATATTCCCCTATCTGATCAACAACCTGATCCAACCAACCCTTATCTGATCTGAACAACCGCAATGTTTGGACAGAGTATTGGAACATTACTAGTCAGTCCAAGGGAGCCTGCTACTCTGCAAAACTAAGGACTATACCATCAAAACTGTGGTTTCCAAAATTTCCCCATTTTTCCAAAAAAGAAATTTCCTCACTTATTCGAATGAGAATTGGACATTATTCCAGTTCAGAGTACTTTAGATCCCATGTTTTTTGGTTGTCCCTCTACACATAGATATCCTCTCTTCTATCAAGCGTTATCTAAAATTGCCTCCCCTCCATTCAACATCTCATCTCTTCTAAGTCTGAACTCGACTCCAATCTTCCATATAATTCTGAAATTTGCACATTTAAATAAAATTAATATATAAATTCATCTTTTCTTTCTCTGTAGTTTTAAATGATGGCCTAGAACACTCTTGAAGGGTGAAAGCCAGAAATAATTGAAAAAAAAAACCTTAAAAATGAACTAAATGAAAAAAGTGTGCACTCTTCAAAAAATATTAAAAATTGTCTAAAAAGTGGAAAAAAATGTAGCTGAAAAACTTTGTAAAATATTTTAAGAGAGTTTTTTTGTAGATTCCGACATCCATTGTTCTAACGTATTCATACATAATTTATTTCAAAAACAATAGAGGTTTCACTGTATTTAGCTAATTTCAATTATAAATTAAAACATGAAAAATGTATTTATGTTAGGGTAACAGAATTGTACATTCGATTTTTTTCTAATTTATAGCTAGATCTGCAAATGAATCATACAATTCGTAATACAAGAGTTTTGTCATTAGTCGTGGAGGGCATATTTCCGATTCTAACATTGTTGTCCATTAGAATGGCTCTGTGTTGAAATATTTGCCTTTTCAAATAATTTTCTGGTTCCACCAATAACACTAAAAGCTAAAACTTTGATAAAAATAACCTTGGCATAGTTTGTTTACATAATTCTTAAATTAATAGTGCTACTCTTACATTATAGGTTAGAAAAACAAATTAGATCTTTGTAAAAAGAGTTTCAAAAACACAATTATAATAATAATATAAAGACAATGTTTACAGAGGCAAGACATTCCTTTAGAAGTAAAAAAGATTGGTCAGTCCTTTTATGTATTCAAGAGTGATAGCTTACAATATATATAAACAGTAATCCAGTTTTGTCCGAGCATAGACTAGACTGATTACCCTAGGACAGGGGTTGGAATTTGCGGCTCGCAAGCCGCATGCGGTTCTTTGCGGCTCTTCTGCTCTTCAGACATCAATTGCAATTTCACCTCTACGGAGCCGCCGAACGATTATTTTTTTGCATTCCGAACACAAAACTGGTTTTAATTTAATAAGGAATCTATGCGCGTAAAACATTTAAACGAGCCATTTAGCCTGTGAGAGAATGAGATAATATAATCGGTCTCCTCTTTGTGCGGTGCTTCATAGCCTCCCACTCTTATATACTTTAGTTTTCTGAAGGTTTGTGTGTGAACTGCACAGTCTTTTTTTTTTTTGTTTCATATTATTTAATGTTGTAATGGCCACCATTTGACCTAAGAGCAAGACAAGCATTACTAAGTTACAAATAACATAACAATATATGAATTCTTCCTACTCAGATCATTGCATTGGAAAAAATATTGCTTGTGCATTGATGGAGGACTTAGCTAGCAGACGATTGAACCCGTGACACCTGGCCATAGCTCTTTGAAAACTCGGTCACTTACCGGTGGACACCGGTATATCTTTGTGACAATCTATAGTCTATGCTCGGACACCCTGCAATAATCTAAATGCATAGATAATATAATATGATTACTTAAGCATAGATAATTCACTTAATGACACATAGATGAATTTATTCAAAAATATGATGCATTATTACATATGACAACATTATTCAAACAACGACATGAGATATTCGAAAATAATTGTACCTACATTTTTTTTCTTATCACTCCCTTCTTTCAGGATTAATTCAAAACGTAACTCAAAGAAATAAATGATTAAAAAAATCAGAAAGAAGAAAAAATTATTTACACGAAAACCACGAAACTTTTTTTTAATTAATTCCACATTAAGAAATTGATACTTGCATTAAAATTTCAATATTATATTGCTTATCGATTTCTAAACTGGAAAAACATCGCACTTCATCCTTCTTTTTCAATGATTCTTCATCATCGTTATTACTAGTGGTAATTAAACTAATTGTGTTTGTATATTTTAACCACGGTATATACTCTTATTAAAAGGGATTATTTCTAAGCTAACCTTTATATTGAAAAGTTTCAGATTTCTTTAAATAGTTGAGTCTAGAAGTTGTGAACTAATTCTCGCTCAAACACGGCTGTTGCTCCCAATCTAACTTAGTGATGGTTGAGCCATAACTTGGCACAAACCACTTCCAAAACATATAACTTCGCTGTCTTCAACGCAGCCTAGTGTAACTTACACCAATCAGTGTCACTTACACCAACCAAATACACGGTTTTAAGTCACGCTAGTCTGAAGGTACAGTCAAATGTCATATTTTATTCTTTATTTAGATTGATTTCAACGACCGTGAATAAAGTTTATTATTAGTTTGGTAGTACAGTACTCTCTCAGTAATCGATAACAGAAAACACAAAATCAAGTTCTATAATTCGCCGGTATTTGTACGTCAAATTCGGTAGTTTGCTGCATGCTTAGACTCGATAGCCGAGCTTCGTATACCAACGGGTTGGGTTACAAGCTCAGTCACTATAAAACTGTCTAGATTGCTAGAGCTGACCATCTTACCAGTTACCAGGGTTCATTATTAATGTTGTTTTTGGATATTTCGGTTAGTTCTCTGTATATTATAGTTACTATCGCTTGTGTTCCTGTAACTTTATTTGAATGTGTACACAAAATGGAGTCTTCTCCCAAGCATAAACATAATATCTTAACCACTTGAGCATTTTTGGCCATATTTTGGCCAATTAGCAAACACCCCCAAGCGTTTGCTGCCCAAAACGTGACCAATTTGAAGAGATATCGTAAAACATTTATTGGAATTATTTAAAAAGTTCCCGCAAGTTGTAAACTTGGATTAATCACAAAGAAGCTGGCAACACGGTATTGCTTCCAAGTACATAAGCGCACATATCACCACTAACAAGTACACAATTCACATCTGCCCTGATGATGGACACTGTAACGCTGTCTAAAACGTTGGCTAAAAAAAGAGGCAGCGCAACACGGGATAACACCCCAAAAACAAATAACGAAAATTAATGCGAACGCTCAAGTAATGAACTTTAAACCAAAAAATGGAAATTTTACAAAAGATAGACAGCATGTTTTTTTTTGTTTTTTACAAAATACCGGTTTAAATTTTTAGCATAATTTGTATATATGCACTATAATCCACCGCTTTCACTAATTGGACACAAACTTGTCCGGTTTTTGTATTACAGATTAGTGAGAGAGTAAAGTTTTCTGAATATCTTATTTTCTTGGTTGAATATTAAATTTCTCTTATACTTATTAATCTACATAAATAATGACACTAGGAATAGCATTCCATTGAGGCCAGGATATACATGCGCACTTGTACCTCACGTATACATGTGCGTGACACCTTATCATTTGATTATCAACACAAACATCAAAATTTACACACTTTTATCATTTACATATAAAGAAAACTAAATTTTGAGAAAACTGAGCTTTTGTTAATAGTCTTTTTTTTTATCAAATCCTTTTTTTTATGCACACAATGACTGCCAAACTCACGTACCTTTAATTCGTGTAGATATACGATTTATTAACTACATATATAAAATATATATGCCCAGTTGGAGAGAGGTATTTTTAATATTATTACTGATTCATCTAACAACTAGATAAATTGCAGCATTGATAAAAATACGCATTGGCGCTGTCTCTGGGCATTTTGCGTCTTTGCTAGCTCAGAAATAAACAATAATAATTTACCTCCAAAATCCAACTTCTTGTTTATGATACCAAATTCCATAGAAAAATTAAAACAGTGATGCACAACATATTTATGAATTGTTTATGGGCTGCAAAGTATACAAAAGTTTAATTTTGCTTGACAGTAGCTTCGGTTAGACCTGACCATGGAAATAATGATCTAAAATTAGGTAGAAGTAAAAAATAACTGTGTGTTATAAAATAAAAACAGTCACGTATGACTGCAGTGTATGTGAATAAATATATGTAGTTTCAACGTCTATCAACAGATTTCGTTAAGAGTATGTAGTAATTTGTGCTTTCTAGGTGTCTCAATAGGTGTCATTAGTAGTTCTACACGATAGTGATAAATGTCGCCCGTTCCAGTCTAAACCCGAACGATTATGAAGATATCCGATCTTCAGACAGGCACTTTCACCCGGCAGCTGTCCGCGCCGCAGATCAACGCAGATCATCATTTAGAACAGTATTTTGAGTCCAGTTGGTTATTTATTGTAAACACTTATAAATATTTATTGTAAACAATAATAAACAACACGTAATCTCTACGAACCAAAAGTATTATTTAAAATTCTCGATCGTCAACTGGTTTTCTAATATGGGAACTGCAATATTTTTGAAAATTGATTTATCATGAGTTAGGATAGGTTTAGCAAGAGTTTTAATTTCTTTTGTTGTGCATCACTACTTTAAAGAATTCCATAGATTTCGATTGATTCCATAACTATTATTGACAAAGAATGACAATAGACAATTGGGAATTGCTTACAACATTCATAACCGTAACTTATTAATAAATGCAATAACCTAGTTGCCACATCAGCACCCGTTGCCCATATCCTTATCCCCGAGCTCGAAGGTCTTCCCCTCATTCTCCGGATCCCCGTAGAGGTTGTCCTGGCTGTCTTTCATGTCCTCGTTCCGGGCGAGGCTTTCTTCGATGTTGCTGCCCTCGGAGACCAGTTTGAGGATTACGAGGTCCTCGTGGGACTCCAGTGCCAGCGCGATATAGCGGCCCCCCTCCATAATTTCGCAGGAGCTTACCCGTTCCGGAGGCGTGTACACGGATGTCAGGGTACCTGAAATAAAACATTAAGTGTTATCTGAGACTTATACCATTTACTAGTAGTTCTTTGAACAGTTGACCTCGCGTCCAAAAAGGTATGTTTTTAATTTTCTCTTATAAAAATAGAAAACCAAAAATTTCCTCTGAAACTTAACCTCACATTTTTGTATTTCAAATAAGGAACTATACAATTTTTCCAAAGAAACTTCACAATATCAATGAAAATTCTTTCTTAAAACTTTCTTCGGGTGGGTTAAAACCATAATATTGATTATTATGATTTGACAGCTCGTAGCAGGATCCACACTAAACTTACACTTAACAATGCGGGTAACCACTCCTACCCATAAACTTGTTTTCACAATAAAACAACATTACCAGACATATGAGGCGTCCCTGACTTATTAAATAGATTAGGGCAGTTACCTGCGTGCAGATCCCAGAGACGTATAGAGCGGTCTCTGCAGTTGGCGTCACTGGAAAGCAGGTGTCCCCCACCCGGGGCTAGTCTCAGCGAAGTGACAGCCGCGGTGTGACCCCATAACGTAAACCGACAGTTGCCTGGGAACAAAACATATCAAATTAATAATTTATTTATTTTATAACACATAAAATGCATTATATTGTGTGGTTTTTTTTTATTTCATTCTCAACAGATATCAACTGTCTGGAAAATAATTTCCCTCGGGGCCTGTACGTGATGATTCTTGTTTTCAGTGAACATCTGCCAGATGTTGTTTACTTGAAAAAGGGTTTTTACAGTTAATACCGCACAAGAGTCCCAACTGCTCCCGGCTGGAGCCAGTGAGACTATGGCATCCCCAATCGGGGTATGTTGTGAGGGTTGCCTGTGTTCCTTCAAAAATATTATTGTAACAGGATTGAACTTGCAACGCAGGTGCGATTTAAAATTGTACCGACCAGTTTTGTTATTCAGTACGAAAGCACTTATCAACTAATATTATTTTCAACACCTGCTGGAAAACAGTAAACAAATTTTTAAATTTTAGTAAACAAATTAGTCATCCTCGCACATGCAGCGACCAAAACAATAACATGTTTACGTAAAACTTGGAACAGGTGCATGAATATTTTGACATAAAAGCTGACTGAAAATAAATATTATTCATTACCAAAAAGATTTCCGAGTTGTTAATTACAAAATATCTCCCGAACCGAAGTGAAGATTGGGGGTCCAGCCGCCTTGTTTTACAGTATTGTATAGATCAAATAAGTTGGCCTCTTTTAGGGCCTCTTAGGGGGTACTGTGTCGAAGGTCTTTTTAAGGAAAGGAAAGAGAAGAAGTTCTGGGAAGGTAAAAGGTATGAAGAATTGATAGGAATCTGGAGTCAGTGTATTCATCAGTGACAGACATATGAATCCATCCCTCTTCAACTTAGTGGTTGCAATGTGATGGGTTGAGAGAGAGCAGCTGGAGTGGTCAAAAGGTCTCCCTCAACCAGTCTCTCTCGATCCGGCCTGCCACACAGTTTGTGAGCAGGCGCATCCGCCGCCAAATCGGGCACCTCTGCTAAGTCGCCAAACATAGCACCACTTGAGGTGACCTATGGCAGAGGTGTTGGTTATTCAATAAATGAAAAACAGAGGAAGATCGCCCCTCGAAATTTGGGAAGTATGTTTACGAGTGATGGGAAGACTGATAGAGATTTTGAAAGAAGGTTAAATGCAGGTAACTCTATTAATAGAGGGTTGAACGTTATTGGCGCCGACAAAAATCTGTCAAAAGAAGCGAAGCTAGCCATCCATAATGGAGTGCTGGTACCTACCCTGATGTATGACAGCGAGGCATGGAACTGGCAGAGGAGGGATGAAAGTAGACTGAATGCTGTAGAAATGAGATCCCTGAGGCGTATGTGTGGTAAAACCATGCATGATCGTGTGAGAAATGTGGAGATTCGCGATTTTAAGAAAGGGACGCTCAGATGGTTTGGGCATGTAGAGCGAATGAATGAGGAATGGAGTGTAAGGAGAATATATGACGCAACTATGAATGGTAAACGAATACGGGGACGCCCGAGGAAGACGGGCAATATGGCACGACCAAGTGAATCAGCTACTTGGGTCAGGCCTTGTCAAGAGTCAGAATAATAGAAGAGCATGTATGAGACGGTGTATGAATGTGAGTGTGCCACTATCGAGTTGTTTGGCGATCCGTCCTCTCTGCCTACCCCTGCGTGGAAATGGCATGATGGTTAGTTAGTTAGTTAGTTAAAGGAAGATCGCTTGTGTGTTGGATTGATCAAATTTCTCAGGTGTCCCAGAAATTCGGTGTCACCTACAAGAGTAAAGTAAGTAGTAAGTATTACCTGTGACTAGGTCCCACACCAGGATGCGGGCATCGTCCAGCCCTGAGACCACGCAGCCATCTGCAGAGCTGATGGCCAGCGAGGCGGTGTCCCTGCCGGGTTTCCACTTCTTGAAGAGCGTACCCGACTGAAGGTCATACACCACTATGAAGTTAGGCGAGGGCTCGTCCAACTCGAGGGCCACCACGCACACGTACGAACCTAGACGAAAAACAACACAAATTTTAATCACATCATTATGCAAGTTATCTTCACTGCAACCAGTGGAAGTGACTCAGAGGTAGACCCTGGGAGAAGTGGATTGATTGTGTGGAAGGGGGTGGGAGCAGGACAAGAAGGACTGAGGACTAGAGCCGAATGATGAGGAACCGCAGCCAGAGGAGAGCATTTGTGTAGGAGGACAAATCCCTGGGATAAATCCGGTATGACTGATGCCCTCACCTTCGTGTGTGATGGCAGCCAGGGAGGTGATGAAGTCATGGTGTGGTATCCTCAGGTCGTAGAGCAGCTTGCGTGAGCTTAGGTTCCACACCAGCAGGGGGAACGGCTTCTGTGTCTCGTCTCCACACACCAAGATTCTGAAATAATCATTGTTTTTTTTTATTATTTTTTTATTTTTATTATGAATCATAAATAGATACATGTATTTTAAATTGATTCTATACAATAATTAGTTACATAATAAATATATTTGATGTACCCCCTTAAATAAGCAGGGCTTGTGTGGATGGGGGGGGTGTTATCATAATAGTTTTATTAGGTATAACTCATTTCATATTTTCACTATAATTTTTAAGGTGTGTTTTAAATTCTTTTATGTTAGTGTTCATGTTTCTAATTTTTTCTGGTAGGGAATTAAAAAATTTGACACCGAGATATTTATGATTTTGCTGTTCTATTGTTTTTTTACATTTAAGAGTTGGAAGTATTGACGTTTGTCTGAGATTTCTGTTATTTTTATATTATAATTTATTTATTTTATTTTATTTATTCATACACGCCTTGAAGGCTTTTACAGAATCACATTATTCAAGTTACACATGTTATTCAGGAGTATAATTGTAAGCATGAAGTATATAACATTATAAACTGTACTTTAAGGATACAAACAGGTTTAATGTGTACATAGGTATGTAGTTTCGTTATCATTAAAATTGTACAAAGGAGTTAAAAAGTTTACATAGTGTAATAATGGTAAAACAGAAGAGTGCTTAAGATACTTAAAAGTAGTTATTGAGGAACGTGTAGGTATTTACTATGTTGATTTTATTATTAACTTGATCATGAATAAATTGTTCGAAAGCAAGTTTTTCAAGAATTCAGCAAAATTAACGCAGAGATAAATAGTACCTACACAAAGAAGAAAATAAATAAAAAATACATGAGTTGTAATATCTTGAAAAGTTATACAGATGAGTTCAACAAGTGTATAGTGTTATAGTAAAAAAGTAAAAAAATAGTACAAATTATGGTACAAAAAGTACAAGATAATATTAATACAAAAGAGAGAGGATAAAAAGGTAAGTACTAAGGTAATCTTTGTATACATAAGTATTAAATTTTGTTTTTATTGTGAACATGAAGAGACCATCGATTTTAATTTAATCATTAATATATTATTATTGATAGGGCACCAAGATTTAAATAGAAATTTAAGTCAATGTGAGTTAGTTATTATATTTATAACAATAAATACGAGAGGATTGTTGTTAATTGTGTTCTTATTTGGCTACCTTTATTATTCACATATTTCATGTTTTGCGATAATTAATAATTTGATAAAGGTGCAATTGATTGATATTTATGGCTTTATTTTAAATATTCTAATATACTGAGTTTGAATTTAGACACAGATTGGTGACGATAAATGTCGATTGAGTTGTATTTATTTCCGAGTAAATGGAGTCTTTGGATGGGAGAGTTTATAAAATAATTATTAGCGGAATTGGTAACAGAATACAATGCATTCGACCGAGTTTCGCGAGTAGGTACTCGCAAATAATAAACATAAGTCTATTTTGGAAAATGCCGCCAAGAACCATTGATTGGATAACCAACACCCCTGACCTAGGTCACCATAAATAGTTCACTTAGTAGGGATCCGGGTCTTGGCAGCGAATGCATCTGCCTACAACTTCGTGGCAGGTTCGATCGGGAAAGGCCAGTTGAGGGAGACCTTTTGACCTCTCCAGTCGGACTCTCTCGACCCATCGCCTTGCACCGCAGTGGAAGAGATAAATTCATACGTCCATCACTCCTGGACATTCTGACTCTACATTCCTACCGATCCCTTTTACCTTTTTACCTTCCCAGAACTCTCTCCTTCCTTTATATATATCCCCAAAGAAGAATTATTATTCCCTAGTGGGAAATTATTTTCTTCAGGGCATCCTGTGTGGAGTTACACATTTGATTAGTTGATGTAGACCAGAGGTTCCCAAACTTGTTTTTCTCGTAGACCACTTTTAAAATTTTACTGGTCACGTTGGACCCCCGCCCCCTGCTGGTACATATCTACCATATTCCCAAAACTCGACATGCTGAATATGTTACTGAATATTGTTACTGAATATTGAATGGCAAGATGTGGTCTGTCACAACTAGGGAATGCAATCTCGACTCGAGATCGCAAATTCGAGATCTCATCCGACGCTCTCGTAGACGCTGACGACGTCGAAGGTACTGATAAATTATCGACAACATTCGGCTCAGTACTTGATGTTCTTCCGACTCCCCCATTCAATGATTTTGTGTCAATTTTGTGGATCGACAGCATATGGACGTGTAAACCTTTTGTAGACCCGGATATGGTTTTGAGAACAGCTTTACATAACTTGCATTGAGCAGTCAAATTATTAACTGCTTTCTTGAAGTATCTCGATACTGGTAAACGACTGCTTAACTCAACATACACTTGATCTGGATTATTTTTACAGATTTTAAGATATTAACAACGTAAGAATCCAAAAATTATGTTTATTTAACTCACATAAACAATAAAAAATGCATAATTTAAGAAGAAATAATGACCATAACTGCACAACTAAAACAATTAACTGAGCGTACTGTACAGGGCCCGCAGATACTTTAATAGTACACAACTGCTAACCCTGTACAAATCGCAAGTGCGCCCCACGGTTGAATTTGGCAGCCACCTCTGGTCTGGAGTCCCAAAATACCTGAAAAAAACCCTCGACTCTGTGCAGAAACGGGCGGTCCGTTTGATAGATTCTCCTAACTTAACAAATGGACTGCAATCTTTAGAGCACAGGCGTCAGGTGGGAATGCTGTCCTTGTTCTACCGGTATTACAATGGAAGATGCTCCGAGGAACTAGCGTCACTGATCCCCTCGGCACCGGTGCATAGTCGGGAAACACGCCAAACACGCGCTCAACATTTGTACACGGTTGACATTAGTCACATGAGAACGGGTCGTTTCTACGACTCGTTCTTGAGTTCAACAGCCCGGCTGTGGAACGATTTGCCGGCTTCTGTGTTTCCTCCCTTCTACAATATGGGTCTCTTCAAGACCCATGTTCACTCCTTCCTCTCCTCAACAGCACCCTCCACACAGCATCTTCAAAGATGACATAGGCCCTGAGGGAAATTATTTCCCTCAGGGCCTCCTGTGTGGAGTTAATATAAAAAAAAAAAAAAAAAAAATTAGGTACCTATATAAACACACAAATGGCTGCCTGCACACACCCAAGTATCTTTCTCACTCACTCGACACAGTTTTATATTATCTGTCCCGCTCGTCATCCGTCACTAATATTCGTAAATAGTCGGGATAGTTTTCTTTCTTCGATCGACGCTCCCGCCCGACCGTCAGTCAGTCAGCGCACCACTCGTGCCCCGAGTGGATGTGTGTAGCGTCGCTAACAACTGCCGCCCAATCCTGTCAATCTCGAACGGGATATCGTCATATTATGCTTCGGGATTGATCCCGAAAAATGTCACGAGATCTCGCGAGATCGAGATCCCGCGAGATCGGGATTGCATTCCCTAGTCACAGCGGAGCAGTACCGGATCTACGACTTTTTCAAACGGGGGCAAAACGGACCAGTAATCGAGATTATATTTGCCACGACGAAGGGGGCGTAACGGGATACGGGACGGGGGGATATGGGTATGATCCCGGTACAATACATCCATATCCCATTACGACCCCCTCCCCCCCCTACCTAACTGGGCACTTTAAGATCTCATGCGTTTGTTTTGCTTTTCTTCTGACGTTAGCAATACCTCGCTTTTGTTAGGGATAGAAAACGTATAATAAATATAGTATATTAATATTTATATTTTTATAACGCCAGAGCTTACCATCATATACAGCCTATATTACTCGCAATGGTGAAAGAATTTTTTAAGTCGGTTTAGTGGTTTATGCGTGAAAGAGTAACAAAAAAACACTCGCAGTTTTGCATTTATAATATTAGTATGGATATCTTAAAAACGTGGGCTGTATTTTTTCGATAGAATCTGAATGAACCTTATGATGCGGTGACCATATAAGTGAGTTATATACAATTTGGCTCGGGACTAATGAAGTATACAAAATGTCGACTTATAGCAGTGTGAGTGGTAATCTTTTTGACACATTATGCAGCAGGATCAATGGGAAAATCAAATGAAGTAATTTTTAATGTTTTTTGCTTACCTTCCATCACCTGACACCAAGAGGGAGTTAAGGAATCTGTCTTCACCCGCTTTAAAAGTTGTCACACAGTCACCTGAAGAAACATATTCATATTGTTAGTTTATTATAATCATTATATTTAAGAATAATGCTAAAACTGTGATAATATGAGAGCAATGCATTTTAGAACAAAATACTGTTTGATTTGTTGTTTTGAAAAAAAAAAAAAACTGCCAACCTCTGCATGATTTCTGCCTCATTTTTCATTTAGATCCACACAAAGATGACATAGGCCCTGAGGGAAAATAATATCCCTCGGGGCCTGTGTCATCTTTGGGGATGCTATGTGGAGGGTCTTTTAATGGTATGTATAAAGGGTGGGTAGTACTCTGGGGGTCAGTGTATCAAGGAGCGACGTATGAATCTCGGAACATCGCCTTGTACTGCAGTACAAGGCGATGTTCCAAGAGGGTCCTGCTGGAGTGGTCTAATGGTCTTTCTCAACCATTCTTTCCCGATCCGGCCTGCCACGCAGTTGGTGGGCTGACGTATCCGCCACCAAGACATGGACAAACCTCACCCCATGAACCCGGCCACCCCTTCAAAATCACAAGACGTTGTGAACCACTTGGAGTGACCAATGGCAGAAGTGTTGGTTATCCAATAAATGATTTCTGGGGCGGCGGTACCCATGAGCGCCTCCCAAATTAAAGAAATACTTAAGATCAACCTTTTTACCGTGTTCCTGAACATTGAAAATGAAAATGTATTGCTGCCAAAAGATTAATATGGAATGTAGGTTTAAAAATTGTATAGCGTACCCGTGTCTGTGTTCATGAGGTTGACGTACATGCGATTCCGTGACAAGCACACGAGGTGCGAGGGGTCGTGCAGGCCATAGAATGGCATCTTCTGGTTCATCACACCCTTTAGGGGGGTTATGAAGGTTCCCTTGAACACAAATAATAAAAGATTGGTGCAAAATTAACAAAATCTGTCTAAATATTAGTAAATGCCACACAATAAGATTTTTCATAACAAATCAATCCCTTTATCAATATAAAATTAACAATGTTTCCATCAGTGAAATTAATGATCATGGCATTATTTTCGATTCCAAATTTAACTTTCTTTCACTTATAAATACAATAGTTGTCAATAAAAGATCAAAAATGCTAATTCATTCTCCGAAATGGCAGAGACTTTCAAAGTATTTCAATATTAAAATTCTTATATTCCTCTTTAGTTCGAAGTCAAGTCGAATATAATTCTTCTATTTGGTTGGTTTGTTGTGGTGTAAGGTTTTTAAACCCATATGATTCCTTGAATCATTCTTCTTTATAATTTGCAAGTGGGACAAGCAGTCCTTTCAGAAAAGTAGGGGGGCTGAGCCGGTGTTTAATTAGATAGAAATAAAAAGTAATTGTAATACTTGTCTAACAGAATTTTTTTTACTTTTCATTAGTGAATGTGATCTGAAAACTTAACATGAGCTAGTATTTGAATAGTATGGTATTGTTACCTGGTTGAGATCGTAGACCCTGAGTTCCCGCCGGCAAAGCACTACGCAGCGGAACTGATCGATGGGCACCAGGTTGATGGGGTGCGGTACCCCTGCTAATGTGCGCACTTTCTTGCATCTGCAACAAACAAAACAAACAGCAAGAAATTAGAGAAACTTGTACAGAAGGGTACAAAGGAAATAGTTATGGGAGTACAATGCTTTATATAATATACTATATTCTGTATTGTATACTTTTGATAAAATAAAATAAATAAATATATTTTAACTAGGTAGATCATTGTTATTGTGAATGATTCTTTATAAAAATTAATATACTATATAATATATCTATAATAAATACGCCTAATATGTCATACTTTTGGATCCGAGTGGTTAAACACCTTCTTTACCCACTGGAGCGATTTATGGTCGAAAAATGGACCACTTTTATTTTTCTGCGATTGATAGCGGTTCAAAACTGGACCACATTTTCGTAAAACATTTATTGTAATTATTTAAGACATTTCCGTGGCCAGCCATTTATTTTAAAACGAAGCTATTAAAATGTTTTATCTATTATGACCATAGATGTCACAAATCTGAACTTCGTAGACTATTTTATAACAATGTTAAAAATAATTTTTTTAAACATTTTTTCACGCAGAATTTTTGATCAGCTGCTTACGTTTAAAATTAAGTCCTTTTTCCACTTATGCACTTTTATTATCAAGGATACCACAGACAATATACAGAAATCGAGAATATTCTACGTTAACTTGAATAAGTACCTCTCATGGAGTTTCAAAGTAACAAACACGCAGGATTCGCGCGGTTATAAACTTTACGATTTTTTTATATTTTTTTTATAAATCCAACAAATATGAGATAAACGGTAAAATACGGGTTAATTTATTGGCTATATAGCACTATAATAAGTTTTTATATCTTCTTGTTAAAATTTGAAGGAATGATTTTTTTAATGTTGGTGAAAACTTTAAAAATTGATCTTCTGGAAATCTCGAGCAATCGAGGCAAATTTATTTATTTCACGTGGTCGCTCCAGTGGATAAGAAATCTTGAACTGTAAAAGAATAATTAATCTGTCGTACAATAAATAATAAAAATGAACATATAACTTACTTGGAGACATCCCACACACAGATCTCCTCCCGTTCTGTTGACAAGCTGGCCACGAATCCTTCACACTTCTCCAACCTAACTACCAGATCGTACTTCTTGGAGTCAAATACCTCAGACGTGACTAGCTCCGGACCTTTTCCTACCTGACTCATATCCAAGTTCAGGGGAACGAGACAAGCCACCGGAGGTGCCTTTACTGTTTCGTACCATATCTTGCAGGTGTCTCCCTCAATTCCTACACCCCTCTCTTTCTCCCGAAGGAACAAGAAAAGCAACGTGTAAAACTGCTTCGCGTCATAATTCAACGCGAACGAATTGGTCTGTATGAATTCTCGTAAGAATCTGATGTGTTCCGGCGTATTTTCTATGTCTTTATCGTCCATTTCCAAGAGATCTATATCCTCGAGCATCTGACCGCAGCCCAGAGCCGATATCTTGTCGAATATCCAGCTCGGGTCCACGTAGCAGACTTCGTACGAGAATTTGTTAAGGTCATCTTTGCAGAGGTGGTATCGTTGGTACGGGACTTCTTCCAACTTTCTCGCGTTGAAACTGCAATGCAAAAACAATAATTTAGTATAATAACAATTAAGATACTTTGGCGGAATAACCTTACAATCATTAAAAACAAAATTTTATCGACCGGTATCACCGCTATTCACCGACAGGCTGAGTGGATGAGATTTTTTTTTTTTTTACATTAACTCCACACAGGAGGCCTTGAGGAAAATAATTCCCCTCAGGGCCTATGTCATCTGGGATGCTGTGTGGAGGGTCTTTTTGAGGAGAGGAAGGAATGAACATTGGTCTTGAAGAGACCCATGTTGTAGGAGGGAGGAAACACAGATGCCGGCAAATCGTTCCATAGCCGAGCTGTTGAACTCAAGAACGAGTCGAAAAAACGACCCGTTCTCATGTGACAAATGTCAACCGTGTACATATGTTGGGCGCGCGTTTGGCGTGTCTCCCGACTATGCACCGGTGCCGAAGGGATCAATGACGCTAGTTCCTCAGAGCATCTTCCATTGAAATACCGGTAGAACATGGATAGCATTCCCACCCGACGCCTGTGCTCTAAAGATTGCAACCCGTTTGTTAAGATAAATTGAGATTGAGATGAGAGATTGCAAATTTATTCCATAGCTCACGTCCTTTGTTAGCTTAAAAGGCTACATTTGAAGGGAATTTTATTTGTTTTATGGCGGAACAACCTTACAATTATTAAAAAAAAAAATTATCGACTGGTATCACCGCGAGTCGCCGACAGGCTGAGTGGATGAAATTGCATATTTAACCTTGCCGTTGATTGACAGCTAGCAGCCTTTTCTATCACTGTAGCTGCGATCGTGTGTAAGGAGATATTTGTTAAATAATAATTCCCGTTTATGCGGTCAAATTTATTAACAATAAAACTTTGTACAAAATTAAATTTATCACAACTAGAGCACACTGGAGGAAACATATAAAATTTGCAATCTCATCCACTCAGCCTGTCGGCGACTTGCGGTGATACCGGTCGATAAAATTTTGTTTTTAATAATTGTAAGGTTGTTCTGCCATACAACAAATAAAATTCCCTTCAAATGTAGCCTTTTAAGCTAACATCCTACCAAGAACATCAATTTGTTAAAAAAATAATTAATCTCGAAGATGATATCAAGATTTATTAATGTTGGAGACAAAATGTAAAAATGCAGAAAGATAAAACTTTAAAACGTAGGTAAAAGCGTTTGCTTTCTTCAATAAAATTAAATATAAAATTGTTTTTGCTATCTTTTTACAGACAGGCAGACATTCTCAGGTTACAAATAACCCGGCAATATCTGAATTCCTGCTTCCATCATTATAGTGGAATAAGTTGCTCGTGTTTTGACGGAGCACTTAGCTGGCAGAGAATTGAACATGCAACGACTGATAACCAATACATTTTTTTTCATATCATATAATCTTCCACCTACCATTTTCTACTAAGGGTGATTGTTTGTTTTGAAAATATTAGTAAAAGCATTCACAACCATAACAAAACAAACATCGAAAATTGTTATAAACATTTATGTAGATATTATTGTTACTTATTTTTGGGGTATTATGCCGTTTGCACTACCTCCTTTAGTCAACGATTCAGCATAACATCCCAAAAATAAATAACGATAATACCGATAATATTTTGGCCGTGAAAATCTAAAATCATATCATTTGTGTAGATAATTTACAATTCAAAAAGAAGAGAAAATCGTTATGCAGTCATAAAGTCAGTAACAAACAAAACTAAAGTGTTATTATTTATGAAAAGCAGAAATGAAAAGAAGTGAATCGAGCAAAATAATAATATGGGTGAAAATGTAGCTTCTGGCTGTGTTTTACAACTTAAAGATTGATTCAATTCAAATGACTGCTGTTACATATGTAAGTTTTTTCCTGTAAATCGGAAGTGACTTACGGCAAAATTACCCATGTAAACAACACCATTAGTAACTTACTGTAATTTATTGCAAGTTACAGAAGACATTATTCTTATGTAAGTTTTTTAACAAGTCTAATCGCATCCGTGTGAAATATGTCTTTCTCAAGGCTTATGAAATCAGTTTGATTAGTTGAGACACTTACCGTAAGAAATGGTAGCAAAATGCATGTTGCTGGATGTCAAAAATTAAAAGAAAGGTTTTCGTAGGATTTTTTTCATTTTATTATTTGAACTAAAATCTCATTAGGATAAGTGGATAAGTTCTTATTATCTCACGAAAATAATATAAATAGTAAAAAAACACCAGATAAAACTCAAATAAGCAATGCCACGAAAAGAATGTAAGCAGAAAGACAATTTTCTGATTCCAAAAACCAAAGAGATATCATTTTTTATTTTTCAGGAGGAAAAAAGCTTTTTGAAAATGAGCATCCATCCTTCTATTTAATTATCGGTTCAATCCTTTCTAATCTCAATGTTTCGGTTTATAACATTACGAATTGTTCTCTGTCTGATATCAGTGGCAATTTGGCCTGCACACGTTACATGGATAAACAAGGATATAATATATTTACTATA
This sequence comes from Glyphotaelius pellucidus, assembly GCA_936435175.1. NCBI lineage: Eukaryota > Metazoa > Arthropoda > Insecta > Trichoptera > Limnephilidae > Glyphotaelius > Glyphotaelius pellucidus. Next base: position 21,098,993 of record OW386561.1, on the reverse strand, counting down.
CTACTGCGTGAGTGCACTTTTCATTTTATGTTTAGGCAATTCTTGACCATAATTTTTGAGGTGAGAATGCTGCATGTATGGGCGGGCTTTATACCCTGGTCTTCACCAGGACCCTTCAAAAACGGTAGATAGGAATTTTACTGCATTCATCACAAAAAATAGATTCATAAAAATGGTTATTTCAATAACTCGAAAACAAACAAGCACAAAAGAACAAAGCAATACGTCAGAAGTGTTAATTAGAGACAGACATGCAAAGTTACAAATCAGACACATGTACGGATAGGTAACCAGAAAAACAAAACAGTGACAAAACAGAACACGATAAAAAATAATTAAATAAAAAATGTTAGGTTAGGTTGGACAAGGTTTTTTTTTCAATGTTCTGTTCTTTTCACTGTTCTGTTTTATCATGAAACTGTACCGATATAGACAGTGTGTGTGTGAGAGAGAGAGAGTTATTCCATTACCATTCCGGGGAGAAGCGGTTCTCTTGGGAGAGCAGCCGTCCCATGGTGGGGTCGTTCCCCTCATGCCAGTTCCCCTGCACCAGAAATACAACAATACAATCACACTCCTTCCTTCCTCACCACATGAAGTATTTTAAAAGCGAAAGTGAGGGTTAGAATAATATAACCTAAAATAGAACAACGGAATAGAGTTGTTATGTTTACATACACTGAACAGATAGTCAATAGAAGTGTGATCATGTGTATCGGTTTGAAAGTTGAAACTAATTCCGCCAATTAACATAAAATCTGTTCCAAGAAAGAATTTCGAAATCGAAAATCGAATTGAAAATTTGGTAAACTTTCGAAATCGCTGAACACGCTTAACCACTCAGACCCATATTGTATTTTCCCTCGCACAGAATGCAAACAGTTGTAGTTTCAATCATCCTTAGGAAACCATATGACTTCCCTACTTTAGAGATATTTCGAGAATTTAATGTGCCAACTATCACAGAATTGTATAAGAGAAACGCATTATATCAAATCTACAAAGAATATTTCATCCAAAAAATTCATCCCTCAGATAGCATAAGCAATAGATTCAAAACTAATGGCTTAATAGCCATTCCTATGCTTAGAACGACCACGGCTCAACACCACTATTTATATTTAGGTGTGAGATGGTACAATATATTATTATCCAAAAACAAAATAAATGTAACAGAAACAATGAAATATGAACAATTTAAAAATCAAATTAAGTCCCTGAAATTGGATAATGATATATTGTACCCTTAACTAATTAACATCTAATTAAAAAAATGTATTATTTTTATTGTTTTTTATTTTATTTTTATATCTATGTCAAAAAGTATTTGTATATTTATTTCATTCAAGACATTTAAGTCTTTGATCATTGTATTCACACTTTTCAGAACAATATGTTTTTTTTTATGCGTTTAAATACTCCTCCCATAAACACGAGCTCCTAGAGCTCAATTTATGGAGTAGTAGAACCATAAAATTAATTCTTATGTATACCTAGGTAATTATATTATAAATGTAATTATTATTGTTAAAAATAAATAAATAAATAAATAAATAAATAAATTATAGTAATTAATGTGAATCAAAAGGTTTTTTCTAAAAAAAAATCGTATTTAGAGTGTCCAGTGATTTCGAAAGTTTACTGAAAATTTTTGACCCGCCTACAACACACCTTTATTTGTGAATCTTTTCAATAGTTCATAAACTACGATTTTTAACCGCTTGTGCAACAGAATTTGCTTTCGGCAATATAAAAATTTATCTGTTGAACGCCAGTCTTGCCGCTCGGCAAGGTAAAACATACTTTCTTGTTGTGGGATTTTATACCTTAAAAATGCTCCTAGCATACCAAAATATATTTTAATCGCTTGGCAAGGAAATAATATATCCTAATATTATTCTATTCTGTCATTTTGATTTGCCAACATATTTATTTTATCTGTGAAGTGCACGGCCATTGTGGAAGCATCATCGACCTTGCAACAGACTTTTTTATGTCATTTTATTATATTTATTTAAATTTACTGTGAACAATACTGTAAGGACGGGTTGTTACAAAGTATTTTAACAATTCATCAAATTTCGAAATTAATTTTCAGGACCTGTCTAAGTTCTATTCAAGTTCTGTTATTGTATCATTATAAGCCAGTTGATTCATAATATTGAAATAATAATAGAACTTGAATAGAACTTTCACAACTTTGAACTTCAAAATTTGATGAATCGATTGGATTGTGTTTTTTTATATTAGCTCTGCATAATTTCCTTCAGGGCCTGTGTGATCTTTGAGAATGCTGTGTGGAAGGTTTTTTGAGGAAACGAAAGAGAGGAAGTTCTAGGAAGGTAAAAGGCGTGTGGGGTGGGTAGAAATCTGTGGATCAGTGTGTCAAGGAGTAACGGATATATGAATCCATCCCTCCCACAGCGGTGCAAAGCGATGGAGCAAGATTGTCCTGCTGGAGAAATAAACAAATTTTCCTTAACCAGTCTCTATGTGATGTGGGTTCCCCAGTTTTCCGCTTGCACTACGATTTTTCAGACACCATAAAATTTATCTCTTCAATGAAGAGCCTGGGTTCTAACTACCTCATAAATTTTTGTTCTGCTAGGATTAGGTGCTCCCATAGCCGTTGTGCCCACGTGATGCATAGGTGGGGCCTTAAAGAGTCGGTGATGTGTGAACGCGGTGAGGTGCAGTAGAAGAATTGTACCTGAAAGTACTGCACGAGCGTGTGTCGAATGTACCGTTCCACCTGGGGGAAGAAACACTCCTTGGCGGCCTCGCGCAGGGCTGCGTCCCTCCAGCGTGCTCGCCCGTCTCCACCCCAGCGCAGGAAGGGGGCCACGCGGGCAGAGGCGCGCGCCCAGAAGATGGCCGCCGGGGCCCAGGGGACTAGACAATACAATAACAACACATTAAAGTTAGATTAAGAAATTCCAACACGTTCGTCACTGTTTCAAAACGTCTCCATATATTGAATATACCTGTATGTCATACATCTGCCCTGATGATGGACACTGTAATGCTGTCCAAAACATTGGTTAAAGAAGGAGGTGGCGCAACACAGCGTAACACCTCAAAAATAAATAACTATAACACCTCAATATTTTCACCTTTTTTTTCACAATGAGAGCTTTACGATTTTTTCTTTACATGTTTTTATCTTTTTTTTGGCAACTAAAGGGTTAAAAATACTTTTGGAGCCAGGTCTACGATTTTAAAACGATAATTCAACGTATTTTAAAAGTTGCTTTTTAAAATTTAACCTAAAAAATTCCAACTTGGACTTGTTTTACTGAAAGCTCAAATAAAAAAAAGTTATATGCCAAAATCGACTTCAAATGTGATGTGGTTCACCAGTTTCCCACTTATACTACGACTTTCTGGACACCTCATTTATACCGCTGGATTTTGAAACTTTGACAAAACTGTTGCTGTGACAAAAGTCACCCGTACGAGGATGGCCTTAGAGAGTGCACAAACAAAAAACAGCATAATCAGGTAAGGGGAAATTGATATGTGGCAAAAAAACAATAGTTGGAATTTAAAAAAATTTTATGCATCTTCATGTTGTAGTGATATGCAATAATTCAGATCAGTTAATTAATCATTTAATTGAGTTTGACAGTTACGAAATCAGCTGTTTGCGGGTCGCCATCTTGCCATCCACCGTACACGCTAGCGAGTAGCGAGCAGTTGAACCCCTTTCAACTTTTTTCGTAGATTATTCACAATCTGCTAGTTAGCTAGTAATACGATTACACTGAGCGAGTTTACTAACAGATAGTGAATTCGCTGGCTAGTAGCTTGTAAACTCGCTCAATGTAATCGAGGCTTCACGTCAGTCAGTCAGGTACGTCTCATACATCATACACATGTCTATTAATGTTATTTTTTATCAATAATGATTTAAACGAACTTGAAAAGGAAATGGAAAGGGATATAGCTTGCCTGGCAAACTGGCTGCGACTAAACAAACTTAGCCTAAACATAAAAAAAACACATTACATACTGTTTGCAAATAAAAAAAATGTAAGTCTTAATATAAGTCTTGATAATAACCGCCTTGAAAGGGCTGATGTTACAAAATATCTTGGCCTTTTCATTGATTCACAACTCACATGGAATCACCAATTTAAACATGTTCTATCCAAAATTACTCCTATAACTGGTGTTTTATATAGACTTCGCGGGTTACTTCCTCCCTCTCTATTAAAATCGATTTACCATGCTATGATTCACTCACATCTAATATATCTCGCCGGAATTTGGGGATTTGCTACAAAAAAAATGATTTCAGAAGTCCAAGTCGTTCAAAATAGAGCCCTGCGAAATATTTTCAGTCTACCTTGGGACACACATGTCAAAGATATCTACAGAAACACCCAAATACTTCCTTTTAATACCATTCCCACTTTTGAAATAACTAAAACTATATTACAAGTAATTCAACACTCGGCACATTCCAACACTACACTCTATTACAATTGCGACGTACACCAACACAACACAAGAAATCACAACAAACTTCTTATATCAAAAATCAAATCAACAAAATATGGACTAAGATCCCTAGAATACATAGCTCACACAAAATATAATCAACTACCCAACGAGATCAAACGTGCAAGTCAATGTAAAAAGACCCAAACTAACATGCTCAAACTTCATCTTATTAATGACTATCTGAAATAATAATGTTGTGTATGTCCCCATCATATGTCCATTTAATACATACAGCTATATGTTTCATGTAATGCGTATCATTCCCGCAATGAGTTTATTAACTCCTGGGAGTACAATGCTTTATATAATATACTATATTCTGTATTGTATACTTTTGATAAATAAAATAAATAAATATTATCGTGAAAACAAGCGTGTGGGTCCAAGTGGTTTATGAACTTTGAAATAATTTGTGAATGATGAGCGTGGATATCAAGGGTTCTTTCATCATTTGAGCAAAGAGAGAGAACCAAAGTTCTGCCAAACAGTTCAAATTTGCTTCATAAAAAAAGTCACTACTTTGTAACAAATTCTTTTAAATAAAATTTTAAAAAATTGAAAAGATAATATTTACGGTATGTGTCGTCGCTATGGAACTGCCTATCCATAGCCAAGATGTCAACCATCTCGTGGTCGGCAAGGCCATGGCGGGCGGCGGTTAGGGCTCCGAGACAGGAGCGCAGGCGCCCCTCGCCGCACAGCTCCTCCAGCGCGGCCAGAGCACCCCCTGCCAGCAGCGGCCCACTGCACGAGGATCTCGTACCCCACGCCTGCCACACCGACGTGCGCCATGCCAGGATCTGCAACCATACAGACAGAAGGCAATTTGACTCAATAGTCAAGAATGTAATAAACAACATAACGACCCAGAAATGAGGAAGAAGTGAAATGAGTAAATGTGATTGAAATGAGGAAGAAGTGAAATGGGTAAATGTGATTGAAATGAGGAAGAAGTGAAATGAGGAAATTCAATTGAAATGAGGAAGAAGTGAAATGGGTAAATGTGATTGAAATGAGGAAGAAGTGAAATGAGGAAATTCGATTGAAATGAGGAAGAAGTGAAATGAGTAAATGTGATTGAAATGAGGAAGAAGTGAAATGAGTAAATGTGATTGAAATGATGAAGAAGTGAAATGAGTAAATGTGATTGAAATGAGGAAGAAGTGAAATGAGGAAATGTGATTGAAATGAGGAAGAAGTGAAATGAGGAAATATGATAGAATGTGTGGAAAAGTATTGGAGCAGGGCAGAAAATATTTTTTCTTTTAACGTTTTTCCATTATGTGTGGAACTAATGATAACATAAAAAGTTAGTTTAGGTTAGGTTAGGTGTGTTTTTTTGTTTGTCACTATCAAGGAAATATTTGTCAACCGATTATTTTTTATGATATAATTGCTTGAAGACAATGGGACTATGACATCCTAAATTAGGGGTCGAGGAAAGTTATTTACCTTAGCATGTAATGGAAGCTTGCACTCTTGCACCGACCGCAGCACGCATTCCTGTATGACCGCGTTTACCGAGTGATTGAACTGCACCACCCCGGCCATAACCATGCTCCTGGCTTCGGCCGTGTCGAGATCTGGCATCCTCATGAAGCAGCCCCCCTCCAGCCGGGCTCTGAGGGCCGCCGCCACGTTGGGCCCCGTCTCCCGAGGGCCCTCCGAAGTGGTGAGGACTATTTTGACGTTGTCGGGCAGGCGGGGAGGGATCCAGTTCAGGGTTGGGGGGCTAAAGTCGTCAGCCTGGTCCAACCCGTCCACCATGAACACGGTGGGGCGCTGCTGGGCGATCTCGGCAATGAGGCGTTGGAACACCTCGCAGAATGTCGCCATGTCCTGGAAATATTACATCATGCTATCAGACACTGTTTTTTTTTTAAGGTTAGGTGGTTTGACAGAAATTCAAATGTAACATTATCACCAAATGTTCAATCAGCGCCATTTTGTTTTATTGACATTTCAATGTTCAACTCGTTAAACCCTCAGGCTTTGACCGTATTCTTTCAGTAGGTCAGAATATTTCCGCTTTGCAATAAAATGCAAATAAATGGAGTATTTCTGAACACATTCGAAAACTAAAAACTGTTTTGAAAAGGTGATGAAATACACTTTCAAATAATAGTATTATTAGAAATAAATTTAGGCTTATTGGATTTGTCAAAGAATCTATATATAAAATTGCAAAAATCAGTCATATTAAATACATGTACAATTACGAAAGATTTTTTGAATATTTATATTGAGAGATCAGTAGGATTTATCGGTCCAGTTAGGAGTTCTATTGAGCCGAACCCTCTGATATGAAAATATCTGGAGTCGGTGAATTATTTTCCCATTTGGTCTCTGGCAGGTTGACATGTTGTTCTTGTATAGTCTTGTATTTATTATACTTATACAGTGCAATTACATCGCGTGGATTGACTAGATGATCATTTGTGGAAAAGTGTGTGGAAGGGTTAAGTTTTTCCTGTGGGGAAGATTTAACCCGGACATAAAGTCTAGAGAAGTAATAGTAATTTTTTTAAATATAAAAATTTTGAATGCAAACTTTAAAAAAGTTTATAAATGACTCACCTTACTGTTTTTTCTTACTAAAATTACTGGTAAAGAAAAAAAATAAAAACACATAAAGTTTTATTAGAAAATGTATTATCAACGTTATTGTCACCTCACTTTTTGTCACTTCATGTAAAAATAATTAATAATAAATTCCCAAAGATTAATAATTTTTTTTAGATTTGGAGTCGGAAACTTTGGTTTCATAAAGGTGTACATTTTAATTATTTTGTGGTTAAATATTAGATTTGCATACAAAGCATGGTGTTTTTTCTTTCTAGTACCATGTAGATGACCACCCCACATATTTCTCACCATGATAGTAAGGTAGTCACAGCGATTTCCATGAAACCTATAATAGTTGTTCTCAAAAGCGAAAAAATTAGCCTGAGTGGTTAAATTTAGCACTTGCATTATGGTGGCTTGTTGGAAACTCTCCTTCTATAATATAGGGCCGAGCTGTGCCACTGGACGACAGCTTGAACGAGAGTGTGATCTGATGTTTACAATATAATGTGAAGATTGTTTGTTTGACTCACATATTTGCCAGTGTACTGCGAGCCATAGAGGATCATGGAGCACTGGTTGACGATGGAGCCGAGGATTCCCACCAGGGTGTTGGAACGGTTGGTGATCCCTACAAACCTGAAACGCCAAAATCACATAAATATACTACAGCAAGAAAGATTTTCAATCAAGTTCTGGCAAATATCGGAGAGGTTTGTCTAGGTCTTGACAGTGGATATGTTTGCCTATGCAAACAGTCGCAGGCCGGATAGGGAAAGACTGTTTGAGGGAGATCTTTTGACCCCTCCAGCCGGACTCTCTCGATTCATCACCTCGCACCGCAGTGGGAGGGATGGATTCATGGGTCCGTCACTTCTAGACATATTGACCCCAGATTCCTACCTACCCATCATACCTTTTTCCTTCCCAGAAATCATCATCTCCTTCCGTCCCCTAGAAAAGACCCTCCACTCAGCAGCAATTTTTTTCCTCAGGGTCTCCTGTGTGGTGCTAATGCAAAAAAAAATGTACCATTTTTCCTGTCCACTGTAATATTCGGGTGTCAATCATAACCTCACATTTATTCTAAAATCGTTAATGCAATAGTGATGAAAAAATTTTGTTGCATTTATTAAAATTGTACACTTTCTTGATGGATATAAATGTCTTTGATCATAGACAATCACCCTTTCTTCCTCTTTAGTGAGAAGAACTCTAAACAGGGTGGTTACCTGAAGGCCAGGAAGGCATCAGGGCTCCACTGGTGGCAGCTCTGGGCGGCGCGCGCAATCAGGGTGGACTTGCCGCACCCGCTGGCCCCCACTATCACCAGGGGCTGCGTGCTGTCACCCAGGACATAGCTGGAATCAGGTTATAACATTACAACTGGTTACATTATTATATTTGTCTATCAATAACACGGTCAAAATATTCAACCACCATAACACGGGCGTGTGCGCTTGCACAGTGGTAGAAAAATCCACAAATTGTGTTACCATCAAAGCAATGAATAATTAAATATGTAGTACACAACTGCTAACCCTGTACAAATCGCAAGTGCGCCCCACTGTTGAATTTGGCAGCCACCTCTGGTCTGGAGCCCCAAAATACCTAAATAAACCCTTGACTCTGTGCAGAAACGGGCGGTCCGTTTGATAGATTCTCCTAACTTAACAAACGGATTGCAATCATTAGAGCACAGGCATCAGTTGGGAATGCTGTCCTTGTTCTACCGGTATTACAATGGAAGATTCTCCAAGGAACTAGCGTCATTGATCCCCTCGGCACCGGTGCACAGTCGGGAAATACGCCAAACACGCGCGCAACATTTGTACACGGTTGACATTAGTCACATTAGAATGGGTCGTTTCTACGACTCGTTCTTGAGTTCAACAGCTCGGCTGAAAATCAAATTATAGGTACAGATTTGACAGAAATAATCAGTTTAGTTAGGTTAGGTTGTTGGAAGTTGCCAATGTTAGGTTGTTGGATGTTGCCATGTAAATTATTGTGACAAAGTCGTGCGTATTAATTATTTGTAGTATATTCCTCGAACTGATACATTAAATTAAACAACAAATTAGAAGCAATAATTATGTGATTTTGGAATACATAGACGTTCTTACGTTTTGACTTTGTTTAGAATGCCCTCTCTGTTGACACTGGACTGGGCAGACTTTTGGCAGAACACCGTGTGGTCATTTAGCTCCTCAAACATGCTGCAAATCAAAATGTATTGTTATTACACAAGTTAGAAACATTTTCAATTGATACACTGGAAATTAATAGGTCAAATGAGAAAAGAAAGGTGAATTGAGAAGTCAATTAAAAATATTTATACTACCTATAAAAGATAACAGGTGTGCACAGTACTCTTTGTGACAATAGGTGATTAGATGACTCATGACTCCTTTGAGAAGTCATTAAAAGTGATGAAAAAAAAAACAAAGTCAACCACTCTGACCTGTAAGCGTGTTTACATGACAATATAACAACAGCAGTCAAGTACAATAAACGTGTTTTCATGCTGACGCATGTGTTTCCACAGAAACCGTTATAAATCTGTTATTGTTCTAGTGAAAACCCTAAAACAAAAAGTTCACGACCCATATTGAATCAAGCTTTACATCTCTATTCAAAGTTGTCCATAGAATTACATAAAAAAGACTTATTTTGTGGAAACAGTTTCACCCACCAAATCGGTGCCGTTAGACATTGTTAATTTTTTATTAAATATTATTGTATGAAATGGTAAAAAGGTGAGGTTACAAAATTGATTATTTAACATTTATACAATAGAATAAGTGTTTTTTTTACCTAATCCATGATTTTAGGGCCGTCTTCACATAAAAACATCACGTAAGTCATTTTTACAACTTCTTTATGTTTGCATTCTAATTTTTAATATTTACAAATGTTAATATTTATTTGTAATATATTAATTTGAAAGCTAATTTCATAACTTATCAAAAACAGTTTTTAGTATTCAGCTATGTTCAGAAATGTTTCATTTATAGAGCTTTAATTGTAAAGCGGAAATAACACAAAGTTTTTATAAATCTGACTTAAAATTAAATCTTAAATCTTAAATGTCTTTTCAAAGGGGTATTGAATTGCACTTTGTTGAATTGTCATGGATCGGTGATAATCATTCATTTTCTTTGAAAATTAATAGGTATTGATAATAATAATAACTTAGTATTTATATAGCGCAGTTTTGTGTAATTTCACTTCAAGTGCGCTTGTTTGATAATTAATTACGCACTGTCGGGAGCCAATGGAACTATGGCATTCCCAATTGGGAAGCCGAATGGATTCGGGAAGGGAAGGAGAAAGAAAAAAGGGAGGTTGGGTTACCCATCTATTCAGATCTGGTCAGCAAAAATTTCGATTCTGAACGGTGGTATTTTCACCAGAGCGTTATTGAGGATATCTACCACTTTGAGAAAGTGCCATAAGTACACTGGGTATCCAGATACTCCATTCATACACGGATGGACGGGAATGCTGTCCTTGTTCTACCGGTATGTCAATGGAAGATGCTCTGAGGAACTAGCATCATTGATTCCTTCGGCACCGGTGCACAGTTGGGAAACGCGCCAAAGGACCGCCCAACATTTGTATGCATTTGACATTTGTCACATGAAAACGAGTCATTTCTAAGACTCATTCTTGAGTTCCACACTACGATATAAGGTTCACTCCTTCCCTTCCTGCGCCCCCAAAGACAGCATATGCCCTGAGGGAAATTATTTTCCAAATACAGATTTAATGTAAGAAAACAAAACCAGCTGGAAACAACATTTTAACCCAACTTTTAGAGCTGTCACTCTGAAAATCTATAAATACTTAAGTAATATCTTAATATTAGTATTAACTCGTCTCATGCCGTTCGATCACCGGTGATCAATCGACGCAAACCAAAATAATCACTAAAAAATAATTTTGTTATGCGATTTTAACCCTTATGTATAAAGAAAACGTGTGAAGAAGAAGGTCAGAATCGCTTGGGGCATTCTTGTTCATAAGGTATAAGATACCATGAACCCACCTAGAGCAGCGATATAATTTCTTTGAGATTGTTTATGACACGGCCTGCGAGGCTGCGCGTCGCCCGGCTGGACAAAATGGCGGCTGTGAAGTCTCGCGTCGCGGGCGACGAAATGATCGTAAAACGTATAAATTCATCGAATAAACGCAAGTAATATTGTTCTTATGTATAGTTTAGTATTCAAGGAATGTGTTTCAGTAAAGATTACATAAGATAGCATAAAAATTAACCTGCAAAATATTACGTAAAAGTCAAAACATCGCGAAATTTTTTCGTTTTTTCCGTGTTATTTGAAACGTAGTAAAAAGTATAAATTCATTGAATAAACGCAAGTAATATTGTTCTTATGTATAGTTTAGTATTCAAGGAATGTGTTTCAGTAAAAATTACATTAGATGGCATAAAATTAACCTGCAAAATAATACGTTAAAGTTGACGTTTTTTCGTTTTTTCCTGGCTCGTCAGGGGTTAAAACAACTTACGTGGCACTCACGCCCTGAGCATGCGCTAGTGGCGATCTCTGCGCGTGCTCCTCCATGATGGCATCAGTGGCTGCGCGAAGTCTCGTGGCGAGGTGCGCTCGCACCCCCGCCAGGTAGTGTGCGTGCTCCGGCAGAGAGGGCTGCACCCCTTCCGCGCACGCCACCACACCGCGGGCTATGTGCTTCTCTATCAGCTGACACTGCAATCAAAACCACAACGGATTTTAATACAAATATAAAATAGGTATGGTAATACGGTATACTTACATTTTCACAGTTAACAACCCTTCAGACCAATTGGATCACGGAGGTCTTATAGAAATTGTTGTATCTCCCTTACTCTCATGGTGAAAAATAAGATCTTAAACAGACGTGCGGCCCAATTGAAAATTTTTTGCGGTCAAAAATGAAGTTTTCAGCGTTTTATGTTTTGGATTTTGGTATACATATACACAAAAAAAAATGTTCTCGTAAGTTTATCACATTTATATATTTTGTTAAATTATATTATTAGACCTTGGACTCTCGATAGGGGTTTTGATTTATTGCTTGAAAAGTTCCAGGCGCATGGCCATACTAGCAATTTATTTTTTAGTAATCATTTCCATTTTTTAGCAACCAACTCCAACCAATATACATGCTCCAAAGATATATAATCATTACATTTACAGTTAAAACATTTATTTAAAACATAAGTGCTATTTCACGCTTAAAATCATTGCAGGAAATGTGGAAAATATCCACATTTCCTGCAAAGCAGTTAATTAACCTAGTGAGTCTTCCCAAGGGCATCACCATTGGTAACTTAGTTCTGCACCTGGGAAGAATCAAAAGCCTGTGTTGGCGACCTCGCGTGAAATTATCCGGGACATAGAATCCTATTTCAGCCAGAATATCTGGAACCGATATAAAACCATTTAGAAGCTTATAAGCCATCAGCAGGAATGCGACATCTGTTCTGGAACTGAGGCTGCAGATACCCAGCATTCCCGAGTTAAATGCTGTTGGAAACAGCCATGGGTAAAAACCTAACTCTTTCATACAGAGGTATCGTAAAAATTTATTTTGTATTTAATATGTGTATTACCTTGAGATCCTTCTGCAGATTGGCAAGCCGTCTCTGCAGCTCCTTTTCCCCGGGAGTCTCGTGCTCCGGACGTGCGGCTTGCTGGACTCGGTTAATCCACAAGCAGCGCCGCGCCAACTCCTGACTCATCAGCACCGTGTTGTGCACCTCCTGGACACCACAAGTGTTCATTAGTTTGAGAAGACTTTATCAAATTATTAATTATCGCAAAACATGAAATATGTGAATAATAAAGGTAGCCAAATAAGAACACAATTAACAACAATCCTCTCGTATTTATTGTTATAAATATAATAACTAACTCACATTGACTTAAATTTCTATTTAAATCTTGGTGCCCTAGCAATAATAATATATTAATGATTAAATTAAAATCGATGGTCTCTTCATGTTCACAATAAAAACAAAATTTAATACTTATGTATACAAAGATTACCTTAGTACTTACCTTTTTATCCTCTCTCTTTTGTATTAATATTATCTTGTACTTTTTGTACCATAATTTGTACTATTTTTTACTTTTTTACTATCACACTATACACTTGTTGAACTCATCTGTATAACTTTTCAAGATATTACAACTCATGTATTTTTTATTTATTTTCTTCTATGTGTAGGTACTATTTATTGCTACGTTAATTTTGCTGAATTCTTGAAAAACTTGCTTTCGAACAATTTATTCATGATCAAGTTAATAATAAAATCAACATAGTAAATACCTACACGTTCCTCAATAACTACTTTTGAGTATCTTAAGCATTACCATTATTACACTATGTAAACTTTTTAACTCCTTTGTACAATTTTAATGATAACGAAACTACATACCTATGTACATATTAAACCTGTTTGTATCCTTAAAGTACAGTTTATAATGTTATATACTTCAATCTTACAATTATACTCCTGAATAACATGTGTAACTTGAATAATGTGATTCTGTAAAAGCCTTCAAGGCGTGTATGAATAAATAAAATAAAAATAAAATAAAGACAAAAGTAACTAGGGCTAAAAAATTAATTTTTAAAATCATAGCATGGATTTTGAGAGACTTTCTTGTACTATTTATTTATTGGCACTCAATGCTGAAGCTAGACCGCAAGCAAAGGAAGGTGCGCAGATGCAAGTCTCTTGACACGCGCAGGTATTATCTCTGACAGCAATCTAAAGTGGAAAGAACATATCACTACAGCAAACAAACTTAGAAAATCAATATACCTCTTTAGACATACTCGCAACTTTTTAAACTTGAATCAACTCAAAACAATTTACTATGCTCTATGTCAATATTTGATTGAATACGGCATTATAGTCTGGGGAGGAGCAAAATATAACAACATAATAAAATAGCTGCCGCCATTGATCCGATCTTTAAAGCTCAGAAACTAATTATAAAGATTATATTAAAACTACCAATCACAACAGTTCGGATGAAATCTTTAGGAGAATCTGTGTCTTCGACGTTAGGCAAATTTATGCCAAAAACATACTGGAATACATCTTCAAATGTATTTTGTATGTGTTATTATTATAAACTGCTCATGTTAAGCTCCTGCTCTCAACACAGGTTCTCCTAGTGAGACAGGCATAGGACAAAACAAATTGTAAGTCTAAAATTAATAAAGATAAATAATTTTAAAAAATTAAAAAAAGAAAGGGAGTAATTTATTAGTAGTTTGCGAAAGTTTGTGGTGGTTTGCATGCTGCTCTCGTCTCATTTACATCTTATTACAAGACTCCCTAGCTAAACTAAAGGGTCTAGCACAGTAAAATCTATAACTTTACAATATCAGATCGATAGGCGTACCTACTGCTGTTGATAGCCAGACCGATAATAACAGGAAATAAATAAGAGATCGATATACGATGGAAACACTGGCCGATCTGTTTTTGGAGAAAAGTAAATAAATTTGCCACATTATGGCAAGCGATCGCTCAAGTCGTTTTGAAAACATGCCATAATATGCCAAAAATCGCTTGAGGGATAAAAATTCTATTACGGTCGTTAAAAGCGATAAACAATGATACACGACTCCGTTTGAAGGATAAACAAGTGTCTGGTGTCCGTACCTGTTCCACAACGGTGGTGAGGTAGGCGTCCCTCAGCTCCAGAGACAGCACCTTCTGGAAGGCGTTGAGCAGGCGGCGCTCTTCGTCCCCCCGATCCTCGGCCCCCCGCGCCACCAGCCGGTAGCACGGAGGTGAAGCCGCTCCGTCCACTTCATACCTGGAACGTTACAAAGACTCGGTGAATCTCACGGCTGAATTTGGCCTCGTCCACAAATGCTCTTCACCGGATGCTAGGATGCCTTGCTCTTCCAGATTTATTTGCTGCCAACTGTCTGGAGCCAGTGAGACTATGGCATCCCCAATTGGGATATGTTGTGAGACTGAAGGCAGTGTGTGGGGGGAAGTAGATGGGAAGAGGAAGGTGGAGAAGTACCTGGCTATTCAGATCGGGTCACCATTAAGTCACTTCAAGCAACGTTTCAATTCTGAATGGTGGTTACACACCAGGGCGATACTAAGAGTATCTTCCATTCTGGATCATGCTGCAAATATACTATTTATTATTTTAAATGAACACAGGATAACCATTTATTGGATAACCTCAAGTTGTCCTCTATTTTTGGTGACTTAGCAGGGGTTCCGAATTGGGTGACGTCTAGGTCTTGGTAGCGGATGCATTTGTCCACCTATTGCTTGGCAGCCCGGAACGGGAGAGATTGGTTGAGGGAGACCTTTTGGACATCTCCAGCAGGACTCCCTCAGAACATCGCTTTGCACCGCAGTGAAAGGGATGGATTCATTTGTCTGTCATTCTTGGACACACTGACCTCCAGATTCCTACCTACCCTTTTTCCTTCCCAGAATTTCGTCTCCTTCCTTTCCTAAAAAGACCCTCCACACTATCCCCAAATATGACATAATTAATTATTTTCCTCAGGGCCTCCTGTGTGGAGCTATCGTAAAAAAAATTATTGTGAAAATAACACAAATTAATCTAATAAAATTTACTTGTGCATGCCGGATTCCAACTTGGTTTGGATTTGATTGCTAGTCGAGAGCTTTACCCTTCGACCACAGAGGCCATCAAGAATCGATAGATTAGTGCGTTATTAGTAGTAAGTCTCGATTATATTGAGCCAGTTTACAAGCTACTAGCCAGCGTATTCACTATCTGCTAGTGAACTCGCTCAGTGTAATCATATTACTAGCTAAATAGCAGATTTTACACTGAAGGATTTTACTGGCATATAGTTTTCAATTTGGGAGGCGGGAATGGGTACCGCCGCCCCGGCGGAACCTTTATTGGATAACCAACACCTCTGCCATAGGTCACCCCAAGTGGTTCGCTACGTTTGGTGATTTAACAGGGATGCCCGGGTTCATGGGGTGAGGTTTGTCTAGGTCTTGAAGGTGGATGACCAAGACATACTGAACCCCAGATTCCTACCCACCCCTTATACCCTTTTCCTTCCCAAACTCTCCTTTTCTTCCTGTCCTTCCTTTCCTTTAAAAAAAACCTCCACACAGCATCCCCAAAGATGACATAGGCCCTGAGAGAAATTATTTTCCTCAGGGCCTCCAATGTGGAGCTCGTGTAAAAAAAAAATATATATATATATATATATAGTGAATACGCCGGCTAGTAGCTTGTAAACTCGCTTAACATAATCGAGGCTTTAGTGATATGTGTATGGTATGTGAAGGTTTTAGGGTATTACCATTTGCTCAGCAGCTGCCTGTCCTCCTCGGACTCGGTGCTATCCACGGCAGCTCTGTAGTCGGAGCTCTCTATGGTGAGCGGCAGCAGGGGGGTGCCCAGCGAGGAGTTGAGGAACAGCACGGGAATGATGTATGCTGACTCGGAATGCCCTGGATAAACAAATATACCATTTATTAAAGGATGCTAGATGAAACCAGTCTCATATACAATAATTATAAATGAGATATTTTTGACAAAAATCGGATTTCTCAGAACCTAAGCGAGATATTTCTCTAGAATTGAAATTTTGATGAAGCAATTAACTTAGATTTTTTTTTATTTATTTACATTAGATCAGATTCTAACTGTAACCACTGGAGCGATTTATGCCATATATTGGCGCCGTTTTAAATGTCTCCGATTGCTTTTCGGATAAAAAAGGCAATTGTCTCCCTGATTCGGCAAAAAATTTAAAAATATATTTTTGTAGCTCCCATGTTAGTTATTTTGGACTTAAAACGAAGCTATTGAAATGCTTTATCTATTATGACCATAGATGTCGCTAATCCGAACTTCGTAGACTATTTTAGAACGATGTTAAGAATAAATTTTTTAAATATTTTTTTCAGGCAGAATTTTTGATCAGCTGTTTACGGTTAAAATTAAGTCCCTTTACCATATATATGCACCTTTTATTATCAAGTATACCACAGACAATATTCAGAAATCGAAAATATTCTGTTGACTCGAATAAGTACCTCTCACGGCAGTTTCAAAGTAACAAATACGCAGGATTCGCGCGATTTTTTTATAAATAACTTAAAAACTAACAATTTTTTTTATAAATACTACAAATATGAGATAAATGGTAAATTACAGGTTAATTCATTCGCTATGCACTATAATAATTTTATGTCGCCATGTTAAAATTCGAAGATGTGATTTTTTTTAATGTTGGCGAAAAATTTCAAAAATGATCTTCCGAAAATCTCGAGCAAACGGAGAAAAAAGTTTTAAAATGCGCTGTCACTCCAGTGACTAAGTGACATTTCCTATTAGGTCAGATTCTAACTGTAGGTAACATTTCCCATTAGGTCAAATTCTAACTGTAGGTAACATTTCCCATTAGGTCAAATTCTAACTGTAGGTAACATTTCCCATTAGGTCAAATTCTAACTGTAGGTAACATTTCCCATTAGGTCAAATTCTAACTGAAGGTTACATTTCCCATTAGGTTAGATTCTAACTCTAGATTTTCTATTAGGTCAGATTCTAACTGTACATTTTCTATTAGGTCAGATTCTAACTGTAACCTTTCCCATTAGATCAGATTTTAAATGTAACATATCCCATTAGGTCAGATTCCAACTGTAACATTTTCCAGAAGCCTTATTCCAAATAAAACACTTCCATTTAGCTCAATTGGTAAATGAAACATTTCAATCTAACTCAGACACCAGATTAAATATTTCCATCCAGCTCAGATACTAGACTCCATCTGCTTCATATACTAAATTAATTATTTCCATCCAGCTCAGTTATTAAATTAAACATTTTGATCAAGCTCAGATACTAGATTAAACATTTCCACCTACCTCAGATACAAGATTAAACTTTTCCATCTAGCTCAAATATTAAACATGTCCGTCTAGCTCAGATATTAGATTAAACATTTCCATCAACCTCAGATATCTATTGTATTAAACATTTTTATTTAGCACAGATAATAAATAAAATATTTCTATTCAGTTCAGATACTAAAGGAAATATTTTCATCTATTATCATCAGTTATTAAAAATGTTATAAAAATTATTATCAATTATTAAATTAAATATTTCCATCTGCCTCAGGTACTGGATTAAACATTTCCATCTAGCTCAGGTATTATATCAAACAGTTCCGCCTATCTCCTAGCTCGATCCAAATAAGCAATCAACTACATAGGGAGGTATGTATATACGTACTGGCCAGCTCTGAGAGACATAGTCTGGGGAACTCGTGGTCCCTTTGTGCCTCCAAGGGAGATCTCCAGTGGAGGTCAACGATGTGCAGCTGCCAGCCCTTGGCGCGGCAGACCATGCGCAGTTCGCGTCCCACGTCCGTGTGCAGGAGGCCTTTCTCCACGCAGCAGTCTACAACAACATTTCAACATAAGTGGCTTAATAGGTCATCACTTGAGGCTTAACATATTAAGACTCGAGGCTAAAGGACAACACTTGAGGCTTAACAGGTCAACACTCGAGGCTTAAAGGACAACACAATAGATTAACACAACACTTAATAGATCAACACTTGAGGCTTTATATGTCATAACAGGACAATAAACAAGCCTCAACAACATAGGACAACATATCAATGCAAGAGGCTTAACAGGTCATCACCCGAGGCTTAAGGGGGTATTCTAGTCTAGAAACATGAACTGTAGGTATTTTTTCAGGTGCAAATTAAAAAATATATATTTTACTAAATATTAAAGAATACATGAAAAAAAATCAAACGAAAAAATTCTTAATTCAAGAAGTTACAGGGTGTTGAAGTGGGGGGTCTAAAAAAATGGCGCGCCCTGGTTGAAACGATTGCAACCCTCCTAGTAATCTAAAAAAAAAAAAATTCTTAATCCAAACAAATGCGGCTATAGCCCGAACTAGGGAAAAGTCAAAAAAATATATTTTTCGCAAAATGGCGGCTGTCTGAAATATAAACGACATTTTTTTACCAGTTTTTTTGACTTTCCAAATTTTTTAAAAATAGTAAATATTTAAATTTTGTTATAGTTTTAGTTCCCGCCATAGAGTAATGTATAGAGAAGGCTCACACCAAATTTCAAGCAAATTGGTTTGGTAGAACTTGAGATATCGTGTCAACCGTCTCAAAAAAAGTGATTTTGAGAAAAATGCGTTTAAAAATTTGTTCTATTCAGATTCTGGTTAGATTCCGTCTAAACCGTCTAAATGTGAATTTCGAAAAATCCTTTTAAGGAGATATTTTTGAACATTTAGACTTTGGAAATATGTAGAAAAAAATTTTTTTTTTTTTAGACTAGAATACTGCCTTAATAGGTCAACAGTTGAAGCTTAACAGGTCAGCACTCGCGGCTTAAAGGACAACTTGAGTCTTGACAGGTCAACAACACTCGATACTTAATAGGTCAATAATCGAGGCTTTATATATTAACACTCGAGACTTAATGGACCTTAAGTCAACATTCGAACTTTAATAGGATCTTAAAGTCAACACTTGAACTTTAATAGGATCTCAAGGACCACTGAGTCTCGACATTTGAGGCTCAATAGGTCAACATTTGAGGCTTGACGGGTAAACGATAGGACCATCTACAATTTGGGAGGCGGGAACGGGTACCGCCGCCCCGGGAACCTTTATTGGATAACCAACACCTCTACCGGTGACCTGACAACTCGGAATGAAACCAACTCAGAACCATCTCAGATAAGTCATTTAGATTGATAAAAAAATATTTACAAAAATTTGGTTAAATAGGTTACGTTAGGTTAGGATTATCGGCTAATATAAAATTTATCATTGAAGAAGAAGATAACACTTTTAAATCTAAATGAAAATATGAAAGAAAACAAGACACAGAAAAACAGAAAAAGACAATGGTCGCAACTGGGACTCGAACCCAGACCTCTCGTCTAACCGGGACGGCGCGTTTTCCAATTTCGCTATTGCCACCTTCTGTCAAACCGTCATATTTGTCAATCTCATATTTCAAATATTTAGAATCATTAATATTATCTTCAACTAGTTCTTTTTCCATATTATATTTTCATTTAGATTATAAGTGTTATCTTCTTCTTCAATGATATATTACGTTGATGGGAATAACCTTCAAAAGTTATAAAAAGAGAGTTTTTCTCGTAAAAAATTTAATATAAAATTATTTTTTTCATCGCTTTTAATGATTTTTCAAAGAGGTGTTGAGTTGACTTTATTCTCAGTTGGCATGGAACCACCTCTACCATAGGTCACCCAAGTGGTTCGCTACGTTTGGTGATTTAGCAGGGGTGCCCGGGTTCATGGGGTGAGGTTTGTCTAGGTCTTGTATGCGGATGACCAGGACACACTGAACCCCAGATTTCTACCCACCCCTTAAACCCTTTTCCTTCCCAGAACACTCCTCTCCTTCCTTTCTTAAAAAAAAACCCTCCACACAGCATCCCCAAAGATGACATAGGCCCTGAGGGAAATTATTTTCCTCAGGGCCTCCTATGTGGAGTTCATGTAAAAAAAAGGACCACACTTGAAGTCTAGCATGTCAACACTCAGAGCTTAGATAGGTCAACCGTTGAGTCGTAACAGGTCAACTCGAGGCTTAAAGAACATCACTTGAGGCTTAATAGATCAACACTTGAGACTTAACAGGTCAACACTCGAGGCTTAATAGGTCAACAGTTGAGGCTTAACTTTTCATTGATACAAGCATATGACGATTAGTAGTAAAGTCCAACTGATAGGTATAAAGAAATTCTTTCGATCAACAAGTAGAATCGATTAGAGACTGGCGGATTTGTTTTTCCAACAGGTAGGTAATTTCGTGTAAAAACCACGTGTCGATCACGTGTTGACCACATGTTGACCGCGTGTGTATTGTAGAACGTGTATTTACATTTGCGTGTAATATATTAATAGATTTTAGTTAAAAGGAGGTTCATGCGATCCGGTCAAAGGAGGAGCAAAACCTTTCTAAAAACACGCGATCATAATATATGTTGTTCAAACGACAATTTCTTTATTTAAACATTGACAAACGTGATGGAATTTATAAAATTTGCATTCATGAAGATGAACGTGTACCTGGCTGTTCAGATCTGGCCGTCGAGCATGGGTGCCTTTTTTAAGATAAACAAACATTCCCGGGTTACGAATAACCTAACAATACTTGAAAATCTTCTACAATGTTTGTAAAAGCACATTGTATAAATAAATAATATACCACGGTTTTTGCTGAAAAATATCACCGCTGTTTTCCAAAAATACGCGAATTTCCCGAAAATGTCGCAAATTATCCTAAAAATATTGTGAATTTCCCGAAAATGTCGCAAATTATCCCAAAAATATTGCGAATTTCCCGAAAATGTCGCAAATTATCCCAAAAATATTGCGAATTTCCCGAAAATGTCGCAAATTATCCCAAAAATATTGTGAGTTTCCCGAAAATGTCGCAAATTATCCTAAAAATATTGCGAATTTCCGAAAATGTCGCAAATTATCCCAAAAATATTGCGAATTTCCCGAAAATGTCGCAAATTATCCTAAAAATATTGCGAATTACCCGAAAATGTCGCAAATTATCCTAAAAATATTGTGGATTTCCCGAAAATATCGCAAATTATCCTATAAATATCGTGACATTCCCGAAAATGTCGCAAAATATCCTAAAAATATTGTGAATTTCCCGAAAATGTCGCAAATTATCCCAAAAATTTATTTACCGCGAAATTTTGAGGCCTCTTGTAAAATTATTGGTAATAATGATGTATGTATAAACCCTCCACACAGCATCCCAGATGACATAGGCCCTAAGGGAAGTTATTTTCCTCAGAGCCTCCTGTGAAAAAAAAGTGAGGTCACAATAACATTTATAATACATTTTTCTAATGAATTATGCATGTGTTTTTATTTATTTTTCGTTACCAGTAATTTTAGAAAAAATAAACGTTTAGGTGAGCCATTTTTTAAACTTTTTTATGTTTGCAAGCAAAATTTTTGTATTTCAAAAACACCATTCAAAAACAGTTTTTAATTTTCGGATATGTTCTGAAATATTCCGTTTATTTGGATTTCATTGGAAAGCGGAATTATTTTGACGGGTTTTTTACTCGTACGACTGTTTGTTTTCTAAATAAATATAAATAAAAAAGATTTTAATTCGATGAAATAGAAAGACGATATTACCACAATAGTAACCGTGTTTTTTTTTTTACTACCGGGTGGCTTTACTCGTTTAAGTTAGTGTAGTTTGGCCTTGAGGGACACGCTCCCAATTCGTTTTGGCCCCGAATTTGCATATCAATAGCTATGTGTACCAACACGGTAATAATACTCCAGTTTCCGATGCTTCCTCGGATTATACTGTTGCAGAGACTAGGCATCACTGCGGATCTTTCAAATATTATTATTTCACTAGAGACTTTTCAATTTAAGAGGAATATAAACGCTAGAAATATTTCGATTCTCTGCCTACAAAATTTAAAATCGCGCGTCGTATTTGCACGAGGCAAGTACACGAAAAAGGGTTTTTATTTATTTTGTGCATAATTTTATAAGAATGAAAAAAATATAGAACATACAAAACCTCAAAAATATTCTTAGCCATAAAGGGTTATTTTTTAAAAATTGTTTCTTATATTATTACTTCATAGTTAAGTCATGAAAAAACATTCTTTTTGTGGTTTACGCTTATATTTTTTGTTATGTAAATAATAATTTTATTGTAATTCCAATACAAAGGAAAGCTAGTAAAAGCTTCAATTTATCCGTAGCATATTTTTTGATGTTCATAATGTAAACCGATTCGTCGTAAAGATGAATCTAAATAGTTTCTAAAAAGGATTTCACGTATAGCTTCATCTTAATAGTTCCTTTGTCCCGGGAACCATTTATTGAATAAAAAACACCCCTGCCATAGGTTACCCCAAGTGGCAAAACTAAGTTTGGCAACCCAATAGGGTGCCCTTATTCTGGGGTGAGGTTTGTCTAGGTTCTAGGTCTTGGCGGTGAATGCGTTCATCTACTGTGCTGGATCAGGAGAGACTGGTTAGGAATGATAACCTAGACCTCTACAGCCGGACTCTCTCGGCACATCGCCTTGCACTGCAGTGGAAGAGGTGGATTCATACGTCCATCACCCCTGAATACATAAACCCCTAGATTTCTACCCACCCCTCATACCTTTTCTTTCCAGAACTACCTCTCCTTCCTTTCCCTAAAAATACCCTCCACACAGCATCCCCAAAGATGACTTAAGCCCTGTGTGGAGCGAACGTAAAAAAAAGTCAAAACTACCCGTAGCAATTGAGATAATAATCCCCAAACAAGCAATTAAAAACCCGCTTCGCAGGTTTTTGCTTCTAGGCCCTGCGGGCGGCTTTTGCTTCGGCTTCGTCCAATTAGTGTTTGTGACCACTTTACAAATCCAGTACCAACTGATTCCAAAAATAGCCCGTTCCTCGGATCCACTGTCATTCAGTGATAATCACCGGGACAAAGTAACCAAGATAGGCAATGACGTCACTTGCAATATATATAACCGCTTGATACAACTGGTATTACCGTCAATCTTTCCATATTCGGAGGGATACTGCTAGTTCACTAAATCGTAGTACTTATACTTGCCTAGGGCACGTTCAAACCAACCTGCCGACGGAAGTGGCGACATCTTGTGACGATTTTTAAAATTTAAAACCGAATTACAACGATAGCTTCGTTTGAAATTCCACGTACACAAATGTTATTTGTGGTGCGGAGCGTAAGGCGTGGCGTCAGACATGCAATCGAAGTCGGGTTCAGAAATTCAACCACGCAGACGGAAGGCTAATAATACTGCTTGATGATAGGATATGTTGTGAGGCCAGAAGGGTTTGGGAGGGCTATGAACTTCCCTCTCTCTTCCCTCCCAAACTCCTGACTATTTAGATCTAACATGAGTTAAGTTCGTACTTACGTCTTTCAAAATTTACGACACGTTTTAATTTCATATCTGTTCATAGTAAAACTAACTATGCGTACACCTTTAGGAAAATATTTTTTTTGCCCGATTCATATAAATATATATAATATATAAATTCGAGTTAATTTAAAGCAGAGGTTCCCAAACTTATCCGACTCACCGCCCATTTCAAGTATATTTTTCTTCAACAATCAACGCATCTCCCTGTGTGGTTCTTTCGTCATGAGACGTTTTAATGTAATTGTTTAGATGACGTAACGCGTGACGTAGGGCGGCGAATAAACACGTAACGTCATCTGGCGACGGAAAGAAAAACAACGAATTATTCAACTTGGAAATAATTCACATCCATTTTTGGTCGTATCCAAACTGTCCCATACAGAATAACAATATAGGTAGGTACTCCACCCGCTGTGTATGTTTGCTCTCTGAATGGATCTGGCTTGATCCGATCAACAACATGTTTTTATGACATCAGAATAAAGGTGCTATAACCAATTGACTAAATGGGGTATTTTCACTATAACACTGTTGCTGAATGTTATAGAAAAGAGGTCCCTAAGGCGGTTCCATGCCAACTGAGAATAAAGTCAACTCAACACCTCGTTGAAAAGTCGTTAAAAGCAATGAAAAAAATCATTTTAAAATAGCCCTTAACCCTAACGTAACGTAACCTATTTAACCAATTTTTTCATCACGTATGACTTTTCTGAGGTGGTTCTAAGTTGGTTTCATTCTAGGTCCGGTCACCCCCTGAGGCATACCTCAGACAGCCTACGTGGTCGAGAGGTAAGACCCTTGACACGCAATCCTAATGTCGTGGAATCGAATCCCGGTGTGCGCAAATAAATTTTATTTGATTAATTTGTGTTATTTCACAATTTATTCATTTAAAATAATATATAGTATATTTGCGGCACGTTTCAGAGTGGAAGATACTCTCAGTATCGCTCTGGTGCAAGAACACCATTCAGAATTGAAAAATTGCTTAAAAATTGCTTTAGCTGTGTTTGGTGACTAAATCCAGGTACCTCCCCACTCTCCTCTTCCCCATCTCCTTCCCCTCCCCATTACCTTCAGCCTCACAACATACCCCAATTGGAGATGCCATAATCTCACTGGCTCCAGACGGGAGCAGCTGGAACTCTCGTGAGGCATTCACATAAAAAAATATTTAAAAAAATACCTCTGTAAAGCAATGACTTTTATCTACAGTATTGCTTCTCCGGGAACCGTTTATTGGATTAACACCTCTGCGGTAGATCACCCCAAGTTCGCTGTATTTGGTGATTTTGCAGGGGTGCCCAGGTTAAAGTGGTGAGGTTTGACTAGGTCTTGGTGAGAGGATACGAATGGTTGAGGGATACCTTTTGACCTCTCTCTCCCTTGCTCCGCAGTGGGAGGGATGGATTCATATAATATTTGTGAAATAAAACAATGAATGAAATAATTACCTTGCGAGTCGGCAGCAGACACGTACACCACAATTTTCTTTATCTTCGGTTGAGGTTTGGCTTGACCTGCTCTACCCAGCATCAACAGCAGAACTGCATCTGGTAGAGCCTGAAATATACACATCATTAACTCTTATAGAACAAAGGAAACAGATAATTACTAAAAGATCATCAGAATTCTGTAGAAGAACTTAGATGACAAGATTTCTGGGTAAAAGTTACGAACATAAGAGGTTTCCAGAAAAACTTTGACGACGAGAATTCTCGGGAAAAGATTATCATCACAAAAATTTTCGAATCAAGCAGTCGTCTCTCACTCTGAATGTGTTCTCTGTTTAAAAAAGGAGTTCGAAAAAAATATCATATATTTATTCACTGTCGATCATTATAATATTGTATAGACTAATCTGTAGAACTGAGCGAAGCATTCACATCAAAATCCCTTATAAATCTTCTTGATTCAAGGCGATCCGTCCGATTGACAATTAAGTAATTATTTAGTAAGCATGCTGAGTCTGTTCTACAGGTATTTGTCGGTTCGTTTGCACGACACGTGTAAGTCAGCTCTGTTTTCTCTCGTTCATATAATCCGGGTCTCTTTAACACCCGCATTATTTATTATTTTTATTTTTAACTTTATGAGTAAAACCTCTAATTGTAATATTTAATTAAATGAAAAAAATATTAACGAAACTCAATCGAAAATCTGGAGACAGAAAAATCTGAAAAAAATATTGTCACCTCTAGAACACAAACCCAGGACCTTCGGCTTTCCGGGCCACAGCTCTACCAACTGAGCTAAGGTGTCTCTATCCGATTCGGTCATTTTTAACTATATCTTACTTCAATTACCAACATTATCTTCATTTTCTTAACGCATATTTTATTGGCTGCCATCTTTATGACCGTTTTGATTTACCTGCGTGGCAGCTGGCAGGCCTAGTGCCCCCAACCTATCCAAGTCTGTGACGGGGCCGGGCGCTCCGATGGGGGAGTTCAGAGACATGGAATCTGCGAACAAACAAACACCATTAGAATCAGATATGATTTAAGATTTTCACGGTCAAAAGTATTTTCGTTATTTGTTGGGGTGTTGTGCTACCATGCTACCGTGTTGCGCTACCTCCTTCTTTAGCCAACGTTTCGGACAGCGATATCACACAACTGCCCTGTCAATGTCCCTCATTTCTAAAAAGGCTTAACTACGTCTAAAGATAAAAATTGGCAGAGAAGGAAAAATAAAAAGTTGTGAGAGACCTAGAGAGAGTTCTAGATCTCTCAAATTTTTAACGCTATGTTTTGGAGAGAATTTAGTATATTGTTTGAAGAGAAAATTAATTTTTTTGGCGAGTATTGTCGTTGGGGCATTTATAAAAGAATAAACTGGTCGGATAGGAATATTTTCTTTATGATTTTTTTAGGTTGCCCGTTCAGGAGCCCTTGAATTCATTACCATTGGAATTCTTCTAATTGAAATTTTGTCAATTATTGTATCCTTTTTAAGATTTCAAAATCTTCTGGTTTTAGGAAAGCTTCTACTTTATTTATGTAATCATCTTTGTTTAATATAACTACCGAATTCCTCTTGTCGCTTTAGTATTTGTGAGTTCTAAATTTTTAATTTTTGTTTTAATGCCATTTAAAATTTCCGTTTCTTTATTGTTGAATTTATTTTTAATTTTGCTGGTTGATTTCAAAGTTTTTTCAAGATATCCGCGGTTATTTGCTTCGGTAAGCCGTTATTTTTTACTTTCGACAGAAAAATTGTGTCAATATACACGGTGTCAATTGCCAACATTCAATTTGTTTTTTAGTGATAATCGAATTTATTTTAAATTTGAAGCCTCTATCTCAGGGTTTCCCAAACTGTGTTCCCCGGAACACCAGTGTTCCGTTGAACCAGAATAGGGGTTCCGCGACAATTTATCGGAAGAATTTCATTTAATATAGTGTACACATATTCATATTGCAGCACTACTGATATTATTCAGAAGAAATTATTATTTGCATTTTTTTTCCAATAGTTCTTAATTTATATACTAGACCCTTCCAGGTAGAAGATCAGCCTTTAATGATTTTTGGGCGGGTTTGTCAGAAGAGTACCTCAATTTATCAAAATAAGCTATTATTGTTTTACTTCCTTTTCTTTATTTATTTATTTCTATTCTTGTACATACACTTTACAAATTATTACATAGTTTACATAGATAATAGGTTTAGTAATAAGAAAAAAATGTTAATGATCCGTAACTGTATGTAAATAGGTTAGTCGTAGTATTTTATGAACACCTAACTAGGCGAACCTGTGCTGAGGTGTTCCCATGTTTGGGATTAAGTGCTATTCTGTCGACCTAAGTCGAAACACCGTATCCTCCTTGATATTGTCAAAGAGTATGTCTACTTAGGGGTGACGGTGGATTGTAATATGAAGTGGGATATCCATATTGCTAAGCTATGTAAGCGCCTTCGAGCGATTGTAGGCAAACTGTATAAACTTAAATAATAGTACCCTTTACACGTAGAGTTCGGAGCGGGACGTGCCCCGCGCCACTTCAGGCCGCCGCGCAGAAAAGTAAAGACCGAAAGTAAGATAACGGTTCACAGCGCAGTTCACTGTGAGACTTTTCTGCGCGGCGGCCTGAAGTGGCGCGGGGCACGTCCCGCTCCGAACTCTACGTGTAAAGGGTACTATTATGTGCCTATCAAAACCATGAAATTAATCTATTTGTCCTTGGCTGAATCTAACGTTAGATATGGTATAACTTCCTGGGGGCACTCATGTAAGACAAACATCCAACATGTACAGTCAATTCAAAACGCCATGGTAAAATTACTCGTCAGCAAAGCAGTTTACGACCAGCGGCAAAATATCTCATTAATGTATAAATCCATAAATGTTTTACCTATAAGAGCTCTTTTTTGGCATAAAATCTGTATGCAACATATACTAGATAGCCCATACAAAACAAAGGTGGATCACATGTACAATACTAGGCTCACACAAAATGAAGGGATGATTGTACCTAGATTTTCTAATAAACATGGCCAGCGAACTCTTGAATACATTGTACCGCTTATATTTAATATGCTGCCATACGATTTGAAAAAATATTGCTCGACACCTAAATTTGCCCTATTGTTAAAAAAATGGCTATTGGAATCAGATTTTCTTTATTGACTGACTCCTAGTGCACTTTAAAAAAAATAAAAATAAATTTTTTTTTTTTTTTTAGACATATTCTTATTATTATTATTATTTTTATACTTATTTTTGTTTTTATTATGTATTTTATTAAATTGAAATATTTTTTTCCTGTATTGTATTATACTTAACTGTACTATGTTTCTGTCCACACTGTTCCTGCCGACAAGCTACTTGCAGTAGCTTTGCAGGTATAATGTAAACATGAAAAAAAATCTTTTTTCTGTAATAAAAAAAAAAAAAAAAAAAAAAAAAACACTGCACTGTGGGTCGACCCATGGCGGCAGTATCATACACATAAATTAAAAGATTAGTTTCGGTGGGGATCTATATATACAGTTGTTCTTAGAATCTAGATTATGAGTAAGATAAATAATTGTCTTGATAAACGGTAGATATATTTTTTCTACGGACCACGCGCCAATGGTATAATCACGGATATTGTGGTAATATTTTCTGTCTCGAAACAAAGTTTATTTAATCATATTTTTTTTATATTTGGGATAGGTTATGTTTGGTTAGGTGTTATAATTTATTGAATACCTTGTTGTTTGATCCAGTCTTTTATGTGTTTTTTGAGAACTATGGTAGATGAATCTACCATAGTTCTACAACCTATTTATGCGAAGAGGGATTTCTAATTAAGCTGCAACGAAATCAAAGTGCAGAAAAAGGCTCGACGCCACACCAGATATTAGAATTCAACTTACCAATATTGTGCCTGATATCAAGAAGAAATGCAATTCACGGACTCGAAATCATCAAAGTCATTAGGTGCTTTGTTTATTTCATTTTTTTGTTTGTTTGTATTCCATTTTTTCGTTTATATTACAAGTAAACAAAAAAAATATATATAAATAATTTGAATGAATTTACATATGTAAAGGTAAAAACCCATTTTTAGTTATAACGCGTTTTCTCAGGATAAAACTAATTTTTACTAACTGTCTTTGTAGAGTTACATCGCGTTTTCTCTGGTTAAAACTGGTTTTCACTAACTGCTTATACTAGAGAAAACGCGTTGTAACTAGAACAGGTTTTAGCTGTAACATATATTAACAAAAAAAACGCAATATATATGATAAATAATAAAAAATAATGTGCTTAATAACTTTTTTTTTCATTTTTGCTATTATAAATTGTCCAATCTAAAAAATGAGCCAAGTGTTCCATTAAAATTTACGGGTTTGCAAAGGGTTCCGTTGCGGAAAAAGTTTGGGAAACCCTGCCTATGTAATAAATTTATTTCTTCTTTTTCAAAATTACATCCGATAGGTTAAAAGTTTTGTTTTTGACCTAATAACGTCTTATAAATCGATGAACGCCAGCCGCATTCACGAAAAAGCATGACTCATTGTCACGCTGTCGCGATGTCACGTTCCGCCTGAACCGGGCGTACAAGCGAGGGCGCGGAACAAGCGTTCGGCCTAAGCGTTCAGCGAGAGCGCGGAACAAGCGATAGAGAGGCACAATCGTCCTAAGCGTTCGGCGTTCGGTCTTCGTTTACTTTGACGTTTAGAAATTAACAAAAATTATAATAATCCGAGCTATTCCGATAAATTAACAAAAAATATATAATTCGATCACCACTCTTAAAATTTTTTAAGCCATTTTCAAATACTTAATATCAAAATAAGCCCATGAGTCATCATTTTGGAATAACTCAGACTTAGACCTACAGTTAAATTTAATGCAGCAATTGGGGAAACTTTAAATAGGATAAAAACCATTAATAATTTCAGTCAATTTATTCACAAATGAGTCATCGTAAATACCTATCTAGAAATAATATAAATACATCGTCTGTTAAGTGGCATGACCACAGTTTGATAATGCCTTCAGGAGGCGAAACAGCTGTCACGCGTAATAATAATTACACAACAGAACTTGTTTATAATTAACTGTTTTTATAGATTAAATAATAATATTATATAAAATATAAAAGAAATTAAAATTAAAATGGAGTTTTACAAAATAAACTTGATAACAATTAACAAAGTATTTTTCTGCGAAAATAGCCTATATAAAGATCGCCCAGTTGATTAGTCAGACATCTCCGAAAAAACCAAATTTGAGTTTGCAGTTATTTGTAAAAATGTATCCTCTATCTGGTACAATACTCAGATTAGGTACTCATAAACACCACCAAATCAATTATAATGCAAAAAAACTTGTAGTGAAGTGAACTAAATTTTGATGTTGTCTGGGTCACTAGTAGGATATTTCAAAATGTATACTAATGTACCGGACCGTAACGCCTACCGGTGTCATTTTATACTTAATATGTAAAACGCAGACACTTCTAAATTATATTTGATTTATGGTGAGATTCGAATATTGCTTTCCTCATTATCTCAAAACTTAGTACGTTTGAGATGTCTGACTAATCAACCGGACGATCGATATCCCAGAAATAATTAAAGAACTCAACTTTGAATCGTTAAAAATCATTAAACTATTATACATATCCCTTGTTAGAAGCCTGATGGAACATAACTCCATAGTCTGGTCGCCCTTCTACAAAATTCATATTCATAATGTTGAAAGAATTCGAAGAAAATTTCTACGTTTCGTAAATATTAAACATAATATCCTTTTAGAGCTTATAAATTACCCGTTCTTAATTAATATTTTAAATATTCCAACTCTAGAAAACAGAGGAAAAATAAATGGCCTCACCTTTTTATTAAAATTAAACTCTAAATTCGATGTTGTGAATAAATCTTCATGTACCTACACAAACGACTAGACAATTATTAACAATTTATATACATACATCTCATTCCAACTATAGTTTGCATTCTCCAATACAGCGTTTACACAGTGTCAGTAACAAATATTTAAACAATATGGATGTATTTGATAATAATTTGAATTTTTAAACTTCAAAAGACGTGTGTGCCAACTATTTCTTCCTACTTCATAAACTATTTTTATCTCTATTTTTTTCTTAACTTACTTATATTCTTAGTTACCTACTTTGAGTCAACTCTTATATTTTATGTTACCTATATATTGTTTCTTATATTTTATGTTATTTCCTGTATTTTGTCAAAAACATGTACTGCACTATATGTAAAAGCGCTACGGGCGTTTAAATTAATAAATAAACTCACCGGATAGGCTGGAGCAAGCCACCCCCTTCAGCACCTTGGACAGCTGCGGCTTCTTCTGCGCTCCCGGAGCCCCCCCAGATGTCTCGGTCCCCCCCGGACCGGTCCCCCCCGGCCCACTCTGAGTCCCCCCAGTCCCCCCTGTGCCCCCTGTGGGCGCGTTCCACGCCGAGGCCTCGATGGATGACTTCTTGCATGTCAGCTGGTATGAGGGGGATCTGAAACAAAAAAATAAGGTTAGAATATGTACCTAAATGATGTCTTTTTTAACATTAGCCCCAAACAGGAGGCTCTGAGAAAACCAAATTCCTCAGGGTCTTTGTCATCTTTTGGAATGCTTTGTGGGCACTGACTGACTTTGTTTCTCCAAACAAACCGTTTGTTTCTCCAAACGAACCATTTGGTGTGACCTATGTGACAGAGGTGTTGGCTATCAATAAATGGTTCCCGGGATGACGTTACGCATACCAGCCTTCCAAGTTGAAAGTGTCTGCAAAACTTGTGAAAAGTGTCCCAAAGTGTCTGCAGACTTATTAAAGTATCCCAAAGTATCTGTAGACTTGTGTAAAGTGCCCAAAAGTCTCTGCAAACTTGTATAAAGTGTCCCAACGTGTCTGCAAACTTTATAAAGTGTCTGCAAACTTGTGTAAAGTGTTTGCAAACTTGTATAAAGTGTCTGCAAACTTGCATAAAGTGTCCCAAAGTGTCTGCAAACTTGTATAAACTGTCCCAAAGTGTATGCAAACTTGTACAAAGTGTCCCAAAGTGTCTGCAAACTTGTATAAACTGTCCCAAAGTGTCTGCAAACTTGAATAAACTGTCCCAAAGTGTCTGCAAACTTGTACAAAGTGTCCCAAAGTGTCTGAAAACTTGTATAAACTGTCCTAAAGTGTCTGCAAACTTGTGTAAAGTGTCTATAATGTGTATTAATGTGTGTAAATGAGTATGTTGAAGGTAGTAGGGATGGAAAGAGATAATAAAAAAGAGGTTGATGATACGATGATTGATTGTTCATGATTAAATAAAATTAGTGATATTGTTACAACTGCTGCGTTTAATCTTGATATAAGACTTATCAAATAAGGGTAGATACAAGAGGGGAATAACAACACAACATATCAATTGAAGTGTCACCAAAATAAATTAAAAACAGCATGGTTTCTTTTATAAGACTAATCAAACACAATTAATATTGTTTACAGGGGGTCGGTTATCTATTTTTCTCTATCTATACTATAATACAGGGTGTTTAGGGACGTATTTGACTTACTTTCACCAGTGATTCCTAAAATTATTGAGTGAAAAAATGTAAATGAAATTTAGTCTTCGATGACTTTTGAAGTGAAAACTTCTTTAGCACAGTTCTGATTTGAAACTCGATGAAACGAAAAAGCGACACTAAACATACATCTACAGGATTTAGCCTGCGAGAGAATGAGAAAGATTAATTGTGCGGTGCTTCGTAGCCTCCCCACTCTTGTCTACTTTAGTTATCTGACGCGTGTAAACTGCTCAAATTTTTTTTTAAATATTTTTATTTTCAACTTTGTTTTCTTCGAAACCAAAAAAAAATAGTTACTTCTGCGTTATTTACACGTTATTCACCATACAAATATTATTAATTAGGTAAGTAAACATGAAATCCGAGAAATATGGGTGTGAACTCGCACAACAGTTTTTAATTAAATTAAAAATTTGTTTCAAATGTAACCCCAAGAGACCAAATACGACGAAAAAACACATAATAATGTCAATAACAAATGTATCTATCTAAGCATGATGCCGTTTCTCCGCAGGGATAGGCAGAGAGGACGGACCGCCAAACAACTCGGTCATCACCACACCCTTGCTTCACTCACATTCATACATAGTCTCATACACAACCTTCAGTTATTCTGACTCTTGATATGGCCTGACTATTCGGTTCACACTTAATCGTGCCACGTCTTCCTCGGGCGTCCCCGACTTCTTCTATCGTTCACATTTGTGTCATATATTCTCCTAACCCTCTTTTTTCGTTCATTCGCTCTACATGCCCAAACCATCTGAGCATATTTTTCTTTAACTTAATCATTAGGGGCCTTCCATAAATTACGTCACACCTTAAAGGGGGGGGGGGAGGGGAGTAGAAAAGTGTGAAACTGTGTGACAAGGAGTATGAGGGGGTCATCAGCTCTGTGACGTCACGTGTAAATTCTACAGTTTTGATTATTTTTATATGTAAAATTGCAAAATATGTGACGTCACATAAAGGGAGAGGGGGGTCTCACAAATGTGACGATGTCTGACAGGGATGGGGGGGTCTCAAAAAATCATGAAATTCGTGTGACGTAATTTATGGATGGCCCCTTACGTTTTACATCAGCCTTGCATTCTTTGCGGACCTCTACATTTCTCACACGATCATATATGGTTTTACCACACATGCGCCCCAGGGATCTTATTTCGACAGCATTCAATTTACTTTCATCCTTCCTCTGCCAGTTCCATGCCTCACTGTAATACATCTGTATAGGCGCCAGCACTCCATTGTGAACTGCTAGGACAGTTTTTTATTACCGCCAACCGCGTTCAGTCCTCCATGTTACCTGCATTTACACTTCTTTCGATATCCCTATTAGCCTTCCCATCTCCCGTAAACATACTTGCCAAATGCACGAACTCATCCACCTGTTCAAAGGATTTATCATTCACAACTATATTGCACACTGTTTTCGTACTCCCTCTTTCAAACACAGTAACTATAGACTCTCGATCTTCATACATAATTCGTGTAAATGTATCGTACCTTTAAAATAGCAATAACAAGTAAAAAATGTATAAAATATCCAACACTTTAAAAATTATGCCAACTTGGAAATTATGCCAACCTAAAATGCATTGTTTGGTTTTAAAATGAGAATATGTTTAATTCCTACCGAGATGTCTTTTATCCAGTACCTACCTCTCCCTAATCATCATCTTGCTGAAAAACTATTTGAAATTTGGAAAGATGGCACAAAAAATAGTGCAAATTCGAGTGCATTTGTTTTGAAAACAAAATAAGATTTGGAACTACCTTAGAAGCAAGCATTTGATCATCTCGGAAGTACATCATATGCAAGCATCAAAAAAGATTGAATACTCACTTAAATACTCGAAACAATAATAAAGATTTACTACAAACTCCCATAATGCATACTACTTTTGGTCAACGTAACTTTATATACCTTGCAACAAGACTTTACAACATTCCAGACTTAATAAAAAAATGCGACTCACAAAAAAATTTCAAAGAAAACATAAAAATTTGGATTAAAAGTAATGACAGGGCCTTTACCGGTGCACTCACCCAAATCCGCAATCACTAAAGACACCAATGTATTTTTTTTTTTTTTTTTTTTTTTTTTTCCTTTATTTTTCCCAAAATTTACATTTGATGCATACAATATTATAAAATAAAAAGAATAATGGGAACCCACTAAGGCGCAGCCTGTGCGTGGGTAATATAGTTGAATATATTTTATTATTGTACCTAGAAAGAACAAACAATGGGCATATAAAGCAAAAACATGATTAAAAAATTTGTCTAAACAGCTTTGCACAAAATGAGCATACATTAAGTGAAGTAGTGTAACAATAATGGTATAATGTAACAAATAAGTGCATAATATAACAATAATGGTATAGTGTAACAATAAGTGCATAATGTATTAATAAGTGTACTGTTTGTGAAAAAACAATAAAGTGATACAAATTAAGCAAACAATGTTTCAATATTTACATTGTCAAGCCACGACTTCAACTCTTTTATGTATTGCAGAAGTTTAGTTGTCACTTGAATATTTTTCGGTAAAAGATTGAGGGGGTATTTCACCATCCTCCTCATAGCTTATCCATACACATAACGAATATTAATAAATAAACAAATAAATACTTGCAACTGGTAAAAAACTCGGCTAACTTATCCTACTTGTAGCCATTATTCATAGGTTCAAGTACCGAATAGTAAACTCACACTTTTTAGAAAAATAAATCCTGTATAATTCATCTAAAATGTAAGTTACCGTACGAATAATCTATGAGAAGGATGGTGAAATACCCCCTGAAAGTACGAGGAATGTATTGGTTGGTACTATTAGAGCTTATCATTAAAGTAACCATCATATTATTAATACAATAATGTAGGTATGTTAGTAAGTATTTTAGATTGATGTACAAAATGAGTGCCTCAACACAGGCTAGCCTAGTGAGGCAGGTTATAAGAATCTTCAACTATATAACTAACTACACATTAGTATTCTTTAATTTACCTTTAACCTACTCTTCATATGTATATTACTTTCTACTTGTAAACTTTTTGTACTGATATAATCTATTGTAAACTACACTGAATATGTATTTTCTTAGTTATAATGTTCCAAATTTCATTGAATAAAGATTATTATTATTATTATTATTGTGGCGATAATTACCTCGAGATATCGCGGTGGAACTATATAATTATATTATGGATGCACCGTGTGTTCCTTCGCAGAGATACAGTGGTAAGCAGGTAATTGGTTATCCCTTTTCCTTGTTTTTTCCTACACATAGTATCGCCCAATTCCAGCAAACACCATTTCGTCTGGTTTCGTTTTTAGTATTTACAGTCCATTACAAGTGCATCTGAAGTTGTAAATCGTAAGCAGTTTTGGATGCAACATGCATTATTACGAAAAAATATTTAAAAAAAAACGAACTTAATAACTATACCGAAAGATAAACCGTTGTAAAAAATATCGTAAAATTTCCTGAAATGGTGTTATGCGTATTGCCGACTCACAGGCGCCGGGAGAATTTTTGTAAAAACCTAACATTCTCATTATCTGTGGTGAGACACAATTACACATCTGCCCTGATGATGGACACTGTAACGCTGTCCGAAACGTTGGTTAAAGAAGGAGGTAGCGCAAAAACAAATAACGAAAATACTTTTGGCCGTGAAAATCTAAAAACTTATCAAACCTAACATTATTCATTATTTATTTGTTTATATCTATACGGTCTTAGCCTTTAAATTAATATCGATTAATTGGTCGAGCAGCCAAAGCGTCGAGTTCACACCCAGGCTTCGCGGGTTCAATTCTCTGCTAGCTAAGTCCTCATTATTTTATTTATACTGTCAAGCAGAACAAATTTAAAGCTCTATCTCTTTTTTTCATTTGTTTATTGCAAGATTCGTAATCTGCTGGTTTCCCATCTTGCATTGTAAATTATTTTGTTTTTATTTCGTTAAGTCAAATACGTCCCTTCATCACTAGTTAAGTCAAGTACGTCCCTTCTTCCCTAGTTAACTAAGTCAGGTACGTCCCTTGATCACTAGTTAACTAAGTCAAGTACGTCCCTTCTTCTCTAGTTAACTAAGTCAGGTGAGTCCCTTCATCACTTGTTAACTAAGTCAAATACGTTCCTTCATCACGGTTAACTAAGTCAGGTACGTCCCTTGATCACTAGTTAACTAAGTCAAGTACGTCCCTTCATCACTAGTTGAGTCAGGTACGTTCCTTCATCACTAGTTGAGTCAGGTACGTTCCTTCATCACTAGTTAACTAAGTTAAGTACGCCCCTTCATCACTAGTTAACTAAGGCAAGTACGTCCCTTCATCACTAGCTAATTAAGCCAAGTACGTCTCTACATCACTAGTTAACTAAGTCAAGTACTTGACACATTGCATATTATTAAAACAACAATAATTGTCCTTTGCAGTTGAACCGATCTTGTAAAAAAACATCTGATGTAGATGTTAATACCGCGCAAGAGTCCCGACTGTCGAAACCAGTGGGACTACAGCATCCCCAATTAGGTGTGTTGTGAGTCAGAAGGAAATGGATGGGGATGGGAAGGAAGATGGGCAAGAGAAAAGTTAAAGGTTAGGTAAGAAGTACCTGACTGATCACACTTGATCAGAACACAGCTAACGCCAATTCGGGCAACATGCTCAAACCATCTGAGGGTGTCTTTCATAATCTTACTCATTACGCTTACATCAGCCTAGCATTCTTTGCGAATCTCCACATATCTCACACGATCATGCATGGTTTTACCATAAGTGCGCCTCAGGGATCTCATTTCAACAGCATTCAGCCTGCTTTCATCCTTCCTCTGTCACTTCCATGCCTCACTGCCATACATCAGGGTAGGTACCAGCACTCCACTGTGGACTGCTAGCTTCGCTTCTTTCACGGCATTCAGTCCTCCATTAATGGAGTTACCTGCATTTACCTTTCTTTCAATATCTTCATCAGCCTTCCCATCTCTCGTAAACATACTACCCAGATTTCGATTCCGAATGTTCTTTCGCCAGGGAGATTTATTTATTTATTTAAAGTGTTACATGATACAGTGGTACACAGGGGGTAACAGTACTTTAATAAAAACGAAAATATAATAGTTATACAATATTTAAATAATATACATACTAGGTTTATATAAGAACTGATATAAAAGAATAATATGATGTATGTGTGATAAAGGCTAGTAATAAATATGTGATACAATTATGTGTTAAACCTTAAGGAAGAGAATAGAAAATAACAAAACATTATATTTACGCCGAATAAAAATCCATACTAATATTATAAATGCGAAACTGCTCGAGTTCGTTTATGACGCTTTCACGCATTAACCAATAAAAAGACTTTGAAAATTCATTCACCAATAGAAAGCTAAATTATATGCAAAGGCTGTATATGATGGCAAGCTCTGGCGTTATGAAATTATAAATATTAATATATTATATTTGTTATACGTTTTCTGTCGCTAACAAAGGCGAGTTTTTGCTAACGTCAGAAAAAAATCGTTTTCATGGAAACGATGTTGATATATTTGTGGGCTCTAAGCTGGTAGGTACTCAGCCCCCTGGTCAGCTGCTGCTCCAGAAAATTCAAATATTAGAATATGTTTTGTTTTTTTTGGACAAGCTTCTGTTTTGCAATAAATGTCAGAT
Source organism: Glyphotaelius pellucidus (assembly GCA_936435175.1). Taxonomy (NCBI): domain Eukaryota; kingdom Metazoa; phylum Arthropoda; class Insecta; order Trichoptera; family Limnephilidae; genus Glyphotaelius; species Glyphotaelius pellucidus. Next base: position 21,060,165 of record OW386561.1, on the reverse strand, counting down.
AAGAGTTCCTGCATTAAAAATATAATTTGTAACGATTATAAAGACTGAATAATAAATAGTGTAATTTTTTTATTATATTAACAAACTTCCAAATATTCAATTAAAAATAAACATCCGAAATGTTTGTAAGCGCATAAATTCCGAACGAATGAACAAAATCGGATAATTCTTTTTTTCTGTGAGCTATAGCTTTATGAAATTTAGGAGGCAGGCGAGGTGTTTGAAAACTGAATGTAAGGGAATGAATGTATGGAATGCGGGAGGGGTGGGGGTGGGGAGGAGGGGGGATAATTGATAAGTTCAACCGCTACAGTAATTTCCCGTAATACCATGCGAGCGAAGCCGCGGGGAAAAGCTAGTATGTAAATAAAGGTGACTTGTTAGCAAGTAGAATCGAAGAATCGAGCAAAGTCAAGTAAGTATACCTATTCATACATTCACATTTATTTGCAAATCTAGGAATCATCATCATCATCAGTATATTAATACGTCAGTATATTAATACGTGAAGCTAAAACTTTGTACCCCTTTTTACAAAAATTGCGCGGGCGGAGGAGTATGAAATTTCGCACACTTATAGTTTATATAGAGAAAGAGTGCAGAATGCTAATATATTTTTTTTAAATTATGCATAAAAAGTACATTAAATCGATAAAAAAAATATTACACATTAAATTAATTATGGTCGAATTTCGACCATTGGGCGACCACTAGTTATAAATAGAGCAGTTTAGTATAGAGTTTATTGTTACCTTAAAAGTTAACATTGCTTGATAATGAGATTCCGGCGAAAACAACACTACATTATTTGCTTATTACGAAACGGTCATATTTCTACTACAGACAGCTGTTGGAAAGCTATTTCCGACCAACTCGTACGCAATAATAACAAACAAACACAACACACAAACCTAAATGCAAGCAAACCAACCCATTCATAATATGAACAGCTCCGTCCTGACTACATATTTACAAAGCCTACACCATTTCAGTCACAGTGACAACTGTTTTGTAATAGAGTAGCTTATTGTTCGTGCAAAATCATTTACAAAACCAATACCATTTCAGACGACTAATCCGAAACCTATAGTCTCAACTGGGACAGGCTTCTCTTCCGCAATTCCTACTTTTATATATAACGGATGCGCGGCCCGTTTCATACAATTCTTAATTTTGGATTTGAGGTCAAAATACCCAACCAAACTGAAAAATTACAAAAATAATACTGAAAAATACGTATATATAAATCGATATAGAATGCATCAAATATCTAGTCGGATATGTACTTCTCTGTTTATTTGTGTTTTAATTTTTTTAAAGTAAAACTTCTTTACGCACGCTTGACTTGGGGAGGAAGCTGGTGAAGGCGTGACGAGAGCGTTACAAAAAGTGTGATCGGGTGGGGCGAACGGATGTATATACATACATATAGATGGAGCTAAAGATGTTTTACTTCAGTCGTGTGGTCTAAAGCACCAAGTTTGTGTATTTGGGAAGTATTTTTAAGAGAGATGAGAAGGCTAATAGTGAAAGATGTTAAAAGAAGTGTAAATTCTAAAAGGGTAACTCCATTTGGAGGACTGAACGTGGTTGACGCTAGCAAAAAAAACTATCCAAAGAAGCGAAATTAGCAGTACACAATGGAGTTTTGGGAACTACTCTGATTTATTGCAGAGAGGCATGGAACTGGCAGAGGAAGGATGACAGTGGAGTGAATGCTGTAGAAATGAGATGAAAACAAGATATGATCATGTATGTGAGAAATGTGGAGATCCACAAAGGATGAAAGGCTGATGTAAGCAAAATGAATAAGACTAAGAAAATGAAAGGAACGTTCAGATGGTTTTGGCATGTAGAGCGAATGAACGAAGAAAGAGAGAAATGAAACAAGGAGTGTGTGCCAATACCGAGTTGTTTGGCTTGCGTATTTTTATTTTTTTTTTATTTATCAAAAGTATACAATACAGAATATAGTATATTATATAAAGCATTGTACTCCCAGGAGTTAATAAACTCATTTCGGGAATGATACGCATTACATGAAACATATAGCTGTATGTACTAAATGGACATATGATGGGGACATACACAACATTATTATTTCAGATAGTCATTAATAAGATGATGTTTGAGCATGTTAGTTTGGGTCTTTTTACATTGACTTGCACGTTTGATCTCGTTGGGTAGTTGATTATATTTTGTGTGAGCTATGTATTCTAGGGATCTTAGTCCATATTTTGTTGATTTGATTTTTGGTATATGAAGTTTGTTGTGATTTCTTGTGTTGTGTTGGTGTACGTCGCAATTGTAATAGAGTGTAGTGTTGGAATGTGCCGAGTGTTGAATTACTTGTAATATAGTTTTAGTTATTTCAAAAGTGGGAATGGTATTAAAAGGAAGTATTTGGGTGTTTCTGTAGATGTCTTTGACATGTGTGTCCCAAGGTAGACTGAAAATATTTCGCAGGGCTCTATTTTGGACGACTTGGACTTCTGAAATCATTTTTTTTGTAGCAAATCCCCAGATTCCGGCGAGATATATTAGATGTGAGTGAATCATAGCATGGTAAATCGATTTTAATAGAGAGGGAGGAAGTACCCCGCGAAGTCTATATAAAACACCAGTTATAGGAGTAATTTTGGATAGAACATGTTTAAATTGGTGATTCCATGTGAGTTGTGAATCAATGAAAAGGCCAAGATATTTTGTAACATCAGCCCTTTCAAGGCGGTTATTATCAAGACTTATATTAAGACTTACATTTTTTTTATTTGCAAACAGTATGTAATGTGTTTTTTTTATGTTTAGGCTAAGTTTGTTTAGTCGCAGCCAGTTTGCCAGGCAAGCTATATCCCTTTCCATTTCCTTTTCAAGTTCGTTTAAATCATTATTGTGATAAAGAATCACTGTATCATCTGCATAGAGTTGTATTGTACCCTTAAGACCCCATTTAGCAATATCATTTATATATATTAAAAATAGTAATGGTCCAAGTACGGAGCCCTGAGGCACGCCACATTTTATCGTTCCCATGCTGCTTGTCCCTTTTCCAACAAAGGTCTGACAGTGTCGGTTAGAGAGGTAGCTACACAGTAACTTCAGGGGAGTGCCTACTATGCCTAGGTGTTCTAGCTTCTTTAGTAGTATCCCATGGTCAACCGTATCGAAAGCCTTTTTTAAATCTATAAATAAGCCTGCAGCGTGCTTACCCTGGTCTATATGCTTTTGGAGGGCGTATACAAAATCGAAGGCAGCACATTTTGTGTTAGATTGGTTTCTGAATCCATACTGTTGGGATGCGAGTAAATTGTTTGATAAGAGATATTTAGTGAGCCTAAGCTTAATAACCTTTTCAAAAACTTTAGAGAAGACAGAGAGGATGGATATAGGACGATAATTAGAAGGATTTTTTTTGCAATCATCTTTGTAAATCGGAATTATTTTTGCTATCTTTAGTATCCCTGCTGAGAAACGACGTGATTGTTATTTAGTTAGTTGGTTTATTAATTTTAAAAGGATCCACAATATAATAAAACGTTTAATTGGCACTTTAGAAAATTATAACAATAAAGTGACATCTATCGTGTTTTCATTCAATTAAAATAATTGAATTTCCTACCGTCCCAGCGACCTGGGAATATCGCATTTTCGGAAAGGGGGAGCGGTGAAACTCGTGTCATTTAATTTAATAAAATAATATTCGACCTTCCACACTAACGAACAAATTCTTGTACAAGTAGGTACTATAAAATGTTAGGTTCTTTCGAAGCTCAGCATAGAATCATTTTATTATGTTTGCATCCAACACTGCTTACGAATCATAGATTCAGATGCACTTGTAAAGATTTCAGATGGACTGTAAATAGTAGAAACGAAACGAGGCGAAATGGTGTTTGCTGGAATTGGGTGATAGTATGTGTAGGAAAAAATAAGGTATGCAAGGAAAAAGGATTGAGTAATCACTTCCCAATTTATCTCTGCGAAGGAGCACACTACACAACCACAATATATTTATGCAGTTTCACCGCGATATCTCGAAATAATAATGACCACAACCAAACAAATGAGTACAAAACGATATTAAGTACTTCCGAAAGGTCAAATACCTTTCTCTTAGATAAAAACGAAATTATGCACACGAAAATCACCAACAACTTGCTTCGAAGATAGTTCCAAATCTTCTTCTGTTTTCAAAACAAATGCACTCGAATTTTCACTATTTTTCGTACCATTGTTCCAAATTTCAAATACTCTTCCAGCAAAGAGATGATTAGGAAGAGGTAAAAACTGGATATATGACGTCCCGGTAGGAGCTCAGAATATTATCATCCCAAAACCAAACAATTATCGATTTCCATTTTTAATTTCTATTTTATATTCCCATTGAAGGGATGGGCCGATAGAAGTGTGTTATGGGAGAATTCGTGTGCTGTAATTATGCTCCATTTATTCACACTTTTGGTGAAATCGATCACAAACACTTTCAAAAATCGAAATTCTTTCTTTCAGATAATCAGTTTCACTGGCCTGTTATGTTTGGGGCATAGGAGTCGAAAGGTCTTATGTAAACAGATGACATTAGTTGTTTAGTGCAACAAAAGCCCATCCTATCCCCATAAACTTTGAGCTGGGTTATTTATGAAGGACTAGCGAGTTCCCGGCATGCGTCGCAATGCCACTAATAAAGAAATTGTTTCTCCCTGCGTGTCTTTTCCCATTCGTCCCGTTCCCCTTCCGCCTCCCCTTCCCCCCACGCGTTCCCCTTCCATCTCACCCGCCTTCCCTCTCCCCTCTCCAGCAAACCCCCCTCCCCCATCCCTTCCCCTCTCCAGCATTCAATATATTCAATTCCGGTACATTCAGATTTTCAAATAGCTCGCGTGCCAACTATTGCAATTATTTTACAAATTTTCCTTTTTCATGGATTACAAACATCCATTTTTTTATATTATAAGATCAATCAATCAAATTTGGTACCTACTTATAAAATATAATTTTTTATTAGATTCAAAGTTTTCGATTTTGGTTAGTACCATAGGTGAGTACTTCGATTAAATTCATTAATTTAAAGAATTTATTCAAAAATATGAATTTTGATTTAACAATCGATTGTTTGCAAATTCTCAAATTGTGACATTTTTGACAGTTTTTGAGTTTTTGTAATGCTTAAAAAAACTTTTCAGATGAATCGTAATGTGTTTGTTATAATTCAGAATTTTTCGCGAATGTGGAAAAAATGTATTTTGAAAGTTTCAAACATTTCCCGTGCTTAATATAGCAATAAATAGAAGAAAATGTATATTGATTTTTAAATATGTAGGTTGAAAATTAAACAAAATTGTGAAATTATTTGATTTTTTTAAAAGATAGTAACAATGTTAATTAAAGAAATAAACATATATTTTTTTGATAGAAAATGAAAAGAATTAAAAGTGCCTCATCTTCCGTTTTTTGTAAAGAAAAAATAAATAAAAACATAATTATTTTTATTTTAGACTAATGTTTTACAAACGTTTTTTTCACCTAACTTTTTGTCTTATAAAAATAATTAATGAAAAATTTAAAAGTTTCATAATATTTTTTTCAGGTTGCGGTCGGAACTTTTCGTTTTACAAAGGTGAACAATTTAATTATTCTGTGGTTAACTTTTAGATTTGAATAGGAAGTACGTTCTTTTCTCTTTCTAACACCGTTTATATCATATTGCTCACCATTATAGGAAGGGAGACACAACGATTTCTAAGACCTACACGAGCCGAGCCAAAAGCGAACCCCCTTAGGGGTTAATCCATTATTTATTTACGCCTATTTAGGCTTTTACATATATATATATAACAATATTTACGAAATTATACTTGTAAATAGTGCAGGAAACGACTTTTGAAAACACTTGCACAAAAATAAATATAAAGTAAAAATATCATCGAATTTGATCCACGAAGAAAAAATATAAAAATTCCAAAACAGTTTTTTTTTCTTTCAGCCGACAAAATACTGTTAATTTGTTAGTCAATTTAAATAGCTTTATCAAAATATTCCCCTACTTGATGAGAAAACTGATAAGGTATGCTTATATATTAAAATTGATGTACTGATCAACAACGTCGGAGTATATGTTTCCTGCTGTTGAATCCGTCTCTTGGGAGTGTAATATTGGGACGTTGATGTAGAATTGTCACAATAATATGGTAGGTACTGTCTTGTAACTGACCTGCCTGGAGTATGAAGAGATTACATACAATAAATCAGGGGTATCAAACATTGAATTTACGATTTTATACATACAAACAGGTTAAATCGGAAATGAATCAGATAATAATAGAATTAATTATCTGATTCTACGATCAGATAATTAATAGATATATCGTAGAATCAGATAATAATATAATTAATTATCTGATTCTACGATCAGATAATTAATAGATATACCGTAGAATCAGATAATTAATTCTACGATCAGATAATTCTACGATCAGATAATTCTACGATCAGATAATTCTACGATCAGATAAGCACAACTGCTAACCCTGTACAAATCGCAAGTGCGCCCCACGATTGAATTTGGCAGCCACTTCTGGTCTGGAGCTCCAAAATACTTGAAAAACATCCTCGACTCTGTGCAGAAACGGGCGGTCCGTTTGATAGATTCTCCCACCTTAACGAACGGATTGCAATCTCTAGAGCACAGGCGTCGGGTGGGAATGCTATCCATGTTCTACCGGTATTTCAATGGAAGATGCTCTGAGGAACTAGCGTCTTCCTCCCTCCTACAACATGGGTCTCTTCAAGACCAATGTTCATTCCTTCCTCTCCTCAAAAAGACCCCCCACACAGCATCCCAGATGACTTTTGAAAAGTTATTTTCCTCAGGGCCTCCTGTGTGGAATTAATGTAAAAAAAAAAGATAATTTTATTAAATTTAATGAACAAAGTACGTTATCGTAATTTAGGCATTCTCTTGGAATGCCCATTTTAAAATGTACATATCTTAAAAATTCATTTTGGGTTCTTTCAATCTTATTTTGGATTCTTTCAATTATATTCAATCAAAGTGACCAAATTTTTAAACCATAACACATTTCACATTTCTTCGCAGTGCATACATAGCCTTCTTTCATATCGGTATATATCACACTTCTAGATATCATGTGTTCTGTGAAAAAAAAACAATTTCCGGCTTATGTGGGAAATTACAAATTACTGAGAAAGTACAGCCACTACGTATATAGAATGAATTTCCACTATAAAGTAGAAGGTGCGGGAAAAAAATGAACCATGAACTGAAATATCTTATAGAGATCAATGTAACATCGATGACAGGATACCAAAAATTATGACTATATAGGTGCCCAAGTGGAGGTGACCCAGAGGATTGCAGCCAGACGGGAAGGAGTGAGTGACAGCCAGGAGGCGAATAGCGAAAGACTGCAGCATTTTCTAGAGGACAAATCCCACCCTGAGAAGATTTAAAAATGTATATTTGAGAGTAGGCTCCGTATAAGAGTTCCAAATGCTCCCAAACGTCTGGAGCCAGTGAGACTATCTGGAGCCAATTGGGTTTGTTGTTAGGCTGAATGTAGTGTGGAGGGGAAGGAGATGGGGAAGAGGAAGGTACATTGGAGGTTATCCACCGCCCTATATACCCGCCCTGGTACAATTAACAGATGGTTACTCCTTCAAGGCTCTCGCAAGGACTCTATTTTTTTTAAAGAACGGATCTACATTTAGTTTAGAACGAATGTAGATTAACCTTCAATGTCCCTGCATACAGTGTAAGTAAGCAGTATGCAAGTGCTTACATAATAAACTTGATACAATGGTGAGAGGAAGGTACAGAATCTAATGATTCAGATCTCATTTTGAAAGGCGTGAATGAGTCACCGCCACGGGAACCATTTATTGGATAACCAACACCTTTGCCATAGATCATCCCACGTGGTTCGCCACTTTTGGTGACTTAGCAGGGATGCTCAGGTTCACGGGGTGAAGTCTGTCAGGTCGTGGCGGTGGATGACCTGGACACACTCATACCTTTTTCCTTCCCGAACTCTGAGAAATTCGTCTCCTTCCTTTCCTTAAAAGGATCCTCCAGACATCATCCGCAAATATGATATAAGGGAAAATATTCCCTCAGGCCTCCTGAGTGGACTTAATGTATATAAAAGATCTGATCACCAAACACAGCTAAAGCCATTTCAAACAACATTCGATTCTGAATTATTGTCATTCATCAGGGAGATACCGAAAGTATCTACCACTCTGGAAAGTGCAGCAAATATACTAAATATTATTTTAAATGAATAAATTGTAAAATGACTGAATAATTGTAAAATCAAATAAATTTAAGAAAAATAATTGACATCTTCAACACATCTCTTCCAACATATAAATCCGAACTTTTCATAAGTAAGACAAAACTGACCTTACTTCGGGCACACGGACATGACCACAATGTACTTCTCTTCAGTGACGAAACTCGAGCAACTTCACCCCAAGACCACTTGTACAAATAACTTTTCTTTTATAAGAAACATTTTCAGGTTGCTAACAAATAACCTGACAATATTACAACTCCTCCCACCACCTTTATTCCACTTGGAAGATGTTTTTTGTGCATTGATGGAGAACTTAGCTAGCGGAGGAATTAAACGCTTGGGTAGCAACGCATTTTTCCACTCAACTACTCGTCTATAACTTAGCATTCTACTAGAAGTATCATAAATACATATATGGTAACATTTTCTTAGTAATTTGTAATTTCCCACACAAGTCGGAAATTGGTTTTTTCCAATTTTTACAGCACTTAATCCCGGAAGCGTGATCTATCTTTCCCGATTTAGAAAGAAAATGACTTACATAAGACCTCACCGTTTAAGTTTTTTGACTACAAATCCTAAGGTTGCGGGTTCAAATCAATAAATTGTATCAATTCACATTTAATCTGACAGTATTATTATAAAAAAAGTAGTGTCCGACCGAAACAGGACTTTCTACCGAAACCGAATCTTCGGTATCTGTCTCAGTTTCGACCGAAACTGAAACTATTTTAGATATGTAAAAATTCTTTTGTTTATTCAAATTTGACTTATTTTTTTACACACAGACAGTTAACCCGTGTCAAATGAAATTAAAAAAAAAAAACAGTTATTGAAGTATGTGAATGATTGGTTGTCTGATAAGTCGGTTTACGGACAATAATTTTACGTGATAACGTCATATAATAACGATGGAGTGCAAGAGAGATACCGATGCTTCATAAGCCGAACGCTTGTTCCGCGTTCTCGCTTGTACGCTCGGCTCAGGCGAAACGTGACAATGAGTCATGCTTTTTCGAACATGCACCCGGTGTTCATCGATTTATAAGACGTTATCACGTCAAAAAATCAATTATAATGCAGAAAAACTTGTAATGAAATAGACAAAAATTGATGTTTTCTGGGTTACTAGTAAGAAATTTTAAAAATGTCATCTATCTATCTATATATTAATAGTAAATTATAATATTCAGAATTCGGAATTGAAACGTTGCTTGTAATGGCTTTAGATGTGTTTGGTGACCCGATATGAATATTTAAATTCTTCCCCATCATCTCATTCTCCTCCCCATTCCCTTCCGCGCCACAACACACCCCAATTGGAGATGGCATAGAGCAGTTTTGCTAATTGCGGTATTCACATATAAAAAATTGTTTTTGTTTCAATAATTTCGATATTTGAAAATAATTTATGAATTTCAGCAAGTAAATTAAACCTTACTTCGGGCAAAAAGACACGCCCACAACATACTCAGGCTAGATGTTCCACAGAATTTAACAATTCATCAAATTTCAAAGTTAATTTTATAGTTATATGAAAATTATTTTTAAGTTCAGAGATTGTATCAATATTCTCGCCAGTTATTTCAATAACTGAAATAATAAAAGAACTTGATTAGAACGATTATAGAAGTTGAAAATTAACTTTGAAATTTTGAACAACTCATCCAATTTCAGATTAATTTTCAAGTTTTGTAAATGTTCTATTTAAGTTCTGTTATTATATCATTGAGGGCTGTTTCACAGAAGTTGAATAGAACGTTCACAGAAGACTTTAAAATTAATTTTCAAATTTTATAATAATTCCTCAAAATACTACACTACAAATCCCGCTAAATCAAATTACCCATTACAAGTTTATTTCGTAGAAAATAGTATTATCGATATTATTTCATCTTCCAATGCACCTTTCCGCCCCTTTTATCCCCCACCCTCCCATTGGCTGCTGGTCCTGACGTCATACAACCCCTGCCCTCCCAACCCAACCCTCACCTTTCCCCTCCCCTTCCCCTGTGACCGACATAAGAGAAACCCTCCCCCCGGCCGTAAACTTATGAGAGAGCTTTCCAAATATTTATCGCTTTAGATTTATTACTATTTATTTATTTATTATTCAACGCTTTCAAATATTCAACCACTTAATTTTTTATATTATTATTCTACGTCATATTTTGCGATTGCTGAGGTGAGTTTATTCGAGGAGAGGAAGTAGTAAGTCTGGGTCTTGAAGTAACCGGTCATCATTCCACAACCGAGCTTCGATTCAGAAAACTTCTGTGTTAACCCGCCTCATCCCGAATTTCTACCGACTTCTTACATATCCCCCTTAAACATTTGAAGTTTTTAAGCTCTTAAAAAAATATATGTTATTTTTTAAGATAATATCTGGACGTTCCCCACGTCGAAAAGCAAATTATATGAAATTCCCTTGATAGAAAAAAATCGCAAAGTATGCTCCGAAAATTATCATAAACACGTTCATTTCACTTATTTTAGAAGTTATACGTATGAAAAAATTCAGTGTTTCTTTAAATGCTATTGTAGATGTTCGCTACGAGATTTTTGCTCTATTTTATTTTATTTATTTATTTATTTATTCATACACGCCTTGAAGGCTTTTACAGAATCACATTATTCAAGTTACACATGTTATTCAGGAGTATAATTGTAAGATTGAAGTATATAACATTATAAACTGTACTTTAAGGATACAAACAGGTTTAATATGTACATAGGTATGTAGTTTTTTTTAAAGGAGTCACGTTTTATTATACATTTTCAGAATTTTCGCTTAAATTTTATCGTTCTAAATATTACCGCGCTCTCTCCAACATTCGTAATTACATATCTCTCCATCTTCTTCTTTTTGAGCGGGTATACGGCGCCTTAAATCTGTCACAGGGGATTTAACCAAAATTCAACCGAAGTTCAATTAAACCAAGTTCGGAATTCAACCATATATGTTGTTCTTTTACCTACAGATGATGAACCCTTGTATTTTAAAAAAATATTTATAACAATTAGTTTGAAATAAAGGAAACAAAAATACAATTTTTTGAAACTTCAAAACTTTTATTTTTCAATACAAGTTTTTGTGGACATGGTACAAACCAATCCTCAGCAAGCGATATGTTGGCGTGATCAAGAGCTCTCTTCCATTATAATTGCCTTCCAAGATGTATACCATTCTCTAGGTAATAACAAAACAATTCGTTGCGTTTTTCGCATTTTTCCGGAACAGTTAAAGTTAAAATGATAGTCACACAGTTTGGGAAGGCCTGCCGCACGCCCCAATATAATTTATTCGAGGTTGAGATGTTTATCAAGGATTTAACGCCGGGTTTACGGGCACTTGTGACTAGGAATGGATAGCCGGTAGTGACTACCTGATGCTAGATTCTCGAACAACTTATAAATTATTGCGTTATTATTTCCTCTCCTACGCGCTACGGGTCACTTAACACCGAACAGACGATCTCTAGATTTGTCATGTATACCGACTTGAAAGAGAACAGATGTCGCCAATTTGTATATAAAGATTTTTTGACACCAACACCTCAGACAGGCCAATTCAATCGACTATGTTGCTATTTGCACATGTCGCAAAAAAACAAATCCTGTGTGCAGTTCACGCGCGGTATAAGTGAAACCTTCAGAGTATCAGGAATAGGGTAATTATAGGTTTTATTTATTATAATGTTGTTACCAAGTTTTAAAATTATTTTACATTTTATTCTACGAAGCACAGCACAAAGAGGAGGCCGATAGGCTACGAAGCACAAATATGACGCCCGATTATACTTTCTCATTATCTTGCAGGCTAAATCCTATAGATGTATGTGTTTGTCTCTTTTTAGTGTCGTTCGTTTCCGTTTCATCAAGTTTCAAATCACAACTGTGCTAAAGAGGTTTTTACTTCAAAATCTCTTTTTTACATTAGTACCACGCTGAAAGCTCTGAGGAAAATAATTTCCCTCAGAACTTAAATCATGACATAAGGATGCTATACTCGTATGAAGTAGAGATATGTAAGTTCTGCATTGTGCCGGAGGCCTCCGGGACATGCTTTCTTTTAAAAGTACTTGAGTTCTAGGAGCAGGTCCCGGGTTCGAGTTCTTGGTTACGGACTTGGTTACTGGGTGCTGTTGCGTCTACCGGGATGCACGGGTTCGGCCGGAGCCGAACCTCGGAGTCGAAACACGCAAAAGAACTCGAATCCGGGACCTGCTCCCGACTCGCGAGTGGCTCGGACCGCGAACACGTGGACGGCGGTGGAAGCATTTGGGTTCCGGCTCTGGGTTCCGGATTTGGGCGCGAGTCTTGGGGGCCTACTATCTTTCGGTTTCACAAACCAGCACGTTTGTGATTTAACCTTCACTAGCGGGTGCTGTCAAATAAGCGGACACGGTCTATAATTACTGAAATATCTCTGTAAATATACTAAAAATAGAACTCATATTTTAGGTACTCCTCCGCAATACATTTATGTATTGGATTAAACAATTACAACATACAAATATTTATCGAGTGTACGGCACCAAGTTTTTAGCACGATAGGAGGAGGGTTAATACGCGTTTGTGACGTAGCTAAACCTGCCGTACGGACGTTGTGGAAGATGGAGAGTAGGCCCCCTGGACCGGGTTCTCTGGGAAAAAGGGGTAGGAGTAGAACGAAGAACCCGACTTCAAAAGCCCACTCTAGCTGAACTTGCACGTCGCTAATGTGTAGGTTAGCTACACGAAGAGTATTTTTAAGGAGAGGAAGAAGACGAAGATCTGGGAAGGAAAAAGTTATTAGGGGTAGGTAGAGATCTGAGGGTCAATATGTCCAGGAGTAATGGACGTATGAATCCATCCCTCCCACTGTTGTACACGCCAAACTTTAATGCCGGCCTGAACATTGTACGATGCGTTCTCGCGCCGTTACTGACTTTACAATGAACGTAAGCGAAAAAGAAAGATACTTAAAAACAAACATGCGAAAGAGAAAGGCGGAGGGGAGGCATGTCACTTTTTTTACTTTAAACTCGCATATTGCGAAGATTTCTGTATCAACGTTGTGCCAAAATTAAAGTACAAATACAAATCGATGGGTCGAGAGCTGGCCGAAGAAGTCAAAAGTCTTATTATTAAACCAGTCTCACTCGATCCGGCCCGCCTCACAGCAGGCGGGCAGACTCGAACAAACCTTAGACTCTCCTAACCTAACAAACGGATTGCAATCTTTAGAGCACAGGCGCCAGGTGGGAATGCTGTCCTTGTTCTACAGATATTACAATGGAAGATGCTCCGACGAACTAGCGTCATTGATCCCCTCGGCACCGGTGCGTAGTCGGGAAACACGCCAAACGCGCGCTCAACATTTGTACACGATTGACATTAGTCACATGAGAACGGGTCGTTTCTACGACTCGTTCTTGAGTTCAACAGCTCGGCTGTGAAACGATTTGCCGGCCTCTGTGTTTCCTCCCTCCTACAACATGGGTCTCTTCAAGACCCATGTTCACTCTTTCCTCTCCTCAAAAACACCCTCCACACAGCATCTTCAAAGATGACATAGGCCCTGAGGGAAATTATTTTCCTCAGAGCCTCCTGTGTGGAGTTAATGTAAAAAAAAAAAAAAAAACCTCACCTCATGAACCTGGGCACCTACTAGATCACTAAACGTAGAGAAACATTTGGGTTGACCTACGGCAGAGGTGTTGCTTATCCAATAAACGGTTCCTGGGCGGCAGCACCCTCCTCCCAAATTAATCCAAATGATTATTATATTTTTATTATCATCATCATCTGAGCTATTCATCATACCAGGATTTGATTAAACTGACGAGCAGAAAATCAGTGCGGGAGATTAGACTGTTGGTTATGCACGCTGATTACTGATTACAGATTACTTATTATTGATTACTGATGGCTGATTACTGTTATCAATAGAGCATCAGCCTTATCCCTGATAGAGATGGTCGATTTCCTGTCCCGGTGACTTTGTTGTCACTGGATCAATCATATTAAACTATCCGAGGACCCGGTTTCATTTGGAATATTTTTTATCGTTTGTGAAACTTTTGAAATGTGCCTGTGTTGGAATAGGAAGATACTAAAATCGGTAGTCTGTGGTTAGTTAAGTGGAACGTTTGCTCGGCAATTTTCGGCCCGTTTCATACAAATCTTAAATTTGGATTTGAGATCAAAATACCCAACGAAACCGAAAAATTATTTTTGTAATCAAAAAGGTATAGCAAATATCTAGTACGGATGTGAGCTACTTTATTTATTTTTGCTTTAAATTTTAAGATATAGGCCGTGTAAGATTTTAGTGCTTCGTGATTTTAGAGGCAACTTCGGCAATTATTTGTGAAAAACAATGAAAAAATAATTTTACTATGTTTATCATAGAAATATAGTGAAATAAATAATAAAAAATAAAAATTAAGACAAAAAATCATTTTGATAGGTGTAAATTTAAATTTTTCGTTTACTCACAAATAACTGCCAAAGTTGCCTTTAAAATCATGAAACACTAAAATCTTTAATGGCCTATATATCATAATTTAAAGCAAATATAAATAAAGTAGCTCACATCCGTACTAGATATTTGATATACCTTTTGATAACAAAAATTATTTTTCAGTTTGGTTGGGTATATTGATCTCAAATCCAAATTTAAGATTTGTATGAAACTGGTCGAAATGGGCCGCGCAAAAGTTCCTCTTAGGTGTGTATGTATATTTTAAAAATATCTTTACGAAATGGCACCATGTATGTGGTTGGAGGTGGTGGGGAGGGAAAGAAGATGACGAGCAAGAAGAAGGTGGGGAAGTAATGAGCCGTTATTAAGAAACCTCGCGCACAACATCATAAGTAAAAAACCACGCGTAAACTTCGGGAACCGGTCCCAAAAGTAACTGGATAAAGAACCAGTTCCATACAGCGGAGACAGCCCCTACACTATCTGGCATCAGGCCACCAGTTATAGTCCAGTGCCTACAAGTTTAGCTGATAGCGGAATAATGCCTTGTTACTGATAATCCTTTATCCCACCCTGTACCTGCCTGTTGCTGGCAGAGCCGAGAAGTACCATATGATCAGATAAAACTAGCTAACCATCCGCTGTTTCTCCGCAGGGTCAGCAGATAGAGCCGACCGCCACACAACAACACTGTCTCGGCTACGTTCCTTTCTTCATTTTCACTCAAACATCGTCTCATACTTACCTACTTTTGACGGTTCCATGAGAGTCGATTTTTTTCATTTTCTAGATTCTTATATTTTTATTTTTTTTAGAGTATATGAGCTACATGAGCTCCACACAGGAGACCCTGAGGAAAATAATTTCCATCAAGACCTATGATATCTTTGGGGATGCTGTGTGGAGGGTTTTTTAAGGAAAGCAGCATTCTGGGAAGGAAAAGGATACAAGGTGTAAGGGGTGGGTAGGAATCTGGGGTTCAGTGTGTTCTGGTTATCCACCTTCAAGACCTAGACAAACCTCACCCCATGAACCCGTATGCCTTGAAGGGTTTTTTTAAGGAAATGAGAGTTCTGGGAAGGAAAGGGGTACAAGGTATAAGGGGTGGTAGGAATCTGGGGTTCAGTGTGTCCTGGTCATCCACCTTCAAGACCTAGACAAACCTCACCCCATGAACCCATATGCCTTGAAGAGGTGAATCATTTAAATTTACTGAATTTAAAACTACTGTTCTTTATACAAATAGAACAGCGTCATTTGTGCCTCGCAATTTTTACCTCAGGTGGGTATTTAAAATATTACCTGGCTATTATAGACTTAGAGGTCTTGTATTTCATCGATAGGGAAAAATTGTTATCTAAAAACCCTGCTAAAATTGCATGTTTTTCCCAGCATCAACAATAATCTTCATCGTCAGGACTAGCAGCCGACGGCTGTATATACATACGTGTCTGTTTGTGTTATGTTGGGAGTGGGAGGGAGGCGGTCGTGTCCTTTTATTTGGAGTTCTTCCGCATTTGCCTTCGGGAATAAGGAAACCATGAAAAACCTTATCCGGAAGATTTGGCCGGCAGTCGACATGAAATTATGCGACCTTCAGTGATATCAGTGTATGGTATCCTGCATTGTGTGGTGTGGGGTGTGTTTCTGTTTTTATGTTAAAACATACTTTATGGGAATATAAGGAATAAACATACATATACTCGTAAATATATGACAGTCGATCCCCGATTGTTCGCCCCCGACTTATATGCGACATGAAATCGTCTTAGGGAAAATACGGTATACTTACTTGCACGAAATATAATTAAGTGTCACCGAACGGGTGTGCAGGGAGGATGTACCTCCGAATCATCATTACATAGTATAAAATTAAGTCGCTTCCGCTGTCTGTACGCTTAGACCTTTTAAATTACGCAACGGATTTTCATGCGGTTTTCACGAATAGATAGAGTGATTTAAGAGGAAGGTTTTTTATGTATAATACATGCAGAGAGTAGAGCATACATGTATAATACATAGAGAAAAGCCGAGAAATTCCATGATTCAATTCAGGCAGCGGGCAGCGGGCTGGCAAGTGTGGATTTGATTAGTATGCAAATTAACAGATGGCGTTGGTTATAAAGGTTGGGTAATGGCGTTGTGTTTCGTTAGCCACAACAACGTGTAATCGGGTCTGCTAGTAAAGTATAAAACATTTTCTTTTAAATGCATCAAATATCTTGTCTATATACTGTAATAGCTGAAGTACCCGGCGATGCCCGGGCTTTACATAGAGTTTTCGAAATCAAAGACAGTGACCTTCCTCTTATTTTGAAGCTCACGTGTGCAAAATTTCACTAACGTCGGCATAAAACTATAGATTTGCATGCAAATCAAATCCACACCGCCCGCTTGCCAGCCCGCTCGTGCACCACTTACAGACATTATCCTTTATATATTATATATTTCAACAAATTTACACAAAACCTTGACAAATTACATACTAAAACCTTCCTCATGAATAACTTTATTTATTGGTGAAAACCGCATGAAAATCTGTTCAGTAGTTTTTGAGTTTATCGCGAACAGACAGACAGGCAGACGCGGCGGAGGATTTTTTTTATAAAATGTAGGGATATACCAGCGTATAAGAGATCGTCCAGTAGATTAATCAGACATCTCCGAAAAATCGGAATTTAAGTTGAGTATGCAGTTATATGTAAAAGTGTACCCTCTATCTTGTACAATATTCAGATTACTCATAAACACTACCAAATCAGTGGAAGATACTTTCAGTATCGCCCTGGTGTAAGACCGCAATTCAAAAATGAAACGTTGCTTGAAATGGCTTTAGCCGTGTTTGGTGACCAGATCTGAAGAGCCAGGTACTTCCCCACCTTTCTCTTCCCCATCTCCCCTTCCCCTCCCCTCTAATTTTAGCCTCACAACATACTCCAATTGGGATGCCGTAGTCTCACTGGCTCCAGACGAGAGCATTTGGGACTCTTGTGCGGTATTCATATAAAAATAAAAAAAATCAATTATAATGCAGAAAAATTAGCAGTGAAATAAACAAAAAATTGACGTTTGGATTGCTAGTAGGATATATATAAAAGTGTCATAGGCGGTCCGCCTCCCGGTGTTATTTTATATGTAAAACACGTACATGTGTAAATAATATTTGATTTATCGGTCAAAAAACAAAAGTAAGTACAAAAAAACCGACACTGTAAATAAATTCGTAATATATTTTTTATTTATTTTTAAAAGAAAGACAAACATTCCCGGGTTATGAATAACCCAACAATATTTAAAAATCTCCTACTACCACAACAGAAAGCGGAAAATTTTGTTGTGTCGTGATGAAGGACTTAGCCAGCCGAGGAATGGAACACGGGACGCCTGGTTGGGACCCAAACGCGATGTCATCTCAGCCACTGACCGGTCGACCATCACGCAATTTGTTTTTTTTTGCTTAGTATTCTCGACAACACTGTTATTGTATTTCTGTAATTTATTACGTCAATCGTGCGACCATTTGAATCCATAATGCATTTTATCTCTGTTGTCGGGGGAAAGGTTACTAACAAATGCATCAAATACACGCCACTAAAACATTAATATTATTCGTTTGATCGAATAGTTCGAATAGCAAAACTTGAATTTATGTGTATAGAAAATTCGTAAACTCAAAAATGAAAAATGTCCAACTATCTCGCAAAATATTATATTAATTTATCCCAACTATTTTAATTTGTATTTTTTAGCTTTTACAAAAAGTTTTGTATTACAAATATTTTGTAGTAGGTACTATAAGAGGTTTTTATTTTTATTTTTTTGGAAAAACAACAGTTACAATAATTTATAATCTATACTAATATTATAAAGAGGAAAGATTTGATTGTTTGTTTGCATTGAATAGGCTCCGAAACTACTGGACCGATTTTAAAAATTCTTTCACCAATAGAAAGCTACATTATCAGCGAGTAACAAAGGCTGTATATAATGGTAAGCTCTGGCGTTATGAAATTTGTATAAATTAAAATGTGTATTTCATATATGTTTGCAGGAGGGAGGAAAGGTAAGGGGGAGGTGGGGTTCTTGGAGAGGGAAGAGACGAGGGAGGGGGAAGGCGGGGAAGGTGGAAGGGAGCGGGGACGCACGGGAAATGATAAGGAGAGTCAATTTATTTCATTGAATGGCATGCCGTGAACCAGCTAGTGTATGATAAAACATGTGTAAGTTATTTAACCAATAATGGGTTTAAACTGGTGAATATTAACTATTTAGTAAATATAGAATAGTTACATAAAAGAGGTACGGATGGGATGGTGATGGTGATGCAATTGTACCATTTACGGTTTTCCACATGAGTTTTATATGTAAGTGAAGTGATTTAAGAGATGATAGTGAAAAATTACATCACAAGAAACAAGTTATTTAGGTGGGAAACGAGAAGGGGATGGATGGGGGGTAGAATGGGGGGTAGAATGGGGGGTAGAATGGGGGGATCGGTTTATTTAAGTTACAATAATACAAATATGCACAATAAAAAGTTTTTTAAAAGACAAATAAAAATAATATTATAATAAATACCTATAATACTTATAAATATTTGTATTTGTACCTACAAAAGACTTTGTATTGATACGGATATTTTGTATTACTACCTACAAAAGGTTTTGTATTGGTTCAAAATATTCTGTAGTACTACAAAAGATTTTGTATTAATAGTTACAAATATTTTGTAGCACTACAAAAGAATTTGAATTAATACAAAATATTCTGTAGTACTGCAAAAGGTTTTGTATTAATACAAATATTTGGTAGCACTACAAAAGGATTTGAATTAATACAAAATATTCTGTAGTACTGCAAAAGGTTTTGTATTAATACAAATATTTGGTAGCACTACAAATCGTTTGTATTAATACAAATATTTGGTAGTACTGCAAAAGATTTTGTATTAATACAAATATTTGGTAGTAATACAATTAATACAAATATTTGGTAGTACTACAAATGGTATTAATACAAATGTTTGGTAGTACTGCAAAAGATTTTGTATTAATACAAATATTTGGTAGTAATACAATTAATACAAATATTTGGTAGTACTACAAATGGTATTATTACAAATGTTTGGTAGTACTGCAAAAGATTTTGTATTTATACTAATATTTTATTTTATTACAAAAATATTTTTTCATATTGTCTCCACACAGGAGGTCCTGGGGAAAACATCCCTTAGAACCTACGTCATCTTTGGGGATGCTGTGTGGAGGGACTTTTAAGAGAAATGAAGGAGAGGAAGTTCTGTGAACGAAAAAGGTATGAGGGGTGGGTAGAAATCTGGGGGTGAAAGTGTTCAGAAGTGACAAATGTATGAATCCATCCCTCCCACTGCGGAGGGGTCTAAATGTCTCACTCAACAAGTCTCTCCCGATCCGGCCAGCCACGCAATAGGTGGGCAAAAACCTAGACAAACCTAGACACCGCCAAGACCTAGGTAAACCTCATCGTGAACCCGGGCACCCATACAAAGTCACCAAACGTAGCGAACCACTTGGGGTAAATTGTGACGTATTACTACAAATAATGTTTTGAGGTGGTGACCGGTGACATACTACATTATTATTACCATATTTCGTGTATGTGACATTAGGACGAAAGTATTCTGATTAAAAGCTCTATTTAGGTTCTTTTCCATCTCACACCTCACAATTCACACTACACAAGTCCCATCTCAAGTGAGGAGAGCTCACTTGAGATGCGACGCCTCAACATTTCAGTATTTGAGTACCTCATACAAACTCATTCTGAAATCGTGTCCTACCCAACACTACACTGAACGTTGATGTATCTTATAATTCTTTCAGTACCTACTCAAATTTGGGAGGCGGGAATGGGTACCGCCGCCCGGGGAACCTTTATTGGATAACCAACACCTCTGCCATAGGTCACCCCAAGTGGTTCGCTACGTTTGGTGATTTAGCAGGGGTGCCCGGGATCGTGGGGTGAGGTTAATCTAGATCTTGGAGGCGGGTGACCAGGACACACTGAACCCCGGATTCCTACCCACCCCTTAAACCCTTTTCCTTCCCTTCTCCCATTTTCCTTTAAAAAAAACCTCCACACAGCATCCCCAAAGATGACATAGGCCCTGAGGGAAATTATTTTTTTCAGGGCCTCCTGTGTGGAGCTCATGTAAAAAAATATATAAATGACTATTAGTAAGACCTGTGCAACACACAGCTATAAAAGATAATGTGATTTGAGTTTATTCGGCATATCGCTCGCCATACATCCCCAGTAAATAAATAATAAATTAATAAATAAGAATATATATCACATCTTTTATAGCTGTGGGCACAGGTCTAAAAATCTGATTAGGGGCCATCCATAAATTATGTCACACGAAATTCATGATTTTTTGACCCCTCCCGTCCCTGTCACACATCGTCACATTTGTGAGATCCCCTCCCCCCTAGCGTGACGTCACATATTTTGCAATTTTATATCTAAAAGTAATCAAAATTCAGATTTTTACATGTGACGTCCCCCCCCTCCCTGAAGCTGTGACGTAATTTATGAATGGCCCCATATCGGGCTTCCCGACATTCCCAAATACTTGATTACTCTGATTATCTCCATTTGTCCTTTCCCTTCCAATATTCCTGACTATTTAGGTTGACACAGACTCACTGGCTCCGGGCACCAGGAATTCTGTGTGGTCATCACAATGTTAAAATGCAGTTCATAGCTTGACGATTTAAATGTAAATACGATTAAAATTGAATCACAGATGCAACAATAGGGGCGGATCTACGGTATACAGCGCCCAGTCCCTAGCACGAACGCTTGTCTTTGGAAAAACATTCCGAGTACCAAATCGTCTCACGAGGCTTCCAGAGCTATTGTTTGTTTATCTGTCAAAAACTAACTATTTCATTAACTCCCCAATCCAAAGAATATATGTATAGGCTTGGAAATGAATTCAGTTCCGCTGATATTTTTTATTCCTTACCAAAATTTATATCAGAAATTTCTAAAGTTTACTAAGTTTTCCACAAAAAAAAATTACGAAAGACTGTTCTTTTATCTCGTAAAGTTTTTTTTTGATTTATAGAAAATATGTTTATTTTTAGTACAATAAAGTTTAACCGTAGGCGGAGGTCGGATTTGTTAAACTTTCAAATAAAATTTTGTATTATACAACATACATTTCAAATCATACAATCAATAAATTATTTGGGAAAGCTGCTTTTCAGAATTTTAATTTTAGTTCAAATAAAATCATAAAAAAAGATCCGCGCCCTTGTTTTGTGACGAAAATGCTTCAGTTTGTCTATTTATTTACGGTCTTAACATATATATTTTTTTAAATTACATTCTAATTCTGCTTACAGTTATTGAAAAATTATAAATACTTATGATCAAAAAGTACATAATTTTAATTATTTTATCGTCACGAGTTTGAGCATTTTTGAATCAAAGCAAATTTGGAATGAAATAAAACCGATATTGAGTTATTATGTTAAAATGCCGGTATGGAGAATAATTAATCTTTCTCGTCGGAACCGCACTGTACCGTTGCAAGGGAATGTTCGCAAGATCATCGTTCGGGGAAATTTAAATTCTCGGTCGCTGTCATACAAGTATCTACGGAAATATAACAGAGATGACTTTGAAAATCATTTTTGTTGTAGAAATGATCCAAAAGAAATGGTTCTGCATTCAAAGGTCTTTTAGAAAAAAATATCAGAATATTGTCCAACTGAGATATTGCCGCCCGGTTACTCGTTACGTATGCGCCCGTAGTAGATCCGGCACTGGTGGGCAAAGCTATTAATATGGTAATATGGGATGCTGGTATTAAACAATGGTAAACTAACCAATAGGTTCTAACAATCCATATAATAATCATGCTAATTGACTGAGCGTTTTGCATTTCGTCTGTCTGTTAATTTGTTTGTATGTTCCGTTTCCGTTTCAAGATTGTGGCTGTTTTGATGGTGGCTAAAGAAGGAGGTAGCGAAACACGGCATAACACACCAAAAATAAATAACAAAAAAATCGTATAATTAATTATTTTAAATTTATTTTTAAATGTTACATAAAGGGATATAATTAAGTAGTTGGGTATTTAAGTACCTAATTACAAATCTTATCGGATTCGGTATCGAGTTATAAAGTTCACCGCACAACAACTTTTTTTCGAGGCGCCTCCGGAGATTCGCTCTCACGGACTTATTTATTGATATTTTTAATTGAAAATTTTTTCAGAGATATTTCAGATGTTAAACTGTAACGTGTATATGAAATAAATAAACCAAGATTATACTTATATCTCAAAAACAAATCATGAAAATATGCCTTCTTTTCACCTATGAAACCTTAAACCTATGAAACCCTAAGAGTAACGTATGCGCGGCGCGTTTCGGCCAGTTTCATACAAATCTTAAATTTGGATTTAAGTTCAAAATACCCAACCAAACTGAAAAAATATTTTCAGTTAGTTCCGTTTCTAGCTTCTAAAATCTGCTGCATCCACTTTCCACATTCAAGTAAGCCTTACTTTGACCGTGACCCCCTAGCACGGTCGATCGAACAGGTTTGTATCGATAACTTTCGGTAACTCCTCATCGTTCCCTAGCATGGCTGCTGATCGCCAACGAATAAATAACAGTTCACAATGACTACGTGCTCTTAAAGTATTCGACATCCACTGTTGTTTGTAATTAGCGATCTGCAGTTGTCGTAGAGAACGATGAGAATTTACCGAAAGTTATTGTTACAATCCTTATCGATAGACCGTGCTAGGGGCTCAGATGGCTAACTTTAACTAAGCTTTTCAATATTATGGTAACTACCTGCCTGAAGCAACTTTGAAAAAGAATTGTCCTTGAGATAGAGGCGTTTCTTTGGACAATTTGTGTAATTCCTTATTTGATATTAAAAGAAAATAAATATATGGTATACAATAATTAAGAAGGGTACATGTGTAGTAACTATTTACATTTATATTCACTAATAAAGAAATTGTTTCTCCCTGTGTGTCTTTTCCTATTCGTCCCGTTCCCCTTCCACCTCTCTCCCCCTACCATGCCCCCTTCCTCTCCGTTCCCCCTCCACCTTCCCCGTCTTCCCTCTCCCCTCTCCCACGAACCCCCTTCTGCGATCCCCTCCGCTCTCCCGCATTCAATATATTCAGTCCCGGTACATTCAGATTTTCAAACAGCTCGCAATTGCAATTTTTTTTCACAAATTTTCATTTTTCATATATTACGAACATTCATTTTTGTATATTATAAGAAAAATAAATCAAATTTGCTACCTTACAAAGGTACCTATATAAAATAAATATAATTTTTTATTAGATTCAAAGCATTCGATTTTGGTTAGTACCATAGGTGAGTACTTCGATTAAATTCATTAATTTACAAAGTTTATTCGAAAATTGAATTTTTATTTAACAAAATGTAATTCTCAAATTTTGACATCTTTGACAGTTTCGCAAGAGTTTTTGAAATGATTAAAACAACTTTTCAGATGTATTGTCATGTGGTTGTAATAATCCAGAAACCTTCGCGAAGATGGAAAGAACGTTTTGAAAATTTCAAACATTTCCTATGCTTAAAATATAGCAATGCATAGACAACTCACACACATAAAAACATACATTGATTTTGATATATTATATACTTACGAAGAGAAAACTAGAATCATACTGTCAATTGTCAATATCATATTGTCAATCAATCATTGAATACGGAATAATCGCATGGGGAGGTGCAACACTATCAGCTATAGATTCATTATCGAAGGCACAAAAATTAATTATCAAAGTTATTCTTAAAGTTCCCATAATAACAAGTACTGCAGATATATTCAACAAATTCCATGAATTAGATATTCGACAAATTTACACAAAAACTATCTTCTCATCTGTTTAAAAATAAAACACACACATTTTATGAAAATACCCAAAATATTGTAAACACGCGGCACAAAACCAAAGAACTAATACAAACACCTAAAACAAACACAGCATTTGGTCAAAGAAATTTCAAATCTTTGCGTCTAAAATATACAATAACCTACCTGACAAAACAAGACAATCGAATAATTTTAACACATACAAAATCCTGATCAAACAATGGATCATCGAAAAAGGTCGCGCAATAATTAATCATCTCACCCAAATATAATCCTGTATGTCATTATTGTTACCAATACACACCAACCTAAAAATTGTTTGTCAAATATTTTAACTTTACTGTAAAATGTACCCTATTAATACCTACAAAATATTTGTAAAATAGTCTGTCTCGACACAGGATCCCCTAGTGAGACAGGCAAAGACAAAAAATATATGTAAAAAAAAATTATATAGATGTACATTATAAATGAATAAATACTTTTTGAAAGCGAAGGCAGTTTGTTACAATGTCTTCTTGATTTACTTTTTTACAGATTCTTAGCAATATTTGTAATAAAAAATGTAAAGGAAATTTTGGTCTCCGACGATATTTTTTTTTCAAGTTAAAACATAATAAATCAGGACAGTTACGGATGGGATGAAGGGTTGGGCGGTTACTCGGCTGCGCGACCGGTGACGATACGTGGAAGAATTTTTTTTCCGTTGAGTTTTGAAGAAAAAAAAATTATTCAACCCAGTACCTCTATCTAACCGGGTTAAAACCCTGATCACTGATATATTGAGATCCTCAGTTGCGACCGTAAGTTTTTTTTTTTATGTGTTTTGTTCTGTTCATGTTTAATTTAGATTTATTGATGTTATCTTATTCTTCAAATTAATTGTTAATATTATTTCAGTAATATTGCTAGATTTTTCCTGAAAAACATTATTATTTAAAAATTTGTGTTTTTACTAGTGTCCGACCGAAACAGGACTTTCTACCGAAGCCGAAACCAAATCTTCGGTATCTGTCTCAGTTTCGGCCGAAACCGAAACCGAAACTTTTTTAGACATGTTAAAAATCTATTGTTAACTGAAATTTGGCTTATTATTTACACTTATACAGACAGTTAACACGCGTTAAATGAAATAAAAAAAAAAAAACAATAATTGAAATAGGTGAAAAAATATGTGTTTTTTTATAGCAATATAAAAAAAATAACAAACATGCTAACTACTTCTTTGGACAAAAATGTGTCAATAATCAACACTTACATTATAAACGAAGGACCTTATTAATTTAGTACTTTAACCGGCCGGCGAACTTAACTGATGAAGGCGGGTGACAACTCACCCGAAGTCAGCCGAACGACGCGCGATAATTCACAAACGCAGAGTTGCGGTGCGGCCGAAGGTTCGGCAGATTTTCTGCCGAAACCGAAACTGATGCCGAAACTAGATTTTTTTGCCGAAACTTGGCGAAACCGAAACCGAAACCGAAACCGAACCTTCGGTCGGTCACTACTTTTTACCTATTTTTTGTCAAAAAACTGCATTTGGATGTTATCCAACATTCAATTGTGATTTTTCTCGAGTTCAACAGCTCGGCTATCGAATGATTTTCCGGCCTCTGTGTTTCCTCCCTCCTACACCACACTATCCCCAAAGATTATTCCTGAGGGAAATTATTTTTCTTCAGGGCATCTTACGAGGAGTTAATGTAAAAAAGGGGAGCTTAGATGTTTTGGACGACATGTAGAGCGGATAAATTGATCGTCCAGTTGATTAGTCAGACATCTCCGAAAAATCGTAATTTGAGTTGAGTTTGCAGTTATATGTAAAAACGTACCCTCTATCTGGTACAATACTCAGATTACTCATAAACACCACCAAATCAATTATAATGCAAAAAAATTGTACAAAATTTTACAAAATATTGATATATTCTGGGTCACTAGTAGAATATTTCAAGATGTCATATTAATGTACAGGACTGTTACGCCTCCCGGTGTTATTTTATAGCATATTTAATATGTGTAACAGAGGCACAAGTTAATAATATTTGATTTATGGCGATTTTATTTGGAGATGTCTGACTAACCAACTAGACGATCGAAATGTAGAAATGAAGGTAGAAGAAGCTGGGGATGTCCGAGGAAGACAGGACACGATCAAGCAAGAGTCGAAATAATGAGTGTGTGTGCAGAGACTGTAAGGCGTGTGGCGGTCCATCCTCTCTGCCTAGGAAACTGATGGTTGGTATGAGGGAGCGTGGCTCTACCCTACCGACTTTCTCTCGAGCATGCTCGATATGAACCATCTACGGGTCAGAAGGGATGTGCTCATTGTAACCCATTTCTTCAGACTGATTCGTTGACGGTTCGAAAACTCGACTACCTATAATGGAGAGCATTAGTTTCTATGTTTCTATGGTTATCTCCGTCACCGACAGCATACACTGTTTTATCTCCCGGCTTGCAGAACTAACTTGCCAATGGTCATGCCAATCAGGAGATGTGTCTTGTTGTTAAATAGAATCACTTCGAATAAAGCACAATTTAGACTGCAAGCTTTGTTGCTGTTACTTTTGTTCTCTTGTCTTAAATGTGTTCTCTCTTTTAGAAACGCTTTTAAATGTTAAATAAATCATTGAATTGAATAAGATGGTTACTAAACGTTAGTTGGTTTATATCTATTGAATAGATAGGGATGGAATGTAGTTATTAAAGTGATGGGTAGGTACTGTAGGTAGATACTCACTCTTCAGACCTCTGCGACGCGTTGTCTTTATCTTTGTGGGCCTGCCCCGAACTGCACGAGTTGCCCATGCTTGCTGTTTCAGCTCCGACGCATCATCTGTAGACAGCCCTCGATCCCGCACCACTTCCCCTAATACAATAACACAATAACAAACAATACAATACACAATACACTCCGAGCGTTCGACAACAGTCGAGACTTGCCAACTGCGCGTAGGGACCTAATGCGATCTTGTTGTAATTTGTAATAGATTCCTCGCTCTGTACCTACGTACAATTGTTACACACTGTAACAAAAACACAATACACCGGTCGCTGAAGAAACGACAAAACTGTCAACACAGCTGAATTATCAAATCACCATTTATAATATTATTATTCTCACAGATTATTTTTAGGAGTATAATGTATTAATGTAACACACTGTTATTCAAATTCAAATCACAGAGACACTCGCTCTTCGGAAGCGAGACGCGATCGGTGATCCCCACTAAATATAGCCCTTATGTTTAAAGGTTAAATTAAAGTAAAGGTACAAATTGAATAATGAAAACACGAAGAAAAGCGTTTGCGCTTTGCGCGGGCGAGATCACTTTGCTTTACTGTCGCCCGCCTCTGCGGCGGCGGGGTTTTGATTTATGCGCTGGCCATTATCGCGCGCTCGGGAAGAATTTAAACTATTTTCGAGCGTGTGTTTTCCACACAAGTGTCCTCTGGTCTAATTTTACACGCTACATCCTATGCCTGCCTGCTGGGCGCGCTCGGACCGGCGGCTGACGGCGACGGCTGAACGCAAATAATCGATGCGACCGCGAGCGACGACTGGCGTGGCTACTAGCGGCGACTAGCGGCGGCGAATCCGAGCTCTCTCTTCCCACTTCCCATCGCGCCCGCCGAGCGACACGACTGCGCCGGGGATGCGATGCCCGAAAAACGCTAATTCCCCACTAATTCCCCACAATCAAATGCGATAAATTAAACATTTTCACAAGGATTAGCTCCAAAATTTCCCCTCAAATTCCCTACAAAACCCCGAGAGTACTAACTAACATTGAGACCCCCACACGACCCGCCTTGGACATTGTAACAAGTTAGTATACCTAATAAGTATACTCGTGGGAGATCCCATTTTAAGCCGAATTTCCATTAGTTGCATGAACATTCCAAATAATTGCATAAAAGTTGATGTTAATTTGCTCAAATTTATTGTCGTGCAATCTTCAAAATCAAAGCAACTCTCAATTTGGGAGGAGGGAATGGGTACCGCCGCCCCGGGAACCTTTATTGGATAACCAATACCTCTGCCATAGGTCACCCCAAGTGGTTCGCTACGTTTGGTGGTTTAGCAGGGGTGCCCGTGTTCATGGGGTGAGGTTTGTCTAGGTCTTAGAGGCGGATGACCAGGACACGCTGAACCCCAAATTCCTACCCACCCCTTAAACCCTTTACCTTCCCAGAACTCTCCTCTCCTTCCCTTCCTTAAAAAAAGCCCTCCATACAGCATCCCCAAAGATGACATAGGCTCTGAGGGAAATTATTTTCCTCGGGGCCTCTTGTGTGGAGTTCATGTAAAAAAAAATTGGTTGTCTGTAAAGTTGGTTTACGGACGATAATTTTACGTGATAACGTCATATAATAACGATGGAGTGGAAGAGAGATAGATACGTCACAAACCGAACGCTTAGGCCGATCGTGCCTCTCTATCGCTTGTTCGCACGCTCGGCTCAGGCGGAACGTGATAATGAGTCATGCTTTTTCGTGCATGCAGCCGGTTAATTTATAAGACGTCATCATTTATAATCATCGATTTATAAGACGTTATCACGTCAAAAAAAAACCATGGCTCCGTCAACATCAAAGGTTTTTTCTGAAATCACTGTCACTCTCACGCGGTTAGAAGGAACACACACGTCCGCTTAACTGAAATGGTTTCGCGCTTTAGTTGAATCACGTTTTTACACTACGCAATTAGTTGCATACCGCTAGTGGTGCCTTAATTTCACGCTAGCTCGATTCTAATTTTTGGAATACAACTAATGCATCCATGCTGAACCTAATTGTTTACATGTGAAACTAGCAGCGCAACTAACGCCATGAAACAACTTGCTCGCAACTAGTTGTGTAATGTAAATTCGGATTTTTATGCTCCGAAAGCGAGGACTTCTGCCTAACGGGGCGACTCAACTGCTTGCCGATTCTGCACTTACCATCGACATTTTCAATGTCATTTACAGACAATTCAGCAACGATCTTTTGGCGCACGTCACAAAGTAGTAAAACTGCTCCATAACCTTTTTACACTTACAACATCTCTAATTATACCCCGAATTTGTAATCTTCTTCATAATAAATTGGTGTATTAAGCGTTTTATGGATAATAATAATAATAATAATAATAAGCCTTTTCTGAACTTCTGTATGAATTTTGGCATGTTCTTATTTTTTTATAATATATCCCGAAGCTCAGTTTGCCTCTTTGCAAAGGCCTCCTCTAACATTTTCCACTGGGACCTGTCACGCGCTACTCTTCTCCAATGATGTCCAGCCGTGAGTTTTAGGTCGTCTTCCCATCTTATTTGTTGGCGTCCTCTACTTCTCTTGCTGTCTCTGGGATACCAGTCAGTGACATTTTTGCACCATTTCTCTTGTGGATCGCGGATCATGTGACCTGTCCATCTCCACTTTTATTTATTTATTTATTTATTTCAAAAACATACGGCACAACATGTGCCATTAACATAAATTATATTATATATGTATTATAAAACAATAACAAAACGAAAGTAACAACATAAATTGAAGTTAAATATAAAAACAAAAGGTAAAAAAAGGAGTTGAGGTAGTAAGCAGTAAGTAAAAAGTAAGATAGATAAATGAAAGTATAAAGTAAAAGCATAAAATTATAAAATATAAAGTATAATGAAAAGTTACAGATTGAGATAGAAAGTTAAAAGGTAGGAAATAAAAAGTGTAAAGTTATAAATATTTAAAAAAATGTGTAACAAGTAAAGAGTAAGAAATGCTCTTAGGAGCCAAAAATTGAAGATAATATAAATTAAATTTACCAAATATAAAAGGTATCACTGATTATGATATGTTTCTAGTCATAGATATTGGGAACGCTCATACAATTGCGTATACATACATCTGTTTACAAAGTTAATAATAGCGAGTGCGTACTGGTAGGACTTGATTAATGATTATATTATGATATGTTGTAATATGATCGTAGTAATAGCAGACAAATCCTGTTTTATGCATCTTTTGTATGATGACAGACTTCCGGCATTATCGATATGAGCAAATTCATTGCCTAAAGAGTGTAGACGATGTATTATTGAATTTTGTTCAGCATTACTGAGAGTATTGTTGCAATAATAAGGTGTTTTGAGTCGAGTTATTCTACTAGGTACGTGATAATTCACCAGCGAAACTAGTTCAGGGGAGTCAAACCAGTTATTATTTATTTTAAATAAAAAAATTAGATCATTAAATATTCTTCTATCTTTTAACGATAACAGTCGCATTTTTCGTAGTAGAGAATCATAATTAATTTCGTCCGCGGGAATTCCTAACTTAAAATTTAATGATCTAAGAAATTTGCGTTGGATTCTTTCAATGGACATTTCATGACTTTTGTAAAAAGGGTTCCATAAGGGGGAATTATATTCCAAATGACTTCTAACTAGAGTCGTATAAAGTATTTTAAATGTGTTGATGTTTTTGAAATCCTTGGTTTTGTTGGTCTATTCGGGTCTATTCTATGTTGGTCTATTCGGGTCTATTCGGGTAACTATATCAGCAACTTTAGTTTTCTCTCTTATTATGCTACATCTCACTCCAAGCATTATGGATAGCATGAATAAATAAATAAATAATTTTTACATACGAGTGGCATCTCCAGTATATTTTGATGGCGCTATCGACGGAAAGTTATAACAAAACAAAAAAGATAAACTCTTATTTCTCAGTTATCGGCGCAAAAAAAATATAGATACATTTTAATTTCGGAAAGCACTGCCAACAATTAGTGTGAGAAAACTTAACTTTTACAATACCTAAAAATTCTCTAAACGGAAAAAACAGATTTGTTTAAAAATAAACTCCCCAGATCTTGGGAAATTTCCCCAGACATGACATCATTGAACTCGACTCTCGCAGAGGAAAATTATAATATTTTGCTCGGGGGTACCTACTGCTAGCCGTTCTATGGATAAACACGAGGGAAGCTCGCCCGGAAAATTGTTCTTTGTCCAAGTCGCGCCTGGCGGGGTGAACTAGAACTACATTACGGCGGGCTAGATTCTTGTTAGATTCAAAATGCAATGTTAAAACAATCTTCTACGATTGAAATAGTTTAACTGGAAAGACAAACCGACAGAAGTGTGTTATGGGCGTGTCTGTGCGCCAAAAATAAATTTTATTTTTATCTTATAGTCGGTTTATAACAATTTGGGGGGCGGGTACAGGTACCACCGCCCCTGGAACCATTTATTTGATAACCAATACCTCTGCCATAGGTCACCCCAAGTGATTCGCTACGTTTGGTGACTTAGCCGAGGTGCCCGGTTTCATGGGGTAAGGTTTGTCTAGGTCTTGGCGGCGGACGCGTATGCCCACCTGCTGGGTGGCGGGTCGGATCAAGAGAGTCTGGTTGAGCGAGGCCTTTTGACCTTTCAGCCGGACTCTCTCGATCCATCGCCTTGTGCCGCAGTTGGAGGGATGAATTCATACGTCCGTCACTCCTGAACACCTGACCCCCAGATTCCTACCCACCCTTCCTTAAAAAGACCCTCCACACAGCATCCGCTAAGATGACATAGGCCCTGAGGGAAATTGTTTTCCTCGGGGCCTCCTGTGTGGAGCTAATGTTAAAAAAAATCTCTTTTTTCGACCCGATTCCCGTATAGAGACCAAAGACAAAAATTTTCGCTTTATGCAATCGCCATTTTCATCTATATTTTCATTTCTACCATTTCAGTTGGCATCACCGCAAACAACATGGTTCAAGTGTTGGTTGTGATGGTGTAAAACGGCTACTACTCCTGTTAAAATTTATCTAATGTTTTCAAATGTCCTAAATATTTCCCGTACAATCAATTTCGTTTGCCTTTCTGGTGTCTGTGGCTGCGCATACAAACAAAACTAAAACAAAACAAAAAAATAAATAAAAATATCACATAGATACCTATTTAATATAACTTTTGATTTCAAAAATGTTATTCGGTTTGGTTGGGTATGTTAGCTTAAAAGCCAAAATTAGGTTTTGTATGAATGCATGTTTTGGCCGAAACGGGCTGCGAAGAAGTTCCTCAAAACCTTCCAAGTTCCAAGTTCCTCCGGAATTTTAAAACTTCTTGATGAAATTTTGCACACTTAAATTTCAAAATAAGAGGAAAATCGCTGTGTAATCTGACTCCGTAAAACATTTTCGGTATTATTTTTCGGCTTGTGAAATTGATGATTTGTTTTAGAAAAATATCTATATTTGAAAATTTATGATCGATCTCAGCAGTAGGAAGAAAATTAGCTTCCTCCAGGGACACGGACACGCCCACATCACCCTTCTATCGGTTTATTTCTTCAGTGGTAAGTATGAAGCTGTAATTTTATGCCACGGAAACTTCGTGTTGTCTTTCCCTCCGCTAGTCGCGCCAGCGTCGCATCGCTGAGAAAATTCGTTCAAGAAGCTTTGGGAAATCGCTGAGAACTCTGCATTGTTAGCCATAGTATTTTGCCATACTAAACGCTGCGCGACCGCGGCGGTGTTTAGCGCTCGGGAAATGTTATTGTACAACAATTTTAGCAATTTCTTTTGCAACAAATAATATTGGTGCATTATTAATGCCGCATTATTCATGAAGATGCTAATGTAATTATTATTAATAAATAATAAAAGATCACACAATGTTTTCTAAACAAATATTATAACGAGATATGTACCTACCTATTTAAAATTCAATTCGTATTTTTTTATACATATGCAAGGTTCGTAGAAGCTATAGAAGTCCACTTTACACTGGAAGATTTAAATATATCTACTGCAATTTTTTTCATATTTTCCAAAATGGAAAATTTCCAAATTTCATACAATATCAAAAGGATATATAAAATATCTTCAAAAAAAAATCCGATTATTTTCCCAAAAGAATTTTTTTCAGAAAAATAAAATTTTCAGGATCAAAAATTTCCCAAAATGAAAAATTTACAAACTTAAAACAACAAAAATAAAAAAGATAAATGTCTAAAGTTTTTATAAAAAATTCCTTACCCATTTTCCGAGCTAAAATTTTTAGATCATCAAATTTTTCCCGAAGATTTTTTTTCGGAAAAATAAAGATTTCCAAAATTCTCATTATATCAAAAAGATCAAAGAGTATTTATAAAAAAATTCTTACAAATTGTCCGATTTTTCCAGATGAATTTTTTTCAGAAAAATAAAATTTTCCAGGGCAAAAAATATCCCAATGCGAAAAGTTTCCAAATTTCAGATAACAAAATGAAATAGACAAATGTCTTATCAAATAACGTTTTCCAAATCAAATATAAAATTGAAAAGACGACAAATCTAGCTCATGAACCCAACTTCATGTACAACAATATTCCTGTCACGGTTTTTCGTCCCGGTGACTTTGCTGCCACTGGATCGCCTGATATTATTTTTCCAAGAATTAGCTTTTTGGAATTGGTTCCCTTTGGCTTTCGAAA
The DNA here is from genome assembly GCA_936435175.1 of Glyphotaelius pellucidus. Taxonomy (NCBI): domain Eukaryota; kingdom Metazoa; phylum Arthropoda; class Insecta; order Trichoptera; family Limnephilidae; genus Glyphotaelius; species Glyphotaelius pellucidus. The sequence continues at coordinate 21,026,010 of OW386561.1, read as the reverse complement.
ATTTGAAAACTTGAGCTGTATGAACAAAAAATGTAACCTGTAAATTTTAGAGTTCTCTAAGCAATTTGTTCAATAATTGCTATAGTGGAGGTTAGGGGGGAAAAACTGTAATTTTATGTCAAAATACACAATTTCGGCGGTGTTCTTTAATTTCTTGGGTTCTGATTGGCAGTCATTTTTTTGGTTAATGGGAGTTTGTTAGTCGAATTAGTTATCGTTTGTCCAGTTAATTTCTAAAGGAGGAAGTTATACAACATACATATGTGTAGGCATTCACAAATGGCTTTTATTTGAATTGATTAGAAAAATGAATAGATTACCTATGTGATAGGTTAATTTTTGCATACATTCTAATAATTTCTGTTGTACATACTTATTTATTTAAGGAACATAAACAGTCTTAGTAATATAATGTACATAAGAGGATGAAAAAAAAACAAACCAATTATTAATGTTCACAGATAGGTATTTAAAAACAAAACTAACTGAATGTGAACTAGAATATTTAAGAAAAAACAAACAGAACTAAGCAGCAATTTAAAAAAAAAATAATACAAATATAAATTCAACAATTAATGATAAACCTATAATTGATTGTTATACTTAAATAGGTATTTGGGTTGGGATGGGTAAGGGGAGGAGAGGGATAAGGGAAAGTTGCCGTTCAAGTAATATAAAAATATTAGGTACAATTAATTTAATCATCATGAATTGTGTTATTTGCGCCTAGAATGTGATACAATGAAATTCTGTAGCGATAGTAACTAGCAGTGAATATGTCAGCACATGTGTCTATATTTGCAGATTTATTGTTGTGGTAGTTACATGTCATTTGCATAAATTCATTTTGACTCGAATTGGTGTTGCATCTATCAATGTAAAAATTTTGTCTGCTATATCGAGTCGGCGCACGGAAATTTCTTTGTTTAACAACTCCGGGCAGTCAACTTTTGAGTTAATAATTTTGTATAGGAGCATCTGATCAGCGACAAGCCTCCTGTCGAGTAATTTCGTGATTCGAAAATGTTTCTCGATTTCGTCGTAAGAGTTGTATACGTTGAATGATTTAAAATTGAGGAATTTGAGAAATCGCTCCTGAACTCTTTCTAACCTATTATCTTAAACAATATAGCGCGGGTTCCAAACCTGTGAACAGTATTCCAGGCGAGGACAAACATATGAATTGTAGAAAATCAGACAAGTCTTAGTGTTTTTGAAAAATTTGCAAAAATGGGCGAAGCGCGTCAAAAAGCCACCTGCAAGGCCTAACTGCAAAAAGCCCTCAGTTTTTATCTGCTAGTAATATTTTAATAGCTTACCTACACCCGGCGATGCTTGGGGTTATGAATGGTTTGGAGTAAAGTTTTAAAGTTGTGAATTTATTATATCTACCAAAAATCTTAGATTCAAGATACAAAATTCCTCCTTCGCAACATCATTAATTGATGGATGGATCATTTGGCACCACCTGATGGATGGATCATTTGGCCTGCCTAAATGGATAGACAAGGATATATATTTCCAATACTACCGCAGGAAGGCATTTCCTTGAAATGAAAGCACGTTTCATTACGCGTTTAGGCAATTCTCGACCAAAATTTTTGAGGTGAGAATGCTGCATGCATTTGTTATATTTCGTAGGGTATAAAGCCTGCCTTTGTTGGAGCTACTTATGTGCTCCACCAATCTCCGCGTACAGATGACCTTTCTTGCTTGGCTACAAAAGATTTTCTTGCAATCTTCCTCTGAAAAATATTGAACATCTTTTGTAGTTTTATAAAAAGTAAATAAACACATATAATGGCTTTTGGTATAATTTTATTATAAATCGAGTTCAATATAAAAAGAACCATTGTACAATTAACTTAATCATTTTTAATATATATTTAAAACAGCAGCATTTTTGTTTATAATTCAAGGGGGCCATCATTACACAGTTTTTGTGATCATTGTATTATAGACAGTGTTAAATTCATTTTAATCTTATCTACTCGGCTGTCACATAATGTGATCCATCGGCAGCTATCACCGTATACGAATGTCGCATATGTGATACATGAATTTTAACCAAAACACATAGATAGTGTTGAAAAGGTCAGCTTTGTAAAGATTAATGACTAACTCAAAACTTTATTTTTATTTGAAGAAATCACATCTGCCAGCAGTTGTGAAATTCTTAAAAAACAATCTTTATTGTTCAAAAGTAGCTAAAAATTGTAAACACAAAAGATTACAAAGAACTATTTGTATGCGTTACCATTTAATAGCTATTTATGGCCACAAAGTCCTCAGAGTAAAGTGAGAACATTGCATTCAACAGTGCAGTAAAAAATTGCATTGTCGACAATGTCGCCACTTAGAGTGTCCTTCCTAGTGGTATGGAAGAAGTGTTAAAAAAAATTACAAAATTTGACACTTTTGACAACATTAAACTGAGAAATGACAATGGTCGTAAGTGTCAACAATGTCGCCACTTTAAGTGTGACGATATTAGGGTCAAATAAGCGGAGAAAATAAGAACATTTGCCACTGACAACATTGAGAAAAAATGTTGCCATTTTACAAATTTGTGATATTGAAGGAGCCAAGAGTATAGATGATGTTGATCATATGTCAACAATGTGACCACCTTGCAAATAAACAAACACGCATAGACAAGTGTGACTTTGTCTTGTTAGCATATAAATAATCCTCTATGCGTTAATCCTCATCACTGGCCGCATCCCCGTTGGTCTGCGCCGCGTCGTTGTCGCCTTCCCCTTCTCCCTCTCCCTCGCCCACCACTCCGCCCATGCCCTCGTCCTCCTCCTGGTCGGAGTCTCCAGCCACCTCGGCGTTCTCCGCCTCGGCACGCTCCATCTGGCGCGCCAGCTCGGCTTCGTCAAGAGCGGTGACAACCTTCGGCTGCAAACATAAAAAGCAAACAAACAATGAACTCAGTTTTTGCATCAGATATTGACAGTTTTAACCTCCGGAGTACCACCGCATCCACATCGGTCAATTAAAAAATTCATTTCTCTGAGCTATCCTGGAGAAACTATTCACAGTAGATTATTAATATACAATTTTTACAAATATATTAACACATTATCTAGTAAGACAGTACGATTTACAAAAACATCATTTTGCAAAAACAAATGAGTTTTTAAGAAAATTGGACTATCTATCTAACAACCCAGTCCCTTTAATAAAGTTCACCAGGGTTGTCATTGGATATGTGGCTATGTCTTCTGGTTCTACTGTATGTCTCCCCAGGTATCTAGTTTCCACCAGGGCAGGACATTGGCAGGTACACCAATTGGAATATCTTCATCCTCTTCACATTTCCTGCATCTATTGGTGTTTTCCACTCCCAATATCCAATGGTCCTACCAGTTCCCTCAGCGAGTTTCTGTACATATTGAGTAGTTTTCTTGTTTGGCTAGGGTCTGATCCTTTTATGAGTACTTTAGATTGTCTCATTCCAGGTGCTCTCTCCCATTCTTTACAGTGCTGGGATTTGACCCACCTATCAATATGTAGTTTTGTGAGGCAAGCTGCTACTCCTACAGCCGGCTCGGATCACACAAGTGGTCCTTTCGCCCCTTTCCTTGCTAGTTCGTTAGGACTCTTATTAGTTTGCGAGTGTTCCAGTGGAAGCGAGCAGTGCCTAGAATTGAACCAAGGGAGAAGTGGAAGAGGATTGAGCAGGACGGGAAGGACTGAGGACTGTAACCAAATGGCAGCCTGTGGAGAGCATTTGTGGCCGAGAAGAACGGATCCCATGGGGATGATGACGATAAAGAAGAATGGATTGCTTACCGCCATTTGAACATTGAAGACGCCTTTCTTTGATAAGATGACTTCTCTAACTTTGTCTATGGCATCCTGTAACGCTTTTAATCCATCAGCTTTCTCTGGCGTGGAAGTTGTCATTACTGGAAACAAAAACAAAACAAATCTATAACAGCCGGAAATTTTGTATGGTTGATATGTAAATTTTCTTAAGGGGGTATTCTAGTCTAGAAGCATGAATTGTAGGTGTTTTTTCAGATGCGATAAAAAAAAAAAACAATAATATTTTTACCAGCCATTACTTTACCAAATATTTATTAAACATTTAAGAATACATAAAAAAAGTGAAACAAAAAAATTTGAAATTCAAAAAGTTACAGGGTGTTGAAGTGGGGGGTCTCAAAAAAATGGCGTGCCTTGGTTGACATGATTGCAACCTTCCCAGCTATCAGAAGAAAAAAAAACAAATTAATTCTTAATCCTAACAAATGCGGCTATAGCCCATACCTCGGAGAAGTAAAAAATTTTTTTTTCACAAAATGGCGGCTGTCTGAAATAAAAACCCCTTTACCCCTTTTTTTGACTTTTCAGAATTTTTAAAAAATAGTAAAAATTAAAATTTTGTAACAATTCTGGTAGGGGCGATGGAGCAATGTGTAGAGAAAGCTCACACCAAATTTCACGCGTTTAAAGTTTTGCTCTATTTAGATTTTGGTTAGATTCCGTCCAAACCGCGACATTAAAATGGTTATAACTTTCGAAAAATCCTTTTAAGGAGATATTTTTGAATATTTAAACTTTGGAAATATGAAGAAAAAATTTTTTTTTTTTTCTAGACTAGAATACTGCCTTAAATACATACATAGACTGTGTTTTAGTAAAACCCTTCAAGCCACATTTTTTGGGAATGTTACTTTTCAGTGGTTTCATGTAGAAAAATGGAATAGTCTTCGAACTAAAACATGGTACAATATTTTTGCTGATAATAATATAACCACAGACCCATGTAAATGATATTCGATATATGGTGAGCATTTGAATATTGCTTTCCTCATTGCTCAAAACTTAGTATTTGGAGATGACTGACTAATCAACTGGACGTGTGTTTGTGTCAGTAGTTGTACGTACCATAGAGAGGCGGCGCAATGAGATTGATCTTGATGGGGATCTCCTCGGAGGAGAGCGCCAGGCCAGCGGTGAGTGCCGCCTTAACGGCATCAATTCCCTCGTACTCATAACACGCGCACTCGATATCGGCGCGAATCTTGACCGCCTGCGAGGTGAGCTTGCGCTTGATGTTGTTCAGCAGCACCTCCTTGGTCTCCTCGTCCAGCCCGCACTCGGCCAGGATGGAGGGGTCCAGCACGGCCTGCTTGAAGAAGTCGTAAGCGTACGCCTTGTTTGCCTTGTACTTGTCCTCAAAGTGCCAGGCCGTCTTTTGGTACAGTTCCTCGAGTTGCTCGTCGCATGAGTAGTTGAGCAGCTCGGCCACGTGGCGCAGGATGGAGTTGACGGCCTTGGCTTTAGCGTAGCGCTCGTTGCACTTCTCCACATCCTCGGCTGACACTCGCCGCTTCGACAGATCTATATAACCTGAAAGGGAAAAGCACACATGTGTCATTTTAATAAGTTGATTGGTTAAAACCTTTTTTTTTTTTTTAAAGACAAACTCTCCCGGATTACGAATAACCCGACAATATTTTAATTCATAATATATTTATAAAAAATACTTAATAAACTATTTAAATACATAAATTTCTCCAGAATAGCTCAGAGAATTTAATCATTTGATTGTGCCGTATGAATACTTTATTTTTGTATTTATTTAGGAAAATCAACAGATTATTTACATCTATTACAATAAAATTAATAACACACATAAAATCTAACAGTAGATTTTCAAATAATTTAAAATTATAATACAAAAACTAAGGGTCCTGTATCCGTGGGCTAACAAAAATACAATATTGTAAATATTCAATATAAAATAAAAGAAGATGTAAGAACACAAATAAATGCACCTGCAAATTTTAAAACATACTACAGTAGAATCCGTTTATTATGACTTCGCCTATATTGATCAACCGCTTAAAGTGACGTAATTACACAGCCAAGTTCCAAATTAGCCAAGCAGTTCTCTGTAGTCTAAAATATCCCAATTTTGACTTTTTAGTGATTAGGCAGTATTGTTTCTTTGTTGCTAATTGTGATTGTTTTATTTTGGAGGAAGGAACTTTGTAAATAATAATGCATCTTCAGGAAACTTTAAAGGACTCATGACTTTTATTTGCTCTATTCCCGATTACATTGCGAATGTTCAGGAGCTCCAAACTACCCAACCCAAACCAAGGAGTTTACGTTTTACTTGTTAAGAAGGTATGGTGTTGAGACGAGAAGTGAGTAATAAAAACCTAAACATAGGCTTTTTATAATGCTTCCTTGGTAAGAGGGGAATTTGCACCTCCTGACATCTATGGATAATTTCTTCTATTAATTAAATCAGCTCTACCTAAACCAATAAATCGAATTATCTGGAGAGGTGTGAGTCCTAGCTAAATCTACCTAGATCTTAGCCTAGATTTTATACAGTGATGTTGAAGGAAAAGTGTTGATAATCAAATAATAACAGTTGATTCATACCTTTTTCTTTGTCGACCCTAATGACCACCACAGGTTCCGTCTTTCCCACTCTGATCAGCTTGTTGATGGAGCGGATTCTTCTCCTGGACAGCTCGGACAGCAAGATCATGCCCTCGATGTTGTTGTACTCCAGGAGGTGGACGTACGCTCCCATCTCCGCGATGGAGCGCACATTGATCATCACTACATCCTCCACCTCCGGATATTTCTCCTTGTAAAACCTACAACTGAGCGGCATCTAAGGAAAAACAAACTGTAATGCATCACTTCTTCATCTCACAGATAAACTTCATATTCTGTTGTATGTTGGGGTCAGAGGGAACATCTTGGTCTGCCAGCCAGTCTGGGACCTCAGGAGTTACCCTGCGGACCTCATCCATTCTGTCAGAGAATGAATGGAGCAAGTAGTATGGAGCGGATACCCATTCCCGCCTCAATTTGTGAGCCGGGAATGCATACCGCCGCCCCGGGAACCTTTTTTGGATAACCAACACCTCTGCCATAGATCACCCCAAGTGGTTCGCTACGTTTGATGATTTAGCAGGGTTGCCCGGATTCATGGGGTGAGGTTTGTCTAGGTCTTGGAGATGGAGGACACACTGAACCCCAGATTCCTACCCACCCCTTAAACCCCTTTCCTTCCCAGAACTCTCCTTCCCTTCCTTTCCTTAAAAAACCCTCCACACAGCATCCCCAAAGATGACATAGGCTCTGAAGGAAATTATTTTCCTCGGGGCCTCTTGTGTGAAGCTCATGTAAAAAAAAAAAAAGCATTTGCTGACCACAAATAAATTATTAAGCCCAAGTCACGACATTCTCTTAATGAGTCATGCAGAGTCAGAGAAACCAGCACATTATTGTAGATCCAACTATAAAACTGCCTGGGTTCTCTCTCACTCTGAAGACATGGACCTCACCTCACTAAACCGCAGTCGCACAAAGCAGCATGTAACAGCAGGAACCCGAAAGATTTTAACCAGCTAGTTATTTCAGAGCTTGGAGTACAAAATAGATGTCATTTTGCTTGCTTTTCTATTAAATACAAAAAAATATTATTATTTGTCTTACTCCGCTTATCGATTAACATGGAATATTTCTTATTCAAACAATTATTAGCTTTGGGGTCGTCCATTAATCACGTGATGTTTTTTGGCAACTTTTTAGCCCATATCATCAGTGAAGCGGGCTTATTCATTTATACCAAATATTTTTATTGTTTAATTGAAAAAAATATCATCAGTCAGCCAAACGACATCTACATTTCTTTCTTCAAATATGCTCAGGAATCACTGGTTAAAATCCTTCGAGTAAGTACTGTTGTACCTTGTATGATGCCTAATTGGTGAGTAAAGGGCTATAAATTGCCAATATTATCACATACAACACTGTAAAGGTATGTCCCATTGACAAATAAATATCCAATAGACACATCCATGCTGAATCAAGTAACTCCCGATTCCATCGACTGGCTGATTAACCTCAGCATCAGACTTTGACCATCATCGATTCTCCCCCACCAAACGAAGAAATAAATAGACTTTTCACCACAACCTACATAATACCTGCCCTAAAAAGTTAGCGAAAGAAAAACCGCTGCATGACTTAATCCCCAAAAAAATAATCATTTATATACTTTTGGACATGATAATTTTTATTATATCCGGTAGTGCAAAACTTTCCAATGAAAAAAATACAGATTTCGTCACTAATTATTCGAAGCGTTGACATGTTTAACCTCACATAATATTTGTAATTTTTAGATCTTTTATACAAGTTTGATACACTTAATGCTGTTGAATATTAGACGAATTGAGTTGTATTTAATTAATTCGTGATCAGGATTCACTGAAAATACAACATAAAAGCAAAATAACACCGAAAGTGGAAACCTGTCACCAGCCGACCGCTTGTTAAAACGGGTGTAATTGTGCGGATTTTGCCCGTTTAGAGTATTAAATAAAGATTGAAAGTATAATATGTTAAATATTAAAGGCTACAAGTAATAAAAAACATGTTAAAATGAATAAATTCACACAATATTGCTACTCACGTTGCAAGATTTGACAAACGCGTACTGTGTTGCTACTAAAAGAATTTGTTTATACAATGCTGCCAGTCTATAAAATACTTTTCCTCATATCGCCGTACATCGACAAAATAAATCTTATTTGAAACATTTTTATTTATCAATATTTTTAAGTAATGGTATTATTAGGCTTATCTTGCCGGGCTCCAACCAAAGCAATTTGACGGACGTAAACATAAATAAACCAAACCACACACTGGATCGATAACATGGGGCTTTTGTAGGGGGAAATTTTCATTTCACTGGAAGTAATTTCTCAGCGATAATAATTTCTTTCCATTGCGAGACTCTCAGCATAAAAAGCAACTGAAATACTGATAAAAATTTGTTTATTTTACGCGTTGGCATAATATTGAAACATTAAAAAAATATATTCAAATTGACCGGAATTTTTTTAACGAAATGTTCAAATCGCAAATAATTTGATTTATTTTTACCATTGGGAATGAACCTCCGAAAGTTAAAAAATGATTATTATTTTAGCACGATAGGATCATGGGGGACCGGACAACTCAGAATGAAATCAACCTAAGAAAAGTCATTAAGAGTGATGATAAAAAAAATATATATTAAAAAATTGATTAAATAGGTTACGTTAGGTTAGGGTTAAGAGCTATTTTAAAATTATTTTTTATAATGACTTTTCAAAGAGGTGTTGAGTTGACTTTATTCTGAGTTGGCTTAGAACCGAGTTATGAACATGGGAAGGAAGAATATAGAAACAATTTTGCAACCTAATAAAGATTAAAGCGTTTATTGTGTTTTCTTCTAGATATTACTTTTTTAATTTTCCTCTCGTAATGTCGTAGGTGCTTACTTATAATTCAAACACGTAAACATATACAATGTGATCTTAGAACGGGGTACCCCAGTAAGGACACATTATTTTCTAAAAAAACTGAAAAATAAAAATAAATTTCTGAATAATAGTACACCCAACACGAGACAATAAAAAATACTGTTGGCATAGAATATTATCCATTAATAAATTTTCAGTATCATGTGATTCAAAATTTCTGTATAAGGATGCGTTCAAGTATTACGTAACGCAATTTTTTAAGGTTTTTGACCCTCCCTCCCATATAACGCGCCGTAACGTTTTTATGTACCCCCCTCCCCCCTAAACGTTACGTAACACCCGAGTGACTATTTTTATCAATTTGATTTGATTTTGACAACGAAAATAAAATTAAAATGTTGTACAATACAGTCGAGGGATTCCCCGTAAAACATAAACGAAAAGGGTTGCCAATTTGGAAGATTTTAATTCCCTAGATTTTTATTTTAAAAAAAAAAGTTACGTAACGCGTTGTTCGAAACCCCCTACCGCCCCGGTAACGCACAGTAACGTTTTACAAGACCCCCCTTTCGCCCAAATTGTGTTACGTAATACTTGAATGGCCCCTTAATAATAACGTAGGTAATCTTTTGATCAATTCAAAGTATAAAAAAAAGAATTACATCCATCCTTGCGTATATAAACTTAGATGTAATGAGTGCCCAGCATTTTGACACCTGCCCAGCAAGGTGACAGGACAACTCAGAATGAAACTAACTCAGAACCACCACAGAACAGTCATTAGGTAGCCCCACACGTACAGTTCCGACCGCGTGCCTAGACCCCCAGGCTAAAGCGGCATGCGACCATCCCGCCGACACGCCGTGTCCGCCTGCAGGCCAACCCCTTACGCTAAAAAGTCACCCCACTTCCGCGGGCAGGCCGAAGCGTCAGTTTTGACCATAGATAATAGAAGCTCCATACAAATGTGCCCTCACGAAGGTGGATGTCTATGGTGTCCGCCGAGCAGCCCGCCGAAACGCCGGGTTCGCCTGCCGGCCAAACAGGTTCACTAATTTGGGTAAAAACGTCACCACACTTCCGCGGGCAGGCGGAATTGTTGAATGGGCGACCTTGAGCGGCCTTCGGGCGGAAGTGGACGTGTAGGGTGATTTTCAAGCATTCGGAGCGAAGTGTGGTGTGCCGCGGGACATGTTGGGCGGTTTAAAAGTTTTGGTGCAGTTTTGGCCATGGCGATGATACCTGTCATATGCCTGTCAGCTGTCACCCATCATCTTTTGACAGTTTAAGCGGCGGCCGCAATTGATTTATATGAATGAAATTGTAAACCAGTACTTTAATAAAAAATATCGATGACGCTCCATGCAAATTATAATTATTTTGAAGTTTAAAAGGATGAAGTTAATTATTTTTCATAATTAGAATGATGTCACAAAATGAATTTACAATAAATTGTAGAAGTATTTATGTGTGTATTTATTTTACAGTAGTTGTATTAATTCAATTATAATTCTCATCCGAATTAATCTCCTTAGACTTAAAGAAATATTTAACAGTTTATTTTGTGTACTGGCATTATTTAGCTTTGTTTTAACAACTGTGGTAGAGAGAGGTGTGTAATTTATTAGTACAAAGATAAATAAAACACTTTTGTTACGTTATAAAATATATTTTATTTACATAATACATTAAAAAACAGAACAAATAAGCTTATAAAATTAAATGCCTTGATTACGCTAGGATTTGAAAAAACAGATCATATGTTGATTTTTTTTATGCTGACTCCATACAGGAGGACAATAATTTCTAAAATATGCTGTACGGAGGGTCTTTTTGAGGAGAGGAAGGAATGAACGTGGGTCAGTCAGTTGGTATCGCGTTTGGGTCCCACCTGGGCGTGACATGTTCGATTCCTCGGCTGGCTAAGTCCTCCATCATGACACAAGCAACATTTTCCACTTACCGTGGTGGTAGTAGGAGATTTTCAAACATTGTCAGGTTATTCGTAACCCGGGAATGTTTGTCTTTCTTTTCGCGATGCCAACTCAGCCACTGACCGGTCATGACATTTGTCACATGAGAACGGGTCATTTCTACATAGCTGCGTTGAACACAACGTAGCTTGATAGCTCGGCGGTGGAAAGATTTGCCAGCCTCTGTGTTTCCTCCCTCCTACAACTTGGGTCTCTTCAAGACTCCAAGCCAACTCAGTCACTGACCGGTCGCGGGAACATACATTGGTGATGCGTACAACTCAACTAGCACACTGTGATACACCTCCCATATAAAAATTAAAATCTTGAAAAGATTTACTTCTTTAGTGGCCTATAATATCCTAATATAAAATACATTTCGATCGTCCAGTTGATTGGTCCGACATCTCCGAAAAATCGAATTTGAGTTGAGTATGCAGTTACGTGTAAAAGTGTACCCCCTACCTGGTAGAATACTAAGATTACTCATAAACACCACCATATCAATTATATTGCAGAAAAACTTGAAATTGAACAAAGTGTTAATGTTTTCTGGGTCACTAGTAGGACATTTCACGAATTTACCGGACCATTATGCCTCCCGGTGTTATTTTATATCATTTTTAGTATGTAAAACACAGACAAGTGTAAAATATATTTGATTTGTAGTGAACATTCCCATGTTCCTTTCCTCATTATCTTAAAACTTAGTATTTGGAGATGTCTGACTAATCAACTGGACGATCAGTATCTGTTCTTGATATTTAATACACCTTTAGATAAAAAAAATAATATTCAGTTTGTTAGGAGTATTCACCTCTCTTTAATATTTTTGTCTATAGATTTTATTTCCCTAGGAAGACAAGGCACGATCAAGTGAATCAGATACTAGAGATAGGCCATGTTAAGAGTCAGAATAATAGAAGAGTATGTATGAATATGAATGAGGCATCTTTGCACACTCTTGTGTGCCAAGACCTAGTTGTTTGGCGGTCCATCCTCTCGGCCTACCCCTGTGGAGAAACGGCATGATAGTTGATTAGTTAGTTTAGTTCTTATTTGTCTATACTTGTTTGTCTTTTGTTATTTTTATTAATAATCTTATCCTGACAAAGAAAACTTTGTTTTCGAAACATGTTGATAATTTTGATTAAAGAGTGGTGTAGTTATTTGTTTTCATTTAATTGAAAATACTTTTTGCCGTGAAAATCTATAATCATATCTGGACTTTCGTGATAATACTTGTCCAAGGTGAAAAGATTTTTCGATGATGCTAGTTTAGTTATTTTAGAAAAAAACACTTTTTGCAACTTATGCTTCAAAATATTAAAATGAATTAATTGTTTGCACCTGCATATACGTGTAAGAATAAAATGTTTGGTCCATAAGCAAAATCAATTCTTTTAAGAAAGGCATACAAATACAATATTGGATTGAATCGCCGATACATTATTGTATGTAATATGTTTTCATGCCTTTCATGAAAGAATTGAGTTTGTTTATGGACAAAACTATTTATTCATATTCAATACGTAAACTATTCCACTAAGGATGGGTTGTTTCAAAAAATTTGATGGATTCATCAAATATTTGAAGTTGATTTTCACGTTCTGTGTAAATTCTATTCAAGTTCTGTTATTACCTAATTATAGGACAGTTGCTTCACAAAACTGAAATAATCACAGAACTTGAATAGAACTTACACAAAACGTTAAAATCAACTTCAAATATTTGATGAATTCATCAAATTTTTTGAAACAACCCGTCCTTAATATTTTAAAGCATAACTTGCAAAAAGTGTTTTTCCTAAAAATAATTAAACTAGCGCCATCTGTTGCGAAATAATAAATTTAGAATTCTTTTATGTGTCATTCACCCTTTGAGATCATGAATTCATCCATGTTATTGATCTTTCGCAAAATTGGCATGGAAGGCATCTACCAGTTGAAAACTTTAGCATGACCAGGTCCACCACGAGGTATCACATTTGCATTATTATTTAAGGCAGGTTGGCTCGGGATTTGAGGAACCTATTTTTTGACATAATAAATGTTGCTTATGTAAGGAATATTAAGGTATTCCTTCCAATAGAGATGCACCTGTGCTAGTTACTGTACTAATACCCATCATGCTATGAAGGCAAAGAAATTTATCTATTTATTCAACTAAGGCGCATTCGTTTTCGACTCAACGGAGTCTGCTCTATCGTATTTTATATTATATATTGTCAAAAAAAATAATTTGAAATATCTTGCTAGATATTTATTATATTTAGCAAGATATTTCACTGTTTTCACTACTATTTCACTACTATTATATTTACTGCTGTAAAATCTTCAGGCAGGTCTGAAAAATTAAAATTGCAGGTTGTGTCTTGAGTATCAATGTAGCGCTGCCTCCTCGCTGATTGTGTCTTGAGGTTGTGTTTTGAGTATCAATGTAGCGTTGCCTCCTCGCTACCTCCGCTGAAGGTCTTGGTCCGTCATGGCCCTTGGCGGAAAGATGAGGATGTTCATCAGTGGGGGCTGCTCTTCGCCCCGTGCTGGTTCGGTATCAGCTCATACATTCTGAAATAGAGGGTGTTCCCTGATAAATAACTTATACACAGATTATTCATTACACAGACTTTTGCAGATAATCACTCAATAACTTTTCAATAATAATAAAGTTAAATAGCTGTTTAAAATGGAGGCCTTAACATGGGTAAGCCACCCAGTGAGGCCAACATAATTAAATTATACTATAAAATGTAAAATATTGTATCAAAATATCAATGCTTGGAGAAGATACGACTTTGCATGCAGAGGACACTATATTTTAAAACACTGGACTTAACATGATTTAAAATTTGCTCCCCCCCAAATATGCAATCTCTGAAATACCAATTCAATTAAATTTAATTGACATGCTTGACCCTTTCGGGGTTAATAATTACCTATCATTAACGGGACACCTTCGTGGATACAAATGTTATAACTAATTGAAATAAATACATCCATAAAGAATACAAACCATGACAAAAATCTGTTTCTCGTATAATATTTTGAGCCATCTTTATAAAAATATCCGCCAGTTTTTTCTGGAAGCCTCTTTGTGCTATGTGCACCTCCTGCAAACAAGTAAAATAATCAGATAATAATTTATATTATTATAATAATAATTAGCGAGCAATAAATGTTTGGTTTAATAGTGCTTTCACACAAACGAAGTATTGAATTCCGTAAGTCTAAACTTAAACTTTAGGTCGCACAGTTTACACCCGCGCTGTGCAAGCGGGTTTCCTACAGAGCATCGGACCATCCCTTAAAATATAACTAAAAACTATCATAACATAACGTATCATAACCTCCGTCTTACCGGTATTTAGAGATATTTCTTTCCAGGTCTCTGGTAACGTTTGATCAGGAATCACTTCTCGAAACCCCAAACGAAAGTTGTCAATTTCGATACTTTTATTTGTGCTATTTTAGAATAAAAATTCGTAATATCTAGACAAAAACACACGAAACCTGACTTACCAACCTTTCACAGTACAAAAATTTTAAATTTGACAGCCAGTAGCCAGTGTTGCCAAAAATGAAAAACCATGTTGAAAAAACCATGTATTACCATGTTTTGAAGAATAAAAAAAACAAAAACATGCTTTTCGTAAGCTTTATAATGAGAATTTAAATAAGATTCTATAATGCTTTATTACTATACTATCGTTCCCTGTGGGGAGAAGGAGGGAGGTGATTATAATTTAGCAAAATAGTGAAAATATTTCAAATTCGACTCTTTGAAAATGGAGCAAAAATCTTTCTAACGTAGCATTTATAGAAACTCTGCGATTTTTTCATACCTATGGCATGTTAAATAATAGGACAAAATGTGATTTTAACTCACTTAAACTTGAACTTAAAAATACATTAGACAACGTGTAAATTAATTTTTATTTTTCTAGTTCAAAATAAAAATTATAAAAACAATAATAGTACTCAAAATCTTCTCAATAACTAACATCCCCACCCCTCCTCCCCATACACGCAAGCATAGCTTTTTATGGGGAACATCTTAAAAATATAGAGTAATAATTAAGACAAATGAAATGTTACTTATTTAATGCACATGTTATTACTACAACAATTGTGAAATTTTAGACCAGCATTTTATTAAAAATTACCATATTATTATTATTTTGATATTTTTTTTGAAGAGGAGGTAAAAATGTTGATTATTTTTATTTAATAAAAACGATGCCATAAAAAAAATTTACAATAAATTATTAAAGCAATTTTCCTCTCGTTATTACGAGATATATAGATATATAATATTTAAACAAAGGTACTTTGTTTAAATATTACGAGAGGAAATGTTACGTGGATGAATTAAATAATTCATCCACGTAACCGTGTACAATGTGACCTTAGAAAGGGGTACCCCAGTATAGACACAAACAAGAAGTAAAAAAAATAAATATATATATTTTTTTTTACGTCAGCTCCATATAGGAGGCCCTGAGGAAAATAATTTCCCTCAGGGCCTATGTCATCTTTCGGGATGCTGTGTGGAGATTGTTTTTTATGAAATAAAGGAGAGGAGAGTTCTGGGAAGGAGAAGGGTTTAAGGGGTGGTTAGGAATCTGGGGTTCAGTGTGTCCTGGTCATCCGCCTCCAAGACCTAGACAAACCTCACTTCATGAACCCTATGAATAATGAAGAAATAGAAAAAAAATCACAATGTAAATCCATTTTATAATATAGAATGTCGACAGTAAAGTAAGAATGATGTGTACTGTAGATAATTAAATATAATATATAATTTTTCGGGAACAACTTGCTAGGAGAATCATTTGCCAATTTTAAAAGAATTGCGCCTTAACTTCAACAGTGATTATAAAAATTACTTTATGCGAACTGAGAAAATTTCCATAGCTTACTTGCAATGGTCCAATAAAAAATGACTGATGCTGTTATGAGAAAATGTATATTTGTTATGAGAACAAGAAAACCCACAGCAATCTTGAGATTTCTTGCGATTGGTTGTTCTTCCGAAGATTTTTTTAAATTAAGTATCTGTTTTCTGCATTTGCCTTAAGGGGACCCGGTGGTCTAGCCCCCATATTTTCGACGAGTTTTTAGGATTTTTTTTAAATGAAAACAGTGAACAATGCCATTCAAACTTTATAGATATATTAAATTACTTTAATAGTATACAAAAATATTGTTATAATTTTTTTTTAAATTCTAAGTAGTTAAGGAACTGCGCTGAAGTTACCCTCCTCATAAATATGGACCTTGGTGGTGTGTCCAGTTTTGGCTCTTACACTTATCCGAAAACAAAAACAAAAAAATATTTATGATCAGTATGAGTGCAGAGTTATTGCAGGAACTAGAATAAAAAATAAATGAAAAAATTGACAAAATGGCGCGTTGTTGAAATTTAAATACAGAAAACAGACTGTTTTTTCATTATATTTTGTATGTAAAAAAATAGAAGTATTCAACATAAAAACTTTGTTCTAGTTCCTGCGATAGGTACTGGTGTACGAAATAACATGGTAAAATTTGAGACGAATCGGCTTAGTAGTTTTTTTTTGCCTCACGCCATGCAGAAAAAAGTAGTTTTTAAATAAATGAGTTTGAAGTTTCGCCCGGCCCTTTTACCTGGTTCTGCGCTGACCTGCTGTGGGCCATTGCAAAAAAATTACAGTATATTGTTAAAGGATTGTACTTTCTAAATATTGAACAAAAAAATGTTTAATTTCTAGACCACCGGGTCCCGGTATATTAATTATTTTCGAAACATGCAAAGCTATTTGTGAAGTTTGTGTAATCTTAGATGGTATTTTTTGCAAACAAATCCCGTTTCACATAATTTTATTTAAAATTATGGAAACATTCAAGAGTGTTATTGAATGTTTCGCAATGATCTGTGATGTTCCGGGATGTTTCCGAACGTTAAAGAATGTCCCGGATGTTCTGGAATGTTGTGGAATGCTCTCGATATTCTCGAATGTTCTGGACTGTTCTAGAAATGTCTAGAGGGCGAAACTTCCAGCCCATATATCTTCAAAAGCACGCCCTTCAGGTTAAAACAGGATCATGTATGGGGGACAGGGGGCACCACCCGTTTCTGAGTTTTGGCGGCACGCACGTTGTACACTCTCTTTCATAATATATATTGATTATATGTATGCCATTTTTTGTACGACATTTTCCCAAAGAAAAAAAAAACATTTTTCAGGGAAAGCAAACCACGTTTTATGTTGTGAGGACAAAAAAAACATTTTTTGAAAGATTTTATTGAAAATTTAAATAGGAAAAAACTTTTTAAAAAAACATCATACAAATCAAACTCTTATTTTTTCTGTTATCAAGCTTAATTTACAGAATTGTATTTTCAATTAAATACTATGTTAAAAAATAAATAATAATAAAATTTTATTTTGAAAGTATATAACGTTATTAAAATATTTTTTCTTTGTAACAGTATGATATATTATCGAAGCAATTCGATAAAACATCGTGAAATAGATGTTTTATTAAGAAGAAATGTAATTTTTTCGTGAAGGCCAAAATCTATTTCTCTTCGTGTATTGAACTTAACCCCAATTACACCTATTTATCTAAATTTAAATCGTTCGTTCAGTGATAAATTCCATTAAGTAACTAAAAGCAGAAGAAAAGAGGTAAGCTATTTTCGTTTGGTACATACCTGCCCTTTTTCCTTCCCACCACGAGAAATTTTAACATTACATAACGAAAAAATAGCATATTTTTGATCGTCACTTTTTATATCAAAATATTTCCATAAAAACGATCTTTTTTTATCGAAAACATTTTTTTTCGGTAACTGAATATCCTTGAATTTATAGAAAGAAACAATAATAAAATCACCTCAAACTACAACAGCGCGTTTTTTCGTAATCTCAAATGATCGTGTTTGCAATCAATTCAATAAGACAATGAAACACTAGCTTCATTCATAAACGAAAGGGTCCGAACTCACCCGAGTTCACCCGATTGTTCGTGCGGTTCGCTCGTGTAACGAGTCGCCAATCGGCTATGTTTAGCTGGATATCCGGCGGCCGGATATCCGGCAATCCGGCTTCAAGGTTGGCCGGATATCCGGTATCCGGCAAAACAACTATCCGTTTCATCTCTAGTATTTTTATATAATAATTTCATTTTATTAATTTATTCATACTAATAAAATTATTAGATGAAAAGACGTTGTGAACCCGTATGTATGTATAGTCCCGTACTAAATTTCAAGAACTACGTTAATGAATTCGGGATTTCAATCACGCGACCCATGCAAAATCCACTCAAAATACATCATTTGGCTTCCGCTAAAAAAATATGCCTTGTTTGACATGTTTTTTTTTTATACCATGGATCTATAAATGACCCAAAAAACCATACATCTGGTAAAACTGAATGGTAGATAAATTGATTCGTGAATAGAATTAGTCGGTAAAAAGCCATAAACAAACAAAAAAGTCAGAGACATCTCGCGCGGCGCCCGCTCCAACCCTTACGTGTAAAGGCTTAACGGGCTAAACGCTGATGCGAACCGGAGGAGAACTGGCGAGTGACCTGAGCGTTTCGCCTGCGAGTCGATCGCCTTCACACGCACGTTTCCGCCAACGATTCGGAGCGAAGTGTGGTGAGACTCGCAGGCCAAACTCTACGTCTGAAGGCCGCTATTGAGTGATGAAAAAAAATATAAAAATTGGTTAAATAGGTTACGTTGAGTTAGGGTTATGGAGTGTTTAAAAAAATTCATAGCTTTTAATGACTTTTCAAAGTGTTGAGTTGAATTTATTCTCAGTTGGCATGGAATTGTATTTAGATGGACAAAACTGCTAGAAATGTTAAAACTAGGGTGGTTGAAAACTTCTGAAAACCTTCACTGCCTAAACAGTGAAAGTTTTTCAGAATTTGCAACAAGAAATCTTCGGTTACAGACGAACTGCGTAGAAATGGGGTGGGACTGCGTCTGAATAATGTAGAAGCTCTTGAAAATAAATAAAATCCTTAAAAATAAAACCAATTTATTAAGTAAACAATTAGATTTATTGAATAGCCCCATTTTAAAATATTCCCTTTCCCTACACCTACTTTTACCTCCTCTCTCTCTTACCTACCCCTTCGCCCCCCACAAAGTTGATGTTCTCTCTCCCTCTCCTGTGCTACCTTTAAATACACTGTAAGTTTGTAATTAAGAAATATGAAAGGGTATTGCATAAGCCCTAGCTAGTTAGAGGATCTAGAAAGAATCCATAAAATAAAAAAATTAATTGATTTAATATGTATTTATATAACCTTGATGAAGATTCAGGTTAAATTGAAACCGGTTAGTTTTATATATTAAAGTTAAATACAATGAAATGGTACTGAAATTAAGTTATTTGTAACCAATACAGCCATAGCCGTAGGTCACCCCAAGTTGTTCGTTACGTTTGGTGACTCTGCAGGGATGCTCGGGTTCATGGGGTGAAGTTTATCTAGGTCTTGGTGGCAGATGCTTTTGCCCACCTACTTCAGGATCGGGAGACACTGGTTGAGGGAGATAGTTGAGTTTTGACCTCTCAGCCGGACTCTCTTGACTCATCACCTTACACCGCACTGGGATGGATTTATATATTCGTCACTTCTGAACACATTGACGCACAGATTCCTACCCACCACCCCTCACACCTTTTTCCTTTAGAACTTAATCTCCTTCCTTTCCTTAAAAAGACTCTCCACACAGGCACACAGCATCTTCAAGATGTCATAGGCCATGAATTCTTTTCCTCGGGGCCTCCTGTGTGGATACGATTTATGTACAAAAAATATTATTTAACTTAACTATTAAAAATAATATGTATAGTTAAATAAAAGATTTTATTAGAAATATTCAAAAAGTTTTATTAATAATTAAATTTGTATTAAAAATAGCACAGGTTAAAAAATAATTTTTTTACAAATATTCAATCAAAGTTAATCTGAAATGAAGTAGTAAAAAATAATATAGACAAATTAAATAGATTTTCAACAAACATTTCTAATAAAATACAGGACCATACTTTTAATTATAATTTACTCTCTGGTTACCGGCTTGCGTTGCAATGCCTGTATTCAAAGAAATAAATTGTTTCTCCCTGCATGTCCCGTGCGTCCCCGTTCCCCTCCAGCATTCCCCTTCCACCTTCCCCACCTTCTCTCTCCCCTCTCCCGCTCCCCCTTCCCGCCAACCCCCCTCCCGCGTTCCATATATTCAGTCCCAGCATATTCAGTTTTCAAACAGCTCGCGTGCCATTTATTACAATTTTTTTAATTCAAATTCTAATTTTTCGTATATTACAAACATTCATTTTTTTTATATTATAAGAACAATCAATCAAATTTGGTACCTAACATAGGTACCTATTTAAAATATCTCTATTTCTTGATTCGATTCAAATTATTATCTAAGTACTTCAAATTAATTCTTTAATTTAAAGAGTTTTGATAATTGGTTTTTTTATTCAACAATCATTGTTTTGCAAAATATCATTCTCAAGAATTTTTTAAATGATTTAAAAACTTTTGAGATATATTGTCATGCGGCTGTAAAAATCCAGAAACCTTCGCGGGGGCTTAAAGAGTTATTTTGAAAGTTTCAAACATTTCTTATGCTTAATATAACAATACATAGACACCTCACTCATCCCCAAACACATTTTGATTTATATATATATATATATAGATTTAAGTATCTATTCCATTTTATTTTACTAATATTGTTTCATATTTAGTTTTACTTTAGGTACTACACTTCATGCTTTAAAAAAAATTGTAAGTTTTCAATATTTCATTACGTATAATAATATGTATAATATATTATGTTCTTATAATCTACTAGCGAGTTCCTGCATGCATTGCAATGCCAATTAATAAATAAATTGTTTCTCCCTGCGTGTCTTTTCCCATTCGTCCCATTCCCCTTCCGCCTCCCCTTCTCCTCCCATGTCCTCATCCCCTCACGCGTTTCCTCTCCACCTTCCCTCTCCATCTACCTTCTGAATTGTGGTGTATTATCAACCAATCAGAACAAATAAATAAAATTAAACAATTTTAGGAAGGAAACTTACATTAAAAAATAGATAATTTAAACTAAACTTATTATAACATACAACCTAATTAAGAATCGTGGTTTCCTTATCAGACACGAGAGCTCCTCTTTTCTGATAATGTATACATGACCAATGACGACCTTAAATATAATATCTAGTTAAATAAAACACTATGCACTGTACACTAAAAAGATATTATTAAATAAGAGTTTTGGAATACGCTAAGAGTCGAAGATTGTTTGCCCAGTCCTGCGGTAGTCTAATTGAGTGCATCAGTGTAGTGTCAACCATCACTTGTGTGATTTTAAAAGCCCAGCAAGAAGTCTAGCAGTAGTGTAGTGGCCATGCACCAAAGCCACTTGCAGGGGAGTCCTGTTTTCTGTATCTCTAGAATTCAATACCGCCACCAAATGCTTCTTGTCCCCTTGAGGAAGCACAGTGCCACCCCGCAACGCCATCGCAAACACTTCCTCGACTAAACCCAGCATTCGGGTGACAGAAGGACTTATAGAACATTGCAGAGGCGTATGATTGTCGCTTCTGTCTCGACTGTTGTAGCAGGCACCGTGCTCCAACAGACAACTCACGATATCGGCGGCTCCCTTTTTAGCCGCAACGTGCAGAGCTGTAGAACCTCCCACCACAGTTTTCGCATTGATAAACTTACAGTAAGCGCTTGGTTTGGTCTTTTTTACGTTCTGCAACAAGAGAAGCACCGTTTGTCCGCAAGATCGGAGCGTGGCGAGGTGCAGGGGCGTGTTCCCCTTCTGTGACACGGCAGTAGGATCGGCTCCGTTGTCTAGCAGCACCTCCGTAATCTCCACCGTGGCGGCAAAGTGTAACACCGTTCTACCCTCGTCATCCGCAGTGTTCACGTCTGATCCATTCTCTATTAAATTACAAATCTCACCCTTATCCCCTTTATAGGCTGCATTTAGCAAATCAAAATCACAAGGTGGAATGTAGCCGACATCTTCATTCCATTTTGTTTTGATGTGTTTATCAATACCATTCAAAATTCCATCCAGTTTTATGAATTTTGGATGGTTTGGGCCATAGACGGTATTTCTGGCATTCAACCTTGCCTTGTGAACCTTCAAAGCATCAGTACAATTATTTTGACGGAGATATAGACGCGTCAGTATGTCATTAGTTTGAATAGTGTCCACGTGATTGAGTCCCAACACAATCTTCTGAATGGCTAATGTTTCTTGAAGGATTTGCAAAGCTTCATCAAGTTTCTGTTGGTTTACAAGAACAACTGCCAATTGGCACTTGGTAAGAAGAGTTTCGGCATGATCTTGTCCTAAACATTTTTTTTGAAATTCGTAAACAGTTTGAAATAAAGCAAACGCTTCATGGTACTTCCCCTGACCCAACAACGCAGCGGCAATTTTGTATTGTTCAAAAATGGTGCTAGGATGATGACTACCGAAAGTGATTTTTCTTATTTTGTAAACTTCTGTAAACAAGCGCAAGGCTTCTTCGTACTTCTTCAGGGTTAGAAGCACAACTCCTGCATTGGATTTAGTTAGTATTAGTTGCTCATGTCCTTCGCCCAACACTTCTTGTTGCCTCGGCAAAACTTCCTGGAATATATCCCACGACTCTTTGATCCTTCCTAGCTGGTGAAATAATGAAGCCAGGCTACTCCTGGTCTTTAGGGAGTCCGGGTGGTGAGGACCGAATACTGCCACTCTCTTTCTGTATATATCTTCCAACTTGGGAAGAGCTTCAGAAATCGTTTGAGGTGGGCTATGATCGATTAATGTTATCACTATTTTGTATTGGATGTCCAGCGTTCCTGGATTATCCTCTCCTAATATTTCGATTCTTTCACATAGCAACTGATTTAAAATATCCAGGGCTTCTGTGAATCTTTCATTTGCAAGCATTGATTTTACGTTGAATAAGGTGTGAAATGTATTAGCCTGTGAAATCTGCTTTAGCCGGACTACATCGGGGAAATCATTTTTCATAGCTACAACCACAAGTGAGTTGCCATCGGTGTCGCGAGCCTTCATTACCGCTTTTATGATTTCTACGTCCCTTATTTTGTTAATTTTTTCGATTACCTTAACATCGCGGGTTCTTACTCCTCTAAAACATAGTTCAACAAATTGCATTAAAGATTTGATATCTTTTTGTGTGGCAAAATCTGACGGAGTCTTCATATCATCAGATTTGAGGTTGTATGTTGCGCCATTCTTCAACAAAGATTCAACTATTTCTGTATGAGAATATTCAGATGCATTATGCAGAGGACATTTGCCACCCTTTCCAACAGCATTAGGATTGGCTTTGCTCTTAAGCAAAATATCACAAACCTTTGAAAAGCCACTCCGGGAGGCGATATGCAAAAGTGTTGCATTATCAAAACAATTTACATTTAGGTATTTTGCGTGATCGTTGACCAAAATATCAACGATCAAAACATCATTTCTTTTGACGGCATTAAATAGTTTTTCAATTGACTCTAACACGTCTTTAATATCTCGATTTTTAGCCAAATCTAAAGGGGTTCTACCAAACTTGTCCCTGCTATCATACATCGCACCGCTGCTTAATAACAACTTCACCATCTCTGTGTGGCCCAGTTCAGTGGAATAGTGAATAGGTTGGAAACCATTAAAATCAGTGGAATTAATGTCAACATGTTTGTCTATTAAGTATTGAGCCACAGTTAGCTGCCCTCCTGCCGCGGCACAATGCATCAGGGTACATCCATTGGGTCCCGGATCATCAATACTTATCCCAAAGTCCAGGAAGAAGCTCAATATGCTATGGTGGCCATGTTTAGCGGCTATGTGGATTGGTTTAAGGCCAAGTCTGTCCCTAGCATTTACGTCAACTCCTCGGTCTACCAAGAGTTTTGTTACTTCAAGATTACCCGCTTGAGCCGCGATATGCAGTAATGTCCAGTTGTCATCACTTCTCTCGTTAATTTTAACACCTCTTTGTTTTAGCATTAATAATGTGTTTGGCAAATGGGTGTTGGTATCTGTCAGCTCTAACGGCATTCTATTCATCGAAAATCTGGTATTAGAGTTTGCTCCGCAATGAAGTAATTTATCCAAAATATCTGGCTTGTTCATGAGGACAGCAAAATAGAGTGGTGAGAATTCAGAATCGGCGGGATTGATATCGGCTCCATTTTCTAGCAAAATATCAACCATCTCTGTATGTCCAAACGAGGCAGCAATCGATAAAGGTGATGGATTGTGCAAGCAATCCGCAACTTTAATACCTTTGTTTATCAACGCCTTGGCTACTAGCCCATCACCATTTTTAGCAGCCGTGTATAAGAGGTTTAAACCATTTTGGTCTTTAATATTGATATCAAGATCTTTATTCTTCAATAAAGCTTCAAATATATGTCTATGCCCTGCTGTAATTGCAGTTAACAAAAGTTTACCCCCTCCAACATTAACATCCGCTCCTTTGGCAATCAGCATATCCACCAGGTCTTTGTTGTTGTTCCTTGCTGAATAGCACAATGCAGAAGATCCTGTAGTATCCAAGTGGTTCACATCAGCCCCATGCTTTAACAAGATTTCGGCAACTGCCTTTTGATTCACACTGGAAGCCAGGTGTAATGGGGTGAGACCACAATTATCTTCGGCATTAACATCAGACTTTTCCCGGAGCAATGCTTCTACCACTGGACCGTCTCCAACTAATGACGCAATGTGCAATGCTGTTCTGTAAAACCCGCATCTCTCATTAACATTGGCTCCATTTTTGAGCAATATTTGAATAGTCTTCTCATTGCAAGTTATAGTAGCAGCTAGGAGCAATGGTGTAATATTATGGCTTTTTTTACAGTTTACTTTAGCTCCGTTTCTTATCAAAGCTTCTGAAATTATTTCATGACCATATTGAGCACTAAGATGTAAAGCAGTAGAGCCTTCTTTGTTTACAAAATGTATATTAGATCCTGCAGCAAGCAAAATTTCCACCACTTGTAGGTGACCTGCTCGTGCGGCCAGGTGCAATGCGGTCTCCTGGTATGAATCTCGATTATGGATGTCGATCCCCTTTCGGATTAAAGTCTCAACAACGGAAGAATGGCCCAGTTGAGCAGCGATGTGTAATGCTGTCATACCGTTAACATCTCTGCTATCCGTCAGAGCGCCATTCCGCAACAAGAGGTCGATTATATCAGCATGTCCTCCCTCGGCAGAAAGCAGAAGCGGGGTAAGGTCATCATTTCTTACAGCATTAACATTGGCGTTGTATTGCAGCAGTAGATTTACAATAATTGCATTCCCTTTAGAAACAGCCACGTGAAAGGGGGAGCTATTGTATATCACGTCTCCTTTATTAATAAAGGCACCTTTTTTCAAGAGGATCTTGACAATCTCTTCATGACCGTTAGCCACTGCGAAATATAATGAAGAGTAACCTTTGAAGTCTCTGAAGTTCACATGAGCTCCTTTCTCCAGTAGAATGTTTAAAACCTCCAGATGACCTCCAAATGCTGCCGCATGCATTGGAACGCGGCCAAAGTCATTCTTAGCGTTGACATCAGCTTCATTTAGTAGCAAGTGCTGTACCATGTCTACAAAACCCAATTCTGCGGCTATATGAAGGAAATTAGATCGTGCAGTCCATAAAATTTCATCAACATGAGCCTCTTTCCCCAAGAGGATATCAAACAAATCTAAGTCATTGTTCGTCACAGCAAAATGCAAAGGATGAAAACCTAAAATATCTTTGATATTTTTTTTAGCTCCCAATAAAAGCAAAGTCTCAACGGTTTTTTTGTGACCATTTTGAGAAGCCAGGTGTAAGGGTGTCTTTCCAGTACCATCAACTTCATTAATTGAACTTTTCATTTCAGAAACCAAAAATTTCACGGTCACATCCCTTCCAAATTTGGCGGCTATATGCAGTGCAGTTTGACCATTTACGTCTTTCGCTTCGGTCCTAATAAGTTTCAGTTTAGTCAAATATTTTACAGTCTCAATATTGGATCCCCGCGCAGCATAATGTAGCGTGGAAGACAAATCTTCCCTTCTTGAACATATGTCAGCGCCTTTGGCGATTCCTGATGTGAACTTCTCAAAGTTCCCGTCGATCAGAGACTTCCACATTTCTTTCTGTTCGTTAAGAATAGATAAGCTCCGCTCATATTTCTGTCTCAGTTGGTTGATATCATGTTTTGAAATGTCCCCAATCTTACAGTTCAGTAAATGGTCTTTACTTTCAGTAAGTTTTGCGGCATTTAGGAGAACAGCAGACCAAGCATCAATTGGCAGAATGTCCACCAAGGCGTTCTCGTGAGCCAAGTGATTGCGCAAGCATTTTCCGCTCAACAGAGGCACATTCCCATCTAGATATAGCACATTGTTGAGAACACTCTTGGAGCCATCTAATAGGTTCATGATATCCATAACTAGAGCTTCTACCGTAAATCTATTTGTGGTTTTATCTTTGTGGAGTAAGGCAAGATGCTCGTATAACTGACCGCACATTCTATCAGTTCCTATGGTGTTTCTCAGTTCATTCAATTTCATATTAAGTTGTTCACCAATAATTTTTTCGCTGATGTTTTTAACACTCTTTGCTGTGCATTTTTCTTCTGCGTAACCATTTTTATTAAAGTCTAATAATATTTGTCTACTATATTCATCAATAGATTTAATATTTCCCTGGTCGAATGATTCAGAAATTTTACTTATAGAAATCTGTAATTTAATTTCAAAAGTATTTTCTGGATTAATTCTCTTAGAAACACTTTTGTAAAATTTTGATAATAGGCTTCCTAACATATCTAATTCTAAAGGGTTTTTTTGTGATGGAAAACTATCCAAGATTCTTTTAGCCACACATTTCGTACCCCTTATGATGTTGTCATTAGTTTTTGTACAAATCACAGTAAAATTAGTTAATGCTTTTAAACTGAAGTATTCTTCATGTGTTAATCTATGTTGTAATTTCGTTCTGTCGAGGATATCTTTCATGTCAGCAAACAGTTTTTTCTCATATGGCGTTTGATCTTTTATGTTTCTAATGAGATCTTCAATTCGGTGGTCCTTTGTCACTGTATGTGTTTCTTGGGCACTCTCAATAATGTGTACATTTTTTAAAAGATTTGTAATTTCTTCAAATTTTTCTACACCATCACTATTGATGAGCGTGGTCAGCATACACTTTATTTTATCTAATTTGTTGAAGTATGTGATCTCAGTGATAACCGATGAAATCTTTTTTATGTCATTTTGAATGTTAGAATATAGTAAGAAGTCTTCTAATTCTGGGTGTGGTTTGGAAAGAGAGTTGCGTATATCTTTTAAGACTTTTCTTGTTTCTTTGGGTGCAGAGAGAAGAAGAAGATCACTCACGGCTGGAGAGAGCTTGGGGCTGTCCAATGTGTTCTTCAGATGCTCTCCCGTCACCTGGAGGGCTCTCTTGATAGTCAACTGCCCGGGTCTAGTGGCAGAGTCTGCCAGCAAGGCCGCTTCTAAATATGTCTCCATCATGTGGAGTGAGGAAATGTCTCTCACCTCCTTGTAGTCAGCATACAAGTCTGGATATCTGGTGATGATGGCAACAGCAACATCTTCGCGGCTTAATTTCACAGGTTTTCGAAGAGTATGGACATCTGTAGATCTGATGTGTTCTTCCAATCCCTGCAGAGCGGAGGCAAACTTGTTCAGTTCCTTCAGTAACTTCTCTTTCTTCAGTACAGACAGATAGAAGATATTCAATTCTTGTCGCTTAATGTGGGCAGACGCAAAGCACACCAAGCAGAACTCAATTTCTTCCCAGGGCAAAATATTGTATGTCGACTTCAGTTGTTGTTTCAGTATGTGGATATTCTGAGCTATAAACCTGGCCGTGTATAAAAAGTGACTGTCCACTTCTTCATAAGTATTAATTTGAGCAATATTTTCAACAAGTAGTAAAATGCGATCTTGAATATTAGCTAGGGAAGCAGCAGGAAGAGCTCCGTCGTCTTTGGAGAAGAAACGTAGATCAAGCAACATGTATTCGACATATAGATGCATTTCCTCTGACACAAGGACATTGTTTAATAGTAATTCCTCGTAAGACTCAGCAACGAGTTTCTCAGAGAGTTCAGGGGTTACTGTCTCGAGGAGTGTGCGGAGAAGCTCCACATTGCTGGAGCGGATGGCGTAATATGCTGCATCGTGTCCATCATCTTCCTGCTCCACTGAACACCAACGGGGAACAACAACTGCCCCATCAGAGGGGGAGGATGTGTCATCCTCCAATAACAAGTGCAATAAGTCAGCTCTGTTGTGTTTGCAAGCCAAGGTGATGAAAGGGAAGGAGGGAGAGACAGTCTTCCGGAGCCGTTTCAGGTCTGCGCGGGACTGGCAGGCCAGGAGAGCTGACATTTCACTTGCCTTATCTTCTTCCATTATCAGTACTCATACTTCACTACACTGCACTGTCACTGCCTACTCTGTTGTTACTGTCTTGTACTAACAAGCAATCACTGCACACAATATTACACTAAGAAACATTTTAATTGGTAAACTCGAGCGACAATATATTCTAAAAAACCGTGGCACCTTATTTTATATCAAATCTGAATAAAGTGTAAACAAAATGCATTATTTTTCGATGAACTTATCTGAATCTCTATTAGATTCGACCAGCATTTCCCAAACTTATTTGTTTCTTATCCGCTTATTTTTTTCTTCTCCTTTGCGACTCACAAATTTTTTATCACACATGAAAAATAAAACGGATTTCATTCTATGAAGTTTTCATAATATAGGTGTTGTGATAAAAAAATATATTTTCTCAATGCGTAATCTCTATTGAGTAATCTAAAATTCATGCGACATTTACTCAAAGCTGACTACAAGTACGGGCTTTGGCGCGTGACGGATTTTGGAGAGTCACGTGATCAATCAGTACCAACGACAGTTTGCAAATGGTGCTGATTGTTGTTGATACTCGTTGTTAGGGCTGATTTGTGTTATATTACAAAAAGGATAATAAATAAACGAAGTGATTAGACTATTTTAAGGAGTGAAGTTTACTTTGTGATGTCGCTGACTTTGTAATTTAGCGATAACGAATCTTACCGTAATCGAAACATCTATCAATTTTTACAATGACCGTCTGGGAAACGCTGGATTTGATAACTTGGCTCACCAATCACTTTGCAGATTTTTCTGATAAGATTGTATAACTCACTAATTAGTTCAGTGTCAATAACAAGATAATATTGTATTCATATCAAAATAAAACCGAAACAAAACTTAATGCCAATCCAGCCGTTATTATGATATCCTAGGTTCCACGCAGTGGCGGTTCTTCACAGGGGGACAATGGGGACAGTCCCCACCAGTTACACTCGAAACCTACTAAAGGAAATAACAGTCGATGCTTTGTCTTCACCAAAATGAATGAATTCTTTAAACATAAAAGTAATTAACATTTGCAGAAATAAAATACAAAAAAGTATTCCAGATGATTTAAATAAGACCCAACGCGCCATGCAGCGAATGAGAACAACGGGTCTATTTCTCAATGCGCAGAATCCACAGCACACTTGGGGGACAGTCCAAACTCTCCCCACAGGCAATATGGTTCATTCCTTTTGTTGTTTCACGATCGTATGGAACCGCACATGCGCACCCGTATGTGAATTAAAATACCGTGGGGACAGTTCTCCGGATTCCCACTGAACCATTTGTTTGCGTAGTTACGGGCGGGAATCGCTCGCGTTCAAATTAAGTTTGATAATAATCTTGCAAAATAAAGCGTTATTTTTATTAAACTATATTGTAAATTGGTACATTTTATATTATTTTGTGTTTAGATATCCTATTAGTATGATTAGACCATCCATTTTTTTTTTGAGAAATTTTATATTATATTCTACGGGTGTCTAATGTCGACCACCAAAGAAGTGCTCGAGTTGCCACTGGTTCTATGACAGTTGATCCGCCGACAATTGGCCCCCCGGCATACTTATATACAATATGCAGTCGGTTTAGAGAAAATACGGTACACCTACTTACACAAAATATAACTAAGTGACCCTGAAGGGACGTGCAGAAAGGATGTACCT
Source organism: Glyphotaelius pellucidus (assembly GCA_936435175.1). Classification (NCBI taxonomy): domain Eukaryota; kingdom Metazoa; phylum Arthropoda; class Insecta; order Trichoptera; family Limnephilidae; genus Glyphotaelius; species Glyphotaelius pellucidus. The sequence continues at coordinate 20,995,596 of OW386561.1, read as the reverse complement.
CCGATTTTAACAAAGTATAAAACATATTTTCATTCAAATGCACCAAGGAAAAATCTACTTGTCTATATTGCTGTATAGACCAGCGTACAAGTACAAAAAATTGACAATGTTTATAAATTCGTTCGATATTCATGCCAACTTATTATTAAGAGTATTTTCGAAGTCGATTTTACGTTTGAAATTGGTAAATAATGCACAAAAAATTATAATTTTATAGTAAATATCATTTCGGGGAGCCGATTGTGAAAATTATGTTGCGACCAGTTCCATGTTCGCTTCGTATGAGCCTGCCAATTCAATCACCCGGAATGTACTAGACATACATACCCACCATTGTTGGTGTATACATCTACTCGGCGTAGCGTAATTATAAGGCGTATACTAGAAAGGTCTCAATTCGCTACTAACGCCTAAAAACGTTCTGAACCGAAAGTTCGAGAACTTTCTAATCTTATCACCTATCTAAATTACCCAATGTTCTAAATGCTACTTGCCGAGTCAGCAATGCTATATAAGCGCCAGCGAGCCGCATCAAGCTCAGTCAGTTAGTCTCAGGTCACCGTCAGTAACAGTTTGGTAACACAGTACACAGTACCTTCAGTGCTAATATGTGATAACGGAAAATCCAGGGCGGTCGCAAGCCAACGACCTACGGCTGTTCCAGAATCCTTGCTTGTCACAAGATTTGGAGCCATCGCGTCATTCTGATGGCCTGCGCTTGTGAGGGACTTTTCTTTTGAGGCTCGAAACATCTCGCAGCTCACATGGTCTGCCACACCAAGAGATATTCTTCGCCTCTTAAGGTTTACCTGCACTGCAGATGACACCAATTCATCGAAGTCACCACCGTCATCTCCACCGCCACAGTGTCAAGCGAAGGCCTGGAGGAACAGGTCTTCCTCACCAACCGTGGTGTAGAGCAACATGCTGGCGTCGTTTAAGACACTATTATTAGTCTTCACCGCCTCAGCAGCACGACCTTCATCATGCATTGCTATCAACCTCTGTCTTCATTCTGTTCACTCCACTGTACCGACCTTCACTACGTAGCCACTAATAAAGACTTTGACTCACCAACTGCCGCCTTTCAATCTTTCATCTGTTTTTTTGCGATCTAACGCCTAATCCCTCAATAATAAAGCTGGCCTCCGTACATCCAGTGCCTGGTAGGTAGTGGTACTGGGTGTGCCTACTTTCTGCCTAAGCCTGGCGCCTTGGCAGTGTACAGAGTTGTCGCCTGAGCCGACTGCTTCTGGAAGAGGTAGGAATCGATTCCATTTCGACTGGTCAGTGGTTGAGTGGGCATCGCGTTTGGGTCCCACCCGGGCGTCTCGTGTTCGATTCCTCGGCTGGCCAAGTCCTCCATCACAACACAAGCAACATTTTCGGCTTTCTGTGGTGGTAGTAGGAGATTTTCAAATATTGTTGGGTTATTCGTAACCCGGGAATGTTTGTCTTTCTTTTATAAAAAAAAATAAAATAAATAAAAAATATACGTAATTTACTGTCAAATTTGTGTGATTGTCTATGGCTTTCAATTGTTTTTTCTACGGACTGATGTTATACAACATTTTGTGTTTTAAACTAGTTGAAATACAACAGCTGACATGGCAAAACAGGGGCGTTAAAAAACATTGATTTCAATGGTTTTAATTAGGTATAATCAACCTGAGTTGCAGTTGTCCATTTCGCTCAGTATTTGGGAGGGGAAAAGGAACAGTGACAGCAACAGTTTTGTAAAACACTTATTATTCAAATTTCTCAGCATTTCCTCTTAATAACTCAGCTTTGAGCCGACATCTTTTTCCTGCCTCCTACAAACAGGTCTCTAAAGAGGAATATAAATGCTAGAAATATTTCGATTCTCATGCCTTCAAAATTTAAAATGGAGTGTCTTATTTGCACGAGGCAAGTAAGCGAAAAAATGGTTTTTATTTATTTTTTGCATAATTTTATAAGAATGAAAAAAAGTTAGAACATGCAAAACCTCAAAAATAGTCTTAGCCACAAAGGAGTATTTTTAAAAAATTGTTTCTTATATTATTTCATAGTTAAGTCATGCAAAAACATTTTTTTTAGTGGTTTACGCTTATATTTTTTGTTATGTAAATAACAATCTTATTGTAATTCCAATACATAGAAAAGCTAGTAAAAGCTACAATTTATCCGTAGCATATTTTTTGATGTTCATGTTGTAAACCGATTCGTCGTAAAGATTAATCTAAATAGTATCTATATAGGATTTCACGTATAGCTTCATCTTAGTCCAAGGTTCACTCTTTCCATTCTTCAAAAACACCCTCCTTACAGCAACCCTAAAGATGACAGGCCCTGAGGGAAAATATTTTCATATTCAAGCTGCGTGTGGGCTGTGCATTACTGGCTTAGACTTATATAAAGTTTCCATAACTACTTTAATGATGGGGACTACTGGGTGTTTGGTTTTCAATTCAGCCATTAGATTTAATAAATATCACACCTCCAAAAATATAAATATGGAAACATATGAACTGCTTACTGAGGTTTAAAGCTAAATGAATCCATCTAGATTTCTTCATTTTTCCCATATTTTTAGGTTTCATAATATTAAATTCATTTTAATTTTTAAAAATCACCTACCTAGAAATTCGGTTAGCCACCGCTCGAGTGGATAAATCTATGCTAAAGGATTGTGTAAGAAAAATAAAAATAAATTCTTTGTTGTCTATTATTTATTGATGACAATAGATTATATTATTATTATGAACAAAAGATTAATAAAAAACACAAATAAAATAATATGATATAAATAAATGTATAATAATATTTTATATTCAAATCATGAAAACATACTCGTCTTTTTATGTGGTAAGTTGGAATCCTAAAATAAATTTGCAGAAAACAATATGCATACCTAATTACAACGTAATGTTACATACTACATAAAGAGCCTGCTGAACGGAGATGATATTTCCAAATAATGTCATGATGAACCAAATCATACGAAACATTAAATGGAAATTTGAACTTGGTAAAATCCAACAAGGTTTTTTATTGAAAACAAAAAAAATTAAACAAACTATTATACAGTGTGTCCGGGGGTAAGATGCAATAGTATTTTAGCCCCGGATATGCTGAATAAGAATGTAATTTAATTGAAAAATTGAGAGTGCCCCTCTTAATCTAACCTAACCCATTGACGTTACAATATATCTAGACTTGTTATTGTCTCACAAATTCAAGATAAGAAACACTCTTTATGTTTCCAGTGAATTCTTGATTCAGACGTTGTTCATGTAAGACAATGACAGACATTCAGAGAATGTGAGTGTGAAAGAAAAAAACAGTAAGACCGGACAGCGTTTTCGTATTCAAAAGATCCGTCGAATACTACCTTAAGGCCGACTGGAGTAGGAGAAAAGTGGGAAGACCCAGACTGAGGTGGGAAGACGAGGTGAGAGGGGATGCAGCACAGCTTCTCCAGATAACAAACTGGAAGTCAGCCGCTGAGGACAGGAGGAGTTGGAGGCGAATGTTGCGGGAGGCCAAGGCTCGATATGGGCTGTAGCGCCATCGGAGAGAGAGAGAGGAGTAGGAAGCCTGAGCACACGACGGATTTTGAGGTGTCAAATGATCAAGCTATAATAGAGCAACGACAGTTTGCAAATGGCGTCGATTGTTGTTGTACTCGTTACTGCTGATTTGTATGTTGTTATACCGCAAGCGAACCAACAGAATGATTAAGACTATTTTAAATAGTAAAGTTTACTTAGAGACAGCACTGACTTAGTAATTAGGCTGTTGCGTGCCTAGAACCTGTACTTTAGTAGGCTTTGCATTCAAAACTTTCCCGGCAGAAAACAATTGTATTATTTATATTGTATCAATAATAACAAGTAATTCGCGTGTATTTACAAATGAAATGCTATTCCTTGACTTTTACTAGTGTTTGCATAATAATAAAAACATTTTCTTGTCACACACAAGGCCATTTTGGCACTTTTTTAATGCAATTAAGAGATAGGACAGTTTAGTAAAACTACAAAATCGAAGACAATACAATTGACTTGTTTTTGACTTGCCACTTTGAGATTTCTACTACGCGTCTATATATATTGTAACGTCATTGACCTGCAGAATTCCTCTTCTTTTTTTAATTGTCACATTTGACAGATCCCTGGGTAAGTTTTATCAATAGGGTAGTTTAAGCGGGGCATATGATACACAGCGTGATTGTTCTAAGCATGTTGATATAGACATGCAAAAAATTTCATTTTTATTTTTGTTTGTACACATTTTGCGTCTGTAATAATGTGACGAAAAAAATTTTAAGCAGCAATCATGTTTTAACTTTTTCTTTACCATTTTTAACCTTGCTCGAAATTACCAAGTAGTATTTTAAAGGCAGCACCAAATTAACAATTATAATTCAGGAGAAGTCGCCACTTGGGTCTTTAAGCCTCCATTTCTACCGAGCTTCAAATGTATCACAGACTATTTAAAATGTACAAAAGATACAACGGTATTCATTGTGGATTTATTGTGACACAAAAAGGTAGAATATAATAACTTCAGACATTCACAAAAATAATAATCTCATTCACAAAACATTTCATATTTTAACCTTCTCCATGCCGCCATTGCATCGACCACTATCCATATCCGGATGTTGCATATATGTTACGTTATGGGAAGTAAAGGTTAAAAATACAAAAATATTTATAGTTCAAAAGAATTTGTTATTTGGTCAACTTGGGGGTTATTTTTATAGAAGCCATAATAAAATTAAAAAAGAAAACATCTCACAAGTGACAACGCACAATACGTCTAAAAATATTTATGAATGTGACTTTTTAACCAATTCTCGATGTGACGTCACTAACATCTACTACATAATTCAAAGGTACATCTAATCATGCAATAATTGTAATTATTTTCAATCTTAAATCTATTCACAGATCTTTGCAGCAACACTTCAATCTTAGATCTAAACATTATTGTAAGCAATAATGAAATAATTTGCCAAGTTCTAAAGTTTGATTTCTACATTTTGTAGTACAGTCCGATAATAGAATATTTATTTTCAATTTCCATTGATGATATTTACAAATTAATAATCATAATAAAAATTATATTTAATTTATTATAATGTTATTATGCTTTTGTTAATATGGGAGAAACTCTAATGCCTTTTTTAATCCACTCGAGAAATAATTACCCAAATTTGGAGAGGTGATTTGTATGAATTATAAATTCAATGATTCTATTTTAAATTTTTTAATAAAATCTAAAAATATGAGAAAGACAGTGAAATCTAGGTAGATTCATTGGCTTTGCAACAGTAAGCAATTCAAATATTTCTATATTAATATTTGGAGGTATGACTTTTGTAATGAGTGTGGCTGAATCCAAAATCGAACACCCAGAAATCAACATCGCTTGAGTGGTTATAACAACTTTTTTTTTATTATATGATGCTTCTGCTGCCATGTTCAGACAGTAATTTCTGTCAATGGGGTTAACCAAAGATATTGAAATATAAAGAGATATGCTATGATGTCCGCCGGATGATGAATATGAAATTTAGTTGATTTTTTTAAGGTGTGCAGTAGTATTGGTTAAAAATATCGGCGACACCAGGAAGCACAGTCCCACCCAGTAAAAACAGCAGATAGCCCATCTCCTTATATTTCAATATCTTTGGGGTTAATTCAAACCTGGAAACCATTTGTAACCTGGATTAAGTTATAGTATAAGGTTGGTTTAAGTTTTCACCCTAATCTGGGATTAAGCTGATGATTAAAAGTTACTATGGATGATATTATGCAGCAGAAACTAAATATTTTAAATAATAAGATGTTAATTCAAAATATTTACAATCTGAATAAAGAAACCTTATTACATAATATATTTAATTCAAGAAAACATTTCAAAATATATTTTTTTTTTATCAAAGTTTTTACTATTGCTTATAATGTTCTTATTGTTATTTTTTTAAACACAACAAACTTGACAAGGTTTCAAAAAAGAACTACAATTAAAATTCTTATTATTTAAAGTAAAAATAATTGTAAGAAATAAACAACACGCTTACGTCTAATAATTTTTGAAACCTTCCAAACGATTATTCCTCCTTTTATAATAGAAAAATAACTTTAATATAAATACACAATAAAATACGTACGTGAAAATTGTGTAATCTACAATGTACAATGTTAGATGTGCAAATTGGCAACTTTGCACAAAAGAACTGTTAAAATTTTCTTTCTACATCTTTAATGTTTTGTAACTACATTTTCATTATTTGTGAGAGAAAGAAATGTAACATATATGTAACAATGTAACATATATGTAACAAAGTTTTGATATTTTTATAAAAGTTACCAATTTGGATATCCAACATTTTTAATTGAGACAAATGATTTAAGTCTTATATTAAAATATTTACAATTCTTACAACTAGTGAAGAAAAAACCAGTACAATTTTTGTATACCATTCTACATTTTTATTTGTAAACAACTGTATTTTCAATCTAATTATAACTCAAAATAGATTATTATTTTTGGCATTCAATAGAAAGGAGAGGTAATTTTTTAATTCTTCTCTTTTATTATATAATATACGTCAATTTAATAATGTTGGCTGCATTTACCATATTACAAAGTAGCTAACTTTTATTTTAATGTTTAGGAAAAAATTGAATCTGTGCTGTTTGATAGAAAATGATACGAGGCAATAAGCACGCCTATAATGAATACAAAATATGTTTTGAGAAATTTTTTTAAAAATGTTTTAAATGTGTGCATCAAAATTTTCAATTTTTTTTTTTCAGAAAAAAGGATTTTCACTTATTTTTAAAAAATATGATTAGGTAGGATACTTGTGGTTTTCATTTCTCTCTGCCTACCGCTTGGGTGACATTGTCCGTCAGATGTTTTATGTACGCAAAAAATACACAATTTTATGTTAATAAATATGTATATTTTTTAGATAAAATTTATAAACTGGTAATAAATTAATTTACATTTTTAAATGTTAAAGAATGCCTCATTTTGCAGCCATCAAAATTAAGTTGGGTTTATATCTAGCAAAACTATAGATATATTATAAAATTCTCCTATCAATTTTACAATATTTTACAACTTACACGGATTTCACACTTACTGTGGCCTAACATATTTTATATACATATATAATTTGCAATACATATAATAAAGAAGTGAAAGAAGATAAATATTTGTATTTAAAATAAAATTATAATTTTTGTTTAACCTTTTCAACACATATCATAATGAACCCTGGGCTATTTTAACCCCTCAAATGCCAGGAAAAAACGAAAAAACGTCAACTTTAACGTAATATTTTGCAGGTTAATTTTATGCTATCTTATGTAATTTTTACTGAAACACATTCCTTGAAGACTAAACTATACATAAAAACAATAATACTTGCGTTTATTCAATGAATTTATACTTTTTACTACTTTTCAAATGCCACGGAAAAAACAAAAAAATTTCGCGATGTTTTGACTTTTACGTAATATTTTGCAGGTTAATTTTATGCTATCTTATGTAATCTTTACTGAAACACATTCCTTGAATACTAAACTATACATAAGAACAATATTACTTGCGTTTATTCGATGAATTTATACGTTTTACGATCATTTCGTCGACTGCGACGCGAGACTTGACAGCCGCCATTTTTACAGCCGAGCGGCGCGAAAAAGTTCCAGGCCGTGTCATAAACAATTTCAAAGAAAATATGTCGCTGCTCTAGGTGGGTTCACGGTATCTTATACCTTATGAACAAGAATGCCCCAAGCGATTCTGACCTTCACACATTTTCTTTATACATAAGGGTTAAAATCGCATAACAAAATTATTTTTTAGTGATTATTTTGGCTTGCGCCGATGGGACGCCGGCGGACGAACGGCAAGGGGCAGGTTAAATGCACCCCTATTACATTTGTTTTTTTTAAAGTCTAAAATTATTATTATTATTATTACTTCAGAGAAATACGATGAATCATTGTGATGTACAACATAGTATTAGATAAATGGTGTAAACACGGAAACGACATTTATTAAAAGACAAACGTACCTCGTTACGGCTGCGTGACACAGTTGATAACCTTGGCCACGTAATATTCATTCGGCAAGACGAATCACGACTGAGAAAAGCAATAAAAAAACGTTATCCATTTTTTTAAAATACAAAGCTATTAAATTGAAGTCTAATAATTAATATTCAATTACACGCTTGCATTTAGTATTAAAATTCTGAGGAATGCTGTCTTAAGTAAGATTATACAAATATTAACTGATCAAAATATGCATATTATATTTATCAAGTTTTTTTTTTCAAATGATATTATTTATGACTTCTATTTTTTGAAACTGTTATTGGGCAGTGGAAATCCATTGTAAAACAGGGTGCGGCAGCATAACTTTCTTTTTTAAAATGTGCGCCTTTCAGTCGGTTGATGTCGTAGTGGAGCGCTAGTGATCTCTTTCGAGAGGCGGAACTATAAAGTTTTGTCCCGACACAGTTTAGTCGCCATCATGCGTTGGAACAGTGAGGAGCGTGCGTTTGCCGTTGAGGCCTACTTTTCGAGCGATGTTCTGTGATCGCAACCCAGCGCGCCTAGGATGTCACCTACCTGATTTGATCTTCAAAAACTAAGTAAAACAAAACTTTAAGCATGTGCCTACATTATAAAAAAACAAATAAAAATTTTCTGATTCTGATTCAAAAATAAATAAACTGAACAAAAATATGATAGTTTTGGGCTAGTTACTTAAGGCCTCGGGCTAATTTTTTCGCTTTTGATAACAGTTCATATAGGTCTCAAAGAAAACATTGTGTTTCCCTTACTGGCATGGTGAGAAATATGATCTAAACAGTAAAAAAAGAGAAAACAACATGCTTTATATTCAAATCGAAAAGTTAACCAAAATAATAAAAATGTACACTTATATAAAACCAAATTTTCAGAATGCAATTTGAGAAAAATTTATGAAACTTTGAATGTTTTATTAATTATTTTTACAAGAAATGACAAAAAAGTGAGGTGACGATAACGTTTATAATAAATTTGCCTAATAAATTATGTGTGTTTTTAATTTTTTCATTATTAGTAATTTTAGTTAAAAAAAAAATGGAAGGCGAGTCATTTTTAAAACTTTTTTATGATTTTAAAAAATTTGATTATTTCATCACTTTTCGAAAACAGTTTTTATTTCTTGGATACATTCAGAAATATTCCATTTATTTGGATTATATTGCAAATCGGAAATAACGTGACCAGACAGAATATGCTCGAGGCCTGAGGGGTTAAGATGCAAGCAACGAGGTGCAATTTTTTTTCTGAAATAGGGGCACTGTTTTATTGGCAATCAAAGCTGGTGTAACAATTGATGATACAGCCGCACATAATTGATACGGTGGCGTTGGAAAGGTTAACAAACATTTTTTTTTCTCTTTTTAAATTGCTAACATTACTAAATTTATAAATAAGCATAATTGGTGGGATAAAACACAATTTTTTTTTAAACCATGTTAAAAAATAAATTATTTTATATTCAGTGTTATATTAATAAATATATAATATAATGTAGCTATTTTTTTTAACAATGTGATCAATATTATGAGCATTTTCCATTTTGCATGAATTAAGAATAATTGTAATATTTTAAATATTTTATTACAAACTCCATTGGAATTTAAAATACTTTAAAATTTGGCAATTGATTGTTTTTTTTAAATATTTTCATTACAAATAATGGATCATATTAGGTTCATCCCCAGCTGTTTAAGAAATGTAATGTAAATGTTTTAGTGTTCAATTTGAATTGTAAAACAAGAGTAATTTAATTATTTAGAAAACAAAAATTTAATATTTTTTTAATAATTTTCTAGTTTTATTCCATCAGAAATTAAAGCCAACCAACGAAAATACAGATTATCAAATCAAACTCAGAATTTTCCAAAAATCATTCATCTCTAAGAAAACCAGACATCTAATACAACCAACAAATTTGTAACCAATACAATTAACGTCAAAACTTTGAAACCATTGCGAACATACAATATGTGGCCAACGTGGTTCGTCACCAACCAATTTGTGAACGACACAATTAGTAACCGAGAACGGCAAACACGACTTGTAACTAACAAATTTGTAGCCAACACAATTATCGTCTGAATATCAATACTACTATTAAAAGCATACATGAGGCTGACACGATTTATCACTAACACTTTTGTGGCAAACGTGACTTGTCACAAATAAATCAGTAGCAAACATGATTTGTCACCGATACTATTGTGGCAAACATGACTTGTCACCAACAAATCAGTAGCAAACATGATTTGTCACCGATACTATTGCGGCAAACATGACCTGTTGCCAACAAACTAGGAGCAAGCATGATTTGTCACCGATACTATTGTGGCAAATACGACTTTTCACCGACAGTTTGATGGCGAGCATGATTTGACACCGACCCGTTTGAGGCAAACACATAAAGTCACAGACTCATCTTCAGCAAGCACAATCATGTCACAAACTAAACTTCTGTTGCAGTCACATTTGCCGTCAACAATCAATCATTGATCGGAAATTTTCACACCACCGTTACTGGTTGTGATACCTTCATTGTCGCTTTCGCCTCGTTCTCTTCTTTTGCCTTTCCTCGGTTGGTAACCTTGTTGGCGTCCTGGTCGGTGGCTTTGTTGGCACTTAAGAGGCGGCGTTCTTGCCCGCTATGTCGACCGTGACCGACTTGCTGATGGTGTTGAGGGGCATGGGGCTGGAGCTCTGGGGCAGGTGCTGGGAGGGACTCGGCCCGCCCACTATGTTGATGGCGGACACCTTTGCCCGCTGGTAAGCGGTGACAGTGTTCATCCCCAAGAATCTGCAAAAGGAAATTGGTATTAGAGTACCGAATTAATTATGTTGGACGTCTTTCGGGTTTTATGGTTTTTTTAGCGGGAATTAGATGAGGTGGGGTTAGGTTAGGTAGGAGGAACTCACTTGACGCAGACGTAGATGATGAGCAGTGCGCTGCCAGCGCAGAGCACGCGGATGATGGGCGATTGGAAGAGTTGGATGGCGACCCAGGCGGCCGCCACCGACACGGCCATGCAAGTGACCAGCACTCCCGTGTGCAGCCACTGCTGCGGGGTGAATGCTCGCTCCCATCGCACTCTGAACACACAAAGCAATGCAAGATTATAATAACAGACTAACATACCCAGGGTCCTATAATGTATATATATTCTACATTAACCTGTTGAATGTTGGACGGTATTTTAGATTGATATTGGCACAAGCGATTCTGATCTCGTCCTTCATACAGTTTTTTTTATACATAAGGGTTAAAATCGCATTTAGAAGCAAAAGCTCGCCGGCGGGCTCGCGACAAATGAGAGGTTAATCAATCCTGGGCCGAGTACGCGCCGGCGCGCGCCGATTAAATTTAAAAAAAAAACTGAAATACATAAGGATTAAAATCGCATTCTTGCGATTTTAATCCTTATGTATTATCAATTGATCATGTATAAAGAAAATGTATGAAGGACAAGGTCAGAATCGCATATAAAATACCGTGAACACACCTAGGGAAGCGGAATAATTTCTATGGAATTCTCTATGCCCTCCGGCCGAGATTTTTCGCGGCATTTGAGCTGTCAGATTGGGTAGCGTCACTCTCGTGAAAAAGATTGTAAAATATATAAATTCATCAAGTAAACGCAAGTAATGTTGTTTTTAGGCATAGTTTATTGTTCAAGGAATGTGTTTCGGTAAATATTATATACGATAGCATAAAATAAACCCACAAAATATTACGTCAAAGTCAAAACATTTTGCGAAATTTACGAGTTTCCTCCCGTGGCACATCACGAGTTAATGTGAGAAATATGATCTTAACGTTGTTAGATAGTTGAAGCACCACACTTTATATTTAAATCTAAAAGTTAACCACAGAAAAATTAAAATGTTCATACATCGATCGTCCAATTGATTAGTCAGACATTTCTGAAAAATCGAAATTTGAGTCAAGTATGCAGTTACATGTTAAAAGTGTGCGCTATATCTGGTACAATACTCAGATTACTCATAAGCACCACCTGATCAATTATAATGCAGAAAGCTTGAAGTGAACTTAACAAAATGTTATGTTTTTTGGGTAGTAGGATATTTCAAAATGTACTGGACTGTTATGCCTTCCGGTATTTTTTATATGCAAAACACAGAAACGTGTGATTTATAGTGAGCATTCGAACACCGCTTTCCTCATTATCTCAAAACTTATTAATTCAAGTCTGACTAATCAAAACTTAGTATAGTCAGACGATTATATGTAACAAAATTTCCAAATGCAATTTGAGGAAATTTATTAAACTTTGTGAATTTTTTATTGATTATGTGTTACATGAAATGACAAAACAGTGAAGTGACAATAACGTTTACTTTGTCTAATAAAATATGCATTGTTTTTTTTTTTTCAACAGTAATTTTTTGTTAAAAAATTTCTAAAACTTTTTTTATGTTTGTATTCAAAGATTTTATAATACTAAAATTATGTTTATTTTTAACAATAAAATTTGAAAGCTTATTTCATCACCTTTCAAACACAGTTTTTAGTTTTCGGATACATTCAGAAATATTTCATTTATTTGGATTTTATTGCAAATTGGAAATACTATGTCTATTTCTGACAAAATATGCTCGAGGCCTGAGGGATTAAACTCTACAATACAATTAATAATAGACTGATCAAATGTAAATGAGATATTAATCTTTTGGTCTCAATCTTATCAACAGTTGATAAGACAAGAAATCTGCCGTTTCAACCCTCGATGCAGCAAACTTAGGTTGTCGATAAAACATTATATGGGAGCATTGAAAAACCTGAGCTACGTACACACTCAATAGTGAGTTTGCAATTTGCTGCTGCTGGAAAATATCCTCATTTCCTTCAAAGCAGTTAGTTAACTAATCTAGTACATTTACAGGGTGACCAGGAAACAGATTTCCAAGTCTGAAATAAACTTTAATAAGGATAGAAATGCTTACTTCGTCGTCTGCTCCACTTCGTATGGCGAATTGCACACCTTACATCGAAGGTCTTCGGCACTTGAAGAACTCTGAAAGATAAAAACCATGTTTAGATGTGTTGCAATATTTAAAAATCAAGCCGTAAATTCATTTGAAAATTTCAATTCCAAGTGATAGAGAAAGACAGGAGATTGAGTATATTATAATACCTAGTCGTCGAGTGAATGATTTTCAGAGTCACTTAGATCTTGTGATTTAAAATGACTACTGACTGAGAATTATCTCTGATTGAGAATAAATTCTTAGTAAGAATGACTTTTGATTGAAAATAATTTCATATTAAGAATTTTATATAACTGAGGATGACTTCAGATTAGAAAGATTTCTGATTCATAATGACTTCCGATCGAAATTACTTTCTGAATGAGAATGACTTCCAATCAAGATTAATTTTTGAGTGAGAATTACTTCTGGCTGAGAAAGATTTCTGAGAGTGACTTCCAATCAAGATTACTTTCTGAATGAATTCTTATTGAGAATGATTTCATAATGAAAATGACTTCCAATTAAGGATTTTAGACTCATGACCGGGACTGACTCCCGAATGACAATGATTCCTGACTGAGAATGACTGAAGAGTGAGAATGACTCCTAACTGAGAATAACTGGTGGGTGAAAATGACTCCTGACTGAGAATGATTGGTGAGTGAGAGTGACTCCTGACTGAGAATGACTGGAGGGGTGAGAATGACTCCTGACTGAGAATGACTGGTGAGTGAGAATGACTCCTGAGAATGATTGGTGAGTGAGGAATGACTGACCTCGATGAGCCACCGGCGCAGGCACTCGTGGTGCACACTGCTGACGTCGCCGGTGCAGCGGCAGGGCTGGATGAGAGGCTCGGGGCGGTCGGCATCGTAGCAGATCCAGCAGTCCTGCGCCGAGCTGCCCAAGGAGCCCTCCTCATCCTAACAAAAAACACACACACATCATTAGCATCGGATAAACAATTTGTCTTTGAAAAAGGGGAGCTTCGCCACTCCTGGCTACAGACAAAAACACACCTGACAACTTAGAACACATCTCAAACACTGTTACAAAAAAAGATTGCATTCGCGACTCTCCTTGAAGAGGACGAGCTGCATCACTTCATCTTGTTTCCTTGCTCATAAATTGAGTTTACACTATCTAAATTATAAATTTATCTTCTTTTTTTTTCATTAACTCTACACAGGATGCCCTGTGGAAGATGATTTCCCTCAGGGTCTACGTCTGTGAAAATGCTTTTTGAGGCGAGGAAAGAGTAAACACGGGTTTCGAAGAGACCAAATCATTCCATAGCCGAGCTATTGAACTCAAGAACGAGTAGTAGAAGCGACCCATCCTCATGTGACAACGGTCAACTGTGTACTTATGTTGGACGCATGTTTTTCGACTATGCATCAGTGCCGAAGGGGCTGATTCCTCGGAGTATCTTCCACCGTAATACCGGTAGAACAAGGACAGCAGACCTTCCTGACGCCTGTACTCTAAAGATCGCAATCCGCTTGTTAAGATAGCAGAATCTAGCAAACACACTCCCCGTTTCTGCACAGGGTCAAGGGTTTTTCAGGTATTTTGGGGCTCCAGACCAGAGGTGGCCCTGTACAGTGCACAGTATCTAGATCTTATACAAAATGAATAATGTAATATACACAATAAATCACCTTTTGAATTAATGTCTGTTGTCATAAGGAGTTTTTTTTTATTAAAATTAATAGAATGAAATTGCATACCTTATCGGGGATGTGGTGAGCAGTGGCTGGTTCGTGTTTCTGCGCGGCAAGAAGCCGGCGAGGGTTTAGGATCCACAGCTGCTCCGGGGCCATGCAGTTCCACAGGACACAGGGGAACCATAGCGCAACGCCAATCTCTACAATGCGGAACACCACGTCGTGCCAGTTGCGGGAATTCACAGGTACCCTGCGCACAAACACACGGATTACTCAATTAATGATGCATTGTTTCGTCGGCAATCAAAGATAGCTACTGTTGACACAAGGTTAAGTACATAATATTTTTAACCTAACTATTATTTCTAACTAACTAATATTTTTAACCTAACTATTTCTATCATTGAAGAAGAAGATAACACTTATAATCTAAATGAAAATATGAAAGAAAACAAGACACAGAAAAACAGAAAAAAACAATGGTCGCAACTGGGACTCGAACCCAGACCTCTCGTCTTACCGGGACGGCGCGTTTTCCAATTTCGCTATTGCCACCTTCTGTCAAACCGTCATATTTGTCAATCTCATATTTCAAATATTTAGAATCATTAATATTATCTTCAACTAGTTCTTTTTCCATATTATAGGCAACTACTCTTTTTATTGGAAACAATCATTCAAAGAATTGGTTTGTAACCTGAATAGCGTCTCGGATAAATGTATCCGAATTTATTCATATGGAACTATTGACTTTATGAAAGTCTAAATGAATATTCAATTTTTTATGAGAAAAACTCTCTTTTAATAACTTTTGAAGGTTAAGGTTTTCGAGTCCCAGTTGCGACCATTGTTTTTTTCTGTTTTTCTGTGTCTTGTTTTCTTTCATATTTTCATTTAGATTATAAGTGTTATCTTCTTCTTCAATGATATATTACGTTGATGGGAATAACCTTCAAAAGTTATTAAAAGAGAGTTTTTCTCATAAAAAATTAACTATTTCTAACCTATTATTTGTCTAATTGCTTCTGTTATTTCAAAATATGGAATGTATTGCATTGCACTACCCCTGCATTCATTCTGGAATAAACTATTATTATTATTATTATTATTATTAATCTCTCAAATGCCAGCCGTATTTCGAAAAACTGCATGGAAATTACCTTTCTGATTTTTGGTGAAATATCCATATAAAACAAAGGAATTATTTTTTTTGCTATTGTTTTCCATTTACCAGATAATGTATCTTATTATTCATGTATATTGCGTGATTAATTGTAAGAGGTTTTTCCAGAATAGCTAACTAAAAAAATCTCCAATTATAGAAATAATATGTCAAAGAATATAATCACACAAATATAAGCTGATTTTATTATTTCTACACAAACCTGAATACGAACCCAACATGAAAAAACACAATTCAAAGGAGTTTGCAAAAAAAATAAAGATCTTTATAAGCATTTTAAAATGTAAATCTTAAAATTTTCGACTTTGACAGTTGCAAAATTCGACATGCTAAGCCATAGATAAGTCATTTAAAAATATTCTTGTATTGCTAGATGAATGAAACCATTGGCTACGTCAAATTAGCGCAAGCGATTCTGACCTTGTCCTTCATACAGTTTCTTTATACATAAGAGTTAAAATCGCATTTAAAAAAATAAAATAAAAGGTCGAAAAATGGACCACTTTTATTTTTTTGCGATTGATAGCGGTCCAAAATTGGACCACATCTTCCTACCATTCGTACAACATTTATTGTAATTATTTAAAAGATTTCTATGGCCAGCCATTTATTTTCAAACGATGCTGTTGAAATGCTTTATCTATTATGACATAGGATGTCGCAAATCCGAACTTGGTAGACTAATTTAGAACGATGTTGAAAATAAATTTTTAAAATATATTTTTCACGCAGAATTTCTGGTCAGCTGTTTACGGCTAAAATTAAGTCCTTTTCCCACAGATATGCACCTTTTATTAGCAAGTATACCACAGATAACATACAGAAATCGAAAATATGTTGACTCGAATAAGTACCTCTCACAGAGTTTCTAAGCAACAAACACGCAGGATTCGCGCGGTTATAAACTTAACGATTTTTTTATAAATCCTGCAAATATGAGATAAACGGTAAAATACAGGTCAATTTGTTGGCTGTATAGCGCTATAATAAGTTTTATGTTTCCATGTTAAAATTCAAAAGTATGATTTTTTTAATGTTGGCGAAAAATTTTTAAAATGCTCTTCTGGAAATCTCGAGCAATCGAGGCAAATTTATTTCACGTGGTCGCTCCAGTGGTTAGTTAGTTAGTAAGCTAGTGATGTTGATACTTACTTGGTCTTCCAGAATTCGCTGAGCGTCTCAGAGAAGAGAAAGCCCACTATAGTGATGAGCATAAACGCCTGACTGACCAGACCTACTCGCGACTGATGCAGCTGGGAGGTGTTCACGCTGGTGGAAGTCCCGTAAACTCTCACACCCTGGAAAAGACCAGAAGACAGATTAGAGACGCTTCAGATTGCAACAGGTATTCACTGAACAAACAATCCCTAGAAATGTGAACTATTTATACCATCGATTATGATAACAATAGATTAGCCCTCTCAAATCTAATTTGAATCTAAAAATAACACCTCCTAATTTATCATTATCAAGAAATAATTATACAGTCATTGGACATCTTCAATTTATCACTAAACAAGTACAATTTGGGAGGCGGGATTGGGTACCGCTACCCCAGGAACCATTATTTGATAACCCACACCTCTGCCGTAGGTCACCCCAAGTGGTTCGCTACATTTAATAATAATAATAATAATTGGACAATTTATAGAGCGCCGTTTTTGTGAAAAATCACCTCAAGGGCGCTTAATCACCTCAAGGGCGCTTTTGTATTTTTTTTTCTAGAATAGAATACCCCCTTAAAAGCATAGTGAGAAATATTACAACCAACAATATAAAAGCAACCACTCTGCCCCTCACGTTTGACCCACCTTAAAGTTCACTTTCACTCAAAGCTGAGATTAAGATGGGGTCTGGCACGCGAAAGCGAACACTCTGTTCTTCGAGTTTCACACACCTCAAGGTTCACTCTCGCTCAAAAGTGCGCATGGACACTCTCAGTTAGGGAATAACAATTCAGCCGAAAAAAGATCCATTTCTGTCTGGCGAAAATGGACCTCAACCCGTAGTATTTCGGAAGATTTCAAGGTTCACTTTCCCTCGAAGAGTCCCGCGCGAGCTTTGGTTTTTGAGAGATTCTTGATGTAGGTCAGTTTCGTAAATTAAAAAATACATGTAAAACAAGATTGCCTCTAAAAAACCCATTCTGCCAATGACGTTTTTGGTTAATTTTCACAATAGGAGGTCGAAGAATATTATCTAAAGGCTTTTTAGAAAGAAAAAACACCACGCTATGTATTCAAATCTAAAAGTCAATCACAAAATAATTAAAATGTACACCTTTATGAAACCAAAGCTTCCGACCGTTTTGCATGAAACAACACAAAAGTGAGGTGATGGTAACGTTTATGATGCATTTGTCTTATAAAATATGCGTGTATTTTTTTTTTCATTACCAGTAACTTTTAGTTTGAAAACTCGTCAAGTGGCATTTTTAAAAATTATTTGAAGTTTGCTTTAAAAATTTTTACGTAAAAAATTAATGGTTACTTCTAATAATAAAATTTGAAAGCATATTTCATCACCTTTCAAAAACAGTTTTAAGTTTTCGGATACGATCAAAAACATTAGATTTATTTGGATTTTAATGCAAAGTGGAAATATTCTGACCTACTGACAGAATATGGTCGAGGTCTAAGCTGAATTAAAAACTACATATCTACATGTGTGATAATTTAAATGTGATTACGAATCATCGGAAAGTACTAACTATTAATTTCAAATATCACAAGGGTTGTGACGGTTGTTTGACTCAGGAAGATTGTATACAAGTTCAGCCTACCTGTTTGGTGACGAGTGTATTGTGAGCCTCTGCTCCCTCTCCCGGCCTTAGCTCAGGTTCCCTGGAGCAACCCGGACGCGCCCCGTCGGCCTCTCCCGACCCTCCCTCTCCCCGCTGGAGCAGTGGCGCTGCGCCACCCCCCGCCGCTCCGCCGCTGACGTCGGGACGCCTCGTCACAATGGTCGTGACTGTCGTCTCACTCAGGAAGCCTCCGCGGACCTAAAGGGTTTAAATTAATTAATATACAAACCATATCTTACATTACCACCTCAGAAGAGGCTCAGCCTAGTGATAGCCTACGTTTTATACTAACAAAAAAAATGCGTAACATAGAATAAAGAATAACATAAGAAGTGAGGATTGTGGGAATCACTTTCAAGAACCAAAATTCTCCCATTTTGAGGGCAATCAGATCTGCTAGATACGATGGTAAATTCGTCAAGATCGCAAATCTGACATATCTATGCTGAAATTTATCTGAACGATCTTTGCTATATTGCTGACTTTCTTTTTCTTGCCTACTTGCTTTCTCTTTACTGGATTTTTACTATGCTTGTGTTTCTTTCCAAAATTTCAGTCGGTTCGGTGACATAAAGACATCATGTCGCGTGACAGATTTAGCATATTGTTAAGTCATATTTGAGAATTCTTCAAAACCAAAGACGATCAGATAAAATTTAAAAAAAATGTCTAGCCCCAAGTTGGGCGCCATTATAAACAAAATAAAATGACATACCTTAAAGAATACTTCAACTCCGTAGATCAGGAAGAAGATGACCACAATGAAGAGCAATACGGCGTAGCAGCCGTTGAACACGTGGGTGTAGAAACTCTGGAACAAAACATACAATAAAATTAATTTTTTTTCTAATCACCAACCAATAATTATTATTTAAATCTTTGCAAAAATACACAAATTCAATCTCTTAGTGTCAATGAGTCAAGTTAAAACAAGAGATTATCGCCATATCTTTACCTCGGTTCTTATTTGTCCAACAGACCATTATAGTTTTTGTTCAATCTCCACTTTAAAATTAAAAATAAAGTGTAAAGAATGATAGTTAATCACTTAACTAAGAATTATTTAAACTAATGAGACCTTTACCTTTACGGAAATAGCTATCACACACCTATCATAATTTTTGTTATTTATTTCTGGGGTGTTATGCCGTGTTTCGCTACCTCCTTCTTTAGCCAACGTTTCGGACAGCGTTACAGTGTCCGTCACCAGGGCAGATGAGCTCATCTGCCCTGGTGATGGACAAAACGAAAAATGAATCGTTGAAAAAAACGTCCGAAACGTTGGCTAAAGAAGGAGGTAGAGAAACACGGCATAACACCCCAAAAATAAATAACAAAAATACTTTTGGCCGTGAAAACCTAAAAACATACCTATCGTAATGTTTCATCGAAATAGTGAAATAAAACCATCTCCTCCTGTAAAATTTTCTAATGGTCTGTTGGACAAAAACAAACTAAGGCGACGATATATGTCCGGAATCTTGCTACTAATCAAAGCTGACCTTTTATTGTTCTAATAGTTTTTTCTTTACCTGAACAATACTTAAAGTCCAAACGTAATAATAATATGTTCTCCATTCATGTTTTTACAATATGAATTCAATCCAGCTCTAATCGACTGCAGACACCCTAGAATGGCGACGTAGTTTCCTAGAAGCACAATACACTTCTATACCAACCACTTACTATCATAATATTGACTCTCCAATGAATAGAAGTTTAGTATTTATAAAATGACGTTATCAGGCGGCCATTCAACTAACATGACAATCTTATTGTTTCAGAAACTGATGTACTGTCATCAAAACATCCAATCAAAATTGAAGCAAGAAATATTCAATTATTTCATATTAATTTCAATTTTTAATTTCAGTTTGGGAACTGGGTACCATTTATTGGATAACCAATACCTCTACCATAGGTCACTCCAAGTGGTTCGTTAGGGGCCATCCATGAATTACGTCACACCTTAGGGGGGGGGGGGGGGAGTACAGAAGTGTGACATTGTGTGACAGGGGGTATGGGGGGTTCATCAGCTCTATGACGTCACATGTAAAAATCTAAATTGTTAAAATGCAAAAAATTCTTTAGACGTAAAATTTATTTATTTATTTAACGCCCAGAGGGCTTTTACATGATTTGTAGTGTAATTTAATTTGACAGATACTTTGAAACTAAGGAAATAATAAAAATAAAACTACATTAGATAAACAAGTCATAGAAACACATAAACATAAACAGAAAAATACAGCTATTTTATTGGTTTACAAGATGTGTTTAGTAATGGTGTTGAAATAAATTTTTTAGATGATCCACAAAACTCGCCAAGTTGATATTGAAAATGTCAACATCACCCAAGTACTTATTTCCCATGGTGTGAAGTCGTTGTATCGGAGAGTGGGCAATGTAGTTACGCTTATGAGTGCTGCTATAGAATATTGTATTTTGTTGTGTTGTTACTGTGGGTATTCGTAAGTTAATGAGTTGCAAGAGTTCACAACTGTCGAATTTAGAGTTAAGTATTTTGAATAAAAATGTTAAGTCGTTTATTTTACGTCTGTCTTCTAATGTATGTATTTTTAGAGTATTTAATAAGTAATCGTATTATAAGTCTTCTACTGGGATATTTAATTTAAAATTGCAAAATATGTGACGTCACACTAGGGGGGAGGGGGTCTTACAAATGTGACGATGTGTGACAGGGTCGGGGGGGGGGGTCAAAAAATCATGAAATTCGTGTGACGTAATTTATGGATGGCCCCTTATGCTTGGTCTCTTAGTACTGGGGTTCATGGGGTGAGGTTTGTCCGTATCTTGGCGGTGGATGCGTGCATCTGTTCACCAGCCGCATGGCAGGCCAGATCGGGAGAGAACTGGTTGAGGGAGAACTTTTGACCTCTCCAGCAGGACTCTCTCTCGGAACATTGCTCCGCAATTGGAGGGTAGGATTCATACGTCTGTCACTTGTGGAGACACGTCCAGAGATTGGCCTCATCCCTAATGGTGAACGTGAAGGCGTTGGGGGGGAAGATGATTGGGAAGGGGAAGGTGGCCTACCTTGGTCTCCGTGGAGGTGTCAGCGAGTGTTGTGGTGACAACCTCAGCAGCCAGTAGCGTGTAGCTGATGATGTTGAAGGTCAGGAAGCCGAGGAAGGACTTGGACAGGAACTGCGGTCGTTCCCACCGCACGTCTCGAAGATGGAAAACCTGCAACAAACAAAACAATTACTTAATAGATGCTCAACGATCGTTCAAATGCCATTTTGCTGATGGAAATAATTTATGTTTCGCATTTCACAACATTTCCATCTGAAGAAAAACCATCAGCCCCTAGCCCCATCTTTATCCCTTCGTGTCCTTTCCCATTCGTCCCCGTTCCCTTTCCGCCTCCCCTCCCGCGTTACACCTCCATCTTCCCGCCTTCCCTCCTCCCCTTTTCCGCTTACACCCGTCCCACGAATCCCCTTCCCTCTTACATAAATTTCATAATGCCAGAGCTCACCAATACATATAGAAAACCTTTGCGTGTGCCCAACAACTCACCAAAGTTTCATTGCAATCAAATAAATAGTAAAGGAAATAATTTCATAATGCCAGAGCTCACTATTATATATATATATTTTCACATATTTTAATTATTGCTTTTTATTTCATTTAACACGTGTAAAAAATAGGCCAAATTTCAGTAAACAATAGATTTTTAAACATTTCTAAAAAAGTTTCAGTTTCGGCCGAAAGTGAGACAGATACCGAAGATTCGGTTTAGGTTTCGGTAGAAAGTCCTGTTTCGGTCGGACACCAAAAATTACACATTGAAAGAAAAACATTTAGGCTTACACCAAAAAGTTCAATGCTTTGATTTGCATTGACAAGTCTCGACACTCTGGATAAAGGAGAATGGTATCCATAATTAGAAGAATGTTGATTGAGAAACAGCAAATAATTATTTCGGAGTCTTTGATTCTACTTTTACTGTAAAAAAAAAATGACCCAACCTAACTTAACCCTAGGTAAAGAAATCCTTAAAATTATACTTCTACCAAAAGTTCGTTCATAGACAGATAAAAGTTTTTTAAAAATGACACATGATTTCAAATCGATCATTCCGGATAAAATGAATCTCATTAGAATAACTACATTTTCTCAGAAAAACCACAAGATAAAATCCCCAGAGCTTTTTTTCTTATTTTTCCATTGCATTTTAGAATTCTTATCTGTAAAACGTGCATCAACTAAACAAAGACAAAATAATTATTGCCTTGCAGCGAATGCAACCTCAAAAATGGCTAATCTTCATTTCCCAATTTAATCACGTAAAACTGCTTGTTGGCCGTTTACGTCATTTGTTATTTAAATTGGTAGAATCAAAAACGTGTGGAGGTAGAACACAACAACCTACGTATCCTTGGTTGAGGCTTCCACTAAATCCACTGATCATGTATTCTCAAGTTCCTTGACAAAACAGAACATTGAAGAAAAGTCTAGAAAAACTACTAACCTAACATAGTCTCTTTTATCATGTCCGAATTAATTTATAATAAAGCAGAACACAGGAATTAAGATGTGTCGATGTTTCGTGGTCCTAAAGTTCGACGTAAGCCTCGATTACATTGGGCGAGTTTACAAGCTGCTAGCCGGCGAATTCACTATCCGATAGTAAACTTGTTCAGTGTAAAATCTGCTAGTTAGCTGGTATAAATTATTAGACTTTATAAGCAGATAGTGAATTCGCCAGCTTGTGGTTTGTAAACTCGCTCAATGTAATCGAGGCTCAAGGCCCCGTAACCGCTCTCGAAAAGAAGAAGATGGAGAGATATGTAATTACGAATGTTGGAGAAAGCGCGCTAATATTTAAATCGATAAAATTGAAGCGAAAATTACGAAAAAGCTTAATAAAACATGACTCGTCTAAAGTAGAGCAAAAATCTCGTGGAACGCGTATCTTAAGTATCATTTAAAGAAACATTGTGATTTTTTTCACAAATATAACTTGTAAAATAATAGAAAAAGACTTGTTTTAAATAATTTTCGGAGCATACTTTGCGATTTTTTTCTATCGAGGGAATTTCATATAATTTGAGTTTCGGCGTGGAACATATCTAGATATTATCTTCAAAAATAACATATATTTTTTTAAGAGCTTAAAAACTTCAAATGTTTAAGGGAGATATGTAAGAAATCGGTCGAAATTCGAATAGCGGCGGCTTACCAGACGTAAATTTCAAATTGAGAAATTCGATCTCTCAGTACAAATTCAAAATCAAATGAAGTGGCGATGTTTTACGTTGTCAGGCAGTGCAAGAGAGAAAGGGTAAGCAATGTTGATAGGTTGTCTCGATTTAAAAGTCAAAAGGTACTAAGTCAGTGGCGACATTGGTTTTCATTCAAAAGTACATGGAAGACAAATGATTTTTTTTTTATGTGAACACCTACAAAAGTCCCAAATGAACCCAACTGCTCCCAATCGCTACACTTTGATCTTAGCCAACAGGCTGAGAAGCGATGTATCAAGTTTATTATGTAAGTACTTGCATACTGCTTACTAGCAACGTATGCAAGGACATTGGAGATCTAGATTCTTTCTAATCTAAATGTAGCTTCATTCTTTAAAATAAAAAATTAAAGTCCTTGCGAGAGCCTTGAAGGAGTGAGTAACCATCTGTTACTTATAAGATGTGTAATTTTGTCACAATCTGCCCTGATAATTGACATTGTAAGGCTGTCCGAAACGTTGGCTAAAGAATGAGGTAGCGCAACACGGCATAACACCCCAAGAACAAATAACGAAAATGCTTGATGATTATTTCGCCACGAGTAAAAAAAAATTAGAATGTGCAATTCACACGCGGTAGAAGTGAATGAACACTAAAGTAGACAAGAGTAGACTACGAAGCACTTTTTTATCAATGTTAAGGATGATTTTTTCCATATCTTTGTCGTCAGTTCCAGTGCACCTTTTCCTAAACATTCGGTCATCTTATTAGTATTTGTGTTTTCTTCTTCGGAGTCGCTAGATGTCGCTTTCTTTTGTGTTTTCTTTTGCCTGTTCATTTTGAAGTGATTTGAAGATTGGATATTGATTTTACAATTTTTTTGCATTTCGTAGGATTCGATCCTTGGTCAGCTAAATGTCTGCAGAGATTCGTCAGGCGCTTTATACCACCACACCAAAGGAGACTTGCGTGGGACTGTGGATTTATGGTATTATGTTAGAACCCCGTACTCCCGTGAATTAAATAAGGCTAAATTCTATTGATGTATGTGTTTGTCTCTTTGTAGTATCGCTCGTTTCCGTTTTATCGAGTTTCAAATCACAACGGTGCTAAGGAAGTTTTCACTTAAAAAAAAACATTTGGCACACGGACACTCCCGCGACCCTTCTATGATTGATCTCTTCAGTGATTGAATCCTTCAATTACGGATTCATTATTCTGTCGAATAAATTAGAATCGATTATCTCGAGATGCAGATCCCAATTAATATGCCCATCACTAGTCTGAACCAAAAAAAATATTTAGGTACATATAATATCCACAAAATCTACATTGGCGTTTACGTCGGCTGCAATGTTATGTGTGTCGATCTGCAGAGTTTTGATTTTGGCATGTGAATTTTCCGGCGGGTAGTTTATTTTTTTTAAAATAAGTTGATCGTAATTAAGGGGAATTGCTGCACGGCCTTTTTCATACAAAACTTAAATTTGGATATGTTGCCAAAATATTTTTTAATTAATATGTGTAACATGATATATGTAGTAGGGCTATGTACTACTTTATTTATTTTTGTTTCAAATTATATATAATACTAGCTGGGTTACCCGGCTTCGCTCAGGACAACATTCGAGAGTGTTTTTTTTTTTTTTTTACATGAGCTCCACACAGGAGGCCCTGAGGAAAATAATTTCCCACAGGGCCTATGTCATCTTTGGGGATGCTGTGTGGAGGGTTTTTTTAAGGAAGTTTAAGGGTTTTAAGGTTTAAGGAAAGGAGTTTAAGGGGTGGGTAGGAAGGAAAGGGGTTTAAGGGGGGGGGTAGAAAGGAAAGGGGTTTAAGGGGTGGGTAGGAATCTGGGGTTCAGTGTGTCCTGGTCATCCACCTTCGAGACCTAGACAAACTTCACCCCATGAACCCGGGCACCCCTGCGAAATCACCAAACGTAGCGAACCACTTGGGGTGACCTATGACAGAGGTGTTGGTTATCCAATAAAGGTTCCCGGGGCGGCGGTACCCATTCCCGCCTCCCAAATTGTTCTGTTCCAATGTGTTCTGGAATGTTCCACAATTTATTTTATTTATTTATAGCGGACCCGACAGACGTTGTCCTGTACACAACTGTCGGGACAAATTAAAATAGAATAATATTGAATATTCGATACTGCGATGGTAGCGCAGTCTGCCGGATCCAATGTAAAACATTCCAAAATCAACAACTCCTTAGAAATAAAAAAATTAATTAAAAGAAATTGTTATAAAAATTGTTATAAATTAAACAAAATTGTGAATCTAAACCATTCTCGAATCCCCTTGAACCCACACAAAAAATTTCATCAAAATCGGTCCAGCCGTTTAGGAGGAGTTCAGTGACATACACACGGACAGAAGAAATATATATATATATATATTTCAAGAAATTCAATTTTCAGCTATTCAAGAAATCGTTTTTCCACAATTGAAGAGACAACTTTGGAGTTAACGCCCGATAGTAAGCGCTCAAAAAGAAGAAGAAAGGAGATATGTAAGTAAGAATGTTAGAGAGAGCGCGCTAATATTAAAAACGATAAAATATCTGTAGCGAAAATCGTGAAAATGTTTAATAAAACATGACTCGTTTAAAATCAGCAAATAGTGGGAAATGTCTAAAATAGCAGATTTTTTTTCATACATATATATAACTTATAAAATAACAGAAAAAACGTCAGATACGATTTTAGCTTTTCACAGCCAAATGTGTTAGTATTTAGTCGGCTAAAGAAGGAGGTAGCGCAACATGGCATAACACCCCAAAAACAAATAACGAAAAGAAAAAAACGTGTTTGTAATAATTTTTGGAGCATACTTTGCAATTTTTTTCTACCGAGTAAATTTCGTAAAATTACCCTTTAGATGTAGCAAATGTGTAGATACGTATTGTATTGTCACACATAAACATAAATAAACACGTAAACACCTCAGCACAGGTTCTCCTAGTGAGGTGTTCACGAAACATACAACAATACCTACCCACAGTTTCACCTTCACAAACCTACCTTACACCCAACATAATAAAATTATAAAGGTAAATACTGTAATGTATAGAAATAAATAAAATAAAATAAATAAATAAAGTATTATCTTAAAATACACAAAAAAAATTAAACTTCAAGTGTTCAAGAGAAATATGTTATAAAACGGTAGAAATTCGGAATGCCCCCGGCTTTTTTTTTTTTATTGTACAAACAGGAGGCCCTGAGAAAAATTTTCAGTAGGTGGGCAAAACCATCCGCCACCAAGACCCAGACAAACCTCACCCCATGAACACGGGCATCCCTGCTAAGTTCTAAGTTTTAATAGTGACCTATTGGTTATCCAATTATCCGGGGCGGCGGTACCCACGTGGGTGTAATGTTGCCCTAACTACTATGTAAATATAAAGAAATATTAAAGCTTTTTGATGGGATTAAATTTAAATTACAAACGACGAATTTACGTAAGAATAGGTATTTGTCGTACATCAAATTAAAATTTTGACCCAAAAAAGCTTTTTTAACGATGTTTAATTTTTGCATTTTATATTTCATCGTATTTACATAATAGATTGGGTATTCAGTAATTTACATACTGATTTTTAATAATTACTATTAACTCAAAGAAAAATGTCAAAGCTGCCTCTAAAACCATGAAAAATCTAATTCTTTAATGGCCTATATTTTATAATAATTTAAAACACAAATAAATTAAATAGCACATGTCCATATTGGATATATCTTTTGATAAAAAAAAATTATTCAGTTTGGTCAAGTACTTTTGCCAACAATCTAAATTTAAGTTTTGTATGAAAAAGACCGCGCATTAATTCCTCTTAAGGGGAAAACGGGGGGCGTTTTGTCCATACAAACGTATTCCCATAACAGAATAAGGTCAACTCAACACCTCTTTTAAAAGTCATTAAAAGCTAAGAAAAATATAATTTTAAAATGACCCACAAACCTAACCTAACGTAACGTATTTTACCAATTTTTTTTCATCACTTTTAATGAGTTTTCTGAGGTGGTTCTGAGTTTATTCTAATTCATTCTGACTTGTCCGGTCACCAGAAACCATTGCGGGCATGCGCACAACAAATCACCAAATTTTCAACGCAATCGGTTGTACGGTTTAGGGTCCGCGTAAGGGACAAACAAAGAAACATTCATTTTTATATATTGAGATTTTCAGACTGAAGTGCAGTTGTCGCTTTTGCTCGGCATTCGGGGGAGTAAGAACGACGTTGAAAGCAACAGTTTGGTAAAATACCAAATTATTCAAATTTCTCGGCGACAGTGTTTCCTCTTAATACATCGCCATAGAGAAGCAAAGTTTTATGACCGTAAAAACCCAGTTTTGAACTCGTTAAGATATCAGCTAAAATTGACATGTTTTTAATTTGACGTAAAATCATTTTTAACCACAGGAATCGCGATTGTATAATTTGTCATTATTTTATTAGTTACTTATTTTAGTAGTTATTCGGCTTTATACGGCGATGATACATGAATATGTTAATATTTTTTAAATCACATATAATTTAACAAAAAATGGATATTCTAAAATGGTATCTGTAGATATTAATTTTCGATAAAAAATATTTATCTTCTTGTTAGAGTAGACATTTTATATAATTTATTAAGAAAATACACCAAAAAAGCCTCCATAATATTGTGGAAATTTATTCCAACCAAA
This sequence comes from Glyphotaelius pellucidus, assembly GCA_936435175.1. Taxonomy (NCBI): domain Eukaryota; kingdom Metazoa; phylum Arthropoda; class Insecta; order Trichoptera; family Limnephilidae; genus Glyphotaelius; species Glyphotaelius pellucidus. The sequence continues at coordinate 20,966,935 of OW386561.1, read as the reverse complement.
CCAAGTTAGTTGTTTGATAATCAACTTTTTTTTGTGTGAACACCGCACTAGAGTCCCAGCTCAACGGAGTCAGTGGGACTATGACATCCAGAATGTTGTGGGACCTTGTGGAAATAGAAGGAGACGAGGAAGAGGAAGGTTGGGAAATGCTTAGCTATTCAGATCTTTTTTCACATTAATGCCACACAGGATGCCCCGATTTCCCTTAGGGCCTAAGTCATCTCTGATGATGCTGTGGGAAGGTTTTTTTTTTGAGGAACGGAAAGAGTAAACAAGGATCTTGAAAAGACCCATGTTGTAAAACGGAGGAAACACGGAGGCTGGCAAATAGCAGATCTTTTTTTTAAACTAGCTCTACACAGGAGGCAGGAACGGTTTCTGATATAACTAAAAACGGCTAACACCAAAGGTGAATGGATATTCCAGGGCAATAATGAGAATACGTAATAAATTTATACTAGTTTAGTAGTAGAGGGAAAAAAATATATATTATTAGTAAGTAATAGTTTTATTATAGGCATAGTTTGATGTGTTGTGGGTAGAGTTGATGGTTTAACTAAACTTGAATAATAAAAACCTTTGAGGATAAGATTATAGGTAATAAAATATTAACTCTTGGCGAAATATTTCATAATTGTCTACAGTTATTTTTCCTTGAAAAAAAACAATAATGGTGTAAGTCGATTATTATTAAAATAATAAATAAAGGAAAAAATTATCTAAAGCTAAATAATACTTATTTAAAAATAATAATAAAAAAATAATAATAAAATTAAAAAACTAACTTGATTGACTGCCGTAATGTAGTACCATATTATGAATACGAACCAAATTCGTTTTTAGAAAATGAATTTTATAAAATATATTATGATAAAACTAACTAACAGACAGAACGATTCGTCATAATAGACCCGATATAGTTTTACATGACAAAATTAAAAAAAATAACTTATATCATTGATGTCGCTATTCCAAATTCATGTAATATTCAAAAATCTGTTTCTGAAAAAATTAGAAAATATACAGATTTAGGAAATGATATTAAAAGAATTTGGCATTCTCGGACTATAAAAATATTACCATTTGTTATTTCGGATACTGGCAATCTACCTAGATCTCTAATTCAAAATTTAGGCTTATTAGATTTATCAAAGAATCTATACATTAAAATGCAAAAATCAGTCATATTAAACACATGTAGGATTACGAAAGATTTTTTAAATATTTATATTGAGGGATCAATAGGATTTATCGGTCCAGTTAGGAGTTCTATTGAGCCGAACCCTCTGATATGAAAATGTCTTGAGTCGGTGAAGTATTTTCCCATATGGTCTCTGGTAGGTAGACATGTTGTTCTTGTATAGTTTTGAATTTATTATACTTATACAATGCAATTACATCGCGTGGATTGACCAGGACTAGATGATCATTTGTGGAAAAGTGTGTGGAAAGGTTAAGTTTTTCCTTTGGGGAAGATTTAACCCGGACATAAAGTCTAGAGAACATTTATAAAAAATGATAATACCTAAGATTAAAATAATAAAGCTTTAATTTACTTTTTAAAAATAAGAAAATTTTCCTGTTAACTCGGGGCGTTTTGATCGTGTCTATGTAGATTTGACAATAATTATTTTAAAATATTAAATATTATAACACGTGTATGTAAATGACATAAGGAAGTTGAGTTCATTTTTTTATTAATATTCTCATTCAAACTTAACTACATACTAGTAATTTTTTTTTAGTTCGTTTTCATAATTAAATTAATTCTCAAAATTTAAATTTTATTAAGCCCGCCAAAACGAGCGGAATCCGAGCGGTAAGAAGCGGGGTGCGTGCGTGACGTCGTTTGGGCTCTGAAAATCGCGTTGCTTGGTCATTTTGTATGGAGATTTTTTTTTAATTCTTCAATAAGGAATTCCAGTAATTTTTTTATCAATGTTAACCGTCTATAAGAATTAATGGTATTTAAAAAAAATATATATTGATCAAGATTTCATAATTAAATTAATTTTTACAGTTAATTTTTGTCTCTCCCCCTAAACTTTTCCCTGCACGATATTGCCGATGATTGACAAGTAACAGTTGTTGTCAGGCATTCGATGGGCATTCCGAATCAGCTGTTCGACGTTCGCCATTTTGGAATTCAGAATTGCGGAGGGTTGCGAGTTACGATTACGATTGTTTTTGTACAGTTTAAAGATTCTGATATGGTACGTAGGTTTTTAAACAGATTTAGTATTATATTAGTATTATTATTTTGTATTGATTTGTATATTTTGGTCACTTACTTAAACTAAAAAGACTCATATCAAGATAGCAAGCAAAACTGTTTGGCGTAAACCTCTCTCATCATAAACCAATCATCTCTCTTGTAATAGAAAGAGATGCACCATAGACCTTCCGTGACCGTACAAACCGAAGTACAGATGACGTCAGAATTCTTTTGAGCAAACATGAAGCGTTTATAGAGCTTTTTAAACATTTTTTTAAGAACGTTTATTAATTCTAAGAATAATAATATAGAAATATATTTATATATTCAGAATCGATATTTTTTGATCTACGTGAACATTTTTTTTTAAGTCAAAATATTTTTCACTCATCTTCCTTATTGGAATGTATGTGCATAAAACTATTAAATTATGATGTAATAATTTAAACAAAATACAGCAGACTCACGATTTATCGTAATCGATTGCGGAAAAAAAGATTAAATAAAATAGTATTTAAAAAAAAAAAAACAAAGTTCAAAAAACATCAATGGTAAACTTTTGGGATAACTGGACATGCTACAAATATTTTTTTAGAAAAAAACCATTTGATTCATCTTAATTACTCTTTATTTATTTATTTATTTATTGCTTCTTCACAAGTTTATTCATTTTTGCATGTAATTATTAACCCCACTAGGGTTCGCCTGTATCGGGGTTAATAATTTTACAATTTATTCAAAATAACACATAAATATTGGTCATAACCAAACAGTTACATAAAAGCAAAATACTAAAATTAAAATTTTTAACCTCACTTGGACGTAGGTTAACAATTTTATAAAAATACACAAAATAATACAAGTACTGATATGTAATGACAAGTACTATAAAAGGCAACAATTTGGATTCGGGGCGATAGAAAACACTGCATTCAAAATTTAAATAAAAAACGTCATAGAATGCGGGTATAAATTATTTTAAATGGCCGTCAGCTGTCATTTCATACGATGAAGTAAATTTTCATTTTACTTTATTGAGATTTTAAATGCAGTATTTTCCATCACACCGTATGCAAATAATTGTCTTTTATAGTAAGTTGATCAAAAGGTTTTTTTTTATAAAAAATATTCGTACTAAGCGTGTCCAGTCATCCCGAAAGTTTACCGAATCATTAAATTTTAAAAAAAAGTATCAAAACTTTGATAGCGGATCCATTTTCCTGGGTTTTTGAAACGTCCCGATAAAAAGTTAAGACGAAAAATCGAGAGTTGCTGTATTATAAAATAATGAAATTTTGAATTAAAATTAATTATACGTTAATAAAAAAATATTACAAAATTATGTAATTTTCACAATTTCCTTATGTTCAAAAATTGCATTAGATATTTATTTATGCATAATTAACAAGATAAATTCGAATATTATATAACAACTAAATTGTCTTAACGGCGAAAGCTTTTTTTTTTAATTTATAATAATTCGTCGTAATTAAAATGTCACAAAGTTGTATTGTTGTCTTTATGTTTCTCGAAAATATAAAGAGACATTGACAATTAAAAGAAAAAGTGTATTGTGGATTGTGTTTTATTGGACCGGTCAGTGGTTGAGTGGGCAACGCGTTTGGGCCCCATCCGGACGTCGGGTGTTCGATTCCTCGGCTGGTTAAGTCCTCCATCACAACACAAGCAATATTTTCTGCTTTCTGTGGTGGTAGTAGGAGATTTTCAAACATTGTTGGGTTATTCGTAACCCGGGAATGTTTGTCTTTCTTTTTAAAAATAAAAAATATTAAATAAACTCTTCGCAGGTAAAAAATACTCTCGCTTTGCAATAAAATCCAAATAAATGGAGTATTTGTGAAAATATCCGAAAACTAAAAACTTTTTTCGAAAGGTGATGATTGTGACGAAATACGCTTTCAATTTTTGTTAATATAAACTGTTAATATATATTATAATATTTTTTTAAATACAAAAATTGTGGATGCAAACTTTAAAGATTTTTAAAAATGTTTCACCTTACGTTTTTCTAAACAATTTGAAAAAAATTGCGGTTATAAATAAATCAAGTATTCTTTTTTTCGATTATTTTTGTATTTTATATTTCTAATTTATTCATCCATATTATTAATATGCTAGTTAGTGTCTGTATGTAACGGATACAAACGGAAGTGCTGTCATCTACAATATTCAAATAGAACTATTGAAGTTTCCATTTTATCGTTTTCCCTTTTTTATTTATTTATTTATTCACGCCTTGAAGGCTTTTACATGTACACGTTATTATGTTTACATAAGTTATTTAACATTGTATTAAACATTATTAGTAGAATTAAAAAGAAATGAAAGTATTAGAAAAATAATAATAAAATTTGTCGGAATTTAAAAAATTTCGGATATAAATTTTGGTAAAGACTAAATGAAAATATCAACGAAACTGAATTTATTACCAAGCCTATGAAGTCTTTGGATTGGGGAGTTAATGAAAAAGTTAGTTTTTGGCGGATAAACAAAGAACAGTTCTGGAAGTCTCGTGTCACGATTTGTCACGATTTTTACCTGCTAGTTGTTAATTCCTTGACAATCCAGCCACCATATTTATTTATTTATTAATAAATGCCCTTTTTCGGGGCTTTTACATATATAGCATAGTTAGAAAAATACATATTTATTGTACATACTGAACTGCCTCAATAACAATATTTTATATTTCTTTAAAGATAAATTGAAGATGTCCACTGACTTGGTATAATTGTTTCCCTCCATTAGAGTCCCAGAATTTCTGCACTGAAATAAATCCTGACTTCTAGTATTACGAAGTGGAATTCGGAAGCTTATCAATTCGAGCAACACCGGACTATCAACGAAATCATTTAGAATTTTATATAGAAATACCAAGTCAGTGAAAATTCTTCTGTCGACAGTTTGAGCATATTCATAACGTTTAAAATAGTGTTGCAGTTCAACATAATTGCTGGAATATCAACAATTTCTAAAAATGCCTTAAATATTAACTTTTACACCGTATCACATAGCTGTCATATCGTGCAAATGATATCCAACGAGATATCCAAGATATCTTCGAGCTTTACGGATTGGCTGCCATTTTCTAGTACAGATCTTACTTCTAAAGTAAAACCAGGCAGAGGTCGCATCCACTATCCACTTCCTTCTTATAAAATTGATGATGGGTGAATGACCATTCTTCTATAATCGAAGGAACCTTTACAATATAAAATGTTTACATTAATTTAAGTATAAATTGCATATACCTGTACAAAATATTGATTATAATTACATAACAGATAAAATATCCCTATTAAAACATTCAGAAAGAAAAATTAACACAGATTTATTATCACATAAAATACTGCATTACAAATTGACTATCCTGAATTACTTCAATTAATCATCATCCACATTCCCAAAAAAATCTTGCAGACATTTACTACCCTTTTACTTTAACAACACCAGGACACATCTTCCAAAATTCCCCGATTCCGAGACTTCACAATCACGGAAATAAATATTCTGATCTAGGAAATATATGAATAACCGGTGACCGGACAACTCGGAATGAAACCAACTCAGAACCATCTCAGATAAGTCATTTAGAGTGATAAAAAAATACTTATAAAAAATTGGTTAAATAGGTTATGTTAGGTTTGGGTTATCGGCTAATATAAAAATATTTTTTTCATAACTTTTAATGACTTTTAAAGGAGGTGTTGAGTTGACATTATTCTCAGTTGGCGTGGAACCGAATAACCAGTATAAACTTTGTTTATTCCAATTCTTTTATAAATCTAGACACAAATGGTAGTGGATAATTTCAGCGATTTTTGTTTATATTGAATATCTTTTTATGTGTGACTTCTCATCATTTTTACCAGTGTATTTTATTTTGTATTATATGCTATTGTTGCATTTTTTTCATTACATTATATTTTCTTTATTGTTTTAGTTTTAAATTATTTAAAAGTACTGTGATTATTAACTTATAAACAAATAATATGTTTGGGGCGTGTTAAATAAATAATAAATATCATAGTATATATAAGTGTCTACATAAATCGATGATTTAGTTGCATAATATTTTAATTAAATGAGGTGTTTTTAAAAATTCAATATTCAAAATTGGGTGGTCATCCTACCATTTTATTACGTGACTTTTGTAGTCTGCGTGTTACAAATCTAAAATACTCGTAAGTCGTCCTGGACAGGAACTTTTACATAAAGATAATATCATGTAAATTATTAACAAAAAGTATGTAATTAATGTTAAAGGTCTACCTCATCCTGTGCTAATCTTATAACCTTGGTGTGCGTTTTACGAAAAATAAAGCCATTAATGTATTTGGCTTGTTTTATTGATGGCAATACCATAATAATTCTAAAATTTGAAAGAAAGATACGTTCGCGAAATGTCACCAGCCACAAATGTGTTGGGTTTTGTCATACGCAAAAGTGCGTAGCATTCTCGAGAGTGGATCTCAGATATGGGGCCAGAGGACATCGTCTACGTACAAATGGTCGCCAAAATACAAAAGAAATTTTTACGATACCTCTACATGAGAGAGGTAGGTTTTTACCCATGGCTGTTTCCAACAGCATTTTTCTCCAAGAATGCTGGGTGTCTGCAGCCTCATTTCCAGCAGAGATGTCGCTTTACTGCTGATGGCTTATTAGCTTCTAAATGGCTCTATATCGGTATCAGATATTCCAGCTAAAATAGGATTCCATGTCCCGGATAATTTCTTACGAGGCCACGAATACAGGCTTTTGATTCTTCCCACCGTTCAGAATTGAAACGTTGCTTGAAATGGCTTTAGCCGTGTTTGGTGATCAGATCTGAATAGCCAGGTACTTCCCACCCTCCTCTTCCTCATCTCCTTCCCCTCCCCTCTACCTTCAGCCTCACAACATACCCCAATTGGGGATGTCATAGTCTCACTGGCTCCAGACGGGAGCAGTTGGGACTCTTGTGCGGTATTCATGTAAAAAAAGGTGCAGAACTAAGTGACCAATGGTGATGCCGCTGGGAAGACTCGCTAGGTTAATTAACTGCCTCGCAAGAAAAGTGGATATTTTCCACATGTCCTACAACGATTTTAAGCGTGAAATATTTCTTATGTTTTAACTGGTTCTATGCCAACTGAGAATAAATTCAATTCAACACCTTGAAAAGACATTAAAAGCTATGAAAAAAATAATTTTAAATTAGCCGATAACCCTAACCTAACGTAACCTATTTCCCCAATTTTTAATTTATATTTTTTTATCACTCTAAATGACTTATCTGAGATGGTTCTGGGTTGGTTTCATTCCGAGTTGTCCGGTCACCGTTTTAACTGTATGTACCTTGTATTTATATAATTTTCATTGCCGCTTTTGCAATGTATTGGTTTTTATACTGTTTTTGCAAATAAATAAACCTTCTATCTTTTTCGTTTTCACGCAAGACGTGTGAGGAGGAACAGCTTTTAGGCCGATCGATTGATGACGTGCAGACGATCTTTTCCTGGCACTAGCATATAGTTTTTGTATCTTCAGTGTACTCGTCTGAGGCGATTTAATTTCAAATTCAATGATTTAGCTGTTGTTCCTCGCGTTGGTTGGATTTGCACTTAAAAAATTAACACCGTTTGAGAGACGGAAACATTAGCATGTATTGTAGGTATTAATATTATAAAACGCGTTGGGGTTTAATATGGCAAAAATGTATGAAGCGTTGGAGGCGGTTTATAATGTTTTCTAGAATCAAGACGGATGTAGGATGAATCAGATATGGTGTGAACAGGACTTGGAGCCCGATAAACTTTATAGCTTATTAAGAGTTTAAAAAGTTGCCATTTTGTTAAAGATAAAATTTAACAATTTAACCCCGTGGAGCCGATCCACCGATTCAATTTATTTATTTTAAAAACATTACATAATTTAAATTTCAAAGCGTTTTTAAAAGAGAGAAAATATAAAGATTAGATAAGCAGATTTAAGCAATTTAAACATCAATGAACCACAATCAGACTAACAGCAACAAAGCTTGCCGTCTAAATTGTGTTTCACACAATTCGAAGTGATTGTATCACACTTTTGGGGACACTTAGTTATTATTATTTTTTATTATAACGTTTATGAGTAAAAACTCAAATTGTAATATTTAATTAAATGAAGATACTATGAGCGAAACTCAATCGAAAATCTGGAAACAGAAAAATCAGAAAAAGATATTGGCCTCCCTTTATCCCCTCTGGGACCAGAGGTGCCAATATCTTTTTCTGATTTTTCCGTTTCCCGATTTTCGCTCATAGTGTCTTCATTTAATTAAATATTACACTTAGTTATATTTTGTGTAAGTCGGTATACCATATTTTCCTTAAACCGACTGCATATTTTATAAAAGTATATGCCGGGGGGGCAACTGTCAGGGGGATTAACTGTCATGGAACAATCCGAAACTTTCCAGAGGCTTTTTTTTAAACATAGAAGAAAGAGGACAACTATCAAGTTAAGCTTGTCAGCTTATTACAATTTGATAGAAAGCTGGAACGTACCTAGAATCAGCGTTTAACGGGGAAGACAAGTCAAAAAGAAGTCAAAAAGAAAAACATCAGAAAGAAACGTCGAAAAGACTAAGGATGGGTTGTTTCAAAAAATTTGATGGATTCATCAAATATTTGATGTTGATTTTCACGTTCTGTGTAGGTTCTACTCAAGTTCTGTATTTATATATTTATAGGACAGCTGCTTCACAAAACTGAAATAATCGCAGAACTTGAATAGAACTTACACAGAACGAGAAAATTAACATCAAATATTTGATGAATCCATCAAATTTTTTGAAAAAACCCGTCCTAAATGGCGCTAAATGGTTGTTTGATGACAATGTCACATTTTAAGGCAGTATAGGATGTCACATTTTAAGGCGGTCTAGGAAAAAAAAAAACTTTTTTTTTTCTTCGTATTTCCAAAGTTTAAATATTCAAAAAAATTTTCGAAATTCGCATTATTTTAAGAGTTATAACCATTTTAATGTCGCGGTTTAGACAGAATCTAAACAAAATATGGATAGAACAAAATTTTAAACGCATTTTTCTCAAAATCGCTTTTTTCGGGACGGTTGACACGATATCGCAAGTTCTACGAAACCAATTTGCTTGAAAATTGGTGTGAGCCTTCTCTATACATTACTCTATTGCGGGAACTAAAACTATAACAAAATTTCAATTTTTACTATTTAAATTAAGCTGTTCAAAAAATGTCTTTTTTATATCAGACAGCCGCCATTTTGCGAAAAATATTTTTTTTTGCTTTTTCTTATTTCGGGCCATAGCCGCATTTGTTTGGATTAAGAATTAATTTGTTTTTTTTTTAGATTACTAGGAGGGTTGCAATCGTGTCAACCAGGGCGCGCCATTTTTTTAGACCCTCCACTTCAACACCCTGTAACTTTTTGAATTTTGAATTTTTTCGTCTGATTTTTTTTTGTATTCTTTAATGTTTAATCAAAATTTGGTGAAATAATGGCTTGTAAAAATGTTATGGTTTTTTATTGAACCTGAAAAAATACTTACAATTCATGCTGCTAGACTAGAATACCCCCTTAAACCAAGCGAAAAAACTGGGCATTAAACTTGTTCAGTAAAGTTCAAGTCCAAAACCTTGTTGCACGCCTGCTAGGAACTACATAGTCGTATTGTTAACTTTCAACCTACTCTTTACATGATTGTTTTCTTGTTTCGGTGGCCCCCAACGTGCCGGCCAGTATTATATATAGCCAAGGGCCCGTTGAAGGTTAACTACCACTTGGACAATGAATGATACGATCGCGTTCATCACCAGCGATACAATTATAGCCTAATTAATTGACCAACACATGCTGTTAATGTAGTTACTTGTTTGTTGTTACCAGTTTTTTTTTGTCATTATAAAAAATATGCATAAAAAAGTATAGTTTGTCCCTTTGAAAACAACAATTATTAGATTCTGTTGTTAGATTTGTTGTTGTTTTGAGCGATGGTGCCCAATGGTGGCGCTAATTTATTATGCAAAATAATCTAAATTTGTTGATATTAATCAATTTTGGGCCAAGAGCAGGAGTTACGAGTATAAACCTTGCTTTAGAGTTAGAGTAATTAGTTGATCCCAAACTCACGTTCGGACCTTACATCATGATTTATCGTCAGAACATGTAAACCATGCTTGCCCAACCAGCGACCCAATTGAAGATTTTTTGAGCACCAAAATGAAGTTTTCATATTTCTATGTTTCGGATTTTGGTACTCATACAAAAACAGAAAAAAATCCTTCACGTAAATTTAACAGATTTATTATATTTTGTGAAATTAGATCTTGTGTATTCATATAAAAATAAAATAAGTGGGGGGTGAGTGCAAAGGACACACTTAGGCGCATATATAGTAAGTTTATGCTTGCTAACATTAAACGTCGCGATTTCAAGAGATTCGCGATTTCACAATAAAATCATTTTTGGACACCGAATTATCGGTAAAAATTAACGTAAAAATCCGCTATTCACCTGTATTCATGAACGGATTTAACTGTCATAATTTCAGCAAATGCGATGGCATTTGGCGTTTCAGCAATATGGACCATTTTTATCAACTTGAATTTTTGAATTTCCAAAAAAAGTTTTATTTCAATACAACTAATGTAGATAGATAGATTGATGAGATGACCTAATAGCACGCATACGAATACTTGTACTTCCTAGTATAAAACACACTCTTATGCTCCAAGGACTTAGGAACCATTAGAAAACTTCTATTTAATTTTAATTGTTTGTATGTTTTTCATTGTTCCGTCATAGATGTTAATTTTTATTTCTATAGTTTCTCTCGTTTGTTCCAAAGTTTCCGTCTTGGCTTCGTCCTGATTAGTAGCAACCGCATCAAGCATCATTATTTTTAATAACATTTATATGTACGCCGAAATGGCACTTAGTCAGTTTAAAATTTAAACAGTTAAAATTTAAATCTGTGAACAAAGTTCACATTGGGGCGGCAGTCTTTGTGCAATGCAAACTACAAACTTCAAACGACTAAGTTTCTTTGGAAATTTGTAGTGTGAAGTTTTTGTTCGCGTCTTCCCAATATTTGTTGATGTTGATGGTTTGTTAAACTGACAAAATGCAAATCGATCTTTTAAAAATATATACATATATAGTTCTTAAGGAAATCCAGGCCATTTTTTAATTTTTTTTTAATGAAGAACGACCTTCTAAAAAATGAAAACAAATAACTTAGTGTATACCACTATTTAATTTTCATTTATTAATAATGACGCCACAAAGTGAATTTGCAAAGTTTGAAGAAGAAATGACCTTCTAACTTAAAGAAAAGCATATTTTTGTATAGTTAGTTTTAATAGTTAAAATAAATGTCTGAATCGTGTGACGTCATCACTCTCCAAAAGTTTTAGTTATTTTCAACAAGTGTTGTCATTTTGTATGGAAAATCAATGGAGGAATGACTTAAGTTGTCAGAAGTCGAGGCGTTTTTTATTCAAGATTAACTGCTTTTAATATGGAAAAACATTAGGTAAAATGTCAACATATCATCGCTACCGTTATTGTATTGTACCAAATGCAATAATACATCTGTGACCCCACCTGATAAACAGTTTATTAGTGTTCCACGATCTGCATTATTAATATTATATCTAGGCATACAGTCTCCCCGCACGTGCCCCGCGCCACTTCAGGCCGCCGCGCAGATTGATTTAGGTAACGATTCGCGGCAAATTTGCCCCTTCTGAACAGGCACTAAAGGAGGACGCGCTATACGCCATAAAAACACCAAAAAGAATCACGGTAACACTTTTGCCTGTGAAAATCTCAAATCATACCAAAAATGGCAAAGATGAAAGTGACAAAGATAACAAAGGACAAGGATGAAAGTGACGTATGGAAATATAGAACCTTTGAATCTACATCGCACGACTCCGTGGTCGAGGGATAAGGCTCTTGAATAGCAATCCGAGGGGGCGGCTGAATCGGGCCCTGTACAGTGCGCCAAGCTTCTGGGGGACTGACTTTTTTATTTATTTATTTTATTTTTATTTGTTAGCAAAAACAGCATTACACCGATACATTGCAAAAACGGTTATACAAGATACATAATCATTACGTTTACAGTTAAAACATTTATTTAATAAGTGCTATTTCACGCTTAAAATCATTGCAGGAAATGTGGAAAATATCCACATTTCCTGCAAGGCAGTTAATTAACCTAGTAAGTCTTCCCTGGGGCATCACAATAGGTAAGTTAGTTCTGCATCTGGGAAGAATCAAAAGCCTGTGATGGCGACCTCGCGTGAAATTATCCGGGACAGAATCCTATTTCAGCCAGAATATCTGGTATCGATATAAAACCATTTAGAAGCTTATATGCCATCAGCAGTAATGCGACATCTTGACTCTGACTTCGAGAAATAAAATTGAAAAATAAAAGAACAATCTAAAAAAAGCCACGATAATTGAACTCTGATTAACTGCTTAGCTGACCTATTGTGTAGAAGAAAGAAAGACATTTCTAGTTTGTATTATAAATATATTCAGTGCTTCCATCGCTTCATCTCCACAGTGGGTTTAAAATGGTTTATCAAAGGAGGCTCAGCAAGTAGGTGAATAAATGAATATAAATAGGAATTTAATAATTTATTAAGTAGATTTACGCCAAAATATAATAGGCTTCGAATTTTGTTATTATTGTTGAGTCAACTCAACTCCAGTGAAACGTTCTCAATGTCACGTAGGTTATTTGGATCGTGGGTTTTTATTAACAATTAGGATGTTATTGCAAAAACCACATTTTTGGTTTTGACTTGATTTTGAGTCAATAAAATACCTTTCTATCAAGGTACCAATATTATCTACGCCTTCGAATCCACGAGCGTAAATACATTTTATTTAATTAATACGTGTCATTTCCAATGATTAAAAATGCCTAAGAGAAGGACTTGGCATACCTACTGATCCAAATACACACCGAACATTCTGTCCAAACTGTTGTACAAAAATGGCGGCAGTTTCCATGGATATTAATCAGTTCATATGATAAGTAATAAACATTGGTTCCATCTTGGCCGCCGTTAACCGTCATACATATACTGAATATTCTGTTATACAAAAATGGCGTTACATTCGATGGTTATTCTTCGATTTACCGTCAAATACATACCGAATATTCTGTCCAAACAGTTGTACAAAAATGGCGTTACATTCAAATGGTTTCCATGGTTATTGTTCAATTTATATGATAATTAATGAATATTGGTTCCATCTTGGCCGCCATTTTTGTATAACCGTTTGGACAGAATGTTTTATTGGTATGCCAAGACCTCTCTCGGGTTATTTTATTTAGTCATTTCATAGAGACAGATATTTTCTATATGATCCGGATAAAATACCAGCATTCATAATCGATGCATTGTTTCAAATGACTTTAACCGTGTTTGGTGACCAGATCTAAATCCAGCCTTCCTATTCCTCTCCTTCCATTCTCCACTCCTTTCAACAATTGGGACAGGTGGGATTCATGTGCGGTATTCGCACTCCGGTCAATAGGAATGAGGGTCACGAAACGGCCCAATAAGAAGATAATAGACAGGTCACAAAGTTGGTAATATTTTTAATCGGATGATACACTTAGATTTAAAACCTTTTACATCATATTTAGATATTTGTTAATTATTCTAATCTGGTCACCTCTTAAGACTTACACAATCAGTGCGGCTACTAATATGTGTTGCGTAGTTCGAATATTATTGATGCTTAATAATTAAGTTGTCGTAATTTAAGTAATTTTAAATGGTGACCCGACAGTTGATCCCCCGACAATTGTCCCACAAGAAACTATATTTCTATAAATTTTTTTTGCATTATTTACCAATTTCAAATCTAAAATCGACTTCAAAAACACCAAATAATAAGTTAATATAGATATCAAACGAATTTATTTACAGTAACTGTGTTTTGTACTTATGGAACTCTTTTAAATAAGTAGAACACTCCCTGAATTGACTTGATCTAGAGCAGAGGTTCCCAAACTTTTTTTTCTCGTAGACCACTTTCAAAGTTTTATTGGTCACGGTGGACCCCTGCTGGTACATTTGTACCATATTCCCAAAACTCGACACGCGTTGTACTGAATATTGAATGGCGAGGTGTGACGACTTTTTCAAACGGGGGCAAAATGGACCAGTATTCGAGATTATATTTACCACGACGGAGGGGGCGTAATGGGATATGGAACGGGGGAAGGGCATATCCCATTACGCCCCACCCCCTTTTAAGATCTCATGCATAACCGGTACAACAACGTGCGCTGTACGCCAGTCGCTCTATTATGGAGGGGGCGTAGTGGAATGTGAGGCGAGGGATGGGATGGTACATGGATAAGGGGCACGGGATGGGTCTCAATCGAAACCAGTTCATGGACCCCCACTTAAAATTTGTGGACCCCCATTTCTGGACCACTTTAGGAATCACTGATCTAGAGTAAAGTGTAATAAGTTTGAAATATAAATTAAAGAGACGAATCATGTAGAGTGATTAATTTTTGTGTTATTAGAGAAGTGTGAAAGGGGGATGGGGGGGGGGTCATCAGCTCTAAGACGTCACAAGTAAAAATGATTGTATTAAAAAATATTTAAATAAAAATAAAATTTCAACTACTGATTTGATTATTTTCAGATGTAAAATTGCAAAATATGTGACGTCACACTAGGGGGTCTCACAAATGTGATGATGTGTGACAGGGACGGGGAGGGGGGGGAGTAAAAAAATCATGAAATTCGTGTGACGTTCCAATTTATGGATGGCCCCTTACGCGACTTTTTTAAATTTGATTTTTACAATATAAAAATAAACATAAACGTTTACTAAAGTTTTGTACAATAGTTTATTCGAGACACTATTGAAATATTATAATAAAAGTGAATTAGTTCATTGTTTTATTTAGTTTAGTAGATAATACAGACTGATTTCTGATCTCAAGTGATTTTTGCCAAAAATTATTATATAATATCTAAATTGTCAAATAAAAGTTACTTTTAACAATAAAAAAAGTATTTCATTTTATTTAAATATATTTAAATTGTCCAATAAATTATAATTTTGTCCTCAAAATTTTCACGGATCTCTGATATATATATAAACATTTAAAGTAACAGGCCGCCCAGGCCTCCCACGTCAGAGTATACGTAAAAAAACACGTCAGCAGTTAAAAGGTTAAATTGGAACGTACTGTAAAAATGTCACACCTATAGACAAAAAAAAAATGTTTAAAATTTTATGATGCTAGTATTTATTATGCGAAATATTTTGGATCAAATGTTTTACCGCTATTTTTAAGGGTACATACAAATAACTAGTTATATTATTCGCTGACATTAAAAATTGTATGGTCGGACACATTACCATAAAAAATAATGTCTCGAGAGTCGGCATAATATTCGCGTTTAAATATTATCTAATAATTATGATTATGAAAAGAGCTTCAAATCAACAAAATATGCAAAATACAATATGACGGTTGGGAAGTTAAAAGACGCATGTCGGAATAATAAAAGTGGAAATGAAACCTTAACCTCCGGCGAAAACCGGCTACCGGAGGTTCAGACGTTATTGAAGAAATGTTGAATAATTTAATAAGATGACAGAAATATCGAATTTAACTAGAAAAACCGATTATCTGAAAGGATTAATTTTTTTTAATTTTCAAAAAACCTTGCAGATTTAATCCGAAGTTTAAAACTAAGGTTGGGAATTTCACAGAAATCAAATTTTAATATAACCTTGTCCTCAACTCCTCAGCTAGTCGATCAGCGCAGTTTTGTTTGTTTTGTTATTTGAAAGAATTACGCTAAAGAATATCCGCTACTCGAATTTCTACCGATTTCTTACATACCTCCCCTTAAACATTTGAAGTTTTAAAGCTCTTAAAAAAATATATGTTATTTTTTAAGATAATATCTAAACGCGTTCCACGCCGAAACGCAAATTATATGAAATTCCCTCGATAGAAAAAAATCGCAAAGTATGCTCCGAAAATTAATTAAAACAAGTCTATTTCTATTATTTTACAAGTTATATTTGTGAAAAAATTCACAATGTTTCTTTAAATGATACCTAAGATACCTTCCACGAGATTTTTGCTCTATATTAAAGGAGTCATATTTTATTAAGCATTTTCCCAATTTTCGCATCAATTTTGTCATTGAAAATATTGGCGCGCTCTGTCCAACATTCGTAATTACATATCTCTCCACCTTCTTCTTTTTGGGCCGGGAAGCTGTTTTTTTGCTACTTTTTATGGTGTGAAGAAAATCTCTGGAAATCTGAAATAACCCATGACGTTTTTGTGAATGGTTTTATGAAGGATATCATGTTAATAATTAGAAAAAATAAAAAAATAAAAAATAATATAAAACAACTTCTAAGAAACTTAAACGCGAAAGATAAAAATCGAGATGGATTAAGAATTTCTAAAAAATTATTATCATTCAACAGATTTGATAAATAAATCTTCCTGTTTTGGCCGAACTTAAATTATTCATAAGCAATAATATAAAAGATACAAAAAGCAAAATTAATTTTATTTATTTAGTCGTCAATAAGTTGGATGTACGCAGATGTTTGACTCATTCAAATTAAACACACATCAACACAAAGTTTAAATAAATGTCACGTTTACGTATAAACAAATTTATACAATTATTTTATTATTGCGTCAATTATCACATTCCTATTAAAGTTTTTTTCATGTACACATTACGTTTTACTAGAAGACTTCTCGGCTTCGCCCGACTGTATAATACGTCAGAAAATATGTATTTTATTATAGAAAATATTTATTTGGTACCTACTTTATCGTTTATCTGAATCATTCCAACAATCAATTTCGAAAATCAAAGCAAAATCAAATTTCTAGGGTTCACTGAACCAAGATACACAGACACAAAGACACACCAGCGTATTTATTATTTATAATGCTTGCGGTAAAACAACACACAAATCAGCAGTAAAAACGAGTATCAACAACAATGGCCTCCGTTTGCAAACTCTCGTTGCTCCGACCAATCGAGCGTCACCAAATAAATCGCTAACCCTTACGCCATCCAGTATCTACCGAGTAATTAATGTGATTTGAACTCAACTTGCCACAAATATTTTCACTTTTCAAGAAGTTTCTGTAGACGTTTATTTTCTTTATTTTTTGGGATATGTCAAATTTGTGAAATATTTTACATGTGAAATATTTTACATGGAATGCAATTGAAAAGACCGGTTGAAAAAGTTTCTAGAACCTCTCGTTTCGATATTTAAAAAAAAAAAAATTGCAGACAGGATCAGCGTTTTGGACCCAATCTTGTTTTTAATTGAACGACTCCTAAATATACTTACTGCTCAATTTTTATATGGCTAAAACCATTTTTAAAAGGCTTAATTTTTCGGACCAAAATCGGGGCCGCTTTTTTCGTATATAAACCCGTCAAAAACGCTTGAACCGAAAATGAGCCTTATGGTCAGTTAAATGTGAGGGGCAGTGCGGTCGTTTTCGCGTAAAAGACCTTTATTTAAAAAAAGGTGCGCGACGGCTATTAATATTTGAAGTGTTGGATATATTTCAGTATCCTCATAATCTAATCAACGTAATATTGCTGGTAATGTACCGAATATTATATATATGCACTTAAAGTGTAAATCTAAAAATATCTGCTTAATAATAGAGTAATTGTGTCACGTGAAAGAGAGATAAGCTCCACACCGTAGACAGCGACAGGCAAGAGAGGGAGAAGAAGATAAAAACAAATTCAAATAATTAATTATCCAGGGTAAAATCTATGTCTGTACATTTTGCCTTTAAAATTATTATGAGGATTTTATAAGGAATTCAAATATATATTTTATTTTGCTTGCAAACATCGCCAAAAAGTGTTTTTAAGTTTATTTTGCGAAGTACAGGCATAAATAGTTAAATGTTTAACGATCATATTACACAGAAAATAATTTTCCCCATTATACAATAAAACCAAACCGAAAAGGGGTTCGTAAGTAGGAGATTTTGAACTTAAAGGCATTTTTATAGGTCTGATACATTATTTTTTTTGCCCCCTTATAAAAAAAACTTGATTAACTGTGTTTTACTCCCAGTATTTTATTGAATAATTCAAAATATTTCTAAGTGATCTACTTTTCAAACCAAAATCACATAATTTTGCATTACTTAGTGGTGCATCACCTTAACAGTTGTTTGAACATACGTCATGCTCGACATCGTCACAAATCAACGATCAGTTCCATTTTAAATATTTTGACATTTGAACGATTCCCTTCAACCGTTGAATTTCGGCATGTTAACGATTGGTTCAATTTTATGGCCGATTATGGCTTGACGGCTTAATCAACGCCTGATCAAACGACTGAGCATAAAATTTAATAAAAGGCCGAGAATCGATGGATAGGGACGGTACACGTAAAATTCCAAATGGCGCTGATGGTCGATTTGTGACGATGTCAAATGTTACGGTCGGTCAAACAACTGGCCCTTAGTGTTAAATGTAAAAATAATTATTGATTATTAACGACCTTTTTGGGTCTTTGACACAGGAATGCATATTAAGAGGAAATCGGGCGGCGTTTTTCTCCCCGAATTTTGACAATAGTGTAAATATTTTTTTTAATATAATATAGATATCGACCGCTAGCTAGTGTGGCGTTAAATTTTTATTTTTTGATAAGTTACTTTTTGTCGGAGTTCAATCGTCGGACCATCCAAAAATCATTAAAATGCCTTGTGTGTGAACGCCATCAACAAACGTATACATAAACTAGACATTGTATTTTAAAAAAAAGCAAAACGTAAAGGCATAAAACATTTCTTTCTAATACAGTTAGAAAAATCTTGTAATTGTTAATCTCACACAAACTACCCGCAATAATCGCCCTTGAGGTGATTTTTCACAAAAACGGCGCTCTACAAATTATCCAATTATTATTAATAATAATAGTTTACTGATAGGCGGGTGATACGACAGTAGCTTTGTACTTGAGATGTACTCAAAGTCGGGCTCTTAAATTTCAACCGTTCAGACGCTAGGGTATTAATACTATCGGATTCCAGAAATGCAAGGGTAGGGACGAGCACAACGTAATCGCGAACGTTGCGACATTCCTTTTAATGTGAACGAGTCCCAACTGCTCTTGATTTTCCCGAGCTAGTGGAACTATGGCACTCCCAATCGGGATATTATGTAAGACTGAAGGAAGTGGGAAGGAGAAGGAAATGAAGAGCAAAGGTTGGCAAGTGCCTGGTCGCCAAACACGCTTCAGTTTATTTCAAGCAGCATTCTATATTCTGAATGGAGGTCTTCCACCAAGTCGACACAAATATCTTCCACTCTACACTTTGCGCGCGCGATAATTCTCATACTCGGTTCTAAGCGAGTAAACGTATCCATTATTTTCTAGAATCCCCATTCAGGTTCTCGGTCCGGCTCCGAGTTCAGCGTTTGGGCCCGAGTCCGCGCTTCGGTGCGGGTTCGAGCTTCACATACGGGTGCGAGTTCGCATGCGGGTGTCAAGCGCTGGGAAGAGGCATTCGTTCAAGTTCTCTGGGAGTGGTTCGTTTGAAAAAGGAGTGGGATCCACTTCCCGCAAAGGACTCGAGTTCAAGAACCCAACCCGGCCGAACCTACTCATCGCTACCGTACACGCAAGTACCTACAACATTATTTAATATTAATTAAGCGTGAATTGACAAATATTGATTGTTTTGAAATAAGGTCCATCAGCTGTTTGTTATCCATGCAAATAATACGTGATTGTGTAACGTATTGTTCGGTACAGATAGCTTAGCCACGCCGTGACATCAATTATTTGCAATGCCTGATAATGAGTACAATATTATGATTAAAATACAATAATCAATATTAATGAAAGACTGTTATTGATAAAAATAATATCAATAATAATAATATATCGACTGTGGTTTGGTAAACCCTTCAAGCCACAAAATGAAAACTTGAGGCGATAAAAACGAATATTTACAAATTCGTAAAACTAATTATAAATCTTTAAATTTATATGAAAGTGGTTATTTGTTTTTCAAAATACTGATGTAAAATATAGCAATATTAGGCTAGCGACTCTATGGTTGAATTTTAAGAACCTGACTTCGGATACATCTCTGACGCCGCGCCTTATGCAAAACCTCTTCGTACTTGAAGTTCGTTAAAAGACCACTTTTAAATAGAAAGCAAGATTCTTAGATAAAACAAGATTTTAAGATTCAAGCAAGTAGTCAATAATGCTAAAAGGTGGCCACTTACGTTAACAGCTAGCGTGAGAAAATCGACTGGCAGGCCTCTAAGTACTATTGTATTTGTAATTTCGTGAATCTCTCCGGGTATGGAGAGATTGATGGTTTTTTATCCCTTTTTATCAGCCTCACAATATCCCCAATTGGGGTATGTTGTGAGGCTGAAGGTAGTGTGGAGGGGAAGGAGATGGGAAGAGGAAGGTGAGAAAGTACCTGGCTCTTCAGATCTGGTCACCAAACACGGCAAAAGCCATTTCAAGCAACGTTTCGATTCTGAATGGTGGTCTTACACCAGGGCGATACTGAGAGTATCTTCCACTCTGGTAATATGATTATTATTGTAACTGGCAGTTGTGAATAATAATACCACGCGTCTACATATTATATATGACGTCATTGCCTGTCGCGGTTACTTTGCCCCGGTGACTAGCTGTCACTGGATCGCCTGATATTATTTTTCCGAGGAACCTGCTATTTTTGGAACCAGTTCCTATCGGATTTATAAAATGGTTAACGAAACCTTAAACTGGGCGAAGCCGAACCAAAAGCCGCTCGCAGGGCCTAGCAGCAAAAACCTGGGAAGCGAACCACTTGGGGTGACCTATGGCAGAGGTATTGAGAAATAAAAATAATAAACAAATTGAGAAACCTTAACAGAATCACGGAACAATTTATTAAAATAGTGATTTATAAAAAGTTCATTGTTTTCATTTAATAAATATGATTCAATTCTTCAAGAAATGAATTTAATGATTGATATTTTTTATATTCCAACAAAACCAATAAATAAACAAATAGCGATAACATGCGTAGGAAACAAACGCTTCGTTTTGCATCTTTAAATGGATGTCGAAGGTCGAATTGCACCGAGATTATTGTATCCACGTTTCGCGTTGTTTTTCCTGCATTAAATGAAGGGCAAAACATTGCATTTTGATCGTAAAAGTTGAAAAGCTTCATTATCGTTAGTATTTTGTAGTATTTAACGGTACTAGTAATAAAGATGTCTATAAAGCCGAAGACTACAATCTCCAATATTAATCTCAACTATACAGGGATCAACGGAAGAACTTGACTTACTTTAACCAGTGATTGCTGGCATTATTTGGTTTGAAAATATAAATAAAATTTTGGTCACACAGGTTGTTAAAGGAAGAACTTGACTCACTTTAACCAGTGATTCCTGACATTATTTGGTTTAAAAATGTAAATAAAATTTTGGTCACACAGGTTGTTACAGGAAGAACTTGACTTACTTTAACTAGTGATTGCTGACATTATTTGGTTTAAAAATGTAAATAAAATTTTGGTCACACAGGTTGTTAAAGGTAGAACTTGACTTACTTTAACCAGTGAATCCTGACATTATTTGGAGTAAAAAAATGTTAATAAAATTTTGGTCTTCGGTGTTTTGAACCAAAATGACCGTTATGAAGTGAAAACTTCTTTAGCATCGTTGTGATTTGAAATTTGATGAAAAAAGCTACATTAAAAAGATACAAACACGTATATCAATAGGATTAAACCTGCGAGAGAATGAGATAGAATAATCGGTCTCCTCTTATTGCGGTGCTTCGTAGCCCATCAGCCTCTTCTCTGTGCGGTGCTTTGTAGCTTTCCCACTCTTGTCTACTGCAGTTTTCTGAAGATTTCACTTCAACCGCGTGCACGCAAAATTTTTGCTTATCTTTTTTTTCCGTTTTATTGTTCAAAATCATTTTTTTAAACATCCGCATGTCGTCACTGGTCACTCAGGAGAGTAACCAACCAACCCTTCACCCCGCCCCTAAACTGTCCAATACCTACGGATCTCTTATATTTAAAAAAAAACATCAAAAATGCCACCGGAGACCAAAACCTCGTTTACATTTTTTACACCATTACAGTTTGAAAATGGCATTGTAAGCCGAAACAGCTGTTACAAAAATAAAAATAAAAAACTAAAATACTTACATAACTTAATAATGACATTATTAAATTTAATTTAAATAAATTTTTAAAATAATTAAACGGAGTTCTACTAAACACAAAAGGCTTTCCCGGATTACGAATAACCCAACAATATTTGAAAATCTCCAACTACCACCACAGAAAGCCGAAAATGTTGCTTGTGTTGTAATGGAGGACTTAGCCAGTCGAGAATCGAACTCCCGGGTGGGACCCAAACGCCGATGCCCACTCAACCACTGACCGGTCAATGTAATTAACTAATTCCAGTTACCAAAACGTTTTTGATGATGCATTGATTAATTGTAACTTTCAATTCTACAATATCGACTACCCTTGAACAAGGTGCAAGTGACCTCGTGTTATTAGGGCGCCAATGTCACCGTATGACCTTTCTCGTTAATGCTGCCTGCTCAGTGGGGGAGATGGGAGATAGCTTTTGTGTACAGTGTCCAACTTGACACTGTGTCCAACTTGACACTGTGTCAATATTATATCTATCTATCGATCCTTGGTGAATACTCGGAATTTCTACCAAAAACAATTAGCTTAAAATCAATTATTCTTTTTTATCGTAACTATATATTTTATTATAACAGTAATTTGTCTGTAAGAAAAGGGAAAGGAGTGAAAGTGAGCTCTGGCGTCATTAAATTAGTATAGTTTACTACGCCTGGTATCTATACGTCATTGAATACAGATCCATAGGATCGACCTCGGCGCTCACACAAAAAAAAAACAAAACAAAAAAGTAGATTTTTTCACAAAAAAATATTAATTTTTAAAAATGTATATACATAGGATTTTAAGGGACGTACTTTACTTACTTAAGACAGTGATTCCTGACATTATTTCGTGTAAAAATGTAAATTGAATTTTGGCTGTCTCTGAATTTTTTGATTTTTTTTTCAACTCATAAATCAGTAAGTGTTATTAAAACAGTTAGCAGAGTCAGGGTGGGGGTTTGTTTGATTACTTGGCTAAGTGACCAGTGACATGTGGAAGAAAAAAAAATTGTTAGGTTTAAAAAAAAAAAAAAAAATTGAAAAAAAGCAACAAAAAAGTCATCAGAGAAAAAAAATTCAATTAAATACATTTTTCCTGTGTATATACTATATTTTCGGCATGTTCTAGAATAGTAGATATTTTCAGTTTAGCCCTGGTGAAATATTGAAATTTTGTTTGAAATAGCTTCAGGCTTGTTTAGTGACTAGAACTGTATAGCTAGCCACTTTCTCTCAAAGTCTCCCTTCAGCGTCTCCCGATGCCCCAATTCTCAATTTTTTCCCAAGTCTCAACATGCCCCGATTCTCAATTTGGGAGGCGGGAATGGGTACCTCCGCCCCCGGGACCCGCTAGTTGGTTAACCAACACCTCTGCCATAAGTCACCCCAAGTGGTTCGCTACGTTTGGTGACTTAGTAGGAGTACCCGGGTTCATAGGGTGAGGTTTGTCTGGACCTGGACACACTGAACCTTAGATTCCTACCCACCCCTCTTACCCTTTTCCTTCCCAGAACTTCCTTTCCTTAAAAAGACCCTCCACACAGCAACCCCAAAGATGACATAGGCCCTGAGTAAAATTATTTTACTCAGGGCCTCCTGTGTGGAGCTAATGTAAAAAAAATCGGGAATGCCATAATCCCACCGCTGCCCTTGGACAGATGGGACCATCGTGCGTTGCTCGCATAACAAAATAGAGCACTCGTAGCTCTCTATCAATCCGTGAAGCCATCTCCAGCAGCGCAATTGTAATGATTTCAGGTGACTCACAGACTCACAAGTAAATTGTTCACAATCCACGCAGCAACGGATATAACTAAACTGTGAATTAATTCTGAAATGCATACAAAAGAGCGAAAAATTCACATAATTAGAGCCAACTTCATATATTCAGCGAACTAGAACACCCAGATTACACTATTTAACTGTCAAATAACAGTAGTACAATCAATTCACCACCATTCATAAAAGAAACGTTGCATGAACTTTCATTTTAGTTTTGGATTTACAGTTCATGTTTTTTTTCAAATTTTCCCTCTCCAGATACCACGCCTCACAACTTTTTTCAATAATGCCTTGTTTACAATTAGATTACCAGCCAGCACTCCGACCGGGTCCGAACTGATACAAAATGGGCGTGAAAAATCAGTGTACTTGAGTGGACGGCATAAGGTTCACTTTGAAAATCCAAATTCGTCGACTGCCGGCCGTATTGTGAAATAACAATGCGAAAATGCATATTTTATTTTATTTTGTGAAGTTCGGACGTAAATATAATTTTTTTTTTGCGATTATTATAAAAGAAACTGAATTTGCTCCATTAAACAATAAAACCATATCCGAATAAGTAGGAGAGTTTGCACTTGAAAGTGTTTTTTTATAGACCATTAGGTCTTTTTATTAACTTTATCCTTTTTCTAGGCTTATTAAAAGATTACCGACATTTTTAAGGGCCAAGATATGTTTTACACGCAGTATTTAATTGAATCATCTCATACTAAGCGATCAAATTTTCAAAACAAAAATACATGATTTTGTATGATTTTGCATTATTTCGCATGGCTTCATCTTAACATAAATAAATAAATTAAAAAATACAACTTCAATTGGAAAAAGCCTAAATATGGATAAAAACACTGGACAACCGATAATTTCTAGTACTGTGATAACCAATTTGAAAGAAAACTTACGAGTACAATTTTTGTAAGATCTTTTGACTCTTATATACTCAAGAAACAATTTCGATATTTGAAAGGTTCCATGCCAACTCAATCAAGTCAATTAAACGGTGACCCGACAACTCAGAATGAAACCAACTCAGAAAAGTCATTAAGAGTGATTAAAAAAATTGGTTGAATAGGTTACGTTAGGTTAAGGTTATGGGGTTTTTTTTCATAGCTTTTAATGACTTTTTCTTTTTTAAGTGGTTCCATGCCAACTGAGAATAAAGTCAACTCAACACCTCCTTGAAAAGTCATTCAAAGCTATGAAAAAAATAATTTTAAAATAGCTCTTAACCCTAACCTTATATAATCTATTTAACCAATTTTATAAATATTTTTTTCATCGCTTTTAATGACTTTTCAAGAAGGTTCTGAGTTGTTTCATTCCGAGTTGTGCGGTCACCATTTGAAAACATGTTATCAATTTTTGTTAATTGTTATCAAGTCTAATTTGTAGAATTCCATTTTAATATTAATTTCTTTTATATATTCAATAATTTTATTCAATAATATTATTCAATAAAATTATTCAATAATATTATTCAATCATATTCAATTACTAAAAACAGTTTATTTACAAACAAGATCTGCCGTGCAATTATTATGCCGTTTCATTATCAAACTCAGTCGAATTTAAACGATGCAGTATAATTGGGGAAATATAACTAATTTCAGTCTTGTGGTGTACGTATGTAAGAGCATTTACTCAGAAATTAGAATTAGTCATCATAAATACCTATCTAGAAATAATACAAATACAACAGTTTGATAATGCCTTCAGAAGGGAAATTTGAATTCAGATTTGTACTATTATTATTTTTTTTTACTTGCTGCTTAGTTCTGTTTTTCTTTCATTTTTCTTAAATATTCTAGTTAACATTCAGTTAGTCTTGTTTCTAAATACCTATATGTGAACATTAATAATTGGTCTGTTTTTTATCATCCTCTTATGTTCATCGTATTACTAAGACTGTTAATGTTCATTAAATAAATAAACAAATAAAAAGAAGACGAAAAAGCTGTCACGCGTAATAATTTATTTATTTATTTATTCACGCCTTGAAGGCTTTTACATGTACACGTTATTATAGTTACATAAGTTATTTAACATTGTATTAAAAATTATTAGTAGAATTAAAAAGAAATGAAAATATTAGAAAAATAATAATAAAATTTATGTCAGAATTTCAAAAATTTCTGATGTAAATTTTGGTAAAGAATAAATGAAAATATCAACGGAACTGAATTTATTACCAAGCCTATGTAGTCTTTGGATTGGGGAGTTAATGAAAAAGTTAGTTTTTGGCGGATAAACAAAGAACAGTTCTGGAAGTCTCGTGTCACGATTTGGTACTCGGAATGTTATTAGTTTTGTTAAGTCAGGTGCGTCAAGTGATCCATTAACTAATTTGAATAAAAGTACCAGATCGCTCTTGGTTCTTCTACACAATAAGTCAGTTAAATTAAGTAGTTTCATTAAATTATCATAATTTATTTGTTCAATGGGTATAGAGAGTTTGAAATTAAGGAATCTTAAAAATTTGTGTTGAACTCTCTCAATTTTTTAATTGATGTGTTTTATAGTATGGGGACCAAATAGTTGAATTGTATTCTAAATTACTTCTAACTAAGGCAATAAAGAGAATTTTAAATGAATAAAGTGACGTAAAATCTTTTACTGTTCTTAAAATAAATCCCAAACATTTCATAGTCTTATTAATAACTTCATTAATGTGTGGAACAAATTTTAATTTTTCATCAAATACGATACTCAGGTCCTTGATTTGAGACAACTTTTTAAGAGAAATATTGTTGATACTTGGGACATAATAGGATTTTTGTTTCTACAGAAAGACATAAATTGACACCTATCAATATTTAATAATATGTAATTCCATAGCAGAACTTGTTTATATACTGTTTTTACTAATTGAATAAATAATATTATTAAATATACAACAGAAATAAATAAATAAAAATTTAAAAAAATGTTATCAAATTCACCAAAATTAAGAAAAAATGTAGCCAACTTCGAGTACACTACACGGAAACGCCAAAAATTGTTTCATCTCCCCATTCAATAAAAGTTATAAATAAAACAACTTACTTTTAATTTCCAAATTGAAAAACCACTTCAATCACTTTTTCAACCAACACTAAATTAATAAAATTTAATTAAAAAAATATTTTTACTAAAACGCAAAAATTAATAAATTATAAAACATCAAATAAGTATAATATTTTTTAAGTAGGCTTAATTGATCAATTAATAAAAGCGTCAGCTACGAACTTGTGATGATAAACCGGATTAAAAATAATGATCCATCCGTTCGCAGCAGATCTTGAACCGAAACTGAGCGAGCGTTGTCCGCGTTGGTGATATTATCAATTTAATCAACGCGAAATATCAGAGGTTATGTATGAAGCATTGGAATTGGTATTCGTGTGCGAAAACAGCCTTTGTAAAAATACATTCTTATCTGTACAGCGCAAAATTTGCGCAATAATGAAATTGTTTTCAGCTGTGATCTTCTTTTTTTAATATTTGAATTCAGCACAAGAGTCACAACTGCTCCCAATCGCCTGGAGGCTGTGATATGGCATCCCCAATTGGGGTATGTTGTGAGGCTGAAGTTAGTGATGACGTGAAGGAGATAGGAAAGTGCACTTAGTTAATCAGATCTGAAAGCCTATTCCCTAAAATTTGTGATAAGAGATCGTTCTCCCGCGAGAAGTGCTGTCAGATTTGTGTGATTTTCTACAGCTGTTAAATGAATAAATAATCATGCATACTTGCAGGAATTCGTGTTTAAAACGACCCAAATCAAAATACGTGACAGCTCACAGCTGAAATTTTGACATCGGCCGATAGAAAAAGCAAATAAGAGTCGTAGAAAATCACACAAATCTGACAGCACTTCTCGCGGGAGAACGATCTCTTATCACAAATTTTAGGGAATAGCCCTGCTGGTCACTAAAACCTGGTCACTGGTCCTCCATTTCCTTAAAAAAAACCTCCACATAGCACCCCCAAAGATGACATAGGCCCTGTGGGAAATTATTTTCCTCATGGCCTCCTGTGTGGAGCTCATGTAAAAAAAAAGCATCTTCAATTGAAATACCGGTCGAACAAGGATAGCACTCCGGCCTGTGCTCTAAAGATTGCAATCCGTCAGTTAAGATGGGAGAATCTATCAAACGGCCCTCCTGTTTCTGGACAGAGTCGAGGGTATTTTTCAGGTATTTTGGAGCTCCAAACCAGAGGGGGCTGCCAAATTCAACCGCACTTGTGATTTGTACAGGGTTAGCAGTTGTGTACTTGTTTTACCTAGTTATCGTATATCGACATGCACGGTGTTCGGAAACACACAGTACAAGCGGAAAACGGGTGAATCAACAACACAAGAAAAACCCAATGTTTTTTCGATGTGATTTGGCTGACATTTTAGCGCGCAGTTTCATGGCCCATCCCCCCTTGCATGTATCTATTGAGTAAAAGCTTAGACAACAGACTGTCCGCGAACCGTAGTTTGCCCTCCCTGAACGAGGATTAAGTGAAGAGAGAAGCTGATCCGGCCGTAGCTTGCTCGACCAAAGAGAAATAATGTCAACAACAAGTCTGTCCTCGCCCGCTGTCAATGCTGTCAATGAGCGATCTCTGCTTTGTTTTGCATCGGCATAACACGTTGGTTTCGTGACAAAACACAACAGTATCAAAACAGAACAGTAGCAAAACAAAGTAGTAAAAAATAACAGTGACAAAACATAAAAGTTACAAAATAGAACAGTGACCAAACTGAACAATGACAAAACTGAACAGTGGCGAAAACGGTGCATTATTCATCGTTTTTGCATCGACATAACATACAGGATGGTTTCATGACAAAAATAACGGTGACAAGACGTAAAAGTGACCAAATAGAACAGTGAATTTTTGTCCGATTCATCATCATTCATCGCTTTTGTCACTGTTCGGTTTTGTCACTGTTTAGTTTTTTTTACATTAACTCCACACAGGAGGCCTTGGGTAAAATAATTTCCCAGGCCCATGTCATCTTTGGCGACGCTGTGGAGGTTGTGTGGAGGGTCTTTTAAAAGAAAGGATGAAAATGAAATTCTGAAAAAGGGTATGTGGAGTAACCTCCCTCCCACTGCGGTTCAAGATGATGGGAATCCTGCTGGAGAGGTGAAAGCGTCTCCCTAAATCGACCTCTCCCAATCCGGCCCGCTACCCAGTTTATGGGCAGACGCATCCGCCGCCAAGGCCTGAACAAACCTAACCCGATGAACCCGGAACCCCTGCTACGACACTGGGGCCCAAGAGTCAAAAGAGAGTAAATAAATTGGCCACATCAGCTTTTTTAGAAAACGGAATAAATTACACTTCTAGCGATCTGTTCGGTGAGGGTTCCGATTACAATAATGGCTATAAAGGCTCATCTGCCCTGATGATGGACACTGTAATGCTGTCCGAAACGTTGGCTAAAGAAGGAGGTAGCACAATACGGCATAAGACCCCAAAAATAAATAACAAAAATACTTTTGGCCGTGAAAACCTAAAATCATACATGGCTATAAAGTATTATTTAGACTCACAGCTCCGACAAAAAAAAATGCTTATCAAAATAGATTTTTAATTTAATTCACACGTCTGTATGTTCAAAAACAATTGATAAAATCATGCGAAATTATTTAATAGTTTAAAGTCACCCTGAACCAAACGAAACAATTGCTAGGTACTTTCAGTGTCGCTCGGTGAAAGACAACCATTCGAAATTGAAACGTTCCTTAAAATGAAATTATCTGTTTGGTGACCAGATCTGAATCTTTCTCTTCACTTTACGCTTCTCACTTATTTTAGTTTCATAGCGTTACCCCTATTACCATTATCCCTATTGGGGATGTCATTGTTACACTGACCTTTAGACAGTAGTCACTTATGTGCTGTTCACATTTTTATTATTATCTTTTATTGATTCAATAACATCAGGTATATATTTTTAAACATCATTTGATAATGTTAGCCTAACTGGGTGCTTTGCCCGTGCTGAGACCCCAATTTTACAAATTTTATAAAATCCAATAAAAATATTAATAATTTTTTTTTACACGAGCTCCACACAGGAGGTCCTGAGGAAAATAATTTCCCACAGAGCGTATGTCATCTTTGGGGATGCTGTGTGGAGGGTTGTTTTAATGAAAGGAAGGGGAAGAGAATTCTGGGAAGGAAAAGAGTTTAATTAAGGGGTGGGTAGGAATCTGGGGTTCAGTGTGTCCTGGTCATCCACCTCCAAGAACTAGACAAACCTCACCCCATGAACCCGGTTCATGGGGTGAGGTTTGTGATTTAATAAATTGAAATAAAATAAAAATTTCATTGAAGAAGAATATAAGGGGGCATTAATTACGTGAGCTGTTTTATTTAATTTTTTTAAATGTTATTATTTAGAGTGGCTGATTCAAAAATTTAAAAAAAGACAGAAGTTTTCCGTTAGCCCTTTTTTAAAAACAGAACTGGGGAACCAGTCAATATTCTTTACAGCAAAATTTCTTGATATTTTATTTAGTCAAGTGGGCGGTACGAAAAGGCTCAAGCCAAAAGAAAAGGGCTCGCGGGTGGCATTCGACCCACGGGCCGCAGGTTGCTGATCACTGAAGTAGACAATGAAGTGATCTTTCTCTTGTTTTGAAGGTCAAGTGTGAAAAATTTCATCTATATCGAAATGAAACTGCAAATTTGTACAAAAAACAAATCTACGCCGAAACCACACTATTTAAAAATATATATATAAATAGTATTAGAAGAATAATATATAGCGTCGATTTGTGTCGCAAAGAAAATAAAATACATATGTCTTAAGAAGCAACCGGGCGGGGGCGGCAACGTATTCACCAATTTCTTCTATGGATTTTGAAAACTAGTGGATATATATATATATATATATATATATATTTTTTTTTAAATAAAACATACAACGAAGTTGCATTCCCATGAGTTATCAAAACTCATTAAGGGATCGCCAATTGGTACATTTGAAAAGATAAACCCGACCCAACCCAATATGCAGACACAATAAATGAAGAAAAATTTTACAAAACATTTTACAGAAGCAACATACAGACACAAACATATGAAGAATCACTTTACAAATATTTCACAGAAACGTGTCTTATAAGATTTTATGAATAATATTATAACCACTCATTTGATTTATGTACTGTTGGCGTCACAAAGTTAAAATAAAGTATCCTCCATGATGGACTATAGAAATGCATAAAAAACAAATCAGGAAAAATACAATAAAAGGTACATGCTCAAAAATACACAGACCTAATACAAGATGTTTACATAAAAAAATACATGATAGGATTTAAAAAAAGATATAAACTGCGCCCATGAACGGAGTTTGTACCTAATTTTGACTCGTTTTCCAAATAACATTAAAATAGGATTTCAATATATCGTTTCGAGATTTGTTAGAGGCTATATGTTATTTCCTGTCTATATAACCTGTCTATATATTATTTCTGGATATATATTTTTTTAATATAATATAGATATCGACCACCAGCGTGTCGGCACATTTTGCTTTTTTTGATAAGTTACTTCTTATAGTAGTCAGTACTCTCCAAAAATCGTTAAAATTGCTTAGTTTGAATGCTTTCAAAAGACGTTCAGTGTACTAACTAGAAAATGTATTTAAAAAAAAAGAAAAACGTATAAACATAGAATAGTTTCTTCAAATACAGTTGGTAAACTGACGGCCGGCGTGATCTAGCTGTAAGGCTCTTGACTCGCAATCGAAGGTCGCGGGATTGAATCCCGGCGTGGCAAATAAATTTTATTGACTAATTTGTGTTATTTCACAATTAATTCATTTAAAATAATATATATTATATTTGCGGCACGTTCCAGAGTGGAAGATACTCTCAGTATCGCCCTGGTGTAAGACCACCATTCAGAATTGAAATGTTGCTTGAAATGGCTTTGGCCGTGTTTGTTGACCAGATCTGAATAGCCAGGTACTTCCCCACCTTTCTCTTCCCCATCTCCTTCCCCTCCCCACTACATTCAGCCTCACAACATACCCCAATTGGGGATGCCACTGTCTCACTGGCTCCAGACGGGAGCAGTCAGGACTTGTGCGGTATTCTTATAAAAAAAATCTTAAAAAATGATCCAGTTTTGGATACGATACGATACGATTGTACCACCTCAGCCAGGAGCACTCTTGTCCCGGTGAGACCGGTACACCAGGGGGCACCGATTTGTTAGGACTAGAAACACGTGCTCTGAGGATGGGAAGGAGGTTGGAGTTTAATCGACCGGTATACATGGCGACCTAATAAGCCAATATTGGAATTTAGGAAGGGCAGGAATAAAGGAATGGATTGAGCGTTACATATATTTTTTTTCCCTTTTTATTTCTTTTTTCTTCTTGCCTCTTTTCGGCTCTTCTAAGATCTTCTTATTTCTTCTTGCACCTTCTTGGATCTTCTTTTAAAAAATGATCCAGTTTTGGAGGAGAAAAATAAGGAATATAGAATCTCGGTTTTGACGATTTTATTTGGGTATAACAGCAACAGTTTGATAAAATTTGTATTATTAAAATTTTTGGGCGACCGTGTTTCTTCTTAAGTGAAATGATTTTCCCCAGGGCCTCTTGCATGACGCTATTAAGATAAAATATTTTCTTTTATATCAATAACATCGACAAAAGCTTTGCATCGACAATCTGCAATCCGATATTTTAGCACGATTAGATTGGTATTTCTAGATCTGCGTGTACCCACTACCCACCGGGTACACCTGTACCCAACGCCTTTATCTTAAAACAACAACGGTCGTGCCGTGTTCTGAGTACAATCGCACCTGTGTTGAAATAATAATAATAGGAACGCTAATAATGAAATGATAAACGGCAGAACGCCAACGAAATCGATATGGTGTTAATATTTTATTATTCGTCATTCTTATTAAATTATTCAAACACAGTCAAAAGGTTTGGAAATTATTTAATTTGATACCGAAAATCGATACATATTATCTTTACATCTTAATATATATATTTCTTCTGTCCATGTGTATGTCACTGAACTCCTCCTAAACGGCTGGACCGATTTTGATGAAATTTTTTGTGTGGGTTCAAGGGGATTCGAGAATAATTTAGATTCACAATTTGGTCCACTGGAAAATTTTCTTTTAATTAATTTTTTATTTCTAAGGAGTTGTTGATTTTGGAATGTTTTACATTGGATCCGGCAGACTGCGTTACCATCGCAGTATCGAATATTCAATATTATTCTATTTTAATTTTAGTTTGTCCCGACAGTTGTGTACAGGACAACGTCTGTCGGGTCCGCTATAAATAAATAAAATAAATTGTGGAACATTCCAGAACACTCTCGAATGTTGTCCTGAGCGAAGCCGGGTAACCCAGCTAGTATTTATGTAAATTACTTTAGAGACAAACTAGATGCATTACAATAAAGACTTCCATACACAAAATGACAAGACAAAAATAAAACATTAGATTAAAAATATTGAAAACAAATTTTTTTTCTAGAGCCCCCAATTTTTTTATATTTATCGTCTGGGAACTGTCAAGGAATCAACAATTCGATTAAAAAATTTTTTTTGATTTGGTGAGGGTTTTGATTTTGGTTGAGGGAGACTTTTGACCCCTCCAGCCGAACTCCCTCGACTCATCGACTTGCATCGCAGTGAGAGGGAAGGACTCATACGTCCGTCGCTCATGGACATATTGACCCCCAAATTCTTACCAACCCCTAATATCCTTTTCCTTCCTTTCCCTAAAATGACCCTCCACAGAGCTTCCCCAAAGGTGATACAGGCCCTGAGACAACTTTTTTCTTATGGCCTCCTGCGTGGAGCTAACAATATTTTAATTCCTACTACTGCCAACATTATAAGCCGAAGATTTCTTTTGTACAATGACGGAGGACTTGGCTAAGTGAGAGAGATTGAAACCACGACGCCTGGGCAGGAACTAGACGCATTTGTCAACGCGGCCACTAACCGGCCTAATAGGTAAACAATATCTTCGGGTATGGCTTATTTTAATCCCTGTAAGATTAACATAAATAAAAGCTTAGGTAAGTACCTACCTGTAAAATTAAATATTTCAATATGGCGTCATCAGCCTTGAGATGTGTCATTTCCACAAAAATAGGAAATTTTCTGACAAAAACATTAATGAACGTAATCCAAACCTGAATCTAGTTAAATCCAGAAATTGAATGAACGGTTTAAGCTGTTATTAAGAAATGCTACAATTTCAAATATATTACAATATGTATAATTATTTCCTTCCGTACGCGAATCGCTAAAACATGTCAAATAATGTTTCTTTGTTTGTCCCTTATGCGTTCATATACGTTTATCCGATTGCGATGAAACTTTGGTCAGTTGTTGTGCGCACGCCCGCGATGGTTTCTATATATAATAGTGAGCTCTGGCGTTATGAAATTCGTGTAAAATTTTTGAAATAGGTGGCGAGCGAATTGTTTGAAAAATTTGTGTATTTCATATAGTTTAGTGACAGAGAGAGAAGGAGGGTAGTCATAAATAATTCGAAAAAAATATCAGAGTTTGCAACTCATACGCGGTAGAAGTGAAACCTTCAGAAAACTGGGGAGACTACGAAGCACTTTTTTATCAATGTGAATGATGATTTTTTTCCATATTTTTGTTGTTGAATTCCAGTGCACCTTTTCCTATACATTTGGTTATCTTATTAGTATTTGTGTTTTCTTCTTCGGAGTCGCTAGATGTTCTTTTGCCTGTTCAATTTGGAGTGGTTTAAAGATTGGATATTGATTTTACAAAAATGTATATATATATTTTTTTGATTTCGCAGGATTCGACCTTTGATCCGCTGAATGTTTGCAGAGGTTCGTCAGGCGCTTTATAACACTACACTAAAGGAGACTTGCATGGAACTGTGGATTTATCGTATTATATTGGGACCGAGTATTCGTGAATTAAATTAATATTTTATGGCTATCTCATTCTCTCGCAGGTTAAATCCTATAGATTATGTGTTTTTTTTCCTTCTTTTTAACCTTCATAACTTTTATCACTCTGTCACATTTTGTTTTAACTATAAATGAATTCTCTCTGGATCTCAGAAGGGAAATTGTAGCAAGGGGGGAAGGAGGCCTAAAATGCCTATTGAGGGTTACAAACATGAGCTGCGTGTATACCTATTTCGAAAGACAACCCACGTGACAGAATTAACGTACGACATAAAAGTTGTAGGAGACAAGTTTTTGAGATTTTTAAAAATATTTTATTAAACATCATTAAAAATAATAATAGCTGTTACTCGATAGGTTATTTATACCTTTTGGAGTTCAAAAATAGTTACGTCTTTAGTAAAGTAGATTTTAAAGTAATTATAAAATAATAATATTGGTAATTCTGCTGATTTTTTTCTCCACTAACTGGTGGAGACAACTTTATGTAGGTTAAAAAGAAGAACGACCCGTTTGTCACTTTTTAGTTTAGCTCGTTTCCGTTTCATAAATTGAGAGAGTTCAACATAAATTTTTAAGATTCATTAATTTCAAACTCTCTATACCCATTGAACTAATTAATTATGATAATTTAATGAAACTACTTAATTTAACTGACTTTTCGTTGAAGAACCAAGAGCGATCTGGTACTTTTATTCAAATTAGTTAATTAATGGATCACTTGACGCACCTGACTTAACAAAACTAATAACATTCCGAGTACCAAATCGTGACACGAGACTTCCAGAACTGTTCTTTTTTTATCCGCCAAAAACTAACTTTTTCATTAACTCCCCAATCCAAAGACTACATAGGCTTCGTAATAAATTCAGTTCCGTTGATATTTCCATTTATTCTTTACCAAAATTATATCAGAAATTTTTAAAATTTTGACATAAATTTTAATATTATTATTCTAATATTTTCATTTCTTTTTAATTCTACCAATAATTTTTAATACAATGTTAAATAACTTATGTAACTATAATAACGTGTACATGTAAAAGCCTTCAAGGCAAGGGTGAATCCATACTAATATTATAAATGCGAAACTGCTCGAGTTCGTTTATGACCTTTTCACGCATAACACAATAATTCTTTCACCAATATAAAGCTAAATTATATGCGCAGACTACAGGTTGTGTATGATGGTAAGCTCTGGCGTTATATATTTGTTATTATATTTGTTATACGTTTTCTGCCGCTAACAAAAGCGAGTTTTTGCTAAGGTCAGAAAAAAATCTTTTCTATGGAAACAATGTTGATATATTTTTATGCTCTATGCTGGTAGATACTCAGTCTACTGGTCAGCTACTACTGCAGAAAATTCAAATATCAGAATTCGTTTTTTTTTTTTGGACAAGCTTCTGTTTTGCAATAAATGTCAGATAAGAGTTCCTACATTAAAAATATAATTCGTAACGATTACAAAGACTGAATAATAAATAGTGTAATTTTTTAATTATATTAACAAGCTTCCAAATATTTAATTAAAAATAAACATCCGAAATGTTTGTGAGCGCATAAATTCCGAACGAATTAACAAAATTGGATAATCCTTTTTTTCTTTGAGCTATAGCTTTATGAAATTTAGGTGGCAGGCGAGATGTTTGAAAACTGAATGTAAGGGAATGAATGTATGGAATGCGGGAGGGGGTGGGGGTGAGGAGAAGGGGGATAATTGATAAGTTCAACCGCTACAGTAATTTCCCGTAATACCATGCGAGCGAAGCCGCGGGGAAAAGCTAGTAAATAAATAAGTTTCAAATCACAATGGTGCTGGTTACAGTTTCACTTCAAAATCATAATACAAACGTAATATTCGCAAATGTTACGTTAGTAAGTACTTATTAGAGATAAACAATCTTATCTGTCTATAATTAATGATTACAATTAGCTTCGTGCCAAAATGTTACAATATTATTACCATCTATAGTCCAAGATAATAAATTACTAATATTATATTTTTGGGTGCAAGACGAGTTCGGATGTACCGAGTTATTTTAATGCAGGCATTTACAGGCGGTTTGGGTGGATCGAATCGAGGGGTCTAGAGAGCATAGTCATTCGTATGCTAATTGCACTTTATTTGTGCTGCATTTAGAACCGTTCAATTTTTCGCAGAGAAACAACACTACAGCGCAGCTGTTTAATGTCACAGAACTGAAAAAACAATTTTTTTTATCGATTAAACACTTATTTAAGTGCTCCGCCTCAACTCAAAGACGAAAGTCGATGACCAAAGGATGAGTCGAGAAAATGGCCACAGCTCTTCGACGACCAAAAAAGCTTGTCAAGCATGTCAAGAAGGACTTAAGAAGAAAAACGAGTACTACGAATACGCCGAACGACTTCTGTATAGCCCTGGAATCGCTGAC
This sequence comes from Glyphotaelius pellucidus, assembly GCA_936435175.1. Lineage (NCBI taxonomy): Eukaryota > Metazoa > Arthropoda > Insecta > Trichoptera > Limnephilidae > Glyphotaelius > Glyphotaelius pellucidus. The sequence goes on along the minus strand of OW386561.1, from coordinate 20,929,288 downwards.
TAGTTAGTAAGTTGTTTTACTCATAGTGTGTGTCAAAACTTTACACGTGTTTCTCTCCAAACTCCTTTTTTTAATTGGCGGGCAAGATAACTCAAAAAGTTCTCAACCGATTCTTATGAAATTTGGCACACGTCTTCTCTGTAGTATAAGCTTCTAGTTGAATCACAAACATGCCAAAAAAATTACAAAAATTGCCATTTTTGACCCAAAAACCTTAAAAAAAGGGTGAAAAATCGAACTTTTTTTTATTGAGGCGTGCCAATTAACGATTTTTTTACTTTTTGTTTTTTTTTATGGGTTCACCTAGAAGATACATGTTTTATGAACACGCTCAAATCAAAATTTTGATTTCAGATAGCTGTAACAGAAGCTAAAAATCCCGCCGATTGATGCCTTTCGCCGCGAGGGTCTCAGAAGGTTAGTTACTACGGCGGCCATTTTGAAAAAAAAAAAACAGTATGAATAAACATACTGGATTTAAAACGATTTATTCATTCCTTCCCTTTTAAATAAGCCTCTGAAAAATGGTCAAAATTCAGGCGGTTACATGTACGATTTGGGTGTTATTTGATTTCGAAAAACTTTGTATAAAATCCGGGAACGCCGGGACTTCAACTAGTACAGTATATAGTATAATCATTTTTTTTTTGGGATCTTTTCAAAGCAATAATCCAGCGCGCATTCAGGGAGTCAGTAAATACACCACTGTTTGCACAAATCAATAAAATTATTAACACAATAATTAGTACCTAATAAAATTGATCAAAACCTAACCAGATATACTTTGGTTCACCATTAAAATCAATAACCGCCGATTGTACCAAGTACCCCGATTGTTCGGTTACCGATCGGGTAGATTTAATTGCTTTTCTCGGTACGCCTGCACTTGCGTTTTCAATTAAACACATTTTTATTGACTCTCCTAATGGCGAAACCGCCGAGTTGTATGCATAGACACGTTCTTGCGGATTGATTGGCCATTGAAGATATCGATTGTTATTATTATTTTTCTAATGATTTGTGGCTTTTGAAGATTTAATCATCACGATTGTACAGATAATAATTGTCTCCCGAAATAACTTCGCGTAGAGACAAGTCCAAACTGAGCCCAACAATGTTCCCCAATATAAGGTGACGCTATTCGTAAAAGTCCTTGGGACTTAAAGTAAATTACGCACTCTTTGCGCTGGTGGCGAAAAGGATAAATTTGCCACTTGATGTAGATTGTTGTGATTCAGAAAAAAAAGCCAAAAAGCCATTTTTTGTGACCCAGGTACAAAATATGTTTAAAAGTTTTCCTGCCAGTCGATGAAATTAAAAGATTTTTAAAGCGAAAGCATTTTTCAGGCCCGAAACTTTATTTTTAGTGACCGAAGGTTCGGTTTCGGCAAGTTTCGGCAAAAAAAAATTAGTTTAGAAACTCTGCGTTCGTGAATTATCGCGCGTCGTTCGGCTGACTTCGGGTGAGTTTGTGGCTCGTATGTCACCCACCTCATCAGCTGAGTTCGCCGGCCGGTTAAAATACTCAATTAATGAGGTCCTTCCTTTATAATGTAATTGTTGATTATTGACAAATTTTTGTTCCAAGAAGTTAACATGTTTGTTAAGGGGGGCGATACATGTAAAAAAAAAAAACGATTTTTTTTTGCATAAATAGTTAAATAACATCTCAAAAATATGCCTGTAAATTTTTAGAATGAAATTCGCATTATTTATCGGTTAAAAACTCATGTAAATGCTACGCCTCAACTCAAAGACAAAATCGATGACTAAAGGATGAGTCGAGAAAATCGCCACAGCTCTTTGACGATCAAAAAAGCTTGTCAAGCATGTCAAGAAGGACTGAAGAAGAAAAACGAGTACTACGAAAGCGCCGGAGGACTTCTGTATAGCCCTGGAATCGCTGACTAGTTAGTAAGTCGTTTTACTCATAGTGTGTCAAAACTTTACACGTGTTTCTCTCCAAACTCCTTTTTTTTAATTGGCGGGCGAGATAAATCAAAAAGTTCTCAACCGATTCTTATGAAATTTGGCACACGTCTTCTCTATAGTATTAGCTTCTAGTTAAACCTCAAATATGCTAAAAAAATACAAAAATTATCATTTTTGACCCAAAAACCTTAAAAAAAGGGTGAAAAATCGAACTTTTTTATTTTGAGGCGTGCCAATTTACGATTTTTTTACTTTTTTGTTGGTTTAATTAGAAGATACAAGTTTTATGAACACGCTCAAACCAAAATTTTAGATTTCAGATAGCTGTAAAAAAAGCTAAAAATTACACCAATTGATGCCTTTCGCCACGAGGGTCTCGGGAGATTAGTTACTACGGCGGCCATTTTGAAAAAAAAATAAAAATCTGATTCTTGTATTTTAATATATAGTGAACAAGCATACTGAATTTAAAAACAATTCATTTATTCCTTCTCTTTTAATTAAGCCTCTGAAAAATGGTAAAAATTCAGGCGGTTACATGTATCGCCCCCCTTAATTTTGGTTTGTTTTATAGCAGTAATATCAAAAAAATAGTTCTTCATTCTGTTTTTTTCAGGTATCCTGAAGCCTCAGGCAAGAGGTGACTGCCAAATTCAACCGTGGGGCACTCTTGCTATTTGTACAGAGTCATAATGAGACTAGATAACAGGATTCTAAATTCATAAAAAAAAACGTTTTTAAACCATTTAATTAATTACAACAACGATAACAACATTAAACTATACGAAAAAATTCGGAAATTATAATACATATTATATTTGTAGCATTAAATATTTTAGTGATTTATTTAAATCTTGTAAATCCAAGCCTTCGCCATCTGCCGAACAAACGGCAAAACATTATTTCGCAGTCCGGTGAATAATACATAAAACATTTGCAAACGCGTCGCATCTTGGTGGATATCAAAGGTAAATCAATTATATGCTGTTACCTGGCAAAATCTTCCGCAAGTGTATTAAGCACGTAAAGCGACATCTATCGGAGATTAAAAACCTCTTTCGGTCGATAATATAGGAATTATAAAATTAATAAAAAAAGGTTTGGTTTCAGTCTATTTAAAAAAAAATCAAAACACATTTTTAAACCATTATTAATATATATTGTTTTTACTTTTTTCTAACGTTTTTTTCGCTATTGTGGATAACCACTTCAAAAGAATATCTGAATAGAATAGAATGTCTGCATTATTGTTAAGAAAATTATAAATGTATTTGTTAAGTTTTAGCCCCTCAAATTGGGGCTTATTTTGTCAGTAGGTAAAAATACTTCCGCCTTGAAATAAAATCCAAATGAATGGAATATTTGTGAAAGTATCCGAAAACTAAAAACTGTTTTCGAAAGGTGGTGGTGGAAAATTGTATTATTAAATGTAATTTCACTATGTAATTTTTTTTTATTTAAAAATTTTGAAAATAAACTTTAAAAATGGCTCATCTTGCGTTTTTTTTCTAACTAAAATAACTAATAACGAAAATAAATTAAAACACACATTTTAATAGACAAATGAATTATAAAGGTTACTCACCTCACTTTTTTGTAGTTTCATGTAAAAATAATTAATACAAAAATTCCTAAAGTTTCATAGTTTTTTTTCTTGTTTTGTAATAATGTTGGTTTCATAAAGGCGAACATAATTATTTTTTGGTTAACTCTTAGAATTAAATATAAAGCGTGGAGTTTTCTCTTTCTAACACCGTTCAGATCATATTTCTAACGTAAGGGAGACACGACGATTTCTATGAGACCTATATGAGTGGTTCCGAAAAGCGAACAAATTAGCCCGAAGGGTTAAGCCGCCGCTACCCTATTTTATACCGATTTCTTACTTAAACATGAAGAATTTAAGCTCTTAAAAAAAATGTTATTCTTTAAGATTCTATACATTCCCCATGCCGAAACGCAAATTATATGAAATTCCCTCGATAGAAAAAAATTGCAAAGTACGCTCCGAAAATTATTATATACACTTCATTTCACTTATTTTACAAAAATGTATGAAAAAAATCACAGTCTTTTTTTAAATGATATTTTAGACGCTTTTAGATTTTTCATAATTTTCGCTTCAATTTTATCGTTTTAAATATTAGCGCGCTCTCTCCAACATTCGTAATTACATATCTCTCCGTCTTCTTCTTTTTGAGCGGGGATACGGCGCCTTAAGTTTTAATATAGCAAAGATGTAAAGGGGACTTACCTCTGCCCAAAAGCAAACGATGAGTGAAGATCCAGACATGAGGAGAGGGTAGTAGGCCGATAGTAGACTGCTCGCCCAACTTTCTTTGTACTGCAACATACAGAACACATCATAATCATATTATTTAAGTTAACGACTAAATTTTGACATAAATTTAAAAATCATTAGGGAAAAAAATTGTTAAGTCAGAATTCGAACAATTTGAGAAGAATTTCCATGACCCTGTCGACTGCTCTAATCGCTGAGCTATCGCGTTATCCGCCTTGTTCCTCCAATATATTATTTTTTTTTTTTTTTTTTTTTTTTTTTATTTTACAAATACAATGAAATACAAAATAAAACATTGTTAAAAATGCATTTTTTGGGGAGTAATTTTAATGTATATAGGACAAATTTTTGTTCCGGCGTAAATAGGTAATTTGTATTTTAAATTTAGACCTATCAAAATGATTTTTTTATTTTATTTTTTATTTTGCATTGTACTCCCAGGAGTTAATAAACTCATTGCGGGAATGATACGCATTACATGAAACTTGTTGTATGTATTAAATGGACATATGATGGGGACATACACAACATTATTATTTCAGATAGTCATTAATAAGATGAAGTTTGAGCATCATTTTGTAATAAAGTTTCTAAAAAAGGGGAAAAATAATTTCCCTCAGGGCCTATGTCATATTTGAGGATACTATCTGGGTCTTTTAAGGAAAGGAAGGAGAGAAATTTCTAGGAAGGATTAGAGTATGAGGGGTGGATAGGAATCTCGGGGTCAGTGTGTTCATTTCTCCCACTCCGGAGTAAGGTGATGGCTCAAAAGAGAGCAGCTGGAGAGGTCAAAGGGTCTCCCCAAACCAGTCAGCCACGCAGCTGGTGGTCAGGCACGTCCGCCGCACAACCCCTCACCCGATGAACTCCTACTAAGTCACCAAACGTAGCGAACCATGTGAGGTGACCAAAGGCAGAATTGTTGGTTATCCAAAAAATGGTTGCCGGGGCGCCGATACCCTACAGCCGCCTCCCAAAAAGTGAACTGATGATCTTTCACCAGAGTTGAGAGTAAAAATATTGATAGTAAGTGCTCACCGGTGCGGAGAAATAGGCCCCTCGTATCAGCGCCGCCAGGAACGACACGAAGTAGAGCAGCTTCTGCGTGGTGAGTCGACAGGCCCGCAGCAGTGTGGGGGCCTTCAGCCGCCGGTACTCGGCCACCACGCAGGCCATCAGCTGGGCGGCGCATACTAGCGCCACTCCCAGAAACACGCCGCCTATTCCTGATAACAAACAACCAAACAAACATGAGAACAGGCCAAACAACCAACAACAACGAACAACGAACAACTCCATGGAAACCAAGAGGAACCAAGATACAGCAGGACTCCGTTCATTAGTAGGTAAGCAGATGATGGAAATGATAAGGAAACGGATACCCAGGAAGACGACACCTATACCTGTAAACATCGACCTACAGAATTGACACACCAATGCCTGTAATCAAATAGTTATTAGACAAAGAGTGTGCTTGAGGTGATTTTACACAAAAAAGGCGCTCCACAAATTATCCAAATATTATTATTAAGGAGACAATAAATAACATAAAATACTCCAGAGGAACTGAGTAAGATAATGCTGCTCTGAAAGTTAAGACAGGCTTTCATTCATTGATGGATGCACAGATGATGAGGATAGTTAAATTGTTGTCAGATAACACAACAGTTACTGCACATCACCACACCCAAAGAACCAAGATATAACGGGGTTTCACATTGGTAGGTTAACAGTTGATGATGACTATGATGATGAAATTGATATCAGATAAGGAAACGCATATTGTACAGTGCCACGTCCAGGAATTCGATACCCATACCTGCCACGAAACAGTTATTAGACAATGATACAATATAGTCCATAGTATTCCCGAGAAACCGAGGAATAGGATTCATAAATTGGTGGACGTACAGATGATGACAACAGTGAATTTTATGTCAGATATTGTTCGGCCCCGCATCCAGGAACACGTTGAAAAGCCTTGCCACAGAAAAGCCAAACAGACGAACATGAGACCAGACCAACCAACCAACATACATAATGTTTGTAAGAAGGTGACCGAACAACTCAACTCAGTGGCACATTAGTTTTCATCACTTTTAATGACTTCACATTTCAAAGGTGTGTTGAGTGGGTTGGAACATTTGATTGAAAAACATAAGCAAACGGACATTAAATGTCACATATAGCTGCAAATAAACTCCCAATTCCCAGAGGATTAGAGGGGGATTCCTTCAATGGAAGGTTTTCAACCACGTGTTAATATACAGATAAAGAAAACAATGATATCTGATAAGAAAACGGTGATTATAAAAAATCGACAATCGGCAGCAACCAAGAAGATCTTTAAAAAATAACAATAAGTGTGGCGTTTGATTGTAAAATGACATCAAACATTATTATTATAATCATATTATTATAGAAAACACCATCATACTATCCCAGAGAAACATAACCGCTGGACCTACGCGACGTTTTGGAAGTTTTGATAAAATGACATTGCAACGAAATACCGAGTGGTAGGTACACAGCGCAGAAATTAATTAACATGGGAACAAATAACACTAGAAGACAACGCGAATGTAATCGAAGCCAAATATTAATCGTTTGGGAGTTTCACAAGGATCGGGCTTAGGTCCATTGCCATTAAAAATATTGTAAACGTCATAAAAAATTATATTCAACGAAATGAATTGGTATCATTTTAGCACTATAATGGATAAAACCACCACAAATCATTATTCAATCATGCTTCTAGAACAATGTTCCGCAAACTTTTTGTGTTCACGGTACACCTACCAAATCAAGAAATTTTAGAGGTATACCAAAAAAAATCAATGTTTATTTTATATTTATTATAATTACTTACCATTGTAAAGTGCAGTTAAAACCCTATCCAAATGAGGTGACGAAATAGAGAAGCACAACCGTGTATATAGATCCACGTGTTCAAACAGCATGACTCATTCCAACAATTCACTGGCCGTACAAGAATTGGAAGTTGAAGAACCGCATAATAAAATAAAGAGTAACGTCACATAAATATTAAGCCATACTTTTTCAAGCCTCCGTGAATTGTTTAGGTTCGGTTTTCCTCAATGCCGTTTTTTTATCAGCAATGTCCTTACTACGTACTCAGTAGTCAATTTCTTTCTTGTTATTTTGTAACGCTTTATTTATTTTCATACTCGCGTGCAGTCTGTCATTTAATGGTAGACAAACATTGTTAGCGCCACGATTGTTTTAAACATTTTATATGTTAACACTAAGATTGTGATTTATACCAGTGGCTTGAGGTCTGTAGAAAAATATACCTACCGTTTATCGAGACAATTATTTATCCTACTCATAATCAAGATGCTAAGAACAACTGTATATATATCCTAACCACAACTAATCTTTAATTTATGTGTATGATACTGCCGCCATCGGTCGACCCACAGTGCCCTTCTTGACAATATCGAGGAGGATACGGCGTTTCTACTTATGTGGACAGAATAGCACTTAATCCCAAACATGGGAACATCTCAGCACAGGTTCGCCTAGTGAGGTGTTCACAAAATACTACTACTAACCTATTTACATACAGCTACGGATCATTAACATTTTTTTTCGTCTTATTACTAATATTATTATCTATGTAAAGTGTAAACCAATGTTATAATTTGTAAATTTTTTTTTTTTTTTTTTTTTTCAATTATTTCTGGCTTTCACCCATCAAGGGTGTTCTAGGCCATCATTTCAAATTGTAGAAAAGGGAAAGGTAAATTTAAATATAAATGAAGAAGTAAATTTATATATTAATATTATTTAAATGTGCAAATTTCAGAAGTATATGGAAGATTGGAATCGAGTTTAGACTTAGGAGAGATGAGATGTTGAATGGAGGGGAAATAATTTTAGATAACGCTTGATAAAAGAGAGGATATTTATTTAGAGAGGGACAACCAAAAGGGTTTATTTATTTCTATTCTTGAAAGTGTATGTTCAAGAATAGAAATAAATAAATTAAAAGATGGCTTTTATGAAATTTAATGAAAGTTTAAAAAAGCAAAATGGTCCAATTTATTTTATTTTATGTTTAAACTTTTTTATAAGTTAAGTTTTGCAAGGTTTTGCAATTACAGGGAAAGGCGTTTTTTTCATTCAAAATGGCCATTTATTAGATGTTAAATCAACAATACCGCACAAGAGTCCCGACCGCCTTGGAGCCAGTGAAACTATGACTCTATACTCAATTGGGATTTTGAGAGGCTGAAGGTAAAAGGGAGAGGAAGGAGATAGGGAAGAGGAAAGTGGGGAATTACCTGGCTATTCAGATCTAGTCACCAAAAATCGGCTAAAGCTATTTCAAGCAACATTTCAATTCTGAACGGTGGTCTTATACCAAGGCTATACTGAGGATATCTTCCACTCTGGAACGTGCCGCAAATGTCCCTTATATTATTTTTAAATGATTAAATAGTGAAATAATAAAAATCAATCAAATACATTTTAGTTTTGTACTCCGGCTGTTTGAACCCGCAACTTCCGAATCGCTAGTGGAGAGCCTTACCCCTCGACCACGGAGGCTGTAACACATGTTGCCGTGGAAATGAAAAAAAAAATTACAATAATGTACCAAATGAAATTGTTCCTGTATTTTATGCAAATAACTAAGTAAAAATTACATTTTAAATAATGATAGAGTTTCAAAAATGAAAAAATTTGGAATTAATAAATTAAAGTGGAATGATTGTGGTTTCTTTTATATTGGTAAAACTGCGAGAAACTTGGAAATAAGGATTGAAGAACAAATGAAATCTTTAAACAATAACAGTTTAATCATTTGTTGGATGGAGACTAGTCACACTTTTGACGTCAATAGTGGAATTGAATTGCTACATTCTAATTGTAATGACATTCAGTTGGATAAATTAGAAATATTAGAGATCAGAAAGAGCGTGAATGCGAATTTGAATATTAGTAATAACCAAAAATTGTTTTTAAATTACCCAATATTAAACCTGTTTCCTTTGTAAATTGTTCCCTATTGCCCCTCTTCCCTCTACCCATTCTTACCTTTCCATTAACTATGTTATATAACTATCCGGCTCGAAGGACCAAAAAATGTCGCAGCCGAATGCCACGACACGAGAATGTGGACTGTAAATCCCTTTCAACGACGAATAGACCATGTATCGTGTTTTGAAGCAAGATCGAAGGAGAATCGGTTTTGGAAGGAAGTCTCCTACCTTTGACGGCTTCTGAAGGCTGCTCAGGGTCGTTTCTGGTTTCACAATATATTGCACAACACAGGTTTTAAGCACGACACTATTATTTTATAAAAAGAAACGATACTGCGATTATTTGCGATATTTTGACGAGAGCTACTTGTGACCCATGTCACTTTCAAAATGCAACTATTACAAGTGGGTAATGCACACTTGGGTGGCAATATTGTTCAACATGTAGGTAAGCACATCTTCTTCTTTTCCTGGTGGAGACTTTGAGGAAAGGAGGAAGAGAATGGATTACATGATGGAAGGAATAGAGGAATATGGATTAAGTTTTTTTTTAAAACCGTTTCAGAACCAAACAATGTCTATTAATTACAATTATGTTGTCTTTGTATTGCTTTGGTCTATTATTTATAATTAGTTAGTAAACCCTACGTAGAGATATCGAAAGAAGGGTAAATGCCGGTAACTCCATTAATGGAGGACTGAATGCCGTTGGCGCTAATAAAAAACTGTCAAAAGAAGCGAAAATAGCAGTCCACAATGGAGTCCTGGTACCTACCCTGATGTATGGCAGTGAGGCATGGAACTGGCAGAGGAAGGATGAAAGTAAGCTGAATGCTGTAGAAATGAGATCCCTGAGGCGTATGTGTGATAAAACTATGTATGATCGTGTGAGAGATGTGGAGATCCGCAAAGAATGTAAGGCTGATGTAAGCATAATTAGTAAGATTAAGAAAGGGACCCTCAGATGGTTTGGGCATGTAGAGCAAATGAACGAAGAAAGTAGTGTAAGAAGAATATATGACGCAAATGTGAATGGTAGAAGTCGGGGACGCCCGAGGAAGACATGGCACGATCAAGTGAATCAGAAACTTGAGTCGGGCCATGTCAAAAGTCAGAATAATAGAAGATGTATGAATGCGAGTGAAGCAAAGAGGGTGTGCCAGGACCGAGTTGTTTGGCGGTCCGTCCTCTCTGCCTACCCCTGCGGGGAAACGGCGTGATGGTTAGTTAGTTAGTTAGTTAGTAAACCTTGCAGAACTGAGCTTGGCTCACGAAACATGTTGGCTTTGTAAACAATAAAAGTGGTAAAAACTAAGTATATTATTAATTTTGAAAAAATGTACAATTTAATAAATTTCTAAAATATTATTCCAAGCTGTGAAATAATGCTATAGCAACATAATAATTATCAGTAACTTTTTATCTCTAAGGTTTATTACCCTGTAATTTATTTGCTTTGTGGTCATATTCCTATCTGCAGTAACTTTGTCATCATTGCAAAAGTTCGGTAAGATTTTTTTTTACTGCAAAGCAATTTGTGGTAAATCTAATTATTTCGAGCGTATACTGAGAAGAGTTCAATCTCGAATACTTTCCCTTTCTCACATCGCTTGTCTCTTACTAGTTAGGGTACTATCGAACAGTATTAATAGGTTAGCGTCTGCGCTGGTTGAATTTCAGAACCCGGCTTTGAGTGCGTGTCTGACGCCACGCCGTGCGCGCCGCGCCACAAATAACATCTGTGTACGTGAAATTTTAAGGGAAGCTACCGTTGTTATTCGGTTTCAAATTCAAGAATTTGTCAAAAGATGTCACCACTTCCGTTAGCAGGTCGCATGGGGACGTGCCCCCCTTAGGTATAAGTACTACGAATTTGTGAATTTGTAGTATCTCTCCGGATATGGAAAGATTGACGGTAATACTCTGTTGTATCAAGCGGCTATACATCAGGTGGTCAAAAGCACACTTGAATTTTTTTCTATCTTACGCTATCTTCTTATTTTTGGTTCAAAGCCAAATTCACGTGGTATCTATCAAACTATCTGCGAAATATTGATTTATAGTAACTTCTAAGCCATGTCCTTAGTATTGAAATAAAATCATCCGAAGAAAACAAAATGAATGTCGTTTATGAAACCAAAAATTTCTAAATATCTCGAATTGAATGAAGCGTCCATCATTTTTAAGTGGGTCATCCACCGAGAGCTCAAGTTAAACATTAACAAACTGGTATTCCGTTAATCGACTGATAGTCAACTTTAACCGTCGGTTTCAGACTAAGGCATTTCGGTAAGCTAACGGAGGTTTGATGTTAAACTTGTGATACACGCGAGTGGGCCGCCTAGAGGCTAAAGATTGACCAATATTTGAACAAATGTCTGAAACAGCGAATGCTAAAATATTTTGAATATGCTTTGCGAAACGATAACTGCGCAAGTTGTGAAACTAAATGTGTAAAGCACAGAAATGTTCAATTCAGAGTATGCGATTGTTAGGAGATTATTTAAAAATCAATATGAATTAGAACAATATAGAAACACATTTGTAAACTATGAATAAAAATGAAACCGGGCGGCGCTTTGTCCATACAAACTTATTATTCCTCAATGTCCTCTCTCTGGATTAACACAAGTGCAAAACATTTTGAATATAATTTAGATATCGACTCGCGTGTCGCTAAGTTTTGCTTTTGACGTGATAACGTCTTATAAATCGATGAACGCCGGCAGCACTCACGATAAAGTATGACTCATTGTCACGATGTCACGTTCCGCCTGAGCTGAGCGTGCAAGCGATATTGCGGAACAAGCGATAGAGAGGCACGATCGGGCTAAGCGTTCGGTGAATGCGCGGAACAAGAGATAGAGAGGTGCGATCGGCCTAAGCGTTCGGCTTGTGACTGTAAAATTCTATGTAAAAGTTTTCTTATGACGTTATCACGTAAAATTATCGTCCATAAACCGACTTTTAACCAAATTTTTTAATAAGTTACTTCTTATAGGAGTTAGCATTGCTCTTCCAGTAAGGGCTAGAAGCGCCCTCATTTCTATGGTCGACGTTTAGCAATGCCACAATGCGAACCATCAGCGGAACATTTAAATCTACTCCTCTCCCTTGGCTCCCCGTACTTGCAAACATAACCCCGCCAAATATCAGGCGAGAGATTGCAACACTGAGGGAGTACAAGACGGCACTGCAAAAAAGCGCAATACCTTTGCACGATGATTCGTCTCTCACCCGGATTGCCGCTTGAAGTCCCAAAAACCCTTCCGGACAGAAAGAGAAAGACTCCTCCGATCACCTCTCACCCTAGAAGACAGGTGGAAGCTTGAGTGGCAATCGGCCAACGTGAAAAATGTCTATCTCACCCCACCTGGGTTCTCATTGCCTCGCAAACTCTGGTCCGCACGGTGCTCCCATAGCCGTTGTGCCCATATGATGTATAGATGGGGCCTTAAAGAGTCGGCGAGGTGTGAATGTGGTGAGGTGCAGACCACCGAACATGTGGTCAACAAGGCGGGATTGATGAGATCCACAGGGCAACGCCTGAGACCCTAGACTGGCTCGCAGGCTTCGACCAAGTATATCAAGACATGCCCTGTGAAATTAAAAATGACGCCAGAAACCAAATAAAACTGGCTCAAGGCCCATTTATGAAAAAGTGCGAGCATTGTTTCGTACTATTTGGATCGCATAGTGCTTTGTGTTTTACCTTGTATCGGTCCACACTGAAACTAATTGCTGTCCCAGCCGTCCTGAAGGAATTAATTTTTTCAAACACAAAAATATCCTACTTCCGAATATTGTACAAGGTACAGTCCGCGGACTTTTTTTTGGATAATGTAACCCGCTATCTGAATACATAAAAAAAATTATGCCTTACAGATAGCTTTAAGGCAGCGTTTTAATAAATGTAATAGTATTGACGTATTATTTTTTTGGCAAGCAAAGTTTCTGACGTCACTTTATCACCCAAATGCTTGTGACGTCACCACACACCGATACTAACACATAGACGAAGGGCTTGCGGCACGAAATGGCAGTGGTTTTTAAACTTTTTAAAAACGCGACCCGGTTTGTATAAAACGGAAACCTTTAAAATACATTAAACGCAGATCTTAACAAAAAACCGCTGCACTATTCTTCAATTAAGGTCGAAAGTTAACCTATCTTAAGCCATAGCATTCCGAATTTCTACCGTTTTACAACATATTTCTCTAAAACACTTAAAGTTTTTAAGTTTCTAAAAAAATATATGTTGTTTTTGACGATAATATCTATACATTTGCCACGCCGAAACGGTAATTGAATGAAATTCTTCCGATAGAAGAAAATCGTATAATTTTATATTTCGAAAATTATTATTATTGTTACATTACAAGTTATGTATATATATGAAAAAAATCATAATTAATTTTTTTCTTTAAAGCTATGACATTTCCCGCGAGATTTTGGTTCTATTTTAAAATAGTTTAAACGAGTCATGTTTTATTAAACATTTTCACAATTTTCGCTTAAATATTATCGTTTTCGCGCTCCCTCTAACATTCGTATTTACATATCTCATCTTCCTCTTCTTTTTGAGCGCTTACTAACGGGCTTTAATTAACTACGAATTTCTGTCATTTTTTAATTATTACCTATACACAAAAAAAACTTAATGATTGAGCAGCTGATTCAAAACTTTTAAGAAAGATTATAGTTTTCGGCTAAGACATTTTGCAAAACAGAACAGAAGTCTTTGAATATTTTTTAGCGCAATTTTTTTGATATTTTTTGTAGTCAACGGTCGACGGCCTCCGTGGTCCCGAGGCAAGACTCTCGACTCACAATCCGAAGGTCGCGGGTTCGAACCCGGCGTGCGCAAATAAATTTTATTTGATTAATTTGTGTTATTTCACAATTTATTCATTTAAAATAATATATAGTATATTTGCGGCACGTTCCAAAGTGGAAGATACTATCAGTATCGCCCTGGTGTAAGACCACCATTCAGAATTGAAACGTTGCTTGAAATGGCTTTAGCCGTGTTTAGTGACCAGATCTGAATAGCCAGGTACTACTTCCCCATCTTCCTCTTCCCTATCTCCATCCCCTCCCCACTACCTTCAGCCTCACAACATACCCCATTTGGGGATGCCATAGTCTCACTGGCTCCAGACGGGAGCAGTTGGGACTCTTGTGCGGTATTTCACATAAAAAAAAAAAAAAGCCAAAAGTCCAGAAAGCAGTAAAAGGGCTTGCGGGCTGCTGGTTGCTCATTACTGAGTTAATGATAAGCGTCCAACCTGGGCAGCCCACGGTGCGTGGGCGGTAAAAGGGTCAATTTTTCGTAATTATTTTTAAGCAAACGATGAATGGATTTTTTTTATTTTAAAACTCATGATCAATATATACATATACGGGACTGTGTACAAGTTTTTGTACACGAATCTAAAGTATGGTTTGCAGTGTACACCGCTTTCAACAGGACACTTCGACGAAATTACTGCTTGGTGGTTGACAACGAGCCATACGGTTCATCAGAAAAGTAAAATTTAAAAATTATCAGACGCATCCGCCGCCAAGACCCGGACAAACCTCAATCCATGAACCCGGGCACCCCTGCATAGTCACCAAACGTAGCGAACCACTTGGGGTGACCTATGGCAGAGGCGTTGGTTACCAAAAAATGGTTCCCGAGGCGGCGGTACCCATACTCGCCTCCGAAATTGAATCGCTTGTCATAATAAAGTAAAAAAATATTTTTGACTAATTAAATTTATGAACGTCTCGCGATCCCCACTTTGAAAACCATTTATATACAACACAGCTTGCCGAAACGTCACGCATGCAAAACGTGAACACCTATGGAAGTGTTAGTTCGACAAATCACACAATGGGATTCGGCGGTGCCCAGTTTTATATTGCCGAGAGTTCGCATGCTAGACGGCGGAATTCGAAGGAGAGTTGTATTGCGAAATTACTGATACTTGGGGTTATTTTTTTCTGATTTTTACTATGAGACGGCTTGTCTAGGGTATATTAGGTCAATGCTCGCAGGCCTAGATGTCCCCATCTGTCTCCCCGACAAACGAAAGAAAAAAGGGAGTTAGGACCCTACAAAAAAAGGTTAAAATTGTCTTGGCTTGAACGCTTTTAACAGAAGTTCAGTGTATAAACTAGACCATGATTTTTTTAAACAAGCTTAAAGCACAGATACAGACTTCAGAATATTCTTCTAATACGGTTGATAAAAAATCTTAAAATCGGTCCAGTTCTGGAGGAGAAAAATGGGGAATACTAAACATTAATTTTGATGATTTTATTTAGGTATTATCAGCTTAAGGTAGAGTTATCCTCAGTATTCGAAGGGTAACAGTGACAGCGATAGCAACAGCTTGGTAAAATACCTATTATTCAAATACCGCACCGTCTAAATCGTATTTCTAACCAAGATAGTAAGGGAGACACAACGATTTCCATGAGACCTTCATGAGTTGTTCCGAAAAGCGAACAAATTAATCTGAGGGGAAAGGAGCGAGTAATCTCCGAATGCTTGGAAGAATTAAACAGATATTCTCGATGATCAAAGTCGCCCCATAATACTGTACTTACAATTTAACTTAACTTGCTCCCATAAGATAACATTTTATTGTATTATTTATTTGAACAACAAAAGAAACATTGCTCTAAATTCAGAAGTAATCTGGCGGCCCTCTTCACTTACTAAGTAAAGTTACTAAGTAATAAAGATAAGTAAAGTTACTAAGTAATAAAGATAAGTAAAGTTACTAAGTAATAAAGATAAGTAAAGTTACTAAGAAAGAAAAATGGGTAAACAATGTTTTATATCCAGTGGTTTTGGTTTTTATCATTGGCATACTTGTAAGACCGTTCCCAGATGTGTATAATTAAACCATTTTCAGTAGACGAAATGTACGAAGTTTGTCAACTTCAAAAACAAATATTGTCAACTTTCTTTCTAATATAGAACGTCAAAAACAAATATTTTCGACTTTCTTTCTAATAAAGAGCGTAAACTTTATTTCTAATATAGAACGTCAAAAACAAATATTGTCAACTTTCTTTCTAATATAGAACGTCAAAAACAAATATTTTCGACTTTCTTTCTAATAAAGAGCGTAAACTTTATTTCTAATATAGAACGTCAAAAACAAATATTGTCAACTTTCTTTCTAATATAGAACGTCAAAAACAAATATTTTCGACTTTCTTTCTAATAAAGAGCGTAAACTTTATTTCTAATATAGAACGTCAAAAACAAATATTGTCAACTTTCTTTCTAATATAGAACGTCAAAAACAAATATTTTCGACTTTCTTTCTAATAAAGAGCGTAAACTTTATTTCTAATATAGAACGTCAAAAACAAATATTGTCAACTTTCTTTCTAATATAGAACGTCAAAAACAAATATTTTCGACTTTCTTTCTAATAAAGAGCGTAAACTTTATTTCTAATATAGAACGTCAAAAACAAATATTGTCAACTTTCTTTCTAATATAGAACGTCAAAAACAAATATTTTCGACTTTCTTTCTAATAAAGAGCGTAAACTTTCTTTCTAATATAGAACGTCAAAAACAAATATTGTCAACTTTCTTTCTAATATAGAACGTGTTACGTTACAAATTGTCACGTGGCGGGATTCGAGAATAGACTTCTCCACGGACTGGAGAATAAGGCGCCAATATAGAGGCGCGCGCATTACCCCCTCCCGCGAGCGACAAACCGAGCCGCCGCTAGACCAACTCTCGAGCGGCAGCCCGGCAGTCTTCAGCAAGCGAGCTTCCAGGGCCCACGTTTCGCGCGAACATGGGCGACACAAGTTCAGTTTCGCCGTTTGTGCACTTCCGGTCCACGCATGGACGCTGCGGAGACTGAGCCAACAAGCGCGTAAAGCCGCTGTTGGCCCATAAACCAAACGTGAGTCAATTACCATGTTACCCTTTGTGTGCAATTAAATGTTTTAGCCCTAACCACGCGTGATAGAGAGTAGAGACGGACGTTCAAACTAACTTTCAGCTAGGATCGTTCCTTTTATGTATTATTGTGTCTCCTAGAATTGAATAAACTGTTTATGTGATAACCTACCGTGTTTTGCTTGACGAGAGAGGCCCTGGGAGAATGGAGAAGCGTGAAGTTCCGAACCACAAGCACTAGCCTTGAGGTTACGAGAAATCCTGCTTGCACCGAATCCTGAGCTAGTTTTTATTTGGGGCAGATACAGCAGCTAATTTGTATTAAATATGTGGGAGCTTTCTCCAACCCTGCCGATAGCATCAGCACGCCCGTTGACGCTAACACTGGCGCTAAACGTGGGGCCATTTAAATTTTTTTCTGTTCCACCACGGCCTCGTTCCCAAGCAACAATTGTAAACTCTGAAATGTTATTATGATGTATTGTTTATTCCCAATTGTCTAGCACTTCCAACAGGAATCTCGGCGCGAACGTAATTTCGAATCACAATTTAAATTATTACGGGCGCGATTTTATCATTTGTGACTCGTCACTCGACAAAATATTACCGGTATTCCAACGCAAGGTGCCCAACCTAGGAAGTTGTCGCTGCGAATAATACAGTGATTACAAAGTGTCGGCCGATTAAAATTGCTATTTTCAATACAAGTGAATAGTGGAAATAAACACAAATTAAAGAAGAATTTATTCAACAATTAAAATCATGTACATGATAAACAAATCATCCGCTTGGTCTCGAAAGTGCTAAATATTTTTAATAATATACTATATTGCAGCACGCTGGTACGTCTCTTAAACGGACACTTGCTGACACCTAGGGAACAAGTGGATTTAAATTCTTTCTGTCATTTGACAATTAAGTATTTTTGACTCTGTCGTCTGATGAAACCGGATCATGCCGAATCACATTCGAATAATGCAAAAAATACTAAATTCGCGTTGACGTGGATTCCTTGACATCTGACACTATAATACCTTGTCAATTGACAAAGAAGGTAATATCTTGTCGAAAAGACGAAGGGAATTCGCGTGTAAATACCAAAAATTGGTGCTGTTTAAAATCAGGCTATAGGAAGCCGCGTAATGAAACCATGCCCCCAAGATATTGTTGAATTCTCAAACAAATTACTTCCACGAAAACTTGTGAAATTTTTTTTCGATTTTTCCTTTTTTCGATTTTTTTAATTTTCGAAATTTTTTTTTCCAAAACGCTTGGAGTTTTTCTTAAAAACGCAGTGCCAGAGGAAAATCGCTGCCCAAATTTTCTCCAGTTTCGGACTCTGAAAATTTTTTTCGATTTTTCCTTTTTTCGATTTTTTAATTTTCGAAATTTTTTTTTCCAAAACGCTTGGAGTTTTTCTTAAAAACGCAGTGCCAGAGGAAAATCGCTGCCCAAATTTTCTCCAGTTTCGGACTCTGAAAATTTTTTCGATTTTTCCTTTTTTCGATTTTTTAATTTTCGAAATTTTTTTTTTTTCCAAAACGCTTGGAGTTTTTCTTAAAAACGCAGTGCCAGAGGAAAATCGCTGCCCAAATTTTCTCCAGTTTCGGACTCTGAAAATTTTTTTCGATTTTTCCTTTTTTCGATTTTTTTAATTTTCGAAATATTTTTTTTCCAAAACGCTTGGAGTTTTTCTTAAAAACGCAGTGCCAGAGGAAAATCGCTGCCCAAATTTTCTCCAGTTTCGGACTCTGAAAATTTTTTTCGATTTTTCCTTTTTTCGATTTTTTTAATTTTCGAAATATTTTTTTTTCCAAAACGCTTGGAGTTTTTCTTAAAAACGCATGGACAGAGGAAAATCGCTGCCCAAATTTTCTCCAGTTTCGGACTCTGAAAATTTTTCCGATTTTTTCCTTTTTCGATTTTTTTTAATTTTCGAAATTTTTTTCCAAAACGCTTGGATTTTTTCCTAAAAAGCACGTGGCCAGAGGCAAACCTCTGCCCAAATTTTCAAATAACCCAAACACTTACAAATACGCGTTTTTTCGCAGAAGCATTTTGTAAAAAAAAAAATATATATACGTCCCCAGTGGTCAATCCCTGGCAAAAATTTCTTTCCAATTACGGATAAAGAGTCGAGTTCTCGTTTTTCTCCCAACGTAAGGTCACCCTGACACGACCCTATACACTATGGAAGTCCCTCAAGTCACGCTGGGTATAATCCCCCACATTTCTACGTCAAAAAAGGAAGAACTACTACAGGCCCTGAGAAGTAGAAAGATTTCTCCCAGGAATAAATCCAAAAAATGCCTTATTCAATATGCTTCTTTCTACAACAAAAAGTACATCAGGAAGTTGCAGTTTCAACAGGAAGACACCTCAGAAATCATCTCTACCTCCCTCACAGTCTCCGAAGCAAAACCCTTGGTGGTACAAGCCCAGGAACAGACGAAAATATATGATTTGACAACCTGGAAGACGAAATACAACGGACTCACGGATGTGGAGGATTTCATCAACAGAATAGAAGAAACAGCCCAAGTCAGAGGAATCCCCGAAAGTATTCTACACAGGAACTTCATAGACCTCATCGCTCCTGAAATGCTTACCTGGCACAGGATACATAAGAGAAAAACAAACTCATGGAGGGAACTCAAGGTGGCACTTTTATCCAGTTTCGGAGAAAAAAAGGCCCAACATAGAGTCAGGCTATCCCTACTCGCTATCAAGCAGCACTCCGGAGAGCCTGTTGCTAGATTCACACAGAGGGCAGAGGCCATCAATATAAAGCTCACCCAACCTGTCCCTGAAGCGGAACTTCTCCCGGTTTTAATCGACGGTCTTCTCCCCAGATACGAAAACATCATTACTTCTCAGAAAATTGCCACGCTGGAGCAACTAAAAGATGTCTGCCAGCTACTAGAGGCATACCAGGATCGGAAGAAAGACGAAAGATTCCCCAAAGAAAACTTTCGCCCAAGCACTTCGTCCGGCATAAAACCGGAGCACAACGAGAAGAAATCCTGCTCCTTTTGCCACAAGATTGGTCACTCCCAAGCCGCCTGCTTTAAACAAGCAAAACTTTTATCCTCCAAAGACACCCATTCTAACAAAAGGCGATCCGTCGATCGTTCTCCAAGAAGAGATGAAGGGAGGAAGTTTGGCAAAAGACCACGCCAAGACAATACCGAAACGTCCATCCCGGATCTCAGATTCATCAAACCCCCTATGGATTTCTCCAGACCCCCTCCCAATTGGACAGCCAGGAAGACAAAAAACTAGACCCCAACCCCCCGGGCCATCCCTCCCATAGGCCAAAGGAATGGTCGGAGTGGTTGGAACACGTCAAATTTTTTAAACAGGCCTTACCCCTCTCTACAGTTTGCTGCAAACAGGCAATAGACGGTAGACCCTTCGCGCATTTTTCCATAAACAACGTGGTTTTTTCAGGTCTCCTAGACAGCGGCGCCTCTGTCAGCTGCCTGGGCGACAACGCCCACACCTTATTCACAAACTGTGGTTTTAAAATGGGAAAACATTCTTCACATGTTACCACGGCAGACAACACTTCACAACTCGTCATCGGTTCTCTAACCCTGCCGATCAATTGTGACCAAAAAACAGTTTGGATCAAGTTTCTAGTTGTACCTACAATCACACAGAAATTCATCTTGGGAGTGGATTTTTGGATGGCTTTCAAAATTGCCCCGCAACTGTTTAACAACCCCTCCGTCACTCCCCAAGTAAACGAAATCCGTACGGTAATACCCTACGAAAACTTGAACCCCTTACAAACAATACAATTAAATCAAATGATCAACAAGTATGAATCCATCTCCTTCGAAAGGTGCGGTTTAGGCTTAACCAACCTAGTACAACACCATATAAAAACAACAGGCCCCCCAATCAAACAAAGGTATTACAACCTAGCTCCACAAAAATTGAAAACGCTGGAAAAAGAATTGGACGATATGCTAAGACTGGGAGTGGTGGTACCCAGCCGCAGTGCATGGACCAACCCCACCTTATTAGTTTCAAAGAAAGACGGCTCAGCCCGTTTCTGCCTCGACAGCAGACGCCTCAACGCATGTACAATATCAGACGCCTACCCGCTCCCCTTGGTCAACTCCATCCTGGACAGACTTCGAAACGCTAAATACATCTCATCCATAGACTTAAGCAAAGCATTCTGGCAGATACCTTTGGATCCCAGCTCCTGCGAAAAGACTGCCTTCGTGGTGCCTGGCAGGGGTATGTTCCATTTCAAAAGACTACCCTTCGGTTTAAAAAACAGCCCAGCAGAACTACAAAGACTCATGGATAAATTGTTTGGCCCAGAGTTTGATAACAATTTATTTTGCTACCTGGATGACCTGATCATCATTAGCGATACCTTTGAAAAACATATACTTATTCTAGAAAAGGTTTTTCAACAACTCAAACAGGCCGGTTTGACTATCAACCTGAAGAAATCGGAATTCTGCAGGCACCGCCTACGATACTTGGGTTTCATAGTAGACGAAGAAGGCCTAAGAACAGACCCCACAAAAGTAGCGGCTATGACAAATTTTCCCCGACCTACAAATGCAAAAGAGGTAAAAGCCTTCCTCGGACTCACCGGTTACTACAGAAGATTCATAAAAAACTTCTCAACTCTCGCGGCGCCGCTCAACAAAATCACGGGAATCCGTAAAGGTACCAGTAACTTTTCCTGGTCTGCAGAGACTGAGTCAGCATTCAACTCCCTGAAAGAGGCTCTTCAATCAGCCCCAGTACTGAATTGCCCCGACTTCAATCTTCCCTTTACGATCCATTCGGACGCATCAAACGTCGGAATCGGAGGAGTCCTCACTCAAAATTTTACGGACGGCGAACACCCCGTGGCATACTTCTCTCGTACCCTAAATAAACACGAAAAAAACTACGGGATTACCGAGAGAGAATTGTTAGCAGTCATGGAATCCATTCAACATTTCCGCGGATACATTGAGGGCAGTAAGTTTACCGTCGTCACAGACCATAGCAGCCTAAAATGGCTGATCTCGCTAGACAACCCCTCTGGGAGATTGGCTCGCTGGTCGTCCCGCCTATCTCAATATACTTTCGATGTCATCCACCGTAAAGGCGCGGATAATATCGTCCCGGATGCCCTTTCTAGGATCGAGATAGCAATATTAAATGCCGAATTACCCAATTCTAGTCTCCCCACAAAAGACGTATGGTATCAAAAAATCTTTAGAGGATGCAGTGACAACCCACAAAAGTTCCCGAATTTTATAATTAAGAACGGACAACTATATCGCAACTGCAAGCCTCCACTGTCAATCTTAGAGGACTATGCCTGGAAAAAGGTAGTCCCTCTCGAAAATAGAGAACAAGTTATTATTGATAACCACAGTGCCGTAGACTCCATACACCCTGGAACCTTCAAAACATTCAAAAAAATATCTTTAAGATATTATTGGCCGGGTCTATTCAAACAAGTACGTTTATACATCTCCAAGTGCGACATCTGTAAGGCATACAAGCACAGTACGGCACCACCGTCTGGTCTAATGGGCAACCCCAAGCGTGCCGATAGACCACTTCAATCCTTTTCTATGGACCTCATTGGACCCTTCCCTAGAAGCTACGCCGGTTACATGCATATACTCAGCGTAGTGGACATCTTTTCCAAATACTGCTGGTTGTTTCCTCTGAAAAGGGCAACTGCAGCAGCAATAACCAATCTATTGGAAAAACATATTTTCATACCCTACGGTACCCCTCGTACTATAATATGCGACAATGGTAAACAATTTATAGCTCTGGAATTTAAAGAGTTTTTGTCTAAATATGGTATAAAGGATGTATTCTATAACACCCTTTACACCCCACAGAACAACACCGTTGAACGATACAACCAAACCATAAACACGGCCCTGGCAATTTTGGTTGGCAAAGACCAACGCACATGGTGCAAAAAATTAGACAAAATACAAGCAGCCATGAACAACACGGTGAACCTCGCTACAGGCTATACACCATTTTTTCTCAAACACGGCATGGAACAAGTAGTTCACGGTTCACTACACCCTGACAATTGCCTTCCACCCGTCCCTTCCTCCACAGCAGACCCCGCAGCAAATTACGCCCACCGCTTGGAGGAACTCTCCGCTATCTATAGTGAAGTAACAGACGCTCTACTATTGGCCCACCAAAAGAGCGCCGACAGGTATAACCTTCGCAGGAGGCACGTCACATTCAAGGAAGAAGACATCGTCTGGAGGAGAAACAACACTCTGTCACAAGGTGCGCTGTACTTCTCTGCCAAATTGGCACCCCGTTTTGTAAAGACGAAAGTCCTAAAGAAAATCTCAGACCTGGTTTACCGATTGTCCGACATCTCTGGTAAACACATAGGTAACTACCACATAAAGGACATTGTAAAAAGTGGGAACATGGAAACAAACTCCATTGCCACGCCCGTATAACCCCAACGGTTATTCCTTGACTCCTAGCAACCATTCGTCTACACCGTGACATGGATCACTATGGAAGTCAACCCTTTTGTTTCGTCACTAATGAGCGGCCTCTCGTAAACGATTGTCACTCATTGGGACACTCAAACGAAACCTTTCTAGCTCTGGCACAGTGTTGTCAACTGTAGCCAAAGTCATGGAAGAAATATAATTCTCCCTTGTGGTTTCGTTTCATTTTATTTTATTTTTGTTTGTATAAATATCTCGTCATCACCAGTCATTCGCCTCTAATTGCTGCCCCAGGTGTCAAACCTTGGAAACATCGTTTTTTTTCTAAGCATGCACACCTCTACCTGAAATTGATCACTTCGGAGAAAGGAATTCCCTGTGGCTTACTGCAAGTAGTCAGAGACTACGTGCCCAAGGTTTTGTGCATCGTCACAACTCGCAGCATCATATTTTCACATCATCATGTCATACCTCGTCACCCCTTTCTAAATGTTAGAAAAATCTTTTTTGTACATTAAATATCGGGTCCTCGCCAAAGTGCATCTAACCCTTATGTCATATGTAGTTAAATTAGGTAAGCAAACCTGTGTAAACCCACGGCGGTATCAGATGTTTGCTACCCGTTCAAGTTTTTTTCTGTTTTTTAAGAAAATAGAATGGCGCTCAATAAATAACCCTAATTGCTCTAGCTCTCCCCAGAACTGAATGTGGAGTCTGGAAAGTATCGTTATAAAAGGGACAACTTTCAACGTGCCTCTTCATTAACGATAAATTTTTTTTTACAACATTTCAGCAACATTGAGTCACCCTGGGTCTCAACTGCTCAAACTGAAATTTTGGGGTTGCCTTGTTGTGACTTATCACGTGCAAAGTACGAGGTCACAACAAGAAGCCAGGTCTCCAAGTGAACCACCCTGTGAACAACCCATCCCATTATTATAATTTTCATAACACCAAGGTGTGTCCATCGCAGTCTGTTTAAGTAAGTAAAACCTAGAAGGTCTTAAACACTCAAATCGGACCAATGTAAATAATTTGCCTTGTCAAACAACGATAAGCGCATGTCTTGTATTGTTGCTACCATCGTACGTGTAAGTACAACAAAAGTTGTACCATCACGATACGATACTCTGTGCGTAACCAAAAGGGTTGTACCACAAAGGATCTCTTTTGCGGTAAGCTTAGATGAAATTCACATTCCATCAGCACGCCAGAAATTTTTTTTTGTCCCTTAATTGTTGAAGTATAAAATCTTGGCCAGATCTTCAAATATGTTTTTGCCTTTGTGCAAGTCTTTAACGTACGCTAATATGGATTTATTATGCTACGGTATTGTTGTACTAAGTACATCAGTATGTCTCGCCGTCTGTATTGAATAGGTACCTTTATATGAACGTTAACCTTTGTTGCCATCATAGGTGGGAACCTTATAAAATCTGCCGTCATAGATGGGAATCTCAGAATATCTACTAAATGCGATACGGGGAGCCCGTTATAATTACTCTGTGGGTTTTTGTCAGAAATGTCATAAATACCTAGTCTTTTGCACCTCCCTTCAATACTGGGCAACCCAGTTGTAATTCGTTCATTGTTATCCGTGAAGACGTTATAAAACTTACTTGCAAATCTTTTGATTTTGCAATCTTGTACGCTATACGTGAAGACGTTATAATACTCACCATGAATCGTGCGAACGAAATAATATCAAACCTTTATGTGTGAACTACTCAATGTAGTCCACACCCCTTTTTTGTAATCATTAATATGCCCGTGGACTTCCTGTCACAAGAACCCAGGAACTATCTACTATCTCAAAAGGACTAATCATACGCTTCACTCATGATTATGGGGCATCGTGTCGTGGGAGTTAAGTTGATGGACACAAAAACACCTAACTCGTTGTCTGGGAGACGAACAAAGAAAATCCCCAGGTTTGTGAGATTTGAGCAAGGGTCTGTCATTTCTCGCAAACAAGTAGGAGAATAAAACGACCCCTAATCTTCTGCCCAATACACGTAGAGGATTAGACTTTTATGTCAGTGTATTCTTTTGTCCAACACTACCAAATATTATTGTAATGTGCCAGGATGACTGCTGTAGACCTTGTTTCACCTCCACCCAGAGGTCGAATTTCGGAAATAGCCGAGTCCCCAGCAGTTTTCTTCGTTCAAATGTTCCCAATTATCACCCTCCCCCTTCCTCGAAATTATCCGTGAATGGGGATATATGCGTTACGCACTTGGCGTTTCGTTTGTCAAATGGGACAATCTTCATACGCGGATCCTTTCAACTTCCTACTCCTTTCCCACTTTGTTATAACTAATCTTGTACGCAATGTTTTGTTTTTCGAAAGTAGAAAAAATGCTACCGTATAGACGTGAGCATAGGTCATGGAAGACCAACTTCTTTCGAATGGGGAATTTTGTTATACGTACAATCCCTCAACCACGTATTCTTGGAAATGTATTTGGTAAAGAAAAAAAACCAAAAGGGGTTACACAGAACCTGTCCTTGAATACGTACCTTTGTAACATGTATTAGGAATTAGCCACATTTAGTTAGCTCTCTCTCCGTCTCTCTCTCTACACGCCAAACGAATCCAACTTTTTCTCAACATGCACACTTGTTTCTCTCCAAACTTTTTTCATCATTGGTCTACTAGGCAGGTAAACTTCAAGAATTTTGTTCTAATAATAATTTTTGCCGGATTTTTTAAAAAAAAAAAAAAACCAGCAGCTCTGCACCCTATCTACATCTGCGCCTCTTCATGCTGCCCTCGCTACCGTCACGGAGGTCCCTTGCCTTCAATCCCTGCGTACCAAAAGCACCCGACCGCATCTAACATAACCTAGTGTGAGTCGTGCGTGTAGTTGCGAATTGTATCACCACAAAGAACCGACACTCAAAACAAACCCGAGCACGCCAGCTCTAGGTTGGTTCCTGTTCCTGTTGCCCTTGTGCAAATGTTCCTGCTGCCATTATGCAAATGTTCCTGCTGCATAATGCAAATGCTCTGCTGCCATTATGCAAATATTCCTGCTGCATAATACAAATGTTCCTGTTGCCCTTGTGCAAATGTTTCTGCTGCCATTATGCAAATGTTCCTGCTGCATAATGCAAATGCCCTACTGCCATTGTGCTGATGCTCCTGTGCCCTTGCGCAAATAACAATACCAACGATTGTTCACAAAACAATCCCACTACATACAAAAGCCAGTGTACCAGCCACCAATTGCGATTCCACTCTCCAGTACTTCAATGGTTTCGTACTGGCTCACCCACAGGATCCGGAAGCAGTTACCCTTTCGACCTCTGTGACAGGTAGAACTCTCCACACCACCTAGAAGCCTCATCATGTGTTCTCTTCCTCGTAATTTCTTAAAGGCCCTAGTGTCCCTTGAGTGTAATCTCAAATGGGCCAGGTTACT
Source organism: Glyphotaelius pellucidus (assembly GCA_936435175.1). NCBI lineage: Eukaryota > Metazoa > Arthropoda > Insecta > Trichoptera > Limnephilidae > Glyphotaelius > Glyphotaelius pellucidus. The sequence goes on along the minus strand of OW386561.1, from coordinate 20,902,227 downwards.
GTGACAAAGTAACCTTGCAACTTCAGTGAAACGTTCAACCACCCCAGACATCCTACGCAAACCACGTTCGCAAACATTAGCTCACAGACCAATGATACAATTTTAGAGTTTTTTTTTTTCTATCACTGCATAACCCTTGTACCTTTCTTCAACAGATCCTTGTTCTTTGCAACTGTATTTATGTATGCCACTGCCTTTATATACATTTATTGACAATTCCTTGTTACACCATGTATCTTCTCTTTTGTGTTCTGTTCATAACTATTCTCCAGCTAGGAATCTCTCTCTCTCTCTCTCTCCTCGTTTCTCTTAAATGTTTTTGGCACAAGTGCTGAAAAGGTAAGAGGATTTATTAGTCCTACAGCTCCATTACCACGTCGCTTTTATTGCGGCGAGGGGGGAAGTGTTACGTTACAAATTGTCACGTGGCGGGATTCGAGAATAGACTTCTCCACGGACTGGAGAATAAGGCGCCAATATAGAGGCGCGCGCATTACCCCCTCCCGCGAGCGACAAACCGAGCCGCCGCTAGACCAACTCTCGAGCGGCAGCCCGGCAGTCTTCAGCAAGCGAGCTTCCAGGGCCCACGTTTCGCGCGAACATGGGCGACACAAGTTCAGTTTCGCCGTTTGTGCACTTCCGGTCCACGCATGGACGCTGCGGAGACTGAGCCAACAAGCGCGTAAAGCCGCTGTTGGCCCATAAACCAAACGTGAGTCAATTACCATGTTACCCTTTGTGTGCAATTAAATGTTTTAGCCCTAACCACGCGTGATAGAGAGTAGAGACGGACGTTCAAACTAACTTTCAGCTAGGATCGTTCCTTTTATGTATTATTGTGTCTCCTAGAATTGAATAAACTGTTTATGTGATAACCTACCGTGTTTTGCTTGACGAGAGAGGCCCTGGGAGAATGGAGAAGCGTGAAGTTCCGAACCACAAGCACTAGCCTTGAGGTTACGAGAAATCCTGCTTGCACCGAATCCTGAGCTAGTTTTTATTTGGGGCAGATACAGCAGCTAATTTGTATTAAATATGTGGGAGCTTTCTCCAACCCTGCCGATAGCATCAGCACGCCCGTTGACGCTAACAAACGTCAAAAACAAATATTGTCAACTTTCTTTCTAATATAGAACCTCAAAAACAAATATTATCAACTTTCTTTCTAATATAGAACGTCAAAAACAAATATTGTCAACTTTCTTTCTAATATAATTTTTTTTGCTGAAAAGTAATTAGAGAGGTGACCAGAATTACCTTTCCCATGAACACCGTCAGGCCTACCAAACACCTTCAAGAGCTGAGATTTGTGCAAGTATATTTTTTTTTATATGAAATACCGCACAAGAGCCCCAACTGCTCCCGTCTGGGAAGGCGGGGAAGTACCTGGCTATTCAGATCTGGTCACTAAACACGGCTAAAGCCATTTCAAGCAACGTTTCAATTCTGAATGGTGGTCTTACACCAGGGCGATACATATATATTTTCCACTCTGGAACGTGCCGCAAATACACTATTTATTATTTTAAATGAACTTGAAGGTGTGGCACGAATATTGTACAAGTTTGATCCATTTTTATTTTTTTTTTATGTTGGCATGCAAAAATTTTATACTTTACACAATATTAAACAAGAATTATATTTTTATTTCGATTTATAAAATTGTAAAGCGTATTTTATTACCTTTCAAAATCAGTTTTTAGTTTCCAGATAAGGTCAGAAATATTCCATTTATTTGGATTTATGACCCCTTGACAAAAAATGGTTGAGACCTGAGTGGTTGAATAAATAAACGTCCCGTTAATTACAGAACCATGGTCACTGTCAAAAACCAACCATGATGACGTGCACACGAGCTCTGCCTGGGAATACTATAAAACCTGTGGACTTCACCCGCTACATTCTAAGGTAAATAAAGTTACTCCCAACTACAAAAAGTAACTATACTACATACGTTATAATCTGAGCTGATTATCAAAAAGACTAGAGACAGCGCATTGCGACATACAATGTTTATTGAGTAGTTTAGTCGTATAGCGACATTTTATACAAATTTCATAATCCTTCTGGCGTACAAGCTTTGGATATTGGCCTCTTTCAATTTATCATTTTTTCAGCTATCCCCCCCCCCCCCCTTTTTACATTCATCCTACGCAGGAGGCCCGGAGAAAAATAATTTTCCTCAAATCCTGTCTCTCATCTTTGAGGATGCTGTGTGGAGGATCTTTTTAAGGAATAAAATACAAAATACGCTGATATTTTCTCTTTGTCCTCAGGCCAATTTACTACAGGCATAGTAGATTTTTTTTTTTAAATTGTCAATTACGAACCCTCCACCCCTGTTCTGTGTTATTTTCTCATTGTAATTATGTGTTTTTTTTTTATTATAATAATATTTGAATGATTTATATAGCGCCGTTTTTGTGAAAAATCAATTCAAGGGCGCTTTTTTTACATGAGCTCCACACAGGAGGCCCTGAGGAAAATTATTTTCCCTCAGGGCCTATGTCATCTTTAGGGATGCTGTGTGGAGGGTTTATTTAGGAAAGGAAGGAGAGGAGAGTTCTGGGAAGGAAAAGGGTTAAAGGGTGGATAGGAATTTGGGGTTCAGTGTGTTCTTGTCATCCGCCTCCAAGAACTAGAAAAACCTCACCCCATGAACCCGGGCACCCCTGCTAAATCACCAAACGTAGCGAACCACTTGGGGTGACCTTTGGCAGAGGTGTTGGTTACCCAATAAAGGTTCCCGGGGCGACGGTACCCATACCCGCCTCCCAAATTGATTTTTTTTTTCAATTTTCTATTCAAATTGAAAGCTTTTAATCTTTATGCTTGAACGTTATCTTATGATGTGAAAATGTATTATTTTTAGTGACCGACCGAAAGTTCGGTTTCGGTTTCGGCAAGTTTCGGCAAATAAATCTAGTTTCGGTTTCGGCAGTAAATCTGTCGAACCTTCAGCCGCACCGAAACTCTGCATTCGTGAATTATCGCGCGTCGTTCGGCTGATTTCGGGGAGTTCGTAGCTCGTGTGTCACCCGCCATCATCAGCTGAGCATACTCAATTATTGAGGTCCTTCCTTTATAATGTAAATGGTGATATTGACAAAATTTTGTTCCAAGAAGTAAATAGCAAGTTTAATTTTCATATTGTTTCTTTGTTTTATAGCAGTAATATAAAAAAAAAAATCATTATACTTTCACATACTTCATTATTATTGTTTTTTTATTTCATTTAACACATGTAATAAGAATGTAGTGATTGTAAACGCACGTGTTAACTGTCTGTATAAGCGTAAAAAATAAGTCAAATTTTAGTAAACAATAGATTTTTAACATGTCTAAAAAAGTTATGGCGAGTATATGGCGACGGTTTGCTAAGAGGTCATGGGCATCAAAAGGAGTTGGTAATCAAAGAACGGTTCAAATCATAGTTTGAAGAAAAATACCTTTTTACTTATAGTATAGTCGGCGCCACTCGATGCATCCCGATAAAATCTAATAATAGTCGATTAGGTGTAATTATTATCTTTATTTTTAATGGCCGACAACGGCTTAATCGATAAATTAATTTGTTATCAACTGTGCAGGAACAGTTGAAAACATACTAAACATACGATAACTTAGTCGCAATAGCCTTGTTTAACTGTAGCGACAGAGAGCTGTGGATGAGTGCATCACAAAATGCAAGCAAGGGGTGAAGGAAACATGAAAAGTTGCTCTTTTTTACATTAACTCCACACAGGAGGCCCTGAGGAAAATAATTTCCCTCAGGGCCTATGTCATCTGGGATGCTGTGTGGAGGGTCTTTTTGAGGAGGAAGGAATGAACATTGGTCTTGAAGAGACCCATGTTGTAGGAGGGAGGAAATACAGAGGCCGGCAAATCGTTCCACAGCCGAGCTGTAGAACTCAAGAACGAGTCGAAAAAACGACCCGTTCTAGTGTGATACATGTTGAACGCGTGTCTCCCGACCTCCCAACTATGCACCGGTGCCGAAGGGATCAATGACGCTAGTTCCTCGGAGCATCTTCCATTGAAATACCGGTAGAACAGGGATAGCATTCCCACCCGACTCCTGTGCTCCAAAGATTGCAATCCGTTCGTTAAGGTGGGAGAATCTATCAAATGGACCGCCCGTTTCTGCACAGAGTCGGGGGTATTTTTCAGGTATTTTGGGGCTCCAGACCAGAGGTGGCTGCCAAATTCAACCGTGGGGCGCACTTGCGATTTGTAAAAGGTTAGCAGTTGTGTACTATTAAAGTATCTGCGGTCTCTGTACAGTACACCTAGTTTTTGGGAGGCTAATTTAACTATGGCTTCGATGGAGCCCCCATACCTAAGCTGGCCACTTATAGTTACCCCAAGCATATCAATGGACTGCGTCTTGTAGATACAGTATATTATGATATATCGCTTTAGTCAACATGCAAGACTGCTTGAAACGTTTGATTGCGAAAGAGGAGGAACCGCAACAAGCTACATAAAACTGCTCGTGAGAATCACTAAATCAAAATAAAATGAAGAGCGATTTGCATTTAACATTAGTTATTCGACAAATTCTAACAACAACAACAAAAGATACAACCTCAATATCGGAAGCCGAAACCGATTACAGAATAATGAGGATCGATTCGACTAACAGAAAAGATGCATGTATTGTGTTATATTTTAAGAAGCCTCGATATCCCAAATGATGAGGAACCCGTAAATGAAGTCGGTTCCTATTATAAATCAATTTGATACGTATCATTCCGTACAGATATGCATTGTGGGATTTAAGATTCCAGGAGAACGAGGTTCCTGAAAAGCAAGCCATTAACTATCAGAGACTATGTACTAGGACTGCACATTGAAGGTGGAATTTGGGATTCTAGAAGCAGAAAAGATACAATTTCAAGAAGCCTCAATATCCAAACGAGGTCTCAGACCAGGAAGTTGATACCAATTAAAGATCAATATACCGGGCGTCTTACAGATATACAGCACATAAAATGAATGGTGGGATTTGGGATTCTAGAAGCAGAAGAAACAATACAAGTGTAAAATTTCAAGAAGCCCCGATATCCAAAACGAGGTCCCTGAAAAGGAAGCTGGTACCTATTACACAGCAACATACTGGGCGTCTTACAAATATGATTGGTGGAATTTAAGATTCTGGAAGCAGAAGAGATTTAAGTGTATAATTTCAAGAAACCTCGATACCCAAAGCGAGGTCCCTAAAAAGGAAGCCGATAGATATTAAAGACAGTGCAGTGCAGTACAGCTAGAAATATGGAATGCAGGAACGGTTGGTACATACCTCTGTGGTAGGGCAGGTTGGGCCCCCCGCACGAGTCTCCGGCGTAGCGGATCTCGCAGTAGCAGGTGCCGTTGAGACACTCGCCCCGCCCGCTGCAGCCGGCCAGGCAGCCGGCCATCTCCTCATAGCCGCCGCCGGAGAACAGCGACAGAGCTGCGCGCAACATGCTGGCGCAGCGCGCTAGCGGACCTGCAAACACGACGAACAGACAACATTACACACTGAACCAAGGGACATTCAAATTTAAAAAATGAAGCCATCCCGTGAGTCCCGTATAATTGATCAGGGTTTCCGTAGTGTATAGGTTAATCATGTAGTTTCAGCATCCTTCAATATATACTTAGCAATACGAAGTTTTGCTTTATCCCAAAAGATGGTGGTTAAGAATGATATCAGAAGAGTATCATCTATCGTCATTCGTGTTTTATTAACGGTTACGATTATTGCCGAAGGCATCTGAGAGTTGGGTGAGCACCTTCAGTCCGCCAGCTGGCAACAGCAGAACTACTTGAAGTCTAGTCAAGAAGGGGGGCCAATTCCAGTTTAGTATTCATAATAATTACGAAAATTAAATAAATCAACTAGTAATCACACGAACCCCAAACTAATTTTAGAGTTACCCAACACATGTAAAGTATACCCAACACATGTATTCATCATTTTAGACTACAGTTTCCCAGTTAGATGTAGTTTTGAAAGTCCCATACCAGAGGGAGAGCGCCGGTGAAAAACATATTTTAAAAAAGGACGGTGAACCAAAAAAGACAAAAGCGTAGGTTAGTTGTTTGAAAATTGGAAGAAGCACACCTGAAAATTTGTAAAATATAACCAATCCGAAAAGTAAAAGATCAAAATTGTACGACAAACGATATTTACAAACTCTTGTCATCAATGCAATCATCGCTTGCAGTATTTCAGCACAGGTTCTCCTAGTGAGGTGTTCACGAAACATACAATACCTATCCACAGTTTCACCTTCACAAACCTACCTTACACCCAACAATAAAATTACAAAATATATTATGTAAAAATGTTTTCGAAATTGATATATAGGTAAATACTGTAATATATAGAAATAAATAAATAAATAAATAAAAATAAAGTATGAAAGATAATATTTAAATGTTATTAAACCAGAGATCAGACTTCAAATAAGCGTCCATGATAACAGTTGTGAGTTAATAAGCTCACAGCCCCTAAACTTATCCAGAAAAGAACAACTAACTCTTCGTAAAGTCAAATTCTCAAGTAATATTTATCAATAACTAACCTTAGTAGCTTTGCAAAATCGCACGTCAAAGGTACAAAAGGAAAGAAAAGAATTAAGGCCACAAAGCACAAATACCGTAGGTGTCAATCAGACACCGCGAGAAAGAATTAAATAGTGGAGGACGTAAAAGAATTCCACGTGGGAAGCCGGCAATAGTCAAATGAGGATATTAATGTAAAATTGAAAACATCTGGATACGTAAGCACAACACAGACGACCTCCAAGTTTATATGAAATTACGTGCTAATTGAACAATAAATACGTATAAATTTTATCAACAACTGCTTTCTGGCAAGAATGAACGCTACGCAAATGGACAGAGAAGACTGAACATAAACTAAACGTTAGACGTGGTGAATAATTCTGAAAAGCTTTGTCAGTTAATTTTCAAAACGTCAAGGCACTAAAAAATCCATGGATAGATAGATGAACAACCTCATTTGACTTGAATCATATTATTGCAATGTAATGCATTTTTAGAGCGTGAGATTGTTGCAATATGTTAATTCTCAGTGGTAACGACCCTTGGACAACTTGTCTGGAATTCTTTTGCTAGAAAAACGATGTGTCAAGCTTTAATCAAATTGGGTGCATTGTACTGTTATTCCCAACAACCTCTAGTTGACTTAAAATAATGAATTCTTGCATTTTTCGAGCGTGAGATAATTCCAACAGGTCAATTCTGATTGGTAACTCGCTGGTCATTGGTTTTATGACATGTCTAGTGTATTAGTTTGCTAGAAAAGTGACGAATAAACCTTTATCCAACCGGGTGCAACAATTCCCAATTTCTTATGCACGAATTTTGGTATAGTTAGATAAAATTGCATTTTTATAATTTTAAACAATCATTATAGTGATATTACGCTTTTCGATGATTTCATTTCTTGAGCAAGCGTTTCGGATAGCACTTACAAGGCTGTCTGAAGTTAGTTAGGTTAGGTTTAATTCGAAATTTATTTCATCGAGCCCGATGCGTTTTTTTGTTTCGACAAGTGCTGTAAGAGCAAACACGGTTAAATATATTTTCTGCGAACCTTGAATAGTTTCCATTGAAATTTAAAAAAAACTTATCATATAAATACATTTCTAGATTGTTTTACAGCTCTGTAGCTACTAAATAAAACATGCATATATGTAATTATTGGTCTTTGACCTGTCAAGTATCTAAGTATGTAAATAATATATAATATAAATGAGAACGGCCTTGTAATTTTTTTTCTCCGGAGATTATAGATTGCACCGAAACTGATATTGATAAAATACCTTATTATATTAATTTTAGCAGTGACCGGTTAATCCCTAGAAGTGTAATCTAGAACGATTTGAAAGTAAACTGACGTCGCCAAATTATTAAATCAGTGTAAACTTTTTGTACTGATATAATCTATTGTAAACTACACTGAATATGTATTTTTCTTAGTTATAATGTTCCAAATTTCATTGAATAAAGATATTATTATTATTATTAGTGTAGTACCTATAATAATAAGTACTGTATGCAACAATAAAAAACTACTAATAATAATTTTTAAATATAAAGCTTCTTTAGGACACACCAATCACGTATTATCCTGCCCCCCACCTTACTCATCTCTGTCGGTGCTTACTTATTTAAATAAATCTTTTTATTTTTTATTAAAGGAATACCTGTGGCAGACATTGATTTGATTTTATACAAATCTACAGTTTTATTCCGAATTTGATGAAATTTTGCAGAATTGACCTTCACAATAAAAGAAATGCCCTTGCCTTGTGTAAGGCGCGGGCAACGACGGGGACTTTAGCTAGTAACACATTATATGTATATTTTGTGAAATTAAGTTTTTTTTTTACCAATATTCGAGTCATTATTACCCATTTATTCGCGAATAACTGACGAAACTTTTGTTTTCTCGGGTTCAAATCTCAATCATTTTAATTTATTCGCTTATTTTTTAATAATAAATAATAACGATGTTTATCGACTAGTACAAGCTTATTTAGGAAGCAAATGGGCTCGAAAAACTAACCAAATAACCACTAACGTCAAATATCACGGGTGCTTTGTTAATATACGCCCGTGCTTTTACCAACACGTGCTATATTGTACATAATAATCTTCTGGAACAGTGATCATAAAGTAAAATATGCTAATTAAATTATATAGAACGCATGTAGAAAAATAATATTATGCTAACGTTGATAATCATTATTGAGGTATTGGATACGCGCCATCTATGGTGGTTGTATTATATTGAATTTACCTATGTGACATTGAAATTCAGTGTATTCATGCATTTTCTTACCTCTGTGAAGCAGGCAATTACTTCTGACGTGAGTGTTAGTGAAAGCCAAGAGATGTCAGTCCTAGTCAAATAATAATCAAATAATTCACCCATAATTGAATTATTGTTGTACCAAGATTTCGGCACGTATTATTATTAATTTGCAAATCTATATTTTTTCATTGTTTGAACTTCCTTCCTGTGAACACATGTTGAGATTGTGCACTTACCGCCTTGGCAAAAAATCAATATTTTGAATGAAAACTAGTGTCGTTTTGTGCTGGACCTCGTGCAAGAGCTGCATTCTCTAAGTGAGTATTGTTTTGTTTTCACTTAGGATTTTGGAATTGCTGTGTAGACTGTTTTGTGTCACATAGGGAAGAGTTCAACTTTCCTTAATTTACATAGGGTAGTATTCCCTCGTGTCTGGGGCTATTTACACGCCCCTACAGGTATGTTGTTATAGCCTTGCAACTTTATTCCGTTCAGTTGAACACTTTTGTTTTATACTACTGAGAAAGAATTGCCAACCGCATGTAGGTGTGGTGTGGGGTTTCGCGTGTTTTCATCCCGCGACAAAATATCCCCGACAAAATATCCTACGGACAAAACATCCCCCAACAAAACATCTACCTAACAAAAAATGGGACAAACATAAACATCCTATAGAAAATATATTATTGTTCAAAAATAGTAAAAAAAATAATACAGAATACGAAAATAATACAGACACCCTGTAAAGACAATAAATTATTGTTCAAAAATAGTAAAATGGGACAAAACTAAAACAGACATCCAGTAAAAAAATTAATTTTTGTTCAAAAATAGAAAAATGGGACAAAAATAATATGTTATTGTAGAAAGCACTCACTTTCTGGTTTGACATATTTAATAAAATAAAATACTTTTTTGTTTAAAACCATGAGATTTATTAATTTATGAACCGACCGGTTTCGCTTTAATCGATTATCTTCAGGGTATAAATTAATACTAAGCAATAAGTGCATAGTGTGTGCTTGTATATAATCAAAAATATAGAGGGAGACAACATGGTATGTTTTTAGGTTTTCACGGCCAAAAAGTATTTTTGTTATTGTTTTTGGGGTGTTATGCCGTGTTTCGCAGGGCCGTCAATGTATTTGTTATATTTATATCATGTTGTCTCCTTTTTTTTTTTTTTTTTTTGTTATTGTTTTTGGGGTGTTATGCCGTGTTTCGCTACCTCCTTCTTTAGCCAACGTTTCGGACAGCGTTACAGTGTCCATCATCAGGGCAAGTGATCATCAGTCACTCATCTGCCCTGATGATGGACACTGTAACGCTGTCCGAAACGTTGGCTAAAGAAGGAGGTAGCGAAACACGGCATAACACCCCAAAAACAATAACAAAAAAAAAAAAAAAAAAGGAGACAACATGATACAAATATAACAAATACATTGACGGCCCTAAAATACATTAACATAAGTACACAAGTAATGGAAAAAAACCGAAAGATAATTATGTGACTAATGGGTTACAATAATAAATCTGGAGAAACAAAGCATCAACTGGCATGGGGAGCACTGGGAATTTTTATTTAAGGGTTTATTGGAAACAGACCTAATATTGGACTACTTGATATGTTTTTATATATTTTTACTTAATGTGGCCGTCAATATTATATCGCCGTATTTGTTATATCTGTATCATATTGTCTCCCTCTATATTTTTGATTTTATATAAGCACACACTATGTACTTATTGTTTAGTATTAATTTGTACCCTGAAGATGCTTGATTAAAGCGAAACCGGTCGGTTCATAAATTAATAAACCTCGTGGTTTTAAACAAAAAAGTATTTTATTTTATTAAAAATAATATACGCTACATTTTAGTAGATATTTTGTTGGAGGATGTTTTGTCCGTAGGATGTTTTGTCGGGGATATTTTGTTGGAAATATTTTGACGCGGGATGTAAACGTGCATTTGTGGTGCTAGCAAGTAGTGTATATTCTAATTACCGATATTGACAAAAATAACCTTTATCGATTCAACGTCGATAAATGTAATTAAAATTATTTGCGCTAGGGACCCTGGGATATTTCACGAACGTATAATAGAGATTACTTTGAAGAACTTCACTATTGTCCAGCTTTTGTTACGTGAATAATTCTCTTCCTTTTCCCTGTCATTACTACAAGTTTTTTTAACAGCAATTACTTTAATCGACTAAACCGATGATTTTAAAAATGCAATTCATCGAAACGAATGCAATGACTAACTATTAATGAATTTATTCTCACCATTGTAGTGAATAATGTCCTAAGTTATCGGTATCACCAACAGAAATGTGGGATTCTCTCCGTATCTTATCTTTTTACATATTATATCTACAGCGATTACCTTTCCATTGTTTTATCTTTTTAATAGTCATAGCAAGATATTCTGATAACAGAAATTATATCTATGCAGTTCAAGTTAGCCGACTCTATCTTGTGTGGTTCGAAGTGACTTATGGACGCCTCAGACGTCTAATTTACGTATATAGTATTATTTTGGATGAAAAACTAAGTTTCGCCAATCATATCCATCAAATTGTGAACAAAGGTATGAAAAGACTAGGCATCGTATTACGAACAACTAAACATTTTAATTCCTTACAATCCATAAAACTAATATACGTATCTCTAGTTAGAAGCCTAATCGAATATAACTCGGTAGTTTGGTCCCCAACCTACAAAATTCACATTAATAACATTGAGCGAATTCAAAAAAAATTTCTGCGTTTTATCAATTTTAAATAAAATATCCCAGTAGAAGACTTGAAATACGATTACTTATTAAATACTCTAAAAATACATACATTAGAAGACAGACGTAAAATAAACGACTTAACATTTTTATTCAAAATACTTAACTCTAAATTCGACTGTTTTTGAACTTTTGCAACTCATTAACTTACGAATACCCACAGTAACAACACGACAAAATACAATATTCTATAGCAGCACTCATAAGCGTAACTACATTGCCCACTACTTGCCCATTACGATACAACGACTTCACACCATGGGGAATAAGTACTTGGGTGATGTTAACATTTTCAATATTAACTTGGCGAGTTTTGTGGATCATCTAAAAAATTTATTTCAACACTATCACTAAACACATCTTGTAAACCAATAAAATAGCTGTATTTCTCTGTTTATGTTTATGTGTTTGTATGACTTGTTGTATGACTTTTATCTAATGTAGTTTTATTTGTATTATTTCCTAGTTTCAAAGAATCTGTCAAATTAAAATTACACTACAAACCATGTAAAAGCCCTCTGGGCGTCAAATAAATAAATAGCCTTTCCATATCTATTTTGACACCGTTTTCTTCCAGTTTAATGGCGCTCATTTCATAAGAAATAATTCAAAATCACAAAACTCATTATAACTGTATAGAGCTTTATAGAGCTCCCGAGAAATACAGATCAATATAAAAGAAAAACAGTAAAACTTATAAAAAGAATAATGAATTATGTGAAGAGTTCAATTCATGTAATCTTAATTTCTGTATGTTGTGTCAAACAACGCTTTACTCTCAAAATCGTTTTAATGGAGCGGCCTACATCATCAAATAGCGGCCGATATCACATATTGGTTGAATTTGGCAGCCACCTCTGGTCTGGAGCACCAAAATACCTGACAAAAACCCTCGGCTCTGTGCAAACATTGGGCGGTCCGTTTGATAGATTCTCCTACCTCAACAAATTGATTGCAATCATTAGAGCACAGGTATCAGGGCCTTATTTATTTAATTTGTAGAACTCCATTTTAATTTTTTATCTCTTTTATATATTCAATAATATTATTATTCAATTTATAAAAACAGATTATTTATAAACAAGTTCTGCTAGGTAATTATTATTATATGTGACAGCTGTTTCGCCTTCTGAAGGCATTATCAAACTACAGTTGACAGTTTGATAATGCTAACGTCATAGTAGCCATTGATTGTACCCGTATACCAATAACTTTAAACCGAAGCTTTATTAAGAACAAGTATTGCAGGACTGAGGGGAAGGATAAACCACTCCAGAAATATCCTCATCATGGAAGCCCGTCTGTTTCCAGGATCGAGCGTAGATGAATAATAGAGAAATACACTGGCTCCTACAATCTGAGATCCGATGGAACAACAAGAACCCGATCAAAGACTTTACTATATTTTATATGAATACCTTGTATCTAACGATGCTTCTCTTTTTTTATTTAATTAATTTTTATTTTTTTATTTATTCATAATAACATATTATGTACTTATACTCTCTATGGGATGTGTGGGATTGCACTCCCCTCCCCACATCCTGGAATAAAGACCATTATTATTACTTATTATTATAACATCTCCCATCACAACAACATCTCCCCCAATCACAAAATTTACACAAGACCATGCAATCATAGACATTGCGCATAGAATATTCACCGAATGTTTGACATCTATTATGTGTGTTGCCACATAAAAACATATATGAACAGTTCCCAATACGAAAGTTTGGGAATTAGACTGTTTATCATGCTGTCATCTCTGTTTACCTTTCCTTTAGCATTTGGCGTCGTGAAAAAACTCATTTTGCCGTAAATGTCAAATATACTGCGAAAGTAACTGTAAACTGCACAGCTAAAAGTAAAGATAAATGAAAAAACCCACCCTATGATAAGATGATCCCGATTTGGATTCTGCAGCACCGTGTAAAGCAGTGATTCCCAAAGTGGTCCAGGTGGACCCCTAGGGGTCCACGGGAGACCCGACGGGGGTCCACGTAGGCGCGATAAAGAAATGGGGGTCCACAAGTTGTAAGTGGGGGTCCACGAACTGGTTTCGATTGAGACCTTCCCGTGCCCCTTATCCATATCCCACCCCACCTCTCGTCCCATATCCCATTACGCCCCCTCCATAACAGAGCGACTGGCGTACAGCGCACTTTATTGTACCGGTTATGCAAGAGATCTTAAAACGCCCAGCTAGGCGAGGGGAGGGGGGCGTAATGGGATATGGGTGTACTGTACTGGGATGGGAACAAACCCATACCCCCCCCCCGTACCATATCCCATTACGCCCCCTCCGTAGTGGCAAATATAATCTCCAATACTGGTCCATTTTGCCCCCGTACGAAAGAGTCGTAGATCCGTTGTGACAGACCACACCTCGTCATTCAATATTCAGTACAAGGCGTGTCGAGTTTTGGGAATATGGTAGAAATGTACCAGCAGGGGATCCACCGTGAACAGTAAAATTTTGAAAGTGGTCTACGAGGGAAAAAAGTTTGGGAACCTCTGTTGTAAAGCATCTATTAGGACTAGTCGTTTGACTGACCGCAACCATAAAATACCGCTCAGTATTATTTATTAGTTGCCTCTAATTCCTTTAGAGGAGCGCGCCCATAACGCGACACCTGTCTTTATTATATTTTAAATGTCCATTGACCGCAACAGGTGGTTGTCCAGCCTGAACTAGTGTGCGATTAGCATCCAGGCTGACCTCGCTAGTGCATGCGAGCTGCAGCAGTGACCTTCAGGTAGACACTTTCAACATCTGGTTATAATCGCATTGTTGTGACCACCGAACAGACAAACTGATAGAAGCGTGCCCGAAGTAAGTTCAATTTTCCCTTACTTCGGCGAAATTTATCATTTTTTTTCTTTTGCAGATACTTAGGCCCGGTATATCAAGCCAGTCCATATCCTCGCTATGTACGACATTCCTCGCTCAAATTTAAGCGGGCTAAATCCACCGGTAACCCGACAATTGATCCCCGAAATGATATTTACTACAAAACTATAATTTTTTGCGCATTATTTACCAATTTTAAACGTAAAAGATATTTAGTTCGACTTCAAAAATACTCGTAAGTTTTTTAGGATTTAATTTATATAAAACAGTGAACAATGCAATTCAAACTTTATATATAAATATATTAAATCACTTTAATAGTATACAAAAATATTATTATAAAAAAAAAATCTAAGTAGTTAAGGAACTGCGCTGAAGTTACCCTCCTCATAAATACGGACATTTGTGGTCCAGTTTTGGCTCTTTCACTTATCCGTAAACAAAAACAACGAAAAAAATTCTGATCAATGTGAGTGTAGTTATCGCAGGAACCAGAATAAAAAATAAATTTTAAAAAATTGACAAAATATGGTGCGTTGTTGAAATTTACATACAGAAAACAGACTATTTTTTCATTAGATTTTTTTAAACTTTTTTCTAGTTCCTGCGATAGGTATGGAATAACATAGTCAAATTTGAGACGAATCCGCCGAGTAGTGTTTTTTTTTGCCTCACACCATGCAGAAAAAAGTAATTTTGAAATAAATAATTTTGAAGTTTTGCCCGGCCCTTTTACCTGCTTCTGCGCTGACCTGCTAAATGGGCTGTAGAACTTTAAATATCGTCAATACCATTACAAAAATTTTACAATATATTCTTAAAGGATTATACTTTCAAAATATTGAGAATATGAATTGAATGAATATTGTTAAAAAAGTTTGTTTCTAATTTTCTCATGTTTAATAAAACAAAACAAAAATTTCCTCCGATATAATAAGATACTCACATATGAACCGTATTTATTTAAAGTAACATTTATCTAAAGAAACATCACCATCTCATTGGCAATTATTTTTTCAAGCTTTATTCAGGCAATTAACTAATATTGATTATTTTGATTTGCCAGCTCGTAAAAGGATCCATGCTCATGCGAGCTCTGGCGGGATAAAAATACAGTGTCCAACACGGTCACCATCTTGAATCTCGAGCGAAGCGTACAAACAAATTTCCGGACAGACGAAATGCCAAATGGTCGAGTTAAAACACGCTACATTCAGTCAACGGACTAGCTCTTAATTTAGCATATGGAATTTAATCGAAATGGCGGTTGTGTAACCATCACGCAGTTGCAACACTCATCGGCCTCAACGGGTTAAAAATAGTTAATTAGTATTAATTGTTCATAGGACTGTGCCCCCGTCTGCTAATAACAAGAAATATAAATAACCTACTAACTATATCAAACCCCACAGTAAAAAGAGCAATTATTAAGACTTACGCTCACAACTCAGAAGGTCCAAATGATACGATTTTCTTACGATTTGGTAAGAAATTGATCGCGAACGAAGCAATCAAAATAACAATGGGATTAAAATGAGCCAAAAAATAGTAGGAATGAACATAACACAGGCCTTCTCGACTTATTATCTGCCCTGATGACGCATTCTGCGAGTTTATCTGAAACGTTGGCCTAAAGAGGAAGCGCAAACACGGCTTATTAGACCAAAAATCAACTCTCATAATTTTGTCCGTGAGAATTTTAAATAAAATCTCACTATATCCAGTTACTTTTCAGAAGGCGCCGGATTATTATTTGCTTACTGAGGGGTAACCTCAAATCATAGAACATAACTATGAGCTGGTGACCCGACAGTTGGCATCCCAAAATTATATTTATTGAACAGTTTTTATAAGATATGCCACGAATATTGCTATTTTCTAACCAGTCAAGTCTATTTTTGTTCGGTTTTCGGACATATAGGTTTCATAGAAATCGTTATGTCTCCCTCACTATTATGGTTAGAATTATGATCTAAACGGTGTTAGAAGGAAAAAAATATCACGCTTTATATTCAAATCTTAAAGTTAACAGCAAAATAATTAAAATGTGCACCTTTATGAATCCAAAGTTTCTGATCGCTATTTATTATATCAAAAATAAATTAATACTTTACTCTAGTTGACAATAGATGGCGGTAAATACACCAATTTAAAAATATTACTTTCCGATATTCTTTAATAGATGGCAATAGGTGTATAAAACATAAATTATTTATTCTCTAAAAAATGGATAAAGGAAATAAAACAACCAGAGTAAAAAATCCAGACCCGTTTACGAAATCTTTTATAACCCCAAGATCCCCAACTGAACAAGAGGACGATAACTTATCGTCTGATTCGGAAAACAATAGAGATGATGAAGAAGAAAAGTCTATATTGATAGAGACAAACCAAGTGAGTAATGCCCTTACTAACTCACGAATCATAATTAATTCCGTGAAGACAACACTCTCAGAAAGTAAAGGAAAAATATCCATGGGCCAAAAAGAAAAAATAAATGAAGGAATGGATAATTTATTTGACATTATAGCTCATTTAGTGGCAGAAAATAATGAAATGAAGGGCGAATTGAAAATTCTCCGGCCGCTCACAAAAATAATTACCCAAAATTTTAATGAGATGAAAAAAATAATGCAGGAAAATAAATCGCTTTTCAATAACATGAACACTAAAAATGAAGAAATCAAAAAAGACATAAAAAAAATAATAATGCCTGAAACATATGCGGAGAAGGTAAAAAAACACGAGCCAATTGTAATCATAAAACCAAAAAAGAAAAATCAAGAAAATATTGAAACAAAAAATGAAATTAAAGGAAATATTGACCCAGTAAACTTTGGAGTAACAGGAATGAGAAATTTAAAAGATGGGGGGGTAATAGTAGAATTCAAAAATACCAGCAATATAAAAAAAATTCATGATGAAGTGACTGGATTGATGGGAGACAAATACGATATAAAAATCCCACAAGAAATAAAACCTTCGGTCAAAATTATTGGCTTAACTGAAAAATACTCATTTGAAGAAGTAGAAAAGAAAATGAAAAGTCAAAATGAGTTTATTTTTGAACCAAACTCAAAATTGAAAGTAACGTTTATAAAAGAAACGAAAAATCTTAAAAATCAAATCAGTTACACCATATTTGCTGACGTTGACGGAAAGACATTCGAGAGGATGTTAAAGGAAGGAAAAATAAATATTGGTTGGGACAGATGTAGAGTTTTCGATAATATTAATGTCATGAGATGTTTTAAATGTAATGGGTTTAATCACAAGGCTATAGATTGCAGAAACCTACAATCTTGTCAAAAATGCGCAAAACATCACGATGTAAAAGAGTGCACCGATGAAGATCTCCAGTGCATCAATTGTATAATGACAAGTAAAAGATTAGGACTGAAACTAAATAGCAGTCACTCAGCCATGAGTAAGGACTGCCCAATTTATAAAAGAAAACTAGAAGCAAAAATGAGCAGAATCTCTTTTTTATAAAAAAATATTACGATAAAGATGAAATTATATACCTGAATATACAAAGCATCATAGCACATTACGAAGAGGTCAAAATACTTTTAGAGGAAAAGAAACCTTTTATGCTTATGATGAGTGAAACACATGTGACTGAAGATATCCAAGATAGTGAAATTAAATTTGAAAATTATAATACCATCCGCTGCGACTCACATAGTCGACATACGGGTGGAGTGATGATTCTCTTGAGTAAGAAAGTTCCATATGAAGTAATATCAAATCACCAATTTGAAAAACAGTGTTGGATCTTAGCCATCACCATTAAACCAGGAAATAAGAAAGGTGTATACACTGTTGTTTATAGATCGCCAAACACAAGTAAGAGCGAATTTTTAACATATTTTCAAAGATGGTGCATGGAAAATTTACAAGATGAAAATATTAACATTATAGCTGGAGATTTTAATATAAATGTCAAAGCGAATGCAGACATATACACAAAAAAACTGAAATCTATTATTCAAGCTGCAGGGATGAAACAATTAGTCAAAGATTTTACACGAATTACTAATACGTCAAAAACAGCGATTGATCTGGTAATGTCAAATAAATTCAACTTAAACATTAATGTACTAGATAGCCCTAAAATTAGCGACCATAGCATCATTCAAATTATACTAAATGACAGAGAAAAATACAAGTCCAGTAAAGAAACACAAGTAATATCATTTAAAAATTACAAAAAATACAATAAAGAAAATTTCATTCAGACCTTAGAGACTGTTAATTGGAATAAAATAAATCAAATGGAATATAACAAAAAAACTGATCAGATGATATTAAACTTAAAAAAATCTATTGATGAAGTAGTTCCAGAACAGAAAATACATAAAATAAACAATAATAAATGGTATACAAGAGAACTTCGCATAATGCAACATGATAGAGATACATTTTACAAAAGAGCATGCCTTACTAATAGTACTATGGATTGGGATAACTACAAAAAAGCAAGAAACAAATACTCTAAAGACATAAAAAGAACGCATAATGAGTATATAAAAAATAAAATAAACTCAGAAGAAGGTGATCCCAAAAAAATTTGGAAAAGCATAAAGGAATTAGTACATGGCGAAAACAAAGACGACATAAAAATAGTAATATTTCCAAAAGAGATAAATGAAGAAAACATGGCTAATAGCTTTAATAAATATTTTATTGAAAGCATCACTCAAATTAACAAATTAATCCCCAACATTGATGTTAACCCCACAAATGAGAGTAACGACTCAAACAAAGAATTATTTGTCTTCAGAAAAATAAATGCAGAATATTTATTTAACATTTTAAACAAAATTAAATCAAAGAATAGTTCAGATGGATTAACTATTGGCTTAATAAGAGATGCTTTTCCAGTAATTGGATCTACTCTTTTAAATATTATTAATGAGACAATTGAAGAGGGAAAATTTCCACAGTCATGGAAACTATCTACTATTATACCGGTCCCAAAGGTTAAAAATACCAGAAAATGTGAAGAATTTCGACCAATCAACACCTTACCAAAATATGAACAGATTCTTGAAGTGATAATAAAAGAACAAATTTTGCAATACTTAGATAAACACAATATTTTATACCAAGAGCAATCAGGATTCAGATCCAACAACTCATGTGAAACAGCACTAAACGTAATTGTCGAAGAATGGAAGGAAGGAATGAATAGTAATAAATTTATCTTAGCAATATTTTTGGATTTTCAAAGGGCATTCGAAACTATAGATCGTGATATACTGATAAGAAAGCTTAAAGAAATTGGTTTCTCATCTGTATCCATTAAATTAATAGAAGAGTATTTGAAAGACAGAAAACAGGTAACAAAAATAAATAATCAGTTTTCTAAACCAATGGAAAATAAATTAGGAGTACCACAGGGATCGGTCCTTGGACCTCTATTGTTCATACTCTATATTAATGACATGGTGAAAATATTTTCAAAATGCAAAGTACGATTATTTGCCGATGATACACTAATATACTTAATTGGTGATAACTACGAAGAACTAATAAATATTTTTAATAATGAACTAAATAATGTATCAAGATGGCTAAAAATAAATAAGCTTAAATTAAATACAAAAAAAACAAAATGTATGGTAATTGGGTATAAGAAGACATCCAGTGAGAGCAAAATTAAAATTGACGGTGAAATTATTGAAAGTGTGACTGAAATGAAATACCTAGGAGTTATATTAGATTCCAAACTAACTTTTAACAAACATGCTGAATATACCCAAAAGAAAATTGGAAAAAAAGTATCTTTTTTGGGAAGAATACGGCAAAAACTTTCTAGAAAAACTGCAGTCACTATTTATAATTCAATTATTGCTCCACACTTTAACTACTGCTCAACTATCCTTTTCCTGTGTAATGAACGAGAACAAAATAAGTTTCAAATTCTCCAAAACAGGGCAATGAGAATAATACTTCGACGAAATAGATTCTCAAAAGTAAATAAAATGTTGAAGGAACTAAATTGGCTAACCGTGAAACAGATGTTGACCCTGCACACGATGATATTTATCCATAAAATAGTGAACAACATGTTACCAAAATACTTCTCAAACAAAATTATATACAACAAGGACATTCACAGACATAATACAAGGACTTGCAAGGAAATCAGACTACAAAAAAAGGACAAAACGAATACGCAGAACAGTTTACTATACAAAGGGATGAAGTTATACAACACTCTACCCGAAACTTTAAAGGCCGCACCAATTGGAAAGTTCAAAATTTATTGTAGGAGATACATAGAACAAGAAAAAATATAGTTTGAAATATGAAATGATATAATTAATTAGGAAATTGTAAACTTAAATGTACAATTTACTAAAATAAAACAAATAAATAAATAAAAAAATAAATATTTGAAAAAAAAATTCGAGTGCAGTTAACACGCGGTAGAAGCGAAACTTTACCAAAACAATCTCAACCAATCAAGAACCAAGGAGCCTTGAAAAGTGAGGTCATAATCAAAGCGGCCAACGAGCGCAGACCTAGTGTCGTTTCCGTTTTATATCTCAACCATTAGGAGCCTCGATAAGATGCTTTATGCTTTGCAGGTGCTGTGTGATTCATTTCCGTTTTATTAGAATTCCAAATCACAACGGGGCTACAGAAGTTTTACTTTAAAAATTGTGAAATTTTGATAATTTTTAATGAATTATTTTTACATGAAACGACAAAAAGTGAGTTGACGATAACGTTTATAATACATTTGCCTAATAAATTATGTATGTGATTTTATCGTTTTTGTTAGTTAGAAAAACGTAAGGTGAGCCACTTTTAAAACTTGTTTAGGTTTGCATACAAAAATTAGAAGTTTATTTCGAATTATAAAATTTGAAAGTGTCAAATCACCTTTCCAAAACAGTTTTTAATTTTCGATACCTAAATTCAGAAATATTCAATTTATTTGCATTTTAGTGCGAAAACGGAAATATTCACTACGACAAAATACGGTCAAGGCCTGAGGTTAAATTTGGCCAACGAGTCCGAAAAAATATTATCGATACATATTAGATTATGAAGAGCACGGTCGATTGGCGAATTTGCTGCTGCATTTGATTTGTAATTAGGCTAATAATCAGTTAATAATCAGGGCCCATCTCTTGATTCTTGCATATTTTGGCACTGACAGTGCGTATTTGCAATTGCATGCATATTTTGATATTGCTTAATATAAATAGCAGGTGCGGTCCCTCCGTACATAATGTGGATGCGGCGCTTCCCTTCCTTTCTGGGCGTATAATAAATATTATAATAATTGTTATTTATTTATTCCGCATTAAAAAAAGCTTTGGGCTTATTTTTTTCTAGCCGTAAACAGTAAAATACTGCAATTTGACGACGCCGTCCCAACCTCAGTGGCCAAAAACAATAAAGCGAGACGCGCGGACCGGGCCGAAATACGTATACCACCATTCTCGATGCTCGTGCGAGTCGTGTGTCGAATTTCGAACAGCAACAGCGGATTCTCTGCTTCATTCCGCATCCACGATGTTAGAAAAAGTTTGATTTTCGCGCGTGCGTATTTAGTTCTGCCTGCCGAGATTTGTCTGAAGCCGGACTCTGTCTGGGAGCATCCAACGCGCAGAAAACGACTTTAATGCGCGTAGGCATAGTGCACAGAATAGCATAACCAAAACGCATGCATTTAATTCAGTACAAATAAGATTTGTTCGCGCGACCATTTTGACATTTGGCAGTTTGACTCGGCAGTTTGGCTTGAATAACTGAAGCCGTATCTTTCGAATATCTATTTAATTCATTTAATTTTAGAACTGTAATTTTTATTTTTTTTACATTAACTCCACACAGGAGGCCCTGAGGAAAATAATTTCCCTCAGGGCCTATGTCATCTTTGAAGATGCTGTGGGGAGGGTGTTTTTGGGGAGAGGAA
Organism: Glyphotaelius pellucidus; assembly: GCA_936435175.1. Taxonomy (NCBI): domain Eukaryota; kingdom Metazoa; phylum Arthropoda; class Insecta; order Trichoptera; family Limnephilidae; genus Glyphotaelius; species Glyphotaelius pellucidus. The sequence continues at coordinate 20,879,806 of OW386561.1, read as the reverse complement.
GGAGTGAACATGGGTCTTGAAGAAAGAGAGTTGTAGGAGGGAGGAAACACAGAGGCCGGCAAATCGTTCCACAGCCGATCTGTTGAACTCAAGAACGATTCGTAGAAACGACCCGTTCTCATGTGACTAATGTCAACCGTGTACAAATGTTGGGCGCGTGTTTGGCGTGTAATAATTGATGCAAAGCATAAAAGATTTATAAAGTTAATTTGACATACTTACTATTTTTGTCAGTAATCTTGTTTGTGGGCTAGGGGGCCATCCATAAATTACGTCACACCTTAAGGGGGGGAGGGGAGCAGAAAAGTGTGATATTGTGTGACAAGGAGTGTGGGGGGTCATCAGCTCTGTGACGTCACATGTAAAAATTTCGAAAAAAATTTGAACTACTGTTTTGATTATTTTTAGATGTAAAATTGCAAAATATGTGACGTCACGCTAGGGGGGAGGGGGTCTCACAAATGTGACGATGTGTGACAGGGACGGGGGGGGTCAAAAAATCATAAAATTCGTGTGACGTAATTTATGGATGGCCCCTAGACTATGGATATTTATATTTGAAATTAGGTAGGTTTATACTTCAGCATAGCTTATACAAAAAGTCACCGACCGCCACTGATAAATAGACGTCTACTTATCAGGATTGCAGAAACATTACACGTGTAACGACTCAACCAATTAGTCTCCTGTATCAAGTATCAAGCGGCGAGCAGAGGGACCTGCGAGATGTGAGTTTATTGTGACGACACGTACAGATTGGTATTAACGAGAGCAATTGAATGGCCCACGCCTTACTGTTATCCGTTATGATAATTGGTCCTGCACGAATGGGATGGAGGGCACGACACGCGGGGGCCGCAATGGCCAAGTGGAAAAAGACAAACAAAGGCAGTTGTCAAGTTGTTGAATTTAAATATATGGCCATCAAGTTATGATTCTTGTTGGTGACTTCAACCCCTCAGAGGCCTCGGGCCTATTTTTTCGAAATGGTAAAAATTTCGGAAGGTCAAAATAATTCTGCCTTGAAATAAATCCAAAAAAATAAAATTGCAATTAACGCATCAAAAAAATTGGAATTTTTTTTTGTAGGGTGATGAAAGAAGGTTTGAAATTTACTATTCGAAATAAACAAATAATTATTTAAATATAAAAATTTTAAATGCAAACATAAAAAAAAGTTTTTTAAATTGCTTCCTTTTTTTGTAACTAAAATTATTGAAACGAAAAAATATGAACACGCATATTTTTGATTAGTCAAATGTATTATAAAGATTATCGCCAACTCACTTTTTTGTCACTGTTTCATGTAAAAATAATTAATAAAAAATTCCCAAAATATAATTTTTGTTTTCAAATTGCGGTCGGAAACTTTGGATACATAAAAGTGTTCAATTATTTTTTCGTTAATTTATAGATCTGAATATATAGCGTGGTGTTTTCTCTTTCTAATAGCGTTTAGAACATATTTTTAACCATGATAGTAAGAGAGATATAACGATTCCTATGAGACCTACATGAGTTGTTCCAAAAACCGAGAGAATTAGAGCCAGTTGCTTCGAAAATAGTTAAAGTAAGGTTTGAAGTTTAATATTAAAACTGAGTTTAAAGCCCTTACCAAATTTAAGCTGCAATTCAACACAAATAAGTTGCATCGACATTAAAAAAGATAGTTTAAAGTTGCCAGTGTTGCCAACGCATTGGCTTCGATTTTTCCTAGCATTTGATTAATTTAAATAAATATATTCATTCAATATTTTGTCAGATTGCAGGGGCAAAAAATAAACAATCGGTATCAAATATTAACATATTATAATACTAGCTTTTCCCCGCGGCTTCGCTCGCATGGTATTACGGGAAATTACTGTAGCGCTTGAACTTATCAATTATCCCCCCTTCTCCTCACCCCCACCCCCTCCCGCATTCCATACATTCATTCCCTTACATTCAGTTTTCAAACATCTCGCCTACCACCTAAATTTCATAATGCTATAGCTCAAAGAAAAAAAGAATTACTTATCCAATTTTGTTCATTCGTTCGGAATTTATGCGCTTACAAACATTTCGGATGTTTATTATTATTTAAGTATTTGGAAGTTCGTTAATATAATAAAAAATACTCTATTTATCATTCAGTCTTTATAATCGTTACGAATTATATTTTTAATATAGGAACTCTCATCTGACATTTATTCCAAGCTTGTCCAAAAAAAAACGAATTCTAATATTTGAATTTTCTGCAATAGTAGCTGACCAGTAAGTAGACTGAGTACCTACCAGCATAGAGCCCAAAAATATATCAACATTGTTTCCATGGAAAAGATTTTTTTCTGACGTTAGCAAAAACTCGCTTTTGTTAGCGACAGAAAACGTATAACAAATATAATATATTAATATTTATAATTTAATTACGCCAGAGCTTACTTAGGAAATTTGTTAATATAATTAAAAAATTACACTATTTATTATTGTCTTTATAATCGTTACGAATTATATTTTTAATGTAGGAACTCTTATCTGACATTTATTGCAAACACAGAAGCTTGTCCAAAAAAAAAAACGAATTCTGATATTTGAATTTTCTGCAGTAGTAGCTGACCAGTAGACTGAGTATCTACCAGCATAGAGCATAAAAATATATCAACATTGTTTCCATAGAAAACATTTTTTTCTGACGTTAGCAAAAACTCGCTTTTGTTAGCGACAGAAAACGTATAACAAATATAATATATTAATACACACACAGCATCCTCAAAGATGACATAGGCCCTGAGGGAAATTATTTTTTCCTCAGGGCCTCCTGTGTGGAGTTAATGTAAAAAAAAAAAAAATTATAATTTCATAACGCCAGAGCTTACCATCATACACAACCTGTAGTCTGCGCATATAATTTAGCTTTATATTGGTGAAAGAATTATTGTGTTATGCGTGAAAAGGTCATAAACGAACTCAAGCAGTTTCGCATTTATAATATTATTAAGTATGGAAGTATGGATGGTCGCGATACCCGTAGAGTAGTGATGAGACTCTGGACTTTGATCTGGAGGTTGCGGGTTCAGCGCTCGACAACGCTGAGTTTACACAGATTATAATTCAATAATACACTGATACTAATTCAATTTGGGAGGTGGGAACGGTAACCGCCGCACCGGGAACCATTTATTCCATAGCCATCACCTCTGCCATCTGTCACGCCATGTGTTTCGCTACGTTTGGTGACCTAACAGAGATGCCCGAGTTCATGGTGAGGTTTGTCTAGGTCTTGGGCGTCGGATGACCTGGACACACTGAAACCCTGATTCCTACCCACCCCTCATACACATTTCCTTCCCAAAACTTCCTCACCTTACTTTCCTTATAAAAGACCCTCCACACAGCATCCCGAAAGATGGCATAGGTCCTGAGGGAAATTATTTTTCTCAGGCCTTCCTACACAGAGCTAATTAAACTAATATAACAACACAAGTTTTTAGATTTCCACGGCCAAAAGTATTTCGTAATTTGTTTTTGGGGTGTTATGCCGTGTTGCGCTACCTCTTTCTTTAGTCAACTTTTCGGACAGCGTTACAGTGTCCATCATCACATCTTTCCTGATTATGGACACTGTAACGCTGTCCGAAATTGGCTAAAGAAGGAGATAGCGCAACACGGCATAACACCCCAAAAACAAATAACAAAAAAAAACTAATATAACTTCTAATAAGTAGAAATCTGTTCGAAGCAGCAATATTAATTGTTTTTGTGTATAGTGGAGGGTCCTAACTTGTAAAAGTAACTGACTAAAAAAGAAAAACGTACCGACACACTAGTGGTCGATATCTGTATTAGTTTAAAAAATATTTGCAGTAGTGTCAAAATCCAAAGAGGAAATTGGGGAATACGTTTGTGTGGAAAAAAAGTTATTAAGTTCTGCAAGTATTTAATTTTTTTTTTCATTTCAATTTCAAGGTTTTTAGAATTTCAAAAGATGCAACTATCAACTTTGGCAACAACAATAATTATACATTAATAAGTGGTAATGTAGGTTAGAAAGAATTCAGGAGCGATTTCTGAAATCCTCAATTATTAAATACTCAAAAGTTGACTGCCAGGAGTTGCCAAACAAAATAAATTTCCACACGTCCATTCGATATAGTAGACAAAATACTCTTTTCTATATTGATAGATGCAACACCAATTCCAACCAAAATGAATTTATGCAAAGGACATGTAACTACTATAACAATAAATTTGCAAATATAGACACACGTGCTGACGTATTTACTGCTAGTTACTGTCGCTACAGAACTTCATTGTATAACATTCTAGGTGCGAACAACACATATTCATGACGATTAAATTAATTGTATCTAATATTTTTATATTACTTGCGTGGCAACTTTCCCTTAACTTTCCCTTATCCCTCTCCTCCCCTTACCCTTCCCAAACCAAATAGTTATTTTGAAGTCTATTTCAGTTATAATCACACTTATTTTATTGTTGTGTATTGGTTTATCATTTGTTGTATCCAGATTTGTACTGTTATTTTTTTTTAATTGCTCTTTAGTTCTGTTTTTTTCTTCATTCTTCTTAAATATTCTAGTTTACATTCATTTAGTCTTGTTTCTAAATACCTATCTGTAAACATTAATAATTGGTCTGTTTTTTTATCATCCTCTTATGTTTATTATATTACTAAGACTGTTTACGTTCCTTAAATAAATAAATAAATGTAGGTTATAAAAAGAACAGTAAATCGTTTATAGCTACACGGTGCACAGCTGTAACATTTAACCTAAATGCTTGCATCGCAGTCAGTCACGCGAGGGTTCAAATAAAATAATGACGGTCATTTTAAAGTGGTTCATATGAATTCGTTGGCACGCTATGCACAATTACTTACAGACGAGCAAACAAACCCGGATAGCACGGGGGACACTGACCTAACAGTGGCCACTGGCCAGTAACCAATAACCCGGGTCTCCCAGAGACCGGCAAGAAAACTAGAGTGGTTTCACCATTACTTATATCACCAGATCCTTTAATACTTTTAATAGGTAATCTTTACCGATTGAAATGAAAAATTCTTTATCATCGTTGTGATTTGAAACTCCATGAAATAAAAAGTGACAACACACATACATCTATAGGATTTAGCCTGCGAGAGAATGAGATAGGATAATCGGTCTCCTCTTTGTGCGGTGCTCCGTAGCCTCCCCACCATTGTCTAGGGGCTATCCATAAATTACGTCACACCTTAAGGGGGGGGGGGAGTAGAGAAGTGTGACATTGTAAGGCAAGGGGTATGGGGGGGATCATCAGCTCTGTGACATGAAAAAATCTTATTAAAACGCAAAAAAATTTAGATGTAAAATTGCAAAATGGGTGATGTCACACTAGGGGGGAGGTGATCTCACAAATGTGACAGGGACGGGGGGGGGGGGAATAATGAAATTCGTTGTGACGTAATTTATGGATGGATTAATTTTTTAGTTTATTATAGATTTATGGATTAGCGATACTATTTGAAAGCGTATTTCATCACTATTTAAAAACAGTTTTTAGTTTTTGTTTTAATTGATAATTTCACAAATATTCCATTTATTTAGATTTTATCGCAAAGCGGAAATATTTTTACACTGTGACAAAATACGCCCGATTTTTCAAGGGTTAAATACATTGTCTAGCGGCTAGTTGTATACTTAATGTCTGTTGATAGTGACCAAACCAGGCAATTTCAACAATTTTTTGAGGTTCCTAACTCCTATAAGAAGTAACTCCTCCGGCCTCCGTGGTCCCGAGGCAAGACTCTCGACTCACAATCCGAAGGTCGCGGGTTCGAACCCGGCGTGCGCAAATAAATTTTATTTGATTAATTTGTGTTATTTCACAATTTATTCATTTAAAATAATATATGATATATTTGCGGCACGTTCCAGAGTGGAAGATACTAATAGTATCGCCCTGGTGTAAGACCACCATTCAGAATTGAAACGTTGCTTGAAATGGCTTTAGCCGTGTTTAGTGACCAGATCTGAATAGCCAGGTACTTCCCCACCTACCTCTTCCCTATCTCCTCCCCCCCCCCCACTACCTTCAGCCTCACAACATACCCCAATTGGGGATGCCATAGTCTCACTGGCTCCAGACGGGAGCAGTTGGGTCTCTTGTGCGGTATTTCATGTAAAACTTATCAGATAAAAAAAGTAAAACGTACCGACACCGCTAGTGGTCGATATATATATTAAAAATATTTGCAAGAGTGTCAAAATCCAGAGAAGAAATTAATACGTGCCTATAGAAAAACGGTGCCCGGTTTCGACTTAAAAAACTAGTAGGTAGACAATGCCCGTTAGAAATAAGTTCACGTCATAGAAAACTTTCATTTTAGTTCTCAGAAATTATCGAAATATTATCTGTTGTCAAGGGCTTCACTTTAATACTTTTGCCAAGTTTCGAGGCAAAGCATATTATTTTTAAATTCAAGCAAGCTCGTGTACGCGTACATCGACCATTTATGTTAATGGCTTTGAACAATGGCGATCTTCAGCCGAAATTGACTTTAGACTGCTTTATATGCAAATCGACACAAATACGGGTGAAAAATGAATTTAAAATAAGACTTCTATCGCGTGCACGCACCTTTGGATGAGTGCCCGAGATGTTTGCTAGGAAATGGAAAACTATAACGACAGATGGGTGTAACAGTGTAACGCATAAACTTAGGCATTTCATCGGGCCAGAGAAAGTGTAGAGCTGCTTGATTTCTCCTTCTTGTCCAATTTACGACACTCAATTCAACACAAAAACATCGTAGTTACTATCGCCAGCAGAAGTATCGTTTGGTTAGAATTTCTTGCTTTTACATTAATTTGTAAAAAAATCAACGTATCAGGGATCAGGATATTGAAATTTGCATCTTATCAGGGATCAGGATATAGACATTTTCAAAGGGTCAGGATTCAGTTTATCGACATTTTCAACGTTAAAAGGATCAGAAGATCAATATTTTCAACTTATCAGGAATCAGGATACCGACATTTTCAACGTAGTTATCGACATTTCCAATGTATCAAGGATCATGATATCAATTTCAATGTATCAAGGATTAAAATATCGACATTTTCAACGTACTAAAGAGAGATCAACACATCGACATTTTTAATGAATCGGGGATCAGGATGATAGACATTTTCAACGTTTCAGAGATCAGCATATCGACATTTTCAATTAATAGGGGATCAGGATATCGACGTATTCAACGTACCAGGGATCAGAATATTGACAATTTTAACGTATCGAGGATCTGGATATCGACATATTCCAATGTATCAGGGATAAAATATCGAAATTTTCAACGTATCAGAGAGAGATCAGGATATCGACATTTTAAACGTACTCAGAATATCGACAATATTAACGTATCAGGGATCAGGATATCGATATTTTCAACGTTCAGGAATCAGGATATCGAAATTTTAACATATTTATCGACATTTCCAATATATCAAGGATCATGATATCGACAAATTCAATGTATCAGGGATTAAAATATCGACATTTTCAACGTATCAGAGAGAGATCAGCGTTTCGACATTTTCAATGAATCGGAGATCGGGATATCGACATTTTCAATGAATCGGGGATCAGGATATCGACATTTTCAATGCATCAGAGATCAGCATATCGACTTTTTCAATGAATAAGGGATGAGAATATGGACAATTTTAACGTATCAGGGATCAGGATATCGACATATTCTAATGTAAAAGCCCCTAAAAACGGAGTTATTAATTAAATAAATAGCTACCTTCTGACTCCGCGATGCGTGCACGGATGACCTACCTGGACATGTGCGAGCACATATCAAGCAGTAGCTGAACATTATGCAAAGGCCAGAATTATTATTACGGTCACAATTATTGACCGTTCGTCCTTTTCACCGCAGTTTTTTTGTTGTTGGTTATGAACTGCTTCCTACGCTAGGAACGCATTGTTTGTATCGTTTTTTTTTTTTTTTAAATATGTTTATTCAGTTTTAATTTTACAATATTTTATTTTACAAATCTTACGAAACTGATCAATCAGTTTGATTGAAAGAAATCTCTCATTTTTTTCTAATTATTTAATACAGTATACTTTTCAGTTTTACATAGTATATACTAAATATAATACTTAATATTAAAATACTAATTATTACGACAAACTAATTATCTCAATGTTTTAATGTTTATGAATTGCGTTGTAGTAAAAATATTTTACACAGTACAAACATACGGTGAGAAAATAAATAGATAGGAACTATTTTATTTGATTTCATGTTCTTCGGAGGTAGAAAGATTTAACTTTTGTTTTGATTTTTGAATAAGATGTCTCATTTTTGATATTTTCAGGTAATGCGTTAAATATTTCCGGAATTTTATGACTTTTTGTTCTATCTCCGTATACATTTTGAGATTTATTGGCAATAAACATTTGTGCTTCTCTATGCCTAGTAGGGTAGTTGTGGTTTACGGGTTTTTTGAATTCTGTATTCCAGAATTCATCTAGAGTTAATTGGTAATTTACCTTACTGTGTATAGAGAGGACATTACACAAGGAGAACATTTTTTTTATAATCACCTTCACATAACTGGACCTTTTTTTTGCCTGATATCAATTTTAGGAAACGGATTTGTAATTGTTCTATTTTATTTAAGTATGTTTTGTACGTTAATCCGTAACTATTTATTCCGTATCCTATAATTGATTCTGCTAATGCGTTGTATATACAGTATAATATATTTTTATTAACAAAATTTTTTAGGTGGTAAAATTTTCCTAATATGGATCTTAATCTATTACATACATTTTCAATATGATTTGACCAGTTAAAGTTGACATCTATTGTAAGACCAAGGTATGTATATTGGTACACTTTTTCTATATTCGGGCAATTACACTGCTGGAATTGGTTTTTTGTGTGCAAACAATCATATGAATGACTTTTTATATGTAATTCCTTTTCCTGACAATTTGCGTATGGTGAGTGTATAAGCATATATTTGGTTTTTTTTTGCGTTAATAATAATGCCATTGTCGTGGGACCATTTAATTATGTTATTTAGGTCTGTTTGTAAAATTTCCTCAATTTTTAGTGGATCTTTGTCAGCACATATAATGCAAGTATCGTCTGCAAACATGTAGCATTTACAACGTTTTATTACGTTTGGTAGACTGTTTACTTGCATTATATAACATGTAGGCCCCGATATCGACCCTGTTGCTACTCCGGTATTTGTTAACATTTCATCACTAAAAATTCCGTCAATTTTAACTTTAATTTTTCTATTTGATAGATAATTTTTGATAAATTTTTTTAAAGAACCTCTAATACCACATTCCTCCATTGCCTTTAATAATGTTTCGTGGTCCAATGTGTCAAAGGCCTTTTTAAAGTCTATAAAAATTATACCAACATAATATTTTTCATTTAAATGACAATTTATATGGTCAGTGAATTTAGATAGTAATTGGGAAGTACTTTTTTCCTTTTGAAATCCGTATTGTATGGGATTTATGATTTTATTTTTTTCTATAAAAAGTTTGTTTACTGCTTTATCAATATTTGCTACCCACCTAGATGATTGTTGTTAGCTGAGGACAGGAGGTTAGAGCAGCTGTCGGCCATTGTGGTTTTGGTCTGGTGGTGTTGAAACATTATACCCAGCGGATATAGTAACAAATTCAAACGATTGGCATTGATTGTGGCCTTGTGGATCATCAATTCATCATAGCACGCTGCTTTTGTGATGTAGGCCCACTACATTTCATTGTTATCATGGGTTATTATTATCAACTAGCTGGTACCCGGCATGCGTTGCAATGCCATTCAATTTTTTTTTCTACCTTCATTTTTACCTTCCCGCCTTCCCCCTCCCTCGTCACCCCTCTTGCGAACCCCACCTCCTTCGTTACCTTCCCCCTCCTCCTTCCCTCCCTGCCATTAAAATATATGAAATACATACACCCATTTATACAAATTTCATAACGCTTATATTATATAGCAACCTTCGCGGGCTTGCGCACAACAAATCTCCAAAGTTTCATCGCAATCGGATGAATGGTATATGGCAGCGCATAAAATACGAACAAACAAATATTGATTTTTATATTATAAGATTTGGGAGGCAGGAATGGGTACGAACGCCTTTGCCATAGGTCACATCAAGTGGTGTGGTGAATAAGCAGCGGTGCCCAGTTCCATGGGGGTGAGGGTTTATCTAGGTCTTGCCGGTGGATGCATCCGCCCACTGGTAGCGTGGCCGGATGGGGAGATACTGGTGTAGGGAGACATTTTGATCTCTCCAGCAGGACTCTCGATCAATAATAGTCTTGCACCGCAGTGGAAGAGATGGGTCACTTCCGGAAACATTGACTCCCTGATGCTTGCCTACCCATCCCTCAATACTTTTTTCATTACCAGAACTTCCTCTCTTTCTTTTCATTTAAAAATACCCTCCACACAGCTTCGCCAAAGGTGACATGAAATGCAGAAATTATTTTCCCGTGTGAAGCTATTGTAAAAACAAAGGTATCGCAGCGAATATCGAGTCGAACATAATATGGTACTCACACAGATGCATTGCTTTCACACAGCATGTTTCAATTCAGAATTCCAACAAAATTTAAAAACAAAAATCATTTTTAATATCAAAAAATCAAGGACGTCGCTTTCGGAAACCAGTGAACACAATAATCCTAAGTACAGTTTGTCAAATAAGAGTAGAAAACATAGGAGGGCGCCACTGTTGTTCAAATGGCAATACTAAACATATCAGAATACTCCATTGTCCAACATAGATACACAACCAGGGCAATAAACCAAAATATTCTAGCTACAGCCAGTTTGAAAACATCTTTTGGACAAAGAAATATGAAATTCAATGCGACAAAACTATACAACGCTCTACCAACTCAAACAAAAAAAATAACAGAAATAAATAAATTTTAAAACAAAAGTAAAAATATGGTTGAGAGAACAAAGTGAAAATGAACTATCAAACATACCGAAGACCATGTACAGACAACTGGATACTAAATGCAAATGTGGAAAAACTAAAGGCCGCCTCAGAACAGGGAACCCTAGTGAGGAGGACTGAAAAAAAAAACTTTATAATACCTTAATATAATACAATTTATAAATACATTATGTACAAATTTTGCTATAGACACTAATAAAAAAAATTAATAAAAACTCATGGTTTTAATGTGACGCTGTGTAACTTACATTATTTATAAAAAAATAAAAAGGCATAAAAGCGAAAAAATATTTTTTCATTGCAATATCGATATACCTACCCACTGATCTCAAAATTAGAATTGCATAAAGGTATGTTATTATTATACCTTTGCAATTTAGTGTTAACATAATGAAGAATAACGACAATGTAATCCATACTAATATTATAAATGCTATACTGCTCGAGTTCGTTTGTTACGCTTTCACGCGTAAAACTATAAAACGATTTTAAAAATTCTTTCACCGATAGAAAGCTAAATTATACGCGAGGACTATAGGCTGTATATAATGGTAAGTTCTGGCGTTATGAAATTATAAAAATTAATGTATTATATTTGTTGTACGTTTTCTGACGCTAACAAAAGCGAGTTATTGCAAACGTCAGAAAACAAATTGTCGCCATGGAAACGATATTGATATATCTGTGGGCTCTTGCTGGTAGGTACTCAGCCCCCTACCTACTGGTCGGCTACTGCTCCAGAAAATTCAAATATTAGAATATGTTTAGTCTTATTCGGACAAGCCTATGTTTTGGAATAAATGTCAGATGAGAGTTCCTACATTAAAAATATAATTCGTAACGATTATAAAGACTGTAATAAATAGTGTTTTTTTTATATTATATTTACAATCAAACTTCCACACATTTAAATAAAAATAAATCTCCGAAATGTTTGTAAGCTCATAAATTCCGAACGATTGCAACAAATTGGATAATTCTTTTTTTCTTTGAACTCTAGCATTATGAAATTTAGGTGGCACGCGAGCTGTTTGAAAACTGAATGTATAGGGGGTGGGGGGAGGGGGGATAATTGATAAGTGCAAGCGCTACAGTAATTTCCCATAATACCGTGCGAGCGAAGCCGCGGGGAAAAACTAGTAAAATATAAAGCACACTTTAGAAATTGCTCACATTTATTTAATACTAGCTTAAGTACTTAGCGTTGCCCGGGCTTTAGATCATGTCTCTAATTTTAGATCTGAATATATTTAACTCATTCAGATCTAAAAGTAGTGTAACTAAACTCACCATTTGTGATTCTTGCGTTCTAACTACTGTTAAAATCAAATTTATGTTAAAAAGCAAATCACTTTGTAAAACACCATTTAATCAAATTTATGTCATTTAGACCTTAACAACATTCGCGTGCTTCTTCGATTTTAATTTTTTTTTTCTTTAAAAAACTAAAAATGTGATTTCCAGTGTTCTATAAATTCAGTGTCGTTGCGCTTTAAAATAATATTTGACAGGTAAATTGGTGTTGCCAGCCTACAAATTTTGTAGTCCCATTTTTAATATTTTCTACTCTTATTTGACAGACAATATGTGTGGGTCGCATTAACTACGTGAGCTACAACTCAAAACACCTCGTTTTCGAGTTGTGGCAAGATAGTTACGGAAGTGCAAAGGCAAAGTGCGAATTTAAATACATATTTGGAAAGATATGCGAGAAAATCGTAGAAACGTGTCGGGAAGATAAAGTCCTTATCTAAATATTATAATATAATTACTTGATAATACTTACTAGCTATGTAAAATAATTATTTTAATATACACGATTAGTTCGGTGACCAGTTCACGCCAAACCGACGTAGATTAGAAAATTACAATATAAAATCATTAAGTTTTTCTTTTATATTTATGTATCTGTATATATAAAAATGAAAATACGTTTGCTTCTGTCTATGTATATGAGATGCTATGCGTTGCTAAACCATTCATCCGATTGCGATGAAACTTTGGGGATTTGATGTGCGCATGCCAGCGATGGTTTCTATATAGACATCGAGCTCTGGCATTATGAAATTTGTATAAAAAATTGCAATAGGTGGCACGCGAGCTGTTTGAAACCTGAATGTACCGGGAATGAATGTATGGAATGCGGGAGGGGAGGAAGGGAATCCGGGTGGGGGGAGGGAAACTCGGAAGGGGGATTCGTGGGAGGGGGAGGCAAATCCGGGAGGGGGAGGGGAACTTGGGAGGGGGAGGGGAACTTGAGAGGGAGGAGGGGAACTCGGGAGGGGGGTTCGCGGGACGGGGAAGAGGGCGAGGGGAGTGGGGAGAGGGAAGGGGAGACGGAAGGGGAACGGGACGAATAAGAAAGGACACGAAGGGAAGAAACAATGTCTTTATTAAGTGGCATAGCAACGCATGCCGGGAACTCGCTAGTAGGCAGGTACTCAATAAAATTATTATTCAATTAAAAAACAGTTTATTTATACACAAGTTCTGCTGTGAGAAACAGCTGTTTCATTGAGGAGAATGCATTATCAAACTGTTATGAGGTCATTTACAGACGATCTATATCAACATTATTTATATATAGGTAGTTAGTAGGTAATTGCAATGAAAATCAAATTGCTTTTAAATTTATTACTATTAACAATTGCCTTGTGAGTAAATTATCGGTAATTATTGAAGGTTCTTAACGTTATTACAATACTTTATGATAGAACAATATTTTATAAAGACAACGAGAATGACAATAATCGACAACACATAATCGAAAGAGTATCTACGTATAAAAGAACGGCCTTGAGAATCTAAAATAAATTATCTGGAGGGACCTAACGCAACGTGTAATGGGATAAAAGAAAAATTAATATATTTACCAATCCATTGTGAAAAATGTAATCCAAATAATATTATGAAACTCTATCACACAGGACACAATACGTCAAACTATAAAAATACAAACACTTCAAAATTGAATATGAATACTATTAATTAATTATTATATTATTAATTTGTACGTCAATTTTACAACACTACACTGTTAAATTTAGCTCACAGAACAGCAGCTGTCACATTTTTTAAATGGCGTAATTTTATTATTATAAGAATCAATAATTATATTATTATTATGAACAGGCAGCGCAGATTAAAAAAGGTCAAATGAAAAAAATGGTCCACGGCGCCCCTCATTGGGACAAGACAAACAATAACATGTGTAATTCACCACGCAATTCAAGGCGCGAACTGAACAATCAAAAACTTCCGACATTTTGTGTAAAAACTGAGAAAAATCACGGCGATAACGCGTTTTTTATCACGAAAACATAGATTGCCAATGACTGCCGATAATTTTTTCACTTATTTATCAACAATTCAGTCAAAATGACAACGTTCAATGAGCAAGTACACATAATAATGTTCAGTTAGCATTGTATGACAGATTACTGAAGTGAAGTTGGCAACGGGAGAGCGGGCTCCGAGCAAAAGAAGACGATAATAGCTGTTGTTTCATTATCGCGTAACATTTCCGTAGCAGATTTCATCTGACTGCGTAATTACTTGCGATAATAGGCTACAGAGAAAGGTAATTTAGAGATCATTATCGCATGATATTTCCTTGGCAGATGAAACTTTGTTATTTTAAGAGGTCAATATTCCAAACGAAGGAATGAGTTGCGTAATGAAGGTGACGCTTTTTACTTAGTGTCTAATAAAATAGACGTCATACATGAGCGTGCCTAGTCTAGATGTAACTAGCTTCGGTGTTGCCAGGGTGAGAATTTTTCCCGACGGACGGGATTAAAAAAATAAACCTCTGTCTAAGAATACAAAGATTATTGTTTTATAATTAATTTTTTTAAGTAGGTAGAAAAATATGAGAGTAGTTTTAGAATAGATAATATGTAAAAAAAATGTAACTAATTAATATATACTTTAAAAATAAAAATATGTATACGAAAAATATGTTGCTGTTGGGAGGGGATAAGGGAAGGAGACAGGGAATATGAAGGTCAGGGAAGTATTTGGCTACTCAGATCTGGTCAAACAAACACGGTAAATAAAAAACATAACATTAGCTCCTTATCCAAAAAAATACAAATATTTTTTTTTTTATGTGACACCTCACAAGAGCGCCCCTGTCGTACAGTATAGATAGAAGAACTATGTGGCCACCTGGTTGGGCAAAGTTGTGAGGCGGGTTAAGGTAGGGGCTACTGGAAGGGATTTATTAATGCGAGTCCTGAAGCCGGAAGCTCGTTTCTCATACGAGCCGATTAACAGAAAAAACTAGTCGAAGAAACGACCCGTTCTCATGAGTCCAACATCAACTGTGAACGACAGTTCCGCTCGCGTCCGTCGAGTTTCACACACATGCACCGGGGATCAATGCTGCTAGCTCCTTATAGCAGACTCCATTGAAATACCTGTAGAACAGATTCAGCAAGCCTACGTTTGCTGGGGATATTTGAGATTTATATAGGGTTAGCACACTAGTTACTATTGAAGAATTTCCTAGCCCTACACAAGACGTCCAGTTTCTTAGAAGCCAGATATACTCTGACTTCTATGGAAATATACTTAAGACGACAACATACCCTAAAACATATTCAGAATCTTAACGACGTAAGTAAAGAAGCCGTGTATAAAAATTGCGATTGGCGACCCGTGTATTGGACGGACCTACTGTCGAATTTGACCTATCAAAGAAAAGGAGAAGAAGACAAATAATGTGGGAATCTTAACGACGTGAGTGAATAAAGCGTGTAAACAAATATACGACCGCGGCACGGCGTATTAAACGAACGTATGATCGAATTCGCCTTAGCGGGCCTGGAGATTCGTCCTTTCCGCCGCGTTCATTTTAATTAATTCTGAAGAACGTGTTACAAATATTTAAGATGTTTCTAAACGTTTCACTCCCGAAGTTATTAATTCGTCGTCTAGAAAAATAAAATCTGGTGCTTACCGCTTACTTTATAGTTGAAAAACTGGTTATAAAGTTTTAAAATAGTTGTAGGTAAAATATATTAATGGTAAGGTATTGTTTTTATTAATTTTAAATATAAAGAATTTACATCCCCGGAGGTCTGTTGGAATAAAAAAGGTATTATAGTTACGAAATCGCCGGAAATTATTAAAATGTGAGTTTTGAGCAAAGAAAAATTATTTGCATTTCAATGGAGTCTTAACTGCGCCAATAAAATTGCAGAGACAGTCACCAGTCTGATCTTCCTCTTAGCCGAAATAAGACACGCTTGGGTTTTTGAGACGCTGAAATTAACCAGGTTGGCCTTACCCCAAGCACGAACTTTTTCGAGATGGTGGACAACTTTTTGTCTCAAAACTTCCCGAGCTGTTCGGAGGACATCGTAAGTAGAAAGAACAAAAAACAAGTGAGTTATTAAGAAAATATTATCAGCCGGCGTATTTTAACCCTGGCATATTAAGGAGTAACTAGGTCGCGGAAGGGTTAACGCAATAGCGCAACAAATTATTCCAACTAAATCTAAATGCTGAATAATTTTCATTATTATTAAATCGATATTAATATAACTATAACACTCAGTGTTGAGATTATTTTATATTTTTGTTCATCTTAAAGTAGTTTTCTATTGATCTTATACGTGAACATCGAAATAAATGCATAAAAAAATGGCTTCTGAAATATTGATATATAGAGCTCAGGGCCAAAAAGGCCTCTTTCTCTTTCGTACTGACTAATGAGTTAATATTAACTTGGTTAAACGTACCTTTCTCATATAAAAAAATATAGTAAAAATTATTTTAAAACCTGGTATCACAGAATGACAATGCGTTCAAAATGTTCAAATGCGCGCGCATTTATGAATAATGCAGATGTTGTCATGTGAAAAACAATTATAATTATTTTAATTAAAACGAAAGTGACAGTAGCGCCATTGCGATTGTTATTTTCCACAATTATTACTATTGTCAAGAATAGAATTAATTATCATTATTTAACAAATAAATTACATGAATTATGTGCCATAATTTCGAAAGGCTCTTTGAATCATTTGTTTCTAAAATTGGTCTTTAAAATTGTTCGAACTGAATGCGAATGGCGCAGCCTGTGGGGGGCATTTGTGGAGGAGGCCAAATTCCGCCCTGGGATTTGATTACACGGGCTAGTATTTCATCTTTTTTTATAACATTTGATATTATTTAAGAAACACCTGTCACCTTCCTTCAACCCGTGTAATAATGTAATAATTCAAAACTATTGTTGGGTAACATACTCAGACGGCGCGGGCAAGGGGGTAATTTGCTGTTACACTGAAGAAATAAACTCATAGAGGTATGCTGTGGGGGTGTCGGCTTGCCAAAGCAGTTTTTCAGCATAATTAGTATACCTAATAATAAAGCACACATATACGACGAGAAACCACGACATAGAAAATAGATGAAGAAGAATAACATTTCAAGTAACTACAATACAAAGGCATGAAATACACAAAAAGTTAGATACAACAGGCAACAAACAAACACACTCATAGGCATAATTATACATGAGATTACAAGCATATAATCTATGGATACTTATTTATATATGTATAGGTGCTAAGAAACAATATACAAAAATATATGTTTCTTCGTTTGTCCCTTATGCGTTCCTAAGCCATTCAACCGATTGCCACGAAACTCTGGTGATGTGTTGTACGCATGCCCGCGAAGGTTTGTATATATACTGGTGAGCTCTGACGTTATGAAATTTGCATGAAAAATTTACAATAGGTCACACGCGATGTGTTTGAAAAATGTGTATAGGTATTTCATATAGTTTAGCGGCAGGGAGGGAAGGAGAGAGGGGGGATGGAATCCGGGAGGGGGGAGGGGAACGAAGGAAAGGGGTTTCGCGGGAATAGGGCCGATGGAGGGAGGAAGAAGCGGGGAGAAGACGGGGGACGCAGGAGAAAAGGGGACGCGGGAGAAGACACGCAGGGAAAAACAATATTTTCTTTATGTGCAACGCATTCCGGGTATTCGCCAGTAAAATATAAAAAAATGTCGATCCATTAACCATTTTTTCACCTTATTTTTAGTTCGGTGGGGCAATTTGATTCGCTTATTATACGCATTGCCATCTTCTTAAACTAATATAGTACGTACTAGATAAGTGAATGCCTTCGACCGTATTTAATTGTAATTTTTGGAATGGACATGGGGACCTTAATTTTCACTAAATCCTGTATTGTGTGCATGATTATACTTTTTCTTTATATATGAATCCGACAATAGGTTTTGGCACACAATTTTAAACCGCAATATCCTTCAAACAGATTAATTTTATATATCTAAAATTTAACATCTTGAAAAGTGATAATTAATTTCATTGGCTTTATGTAAATTTGCGACATCGGCATCTTGCTAATCGGATAAGATCACACTTAAGGGTCTACTATTCGTGAACACAGCGCTGAAAAAGAAGAAGATGGAGAGATATGTAATTACGAGTGTAAATACGAACATGACTCGTTTAAAATAGAGCAAAAATCTCGTGGAACGTATCTTAAGGGTCTACTATTCGTATTTCGACCGATTTCTTACATATCTCCCTTAAACATTTGAAGTTTTTAAGCTCTTAAAAAAATATATGTTATTTTTGAAGATAATATCTAGATACGTTCCACGCCGAAACGCAAATTATATGAAATTCCCTCGATAGAAAAAAATCGCAAAGTATGCTCCGAAAATTATTTTAAACAAGTCTATTTCTTTTATTTTACAAGTTATATTTGTGAAAAAATTCACAATGTTTCTTTGAACGATAAGATACGTTCCACGAGATTTTTGCTCTATTTTAAACGAGTCATGTTTTATTAAGCTTTTTCGCAATTTTCGCTGCTATTCTACGACTAACCATATTAGCGCGCTCTGTCTAACACTCGTAATTACATATCTCTCCATCTTCTTCTTTTTCAGCGCTGTGTTCACGAATAGTAGACCCTTAACTTCTAGACTTTGTCTGTTCGGTGTTAGTGTACTTGTGATTTGTGGCAGGTAATCTAGGCAATAAGCCAAATGTCATAAATTCAGGGTCATAAATTATAAATTGCGTTGAGGGCAATCCAAATTCTAAAACCTGTCACATCCAGACATGTTGTTATTTTTACAACTATTGGACACCTAGAGCGGGCGAACGATGAAAGGAGTGTCGGGAGATTATATTCTCGATTTCAAAATGTCTCTTTCTCTCCACACACATTCTTCCTTTTTATTACTATTACTTCTACATTCATTAGTTAAGTTTTAAGAACCGTTCTCATCTCAGGCGATATTAGATGTAATAGGTACCAGGGATCATTCTTTTCAAAATTCTTCTTTTTTTAAAGTTTTTGTCAAGGTCATTTCGTGAAAATCTCCAGTCCCAAAGAGTTATAAATGCTCTAGTCTCTCAAAATAAATATTAACTCAACTTTGGCATTAATTTTTTTGACGGCCTCCGTGGTCCCGAGGCAAGACTCTCGACTCACAATCCGAAGGTCGCGGGTTCGAACCCGGCGTGCGCAAATAAATTTTATTTGATTAATTTGTGTTATTTCACAATTTATTCATTTAAAATAATATATATTATATTTGCGGCACGTTCCAGAGTGGAAGATACTATCAGTATCGCCCTGGTGTAAGACCACCATTCAGAATTGAAACGTTGCTTGAAATGGCTTTAGCCGTGTTTAGTGACCAGATCTGAATAGCCAGGTACTTCCCCACATTCCTCTTCCCTATCTCCTTCCCCTCCCCACTACCTTCAGTCTCACAACATACCCCAATTGGGGATGCCATAGTCTCACTAGCTCCAGACGGGAGCAGTTGGGACTCTTATGCGGTATTAACTGTAAAAAAAAAAAAAAATTGTAAAACGTTTGGTTTTAAATGTAAAACCAACAGTGAAGAGGGTAAAGGGCAAAGGTAAAGTCATGCAATGTCCAGTGTTTTCAATATAATGTCCTCCACGTGCAAAGTCGTATCTTCCCCAAGCATAAACTTACTAAAAAAGTGTGTTTATCGGAAGTGACCTCTGCCAGGTAAGTATGTTTCTGTATCTATTTGTCTATACTAATATTAGATAGATCCTAAGAATTCACAATAAATTGTAAAGCGCTCTTGAGGTGATTTTTCAAAAAAAACGGCGCTCTACAAATTGTCTAATTATTATTATTACTAATGGTCGCCCAATGGTCGAATCGGTCACATCACATCGGTGTTTTTTAATCCATCTTTTAATTTTGTATGTTCAGTGTTTTTTGTTCCTCTCATTTTTTGCATCGAGTGAAAGATTGTTGAAAATTTTATTGTCTGGTATTTATGATTTGTTTGTCCAAAGCTTGTGCTACCGTCGGAGTATTTTTTTATGTGCTTGTTGAAATTTGGACTTTTGATCAAAAATGTACTTTAGTAACGTTTTTTTTTTGTATATCTCTTACGTCAAAATTACATAGATAACAATCGTGAGCAATTCAACGCTGTTTTGAACAGGACGTAAATTTAATATCTTACTTTCGGGATACTGTGCTACTCCATGTATTTATTTAAAGGTATTTTGGTTTAAGATAATGAGTTGAAATGATCAATAGAATCATGGCTTAGCAGACTGAGGGTTTCTAAAATACATGTGTACCTACTACTATCATCGTAAGATCGCAATATTTATTTATTTATTTAAACAAGTAATATATGATACAATGGTACACAGGAGGGTTTCAGTATTTTAATAATAACGAAAATCGTTAAATAGGTTACGTTAGGTTAGCTTACGGGCTACTTTTCTTCTTTTTCATTACTTTTAATGACTTATCAAAGGGATGTTGAAATGACACGTTGTTGAATTGTCGTGGAACCGAATGACACCCAACCGGTGACTTAAATTTGTCGATTACAGCCGACTTAAAGGCGGACTCCTGCGCCACAATACACATGAATACTAGCTTGAACCACACTATAAACGTTCTTTGTTTTCCGTCTCCTGCGTTTTTCGAAACATGGCTTGAAAGATTGGTGTGAACAGGTGTGAAGTTCGCGCGGTCCGACAATTTCTGCTTCCCGCTTCACCCACTTCAAAAATAATATTAATATTAATGTTGTTAATGTTCGTTATTATACTATAATTTTATTATCAAATATATTTATTATATTGTATTTGGGTATCATAATATTTTAAAGTAGTGATTATTAAGCTCAATCATTGCGCATAACCTCAAAAACTTGTTCGGTTTGATTCTCCATACATGACCGCATCGCGCGGCTCTTGTAAAAATATGAACACATTTCCCCCCGCCAGCCTTCCCCCTTCGCCCGGGAGATGAATGTTTTCCGTCGCCTGTGGTAAAGCTTGAACACAGGGTTTTTGAACACGAAGTGTTCAAATTTTCAATGTTTTGGGTGCTGTTCAAGCTAATGTTTATGTGTATTGTGGCGCAGGATACGCCGCTTAACACTTGTTACACTGTAGCAAAACGATCACCCTTCTGGAAGATTTGAAATTTTATTATATGTATAATATATCAGGGAATTTTTACCCATTTTCTGCGGCGTCATTCTTGTTGGCATCGATTGAACCAAAGGTAATTAAGCAGAGCATTATATTTTGTTTGTACCATATCTGAGTACATCAGCGGAACATAATATTATATAGGGCAGGTAAGCTCGGTATAAACATATGTAAATTCTAATTGTCTACTGAGGTCGGGATAAGGTCAAAGTCATAAGTGTCGCAAGTATTCATAAGTATACCTACTATAAGTCATAAATAAGTCGGCGTAAGTACATATTATTTAGAATTATCAGACTCGTGCTGGTATGTTCGGCATTATGTCTGGAGTTTTTCTAAGTACCTTTATTATTAATTTACTTATTTGTGCATGTCTAAGTTTATGTATAAATATTTGTCATAGTATAGGAGCTTTACGTACAAAATTTTCCGTCAACACGCGCCAATTTATATTTAAAAAATGTTTAAGGCGCCTTATACCCGCTCAAAAAGAATATTATCTTAAAAAACAACATATATATATATATTTTTTAAGAGATTTAAAACTAAAAGTGTTTAAATTTTAAATAACTGGAAAATATTGTTTGTGTCGTGAAGGAGGACTTAGCCAGCCGAGGAATTGAACAAAGGACGCCTGGGTGAGACCCAAACGCGATGCCAACTCAGCCACCGACAGGTCAAAAATTTTTAAATATGACCTTAAGGGTCCACTATCCGAATTTCGACGGTTTCTTACATATCTCCCTTAAACATTAGAAGTTTTTAAGCTCGTAAAAAAATATATGTTATTTTTGAAGATTATATCTAGATACGTTCCATGCCGAAACTCAAATTCTATGAAATTCCCTCGATAGAAAAAAATCGCAAAGTATGCTCCGAAAATTATTTAAAACAAATCTATTTCTAATATTTTACAAGTTATATTTGTGAAAAAATTCACAATGTTTCTTTAAATGATACTTAAGATGCGTTCCACGAGATTTTTGCTCTATTTTAAACGAGTCTTGTTTTATTAAGCTTTTTCGCCATTTTCGCTGCGATTTCATCCCTTAAAATATTAGCGCGCTCTGTCCAACATTCGTAATTACATATCTCTCCATCTTCTTCTTTTTCAGCCGAGAAGCGCCGCCTTAACTATTTCCAATGCTTTTGATAGTATGAAAATGATAGCTATGGGGCGGTAGTTGGAGGGGTCGGAGCGGTCCCCCTTCTTAGGAACTGGGTGGACGATTGCCTTATTCCAAAGATCTGGTACCTAGGTACCTTTCCACTTTTGAGAGATATATCAGTTAATTAAAAACTAGCATGCGCCTGGTACGATGTATTACATGATATATCGGTTCCTTGTCAAATAACCAGAAAAGTAACAAATCAGCACTTTTTAATTCATCTAAGCTTTGTCTATACAGACGTATTCCCCGATTTCCTCTCTGGATTTGACACTAGTGCAAACATTTTTAATATAATTTAGGTAGTACATATCGACCACTAGTGTGTCGGTACGGTTTCCTTTTTTCGTAGAGGAGTTACCTAGGACCCTCCAAAAATCTCTGGAATTCTCTGGTTTGAACGACATCAACAGACAGACGTTCAGTATACAAACCAGACAATGTATTTTAAAAAAAGCAAAATGTACTGACGTAGTGATTTCTTCTTATACAGTTAGTAAGAAATATCTTAAAAATCGATTTAGGTAATCAGCTTGAGATGCAATTATCTCTTTCGCTCAGGATTGGGAGGACAGTGACAGCAACGGTTTGATAAAATACCTGTATTTATATTTACCAAACTTGAGATGAAATTGATCGAAAAATATCAAAATTTCTTTTTCAATCGATTTCATTGGCCTATCTGGGACCTAGGAGTAAAGAGGTCTTATGCAAACTGGCGAAATCAGTTTTCTTTCAAATCGATATAGATTAAATATAATTTAATCAGCGGTTCAGTTTAAAATAATAATTGTACCTAACTTATGGAGTAGGATCTAGGAACGTAGAAACCCTGTTTCAAAATAAATACAACTATAAGTAAGTTAGGTACCTACCTACCTACCCTGAAGTAAGCCAGTATTATCATTGTGAATACAGGGCTTTAGATTGTATTGTGTTAAGTCCGTGATAGAAGCTGGAGCGGGGGGACGGGGGAAGATGACATCACTTGTCGGGTTCGATATAAAATCCAGTGGGTGCATTCCGACGCAGGGTTGCCCAAACTATGCACCGATAATGCACCGCAAAATAATACATTTAGTTTTAATTATTTTTCAGATGTTATTATTATGTAGCCGAATTTTATGGCAGAACGGTAATAAAAGGTATTTTACAAAACTGTCGCTGATACCCCTCCGAAAACTGAGCGAAAGGGACAACTGCACCCCTGGTTACCTAAATACAATCGTTGACGATTGTATTTAGGTATGACACTTTTGAAAGTGAGGATTTGTATTCCCCTATTTTCTCCTCCAAAACTGAACCGATTTTTAATGGTTAGATCGACCAAAACAAAACGATGGCAAAAGATTAATTTAAAATTTTTGTGGTGTAAGACCACCATTCAGAATTGAAACGTAGCTTGAAGTGGCTTTAGCCGCGTTTGGTGACCAGATCTGAAAAGCCAGACTTCCCGTACTTCCCAAACCTTCCTCTTCCCCATCTCCTTCTCCCCACCTCCATGAGCCTCACAAAATACCCCAATCGGGGGTACCACAGTCTCACTGGCTCCAGACGGGAGCAGTTGGGACTCTTGTGCGGTATTCATATAAAAAAATATATTTTAAAAAAAAGATGATTATTTTCAAAATAAAAATTGGGTAAATTACTTCTTGGACACGATAATATTGCGCAAATTATTTTTAAAACACTTTGGGCATTACTATTAAACGTGTTTCAAATTTTACACAACTGATAAACAAGCATTATTGTATGGTAAACGGTTGATAATCAGTTGTGTAAAGTTTAAAACAGGTATTTTTAGTAAGGGTGAAAGAATCAGTATTACAAAAACGGGAAACAACTATTTCGGTCAATAGTTGTGGAAAATAATGCATCCGAGTACGTAGCTACTTCGTCAAAAATAAAATTGATTGTTCACTTGGCGGCAATTGTTTATTGATGAGAGAGTTTTAAGTAAAGTTTTTTTTTAAATAAAAAAAGAAAAAGCAAGCTTATAAAACCTACGTAATCTTTTAGAGGAGCTGGAAATACATACGTATTGAGATATTTTGGAAATAACACTTCGATTCAACTTAATTACTAAAATTCAAAATTAAAGAATACGTTCATTGTTTAAAAAACCATGTTTCGTAAACAATTCGTATAGACGTAAAGCTTCACATTTTTTTTAATTTCTTTATATTACAGTGTTTACCTAATTATTAACATTTGTGTATAATATATTTTTAAATCTTTTATTGAGTTTTTTATACTAACCCTGATGAAGTAAGCATTGCTTACGACACGTGTTGGTTTTTAAAACAATGAACTTGGTTAAAACTAAGTACAATTCTATTAATTTTTAATTAAAATGGTGCCACAAAATAAGTTTGCTGTGTTTGAAGAAGTAATGGTATTTATTTCTTTAATAGGGACACGCTCAATATGCACTTTTTATTACAAAAACACTTAACATCAGTTAGATAATAATGAGAAGTAAGTATTTCAGTTTCCGGAATCGAAAAATAATGAATTTTAATAGTTATTTCGTTAAAATTAAAAACGAATATTCGCTCGGCGACCATTGTCATTGATGTCAAAGTTTTTTTTTTTTTTCTTCTCTTTTTTAATCCAAAATATTAATATATGACCCTAAAATAGGTTCTTAGTTTAGGTTTAATTAAAAAAGGAAGAAAAAACCTAGCCTAAAAAGCTATTTTAATATTATTATATCAAAACATGGCGTGAAGAAAAGATGTGTAATTGTCTGTTTTTTTAATGAAATATCTACTAAAATGCATTATTTTCCAATTTCGGAAAGTGAAATACTTACTTTTAGTTATTATTTAACTGATATTAAGTGTTTCTGAAATAAAAAGTGAATATTAAGCGTGTTCCTATTAGGGAAATATCTACCGAAGTAATTACTATAACTTTATTATTAAAATTTTATGAAACCTACTTTTCAAAACATGGCGTGAACGAAATTATCCGTATTTTGAACGAAATAACCATTAAAATGCATTATTATCCATTTCCAGTGACAGAAATAGTTGTTTCTCATTGTTATTAAACTAATGCTTAAATTTGCGTGTATTAACCCTGTCCAGTAAATAATCCTGGATATTTACAAAAATTACAATTGAGGATTTTAGATTTTTTTAATTGTTCCATCCATAGATTAAAAAATTATAATTTAAAAAATATAATTTATTCATTCATACACGCCTTGAAGGCTTTTACAGAATCACATTATTTAAGTTACACATGTTATTCAGGAGTATAATTGTAAGCTTGAAGTATATAACATTATAAACTTTACTTTAAGGATACAAACAGGTTTAATATGTACATAGGTATGTAGTTTCGTTATCATTAAAATTGTACAAAGGAGTTAAAAATTTTACATAGTGTAATAATGGTAAAACAGAAGAGTGCTTAAGATACTTTAAAAGTAGTTATTGAGGAACGTGTAGGTATTTACTTTGTTGATTTTATTATTAACTTAATCATGAATAAATTGTTCGAAAGCAAGTTTTTCAAGAATTCAGCAAAATTAACGCAGCGATAAATAGTACCTACACATAGAAAAAAATAAATAAAAAATACATGAGTTGTAATATCTTGAAAAGTTATACAGATGAGTTCAACAAGTGTACAGTGTGATAGTAAAAAAGTAAAAAATAGTACAAATTATGGTACAAAAAGTACAAGATAATATTAATACAAAAGAGAGAGAGGATAAAAAGGTAAGTACTAAGGTAATCTTTGTATACATAAGTATTAAATTTTGTTTTTATTGTGAACATGAAGAGACCATCGATTTTAATTTAATCATTAATATATTATTATTGCTAGGGCACCAAGGTTTAAATAGAAATATAAGTCAATGTGAGTTAGTTATTATATTTATAACAATAAATACGAGAGGATTGTTGTTAATTGTGTTCTTATTTGGCTACCTTTATTATTCACATATTTCATGTTTTGCGATAATTAATAATTTAATGAAGAAAGGTAAATGAGAAACTTCCATAAAACAAACGATGCAATATTTCTTTTGATCCCTTAAAATGTGGAGCAACCCTGAACAGGAGAGTGTACGCCGAGGTCGTTCGGTGCTCGTGCACTCAACGTACTCGATAGTCTGTTCCCTACAAGCCCGGTGCACGTGTACCGAACGCACCCGCCCGGTGCGCGTGTACTGAATGTACCCGACCAGTGTTCGTGTACTGGGCGTACTGGCTGACTGGCAGCGAGACAATCCAATACACAATTTTATATGACTAATAAATTCGTCATGTAATAATGAATGAGCGAACAATATATATTTTTAATTGCGAAAAAATACACAATAATTTCTCATCATACGTTCTTCCCTTGTCCTTGTTGAAAATTTAATTACTTTTACGAGTTGTTTATATCCACAAATAACTGCAGGCATTATTTAGTGAAAGGTCTAATTTTGATGTTGTCATATTTCGAAGTACCTAGCACAAAATACGTATTTTGATTGTGCAATTTTATAGTTGCGTTTGAAATAACCCAGGTAAATATGTAATAAACACATAAATTAACGAAATAACCTGAATTTATTCATAATAAGGCCAACAAGCAAATTAGTTGTTTTATAAATCCCACATTATACGCTGTAGTAAGTTGTTATAATGGAGATATAAAGTAACTACGAGCATATCAGTATGTTACAAGTTATTTTATATAGATTTAAACGCAAGACAAGGAAAATAGTGATACATTATCAATGATTACTCACCAGATTTGGAAAACCATACAAGAAGGACAATAACAATGGCTATTCGAGATTTTCAAGAACGCTCACTTATAATGCTTTTTTTATCACCAAACACACGATCACTCACTCTCAATTGGTGATAAAATCAATATAACCGATTCCTTATCGCGGAATCCACCATTTATCACAAATGTTCACCCGATATTTCACAAAATAAACGGACCCGAGAATTCGACGACACTACACTTTCGTGTAAAAAAATATCATTACAATTTACCATAGAAGATGAAAATAGTGAAGTTTTGCACCATTCGTTTTTTCGCCAACAATGGCGACATCTTAGGAAGGTTTACAAAGTTAACTTACTGGCGGGCGGTTTAAATTCCTTTTGTTGGGTCTTGACATTTTCAAAATTGGAATGCAAAAAATCTTTTCAAACCTGATAAGCGATAAAGTACCTAAGTATGATTTATTTTACACGACGAATAATAATTTTTTCCACGCTTGGAGAGCGATATTTGATTGGTTCCGTAGAGACAAAATTTCTCAATTTTCATCTTGGCAAGTCAAGTTACATCCCGTGAGTTGAAAATTAAAAATAACTAACTCACCAACATTCATTTAAATTATTGAAGATAAAAATAACAATAATTATTTACGAAAACCTTTTCATGTTTTCATTGAAAATTATTTGCAAGAATTAATATTTCAATTTGTAAAAAAGATAATTTCACTCAATTTGTAACAAATGTATACAGTAAAAATGTTTAACCTTCACATTTGTTTGAATTATTTTATTTATACCATTTTCGTTTTTTATTTTTCGTGTTTTATTCTGCTATTTTATTTTTTTCTCTCTTTTCCCCTTGGTATTATTTTTAGCTATTATATAACATAAGAGGGATTTAACTATACTAGTGATCGCCCAATGGTTGAAATTCAACCATAATTAATTAAATGTGTAATGTTGTTTTTTATTGATTTAATGTATTTTTTATGCATAATTTAAAAAAAATATTAGCATTCTGCATTCCTTCTCTATATAAACTATAAGTGTGCGAAATTTCATAATCCTCCGTCCGCGCAATTTTCGTAAAAAGGGGTACAAAGTTTTTAATTCACGTATTAATATATAGAAAAAGATAGATAGAAGATAGATAGATAGATAGATAGAAGATAAAAGATAGATAGATAGAAGATAGATATACTGATAGGACAAAATTTTACTTTTTTTACTTACAAACACAGCAAAATTTTTTTGTGACTCCATTTTAAATCAAAATTAATAAAATACGTTATAACCAATATTACTGATTAAAAAACCAACATCTTTTGTAAGCAGTGCTACTTCATTAGGATTTACTTAAGGCGGCACTCTTAACATGTGAATGGTAGAAGAAGTCGGGGACGCCCGAGGAAGACATGGCACGATCAAGTGAATCAGATACTTGAGTCGGGCCATGTCAAAAGTCAGAATAATAGAAGAGTATGTATGAGACGATGTATGAATGTGAGTAAAGCAAAGAGTGTGTGCCAGGACCGAGTTGTTTGGCGGTCCGTCCTCTCTGCCTACCCCTGCGGGGAAACGGCGTGATCGTTAGTTAGTTAGTTAGTTAGGCACTCTTAACGCACGGCGCTGAAAAAGAAGAAGATGGAGAGATATGTAATTACGAATGTTGGACAGAGCGCGCTAATATTTTAAGTCGTAAAATAGCAGCGAAAATTGCGAAAAAGCTTAATAAAACATGACTCGTTTAAAATAGAGCAAAAATCTCGTGGAATGTATCTTAAGTATCATTTAAAGAAACATTGTGAATTTTTTCACAAATATAACTTGTAAAATAAAAGAAATAGACTTGTTTAAAATAATTTTCGGAGCAAACTTTGCGATTTTTTTCTATCGAGGGAATTTCATATAATTTGCGTTTCGGCGTGGAACGTATCTAGACATTATCTTCAAAAATAACATATATATTTTTAAGAGCTTAAAAACTTCAAATGTTTAAGGGAGATATGTAAGAAATCGGTCAAAATACGAATAGTAGACCATTAGGAGTGTTGGGTTTTTTTAACAATGAAAGTGGTTGAAACTAAATATTTTATAAACATTTACATTAGAAAGATAACGGAAGTCAAGGCATGAACCAGGTTTTGACGAGACAATGTACTAAATTTGGTAAATTTTCGTACTATGATTCCACTTAATTAATAGAAGAAAGAGTTGGAAAAATATGCTTAAAAATAATATTTTTGTGCATATTTTACTTGGTTTGAAATTCTCTATCTAAATTCTTCGTCTTTGAATGGTGGAGAAGAGTCGGTGTGGGTCAAAGTAAAATGATAAATGATAGGTAGTACAGAGTACAAAAATTAGAAATCTCTCAGATAAGAAATCTTTAAAAAAATTATCTTCTCGGGCAATCTAGGCCATTTTCAAATTTTTTTCTCCAATAGGTTGTTGTTAAATTTAGATTCCACTTTTAAATACATCTTTTTATGTTTTGTGTATTGTTCTCTTTCATATGTTCATTTAGATTATTAGTGTTTTCTTCTTCTTCAATGACGTCTATTCGATTTTTTTTTTCTTGGATGAATACAATTCTTGGAAGTTAATTAATTAACCCACTTCCCGGCATCCGATCAAGCTAAAACTCGGCAGATACACTCGTTGTCGATGAAAATGCATTTATCAACTTTTGCTAGCGCTCACGCACACACAACCGCATAAACACGCATTTCTCTGAAATTGACTACCTACTTAGTCGGCCGAAGAGATAGCCCGAAAATTGAATATAGATAATAGAATTGATAGTAAAAGAAAAGGTTTTTATAACGGATTGATTTTTGTTTGAAGAATGTTGAGAGCGTGATGGAGACTGACATTGTGGATTTGAGTTTTTTATGGACAAAACTACTGTTTATTCATTTTCATATTGGGTTTATACGGACGCTATTTTGGCATAACTTGTAAAAACCTTTGTCCGTAAAAATAATTAAACTCGCGCCATCTACGAAAGAGATGATTATGATTTCTTTGTATCGCCAAGGAAAACTGTTTTCAACGCCCATTTTTGTAGGGTAAACATTAATACACAACCAACTTTTCCCCACAAAATAATCTTAGAAAATTATTTTCCTAACTGGGAACATTTGAAATATTGCCATGTGAAATCACATTTCCTTATCGGAAATAAAATTGTGTGTTGGCATCCCTGTGTCCATTCGGCCACTGCGGTAACTGAACGACTGTCGATTTAATACTTTTCAAAATGGCTGCCTTGTGCGGAAGGCTCGCTCGCTACACTGTTAACAAAAATGCAATTCTCTCGAATGCACGCCGGGGATTCGCCGACAAAAGTGAGTAAACCAATCTTTATAGATTTTAGAAGACCCCAGCCTATTTACCCCGCCTGTCAAAATTATGTTACGTAATGTCAGTTCGCCTCGAACTGCGTGAAATATTGATCATGACATGTCTCTTCGCTGTAACTTAAATGTTTCTACACCTCAAAACCACATGATTCATAGTTTTCGATACCTTAATGTTTTCATCACACCTTCACCTTAGTAAAGATTTATTTCCCCGGTGAAAAAATGTTTTGTTTTATTATGTAAAAGAAACAATAAAATTCACATTTTTTTTAAATATCATGAATCTTTTCGTTTGAAGGCAATGTATTTATAAATTAACATGTACCTAAAAGCAGTTAAGTTACATTTAGGCTTATTTTTAAAGACGTCTGCATGTTAGCTTTGAAATATTATCTTATCTGTAGCTCCACACGTCAATTTTTTCTGTACCTGTCGTGATACAATCGTGATAATGGATTCAGTTTTTCTTCCAAATATCTGTTATTAAAATTTGTGGCAAGGATATGAAATATTTGGTTGATTTTATGGCTTTCAATGTCACAACCCACGACCTTTACAAAAGTTGAAATAATACATAACAAGGGCAAAATAACTCACCCCCTTCTGAGGGACATAGGAAGTCCGTCTTGCAGAAATATTCAGCTCTTTCAGCATCCATCATGGAAACACTACTGGAGACTAATATTTTGATGCATAAAATTAGAATTACCTTTATTTATTATGTGTAAAGTCCACTACTAATGTAGAAACGCAAACGACCAAAGATTTTCCTTCCAATAAAATATTAAGTTTTTTCCTTATTAAAATAATTATTGCTGTACGCATTTTTTTCTCATATATTTATTGACCCTCGAGTCTTGTTAAATACACAGAGAGTGGCAACACCAACAATAATTTAGAAAGATTTACACCTATCCTTGATTTGGCATAAATGCATCCGTGTCAATAAAAAGTGCAGCGCTGAAATGGTAACTACTTATCGCAGACATTGAATTTTCTTCTCTTGGTATCTCCCATGTTCATTTTGGCACACTTCAGGTGGGCGAAAACTAGGAACCCGTTGGAGAAAATGGAATTTGATAAAATCGATACATCTTCGAAAGTAATGTTTTTTCATTTAGCACTGTTGTGATTTGTAACTCGATAAAACAGAAACGAGCGACACTAAAAAGAGGCAAATACATACATCTATAGGATTTAGCATGCGAGAGAATGAGACAGTATAGTCGGTCTCCTCTTTGCAGTGCTTGGTAGAATAAAATGTAAAATAATTTTTAAACTTGGTAACAATATTATAATAAATAAACCTCACAATTATCCTACGCCTGATACTCTGCATTCGTCTCATTTATCTCATTCATTTGTGTCATCTTTGGGTATGCTAAGTGGAGAGTCTTTTTGTGGAAAGGAAGTAGTGAACCTGGGTCTTGAAGAAAGGAGGGAGGAAACACAGGGGCCGACAAATGGCTCCAAAGTCGTAGAAACGACCCGTTCTCATGTGACAAAAGTCAACTGTTTGCAAATGTAGGGCACGCATTAGGCATGTTCCCAGACTGCACCGGTGCCGAAGAAATCTATGACGCTAGTTCCTCGGAGCATCTTCCATTTAAATATCGGTATTCCCACCCGACACCTATGTTCTAAAGATTGCAATCCGTTTGTTAAAATAGGAAAATCTTTCAATCGTTCAATGCGTGAATGGTTACGAAAAATAGCCGATGATACACGTTAGACAGTGGGGATCCGACAGTGTTGGGTTCCCTAGATTCAGATTAACTTGGAGCTTCCTGTAGTATGGATGTCTGGTCCAGTTAAAAACTTGTTATAAACCTTACGATAACGTAAATAAAAAAACTTGTAATCTTGACGAACCTCGATCTTTATTGGAATTTAACCGAACATATTCCAAGTAATCTCGAATTACTGAGATTAAATTATAGTTTCCTCAGTCAGCTTCCGTCCGTATTGAATAGATGTCTGAACCTCCTAAAACACTTGCAGTTCAATAAAAATGTTGTGTTCCATTTCCAATGCTGACAATGTCCGATTGTTTGTTCCCCAGTGATGGCTGATCCCATGGAGCACGCCACCGGGCTTGAGAAGCGAGAGCTGCTGGCCATCGCGCGCGGAGACGACGACCCTTTCAACATGAAGGGGCTGAAGCGTGGAGTGGGCACCAAGGACCAACCCAACATGATCCCCTCGGCGTTCGACTCTCGCATCGTCGGCTGCGTCTGTAAGTACTACCTATCAACCAAAACAACTTCGCTGATCTACCATGCCTCGTTGTAACATTTCTTTCTGTTAAACGCATCATGTATGAGAAAGAAGGAAAGGTTTTTATATATCTGTCTTTATTAATTACATTACATTAGTGATGTGCTGTGCCTGTCTCACTAGGAACGCCTGTGTTGAGAGCAAGCGCAGTGTAAAACAAAAATAACATCACAATATTACATTTAAATTAAAAGACAAACAACATCATAGGTTACCACGGATCTCATCAACAGTTGTCAGTTATCAATTTCATTGCCAGAAACTCGGATGTTAATTGGTGGTGTATTTCTAGAGAAATTAAAAAACCATGAAAATCAATCAATATTTTTGAATCGTCCAAAATAACGCCAAGAATGATTCTAGAGATACAGCAGAATCTGTTTATTATGACTCCGCCTATATTGACCAACTGCTTAATATGACGTAATTACACAGCGAAGTTTGGTTTTCATATAAAATTCTTTTTAACAAAGTCGGATATAATGACTTCGCTTGCAGTGACATGTCGCTTATTATGACCCATTTTTAATAAATTATGTCCTAATATCATGGAAAATTATGTCAGTTGTAGTGACCGACATGATTCCTAACATCTTCGGCAGTGTTCGGGAGGGTCACGTGACGCCCGACAACGTTATATGCTGTGTTTCTCTCGTCACGAGTCTTAATGTGCTCTTTTCTCACTTCACGAGTCTTAATATGCTGTATTTCTCTCTATTAAAATAAATACATACATATATACCTAACAAAAACAGGAGGTTGTTTATTTTCTACAAAATACTTTGTATGACATCCTCTTAGTATGACGCGTTTGTCATTTCCGTTCGATGTCATTATAAATGGATTCCACTGTACTAGCATAAGACCTGTGAAAAATCGCAGGATGGTCTGAAATCTTGAAAAATCAGTTCACATTTGAAAATGTGTTAAAAATATTATTTTATTATAGGTAGGCACCTACTTTATTGATGTGTCTGAATTCTTTAGGCAGTTCCAATTTTGAAAATGACACTTAAATTCAAAGCAAATTTGAGTTCATTGAACCAGATTCACGCAGGACTAAAGCACAGCACAGACTGTTAGTATGTTCGATAGATGGGTTGTGAGAGGAGACGCTTGGTCAGCTATGAGTGCTGAGGTAGCCTTGGATAGGGAATGATTTGAGCGCAATCTGCGTTTTCTTAAGACATTTTAACTCCTAAAGAGCTATTCTCTAACCGTCTTACTCACGATGAATCCCTGTTACGACGTAATAACAACGCATTAGCTATCCAGGGGTGGGGGCCTATACTGCTCAGATTAAAAATCTTTACTCACGAACACATTTTGTCCTGATACAACTCTAACAGGTTTTGATATTTTTAGACTGGCATCACTCTATTCCAAATCTCAAAAATGCCCTTTATTTCGCATTTTTGCGTCGCGTTGCCGACTTCACGTTCATTCAAATGTCAATATTATTTTGACGGCTCGACGGTTCGCGTCATTACATGGTTTGTAAAATGAATGCGAAAACATTAAAGAAGTAATATTAACGACAATTTTAATGAAGTAAGTATACCTACATGTTAAACATATACGTAATGTTAATTTTTCTACATATTAAAGTGACAGCCACACAAAATTTGACATGAATGCATCTGATCTCAGTAGTAATTACATTATTTTTTTGGCTCGTTATTCATATCATTTTCGTCAGGGGGTAGGCATTTTTGCCCTTCGTCCTTATTTATAATGAAACTAAAATGCACTTGAATATACTTTAATTGGAAAAAATGCTTATAGTACCTATACAATTCGTATTAGATTAAGACACATTACGATGTAACTACGTATGCAACTTAATTAATAATGGACTATTTTTCAGTTATAGGCAAATGATAATCACAAAGATCTAAACCAGATACAAGCGCAACTGAAGATGAGGTTGAGAACAGGACGAGTTCGTACTAAAAGTACCGGCCACGTACATTTTCAAATCAAAGGTAAATATCGTGGCTCTATTGTTTTTTAAGATAAGTTTGTATGTTGAAAGTAATATATGAAAATATCAACGGTTCTATGTGTAGTTGACTTTGAACTTACCGTAAATATAGAA
Source organism: Glyphotaelius pellucidus (assembly GCA_936435175.1). NCBI lineage: Eukaryota > Metazoa > Arthropoda > Insecta > Trichoptera > Limnephilidae > Glyphotaelius > Glyphotaelius pellucidus. The sequence goes on along the minus strand of OW386561.1, from coordinate 20,844,654 downwards.
TAATACCTTTGATCAAACAAAGTCAAAGAATGATACAACAGACTTTATTGTCATATCAAAATTGAAAGTTAAGAAAATAAATAACTTTGTTCAATAATTAATTATGTAAACCACAAAGTGATTGATTTTTAAGAAATTAGGAAAGCTTTATGTCATATATTGTCTTTTTTCCAGAAAGTTAATTCCAACGACATGAAAATAGAAAGCACCGAGAAGATGCTGTATGCTCAGGTTTATGAAGGAAGAGTCCAGAGCCAATATTCAGCTAAAGGAACTGGAGTCACAGACTAGAATAAGATTGATGGAGGAGCTTAATTTTCAAAATATTGATGCTAAAATGTGGACGGAGAGCTAAATAAAAGTACACATAAATAAATCTAGTTGTATTCATTTTGATATTGTGTTTTATTCTTCTGTTGTTATGTAATATGTGTCTGTTTCAGCAAGTACATTATATTGACCAAGTAGGTACATTTTTCAAATAGTATAATATAATCTTATAGTTGGCAAATCAGAAGTTATAGATTCACATCTATGATAAAAAAAACAGAGCAACATGATACACTCATACATATTACTAAAAATGTTGACAAATGAAGACCCGTATAGAGGCATTTCCAATCTGGTTCATGTTTGGGGCTGCTTCCAGTTCCACAACAGCACCACCACCTGCTACCGCTACTGCTTCCTCGTCGCGTTCATCATCATCTATTCCAAATTACAAATCATAGCATTAGCACATACAAAACTCCAAGAAATATCTAAAAGCAGATTGTATTATAATGTTTAATTTTAACACACATCTTTTATCATATATTTAATGTAAGAAGTGTATAAAATAATATCGGCATAGTACAGCTGTAGTATACATTCTTACATAAACTATATCGTATATTATTAATGCAAGAAGTGTGTAATATGCTACTGCTTCCTCGTCGCGTTCATCATCATCTATTCCAAATTACAAATCATAGCATTAGCACATACAAAACTCTAAGAAATATCTAAAGACAGATTGTATTATAATGTTTAATTTTAACATATACATCTTTTATCATATATTTAATGTAAGAAGTGTATAATATAGTAGTGGCATAGTATAGTGTACGGTCAGGCACGGGGCACACGACGTACAGCCCCAATGATCCACAACTGTTGCTGAGGAGCATAAACTATTGTATTAAATTATTTTCTTACCTATTGAGGGTCATTCATATCGATGAATCAAGACGAGACAATCATATCAAGACAATGGAGAACTTGATGTCTTGATGGTATCATACACATACCCCGCAGCAGATACTTGTGTTGCGATAGATATTTGAGCCCTGTTGAAGGCAACTTCTCTGGGATATCTTGGTTTCTGAACTGGGGTGAACAGATACTTCTCCTAACAGTGCACACATTACTCAGGGGAAACGTTTTATTCCCTACAACTCTGCAGAAGTTGCTTGTTGTTCTTCAATGCTATGCGGCATTTTAATGTGCTGTGAAGCAAGAAATCCGTATCCGAATTTCAGCAAAATCACATGTATCTGCGAAAAAAATTTTAAGTATAATAATATAGCTTGTTTGGTAATCGATTTAGCTGATTTTTTTTCACAGGAGTGAGTATTATAAACACAATCTTACCTCGTTTTGACCCCAGTATCGTACGGCACAAAGAACCTGGAGATCAAAACATCCAAATATGGCCGTACAAATCGATTAAGCGTCTCATATTTACTTTGGCAATTCTATATTTATATCTGAAATCACTCTCTGTTAACGCCGCAAACGGGTCGTACCGCTTTTTATACGTTTTCCGTGCCCGTGGTGGACGAAAATTTGCTAAACCTTCGAACTTTTATGTCAGATGTCAACAAAGTTTGACATCTCGATTAATTACGGCCGTAATAACGACGCTAACCCTGGGTGTCAGGTGGTTTAAAATCTGACAGCTGCTAATATAACGATGTTATAACGGTGGATAAAAATCGCGCATGCGCGCGACTGTCGGACCATCATGTGAGTAACAATTTCACCTAACCCGTCCGTGTTGCGGCGTAATATCTTTTTTTTGCGATTATGAGTAAGACAGTTAGAGATTTCCTTCTCCCGCGAGAAGTGTTGTCAGATTTGTGTGATTTTCTATGGCTGTTATTTGCTTTTTCTATCGGTCAATGTCAAAATTTCAGCTGTGAGCTGTCAAGTATTTTAGTTTGGGTCGTTTTAAACACGAATTCCTGCAAGTGTGCATGATTATTTATTCATTTAACAGCTGTAGAAAATCACACAAATCTGACAGGACATCTCGCTGTAGAACGAGATCTCTTAGAGAATAGCTCTCTTAGAGAATAGCTCTTCTGGGCTCCTGACAGGCCAATGAAATTTATTAACTGCTCTGAGAAAGAATTTCGATATTAAAAATGTTATATGATTTTCTGCAGACGGGAAAAATTGAGCTTACATCGGCCACACTGACACGCTCTCACACTCCAATCATTTTATTTCTTCAATGTATAATTCCAAAAATAGGACATTTCCAGTAATCAGACTTGAGACAGGTTTTTCGGTATACGACTGCACATGTATTGAGTTAATACTGTTGCAGTGTTTATTCCATTTATTCACACACGGTCGTTAACATTTTTTCATGATTTCACAACATCAAATCATCTCTTGCGGCAGTTCAACCATAAAATCTATACTCAAATGTTTATTTTGAACTATATTTGAATATTAATTTAACCACTCAGGCTAATTTGTTTGCTTTTGGGAACAGCTCGTTTGGTCTCATAAAAATCTCCCTTACTGTCATGGTTAGAAATATGATCTAAACCAGTGATTCCCAAAGCGGTCCAGGTGGACCCCCTGGGGTCCACGGGAGACCCGACGGGCGTGATAAAGAAATGGGGGTTCACAAGTTGTAAATGGGGGTCAACAAAATGGTTTCGATTGAGACCCGTCCCTTGCCCATATCGTATCCCGCCCCCGACTTTTTATGCATACAAGGGGCGGGGCGTAATGGGATATAGGTGTACTGTACTGGGATGGGAGCGTACCTATACCCCATCTCGTCCCTTCCCGTCCCATATCCGATTACGCCTCCCTCGTTGTGGCAAATATAAACCAAAAAAATGGTCCATTTTGCCCCGGTTTGAAAAAGTCGTAGATCCGGTACTGGAATATGGTAGAAATGTACCAGCAGGGGGTCCACCGAAACCAGTAAAATTTTGAAAGTGGTCTACGAGAAAAAAAAGATTGGGAACATCTGATGTAAACGATGTTAAAATAGAAAACACCACGCTTTGTATTAAAATCTAGTAGTTAACTACAGAAGAATTAAAATGTACACCTTTACGAAACCGAAGGTTCCGACTGCAATTTAAGAAAAAATATAAAATTTTATGTATTTTTTATTAACAATTTCTTTATGAAACGACAAAAAATGTGGGGTGGCGATTTATAATACACTTGTCTAATAAAGTGTGTCTTTTTTCATTATTAGTAATTTTTAAGATGAACCATTTTTAAAACTTTTGTATTCAAAATTTTAATGTTTCAAAAATTATATTTTTATTTCTAATACTTGATAAAGTTTGAAAGTGTACTTCATTACCTTTCAAAAACAGTTTTTAGTTTTCTGATATGGGGCCATCCGTAAATTACGTCGCGTGAATTTCATGATTTTTTGACGCCCCCCTGTCCCTGTCACATTGTGAGACCCCCTCCCCCCTAGCGTGACGTCACCCGTTTTGCAATTTTATATCAATCACACCCCCCCCCCCCCCCTTAAGGTGTGACGTAATTTATGGATGGCCCCTATCTTCTTAAATATTCCATTTGTTGTTTTTTTTTTTGTGAATACCTCGCAAGAGTCTCAGCTGCTCCCATCTGGAGCCAGTGAGACTATGGCATCCCCAATTGGGGTATGTTGTGAGGCTGAAGGTAATAGGGAGCGGAATGAGATGGGGAAGAGGAATGCGGGGAAGTACCTGGCTATTCAGATCTAGTCACGGCTAAAGTCATTTCAAGCAACGTTTCAATTCTGAATGGTGTTCTTACACCAGGGCGATACTGAGAGCATCTTCCACTCTGGAATGTGCCGCAAATATACTTTATATAATTTTAAATGATTATAATGGTGAAATAATACAAATTAATCAAATAAATTTTATTTGCCATGCTGGGACTTGATCCTGCGACCTTCGGATTGCGAGTCAAGAGCCTTACCCCTAGACCATGCCGGTCATCAAATTGTCATGGATTTTATTGCAAAGCGGAAGTACGCACACATTCTCCGACCTTATGACAGCGACTTTAAGAAATGTAACTGTCAATCTGCCAGAGGCCTGAGGGGTTAAATGCTTCTAAGAAGCATCTATCTAATAATTTTAAAACATATTGATTGCCGAGAACTTCAATCAAATTTAAATGTTTTGTATAATTGGTATGTAACTAACAATCTATTTCTAAACATTAACAAATAAAAATCAATAACTTTCTGTCGAAACAAATTTCCAATACTATTCATTTATCCGATAGACCACATACAACTAGAGATATTAGCTAAAATAAGAGACCTCTGAGTTATATTTGATGGAAAACTAGAATTTGTACACCTCATAAATCACATTACAAACAATAGTATGAAAACATTAAGATTTTTACTGAGAAACATATTATATAAAAATTTAATTCACTTTCTGTCATGAAAATTTTATTTATCTCTTAGTTCGTAGCCAATTAGAATACAGTTCCGTCATTTGGTGACCTCACCATAAAATTCATATTAAAAATGTCGAAAGAATTCAGTGAAAGTTTCTTCGATTTATTAATTTTAAATTAAATATCCCCTTTTTTATTAAATACCTTAAAAATGTGTTCCTCTCGGTCAGTTTCCTGAGAGTTAATTAATTGATCTGACAGATAAAGAATTTATTTATTAATGTATATTTTTTCCTTGTTCACAGGTGAAGAAGAAGCAACGAGCATAGTCTGGATGTGGTTACACAAAGTGAGTTATTCATCTGACATTATTTTGATGTCTAAAAAACTGCTTACAATAAATTTGAAGCATCTGTGAAGTTTGCCAATAAATCCTCTGAAACAGAAAGTCCCTAGTAATGTGTGATTTATACCAATCCGAAAGAAAACCAACGTTGCCAATTCCAACAAGAATTTCCTAGAAGATTTTTGTTTTTTGCAATAGCTCCACACAGGAGACCCTGAAGAATATAATTTCCCTCAGGGCCTATGTCATCTTATGGGATGCTGTGGAGGGTCTTTTTAATGAAGGCAAAGATAGGAAGTTTTGGAAAGGAAAAAGGTATGAGGGGTGGGTAGGAATCCGGGAGTGGCGGAGGTATGAATCCATCTGTCCAACTGCAGTGCAAGGCATTGGATCGAGAGAGTCTGGCTGAAAAGGTTAAGAGGCCTGCCTCAACCAGTCTCTCGATCCGGCCCGCCACGCATCCACCGCCAAGACCTGGACGAACCTCACCCCATGAACCCGGGCACAGCTGTTAAGTCATCAAACGTAGCGAACCACTTGGGGTGACCTGTGGCAGAGGTGTTGGTTTTCCGATAAATGGTTCCCGGGGCTGCGGTACCCATACCCTGCCTCCCAAAAAGATGAATTATCTTATCTTAACCAAAATGAGATTATCTGGTCAAGATATAATTTCTATATTTCAATATTAATCATCCAGTTCATTAGTCAAACATCTCTGAAAAATCAATGTTTAAGACGAATATGCAGTTATATGTAAAAGTGTGCCCTCTATCTGGTACAATACTCAGATTACTCATTAACACCATCAAATCAATTATAAAGTAGAAAAAATTATACTGAAATAAAAAAAAATCAATGTTTTTCGAGTTAACTAGTAGGAAATTTCAAAATATCGTACTAATGTACTGGACCTTTGTGCCTGTCCGTATTATTTTAGCATATTTGATATGTAAAACGCAGTAAATAATATTTGATATTTGATGAGCATTCGAATATTGCCTTCCTCATTATATCAAAATTTTGTATTTGGATATGTCTGACCAATCAACTTGACGATTGGTTTGTTTTATCAATTTCATCTAGAAGTACGATTAAATTATCCTTACTTCGGGCACACGGGCTCGCACACAGCCCATTTCTAACGGTTTATATTCAGTGGATCAAATTAATTTTTGCAGATGATGAACGCACATATTTGAAATAATATATTCACTTTGCATGCATCACTAATTAATTGATATTATATTTATTGCTTAGCCACGGGTTATTAGAATTAAATAAACATTATCTTGGAAGATGGGCTTTGAGATAACAAATTTGTTTATCTAAAGAAAACTAACCAAAATTCTAAAAATAGTTTGGTAGACAGAAAATATCTGAAAAAAAAATTTTTTCGAGTAAAAATAATGATTCAAGTTGCAAAAATTAACGATCTAATCGATTCTCAGAGCCATTTTATATTTTTCTAATTTAGAACAGTCCGATTTTGACGCTGTTACTCGGTCCGTTTGAGCATTTGTTCAAGTCGTGATGAGCTGTCAACAATAGCGGTCATCTTGTTATGCTTGTCACCTGATCACAATTTCTTCAGAAGGTTAAATGGATCGAGGATCGGCATGTTGATTTGGTGACTTAGCAGGGGTGCCCGGGTTCACGGGGTGAGATTTGTTTATGACTTAGCAGTATACGGCGTCTGCCCACCAACTGCGTGGGGCAGGTCAGATTGGGAGAGACCGTAGGGAGATCTTTTGATCTCTTCAGCAGGACTCTCTCGGAACTTCGCCTTGCACCGCAATGGGGGGGATGGATTCATACTCCTAGACACACTGACCCCCAGATTCCTACCCACCCCCAATACCCTTTTCCTTCATAGAAATTCCTTTCCTAAAAAGACCCTCCACACAGCATCCCCAAAGATGACATAGGCCCTGAGGGGAATTAATTTCCTCAAGGCCTCCTGGGTGGAGCTAATCTTAAAAAAAAAAATTGTCCGTTACTCATAGACACACTGACACGTCTTACCTTTTTCTTCCCGTCCTTCCTTTCCAGAACTTCTTGTCCCTCCCGTTCTTAAAAGACTCCACCTAGCACCCCCAAAGATTACACAGGCCCCGAGGTGAATTATTTTCCTCGGGGTCTCCCATATGGAGCCATATGGTAGTTGTTTTCCGAGATTTACAGCCTGATACTCCGAAATCCACTGGGTGTTTTCATTTGTTATAAACAAAATATTATATCTTCTAAATTGTATTCTTTATGTTTTCAGGGCACACCCCGCAGATGTGAATGCGGCCACTGGTTCAAATTAGTCGAGAAACCCGCCGTTTGAATGCATCAACCAAACATACAACTCGGTAGTGTCCTCATATTCTGAGAATTAATTAACACACGCATCAAACAATTATCACGAAATGGTCTCCACAACTTTTCCCAGAGATCCTGATACATTATTTTTATTTCTGTACTTAAACAAGCATTGCTTCATTATTTATAATCTTCCCCATAGCAGATTTTAAATTATAATCTTCTCTTTGATGCCTTTGTTTTAATTCAATATTATTATGTTGGCACTTAATTTCCAAGGTGCACTCGTGCTACACTTTAATTATTTTTCAAAAACATCCCGCGTTAACGCGATCCAACGCCCGGAGCGATGCGTAGTTGATAATAGTAAAAAAACGTATATTAATTTAGTTTATATTTTGCCGTTGGGTTCACTCGTGTCTCGGTGGAAGTGGTTATTTGTTGTTGGTTTTCCGTTTGGACGTGAGTGAACCTGATTGTAAACAAAATTGTCACCCTTGCAGAATATAAACATTTTCGTTTATTAATGTAATCGCTGATAAATGTAAATAGGAACTATTGACATAATTAATAAAATTGTTCCATAATGACACAACTCTTTTTATTGAAATAAAACATTTCCCTTGTTTATTATTTTCCTGTAGATAAATTTAAGTTTTTCGGATGTTTCTAAGCGAGGGTTTGATGTGGCAACACTAAGTTTGGGTTGTTACCACTGTCGTTACACCTTTTTCACTCTCGAGCACCAGGTGTGCGTTTACAAGATACTCGAGCTCCAGGTGTATGTTTACAACAGTGATTCCCAAAGTGGTCCACGTAGGCGCGATAAAGAAATCGGGGTCCACAAGTTGTAATTGGGGGTCCACGAACTAGTTTCGATTGAGACCCATCCTGTGCCCCATATCCCATCCCACCCCCCCCGTCTCATATCCCATTACGCCCCCTCCATAACAGAGCGACTGGCTTACAGTGCACATTGTTGTACCGGTTATGCACGAGATCTTAAAACGCCCAGCTAGGCAAGGGGGGGTGTACTGTACTGTGACGGGAACATACCCCCTCATATCCCATTACGCCCCCTCCGTCGTGACAAATATAATCTCGAATACTGATCCATTTTGCCCCCGTTTGAAAAAGTCGTAGATCCGGTACTGCCCCGTTGTGACAGACCTCACCTCGCCATTCAATATTCAGTACAAAGCGTGTTGAGTTTTTGGAATACGGTAGAAATATGCCAGCAGGGGGTCCACCGTGACCAGTAAAATTTTGAAAGTGGTCTACGAGAAAAAAATGTTTGGAAACCTCTGGTTTACAGGATACACATTTAAACCTCCCGCAATGGAGGTAATGCACTTCCCCAAAACGAGAGTTTTGGGCGATATCTTAGTTGTTTTTTTACTTCAAATAATCCATAATTTAGGTAATGCTAGAAAAATTATTCAGTAATCATCTAAATGTAAAATAAATTTACTATTTTTCAAGCTATTAACCCCTGAGGCCTAGACCATCTTATATGATCAAAATATATCCGCTGTTCAATAAAATCCAAATAAATTGAATATTTTTGAATGTATCCAAAAACTGTTTTTGAAGGGTGATAAAAATTAAATAAAAGTTAAAAGGTGCTTTCAAATTTTATGAATCGAAATAAACAAAAATTAGACAAAGAATTATAAATAATGTTATTGTAACCTCACCTTTTTGTCGTTCTATGTAAAAATAATTAAGAAAAAATTCCCAATGAATTTGTTTCAAATTGCGGTTTGAAACATTAGTTTCATTGAGGTGTACATTTTACTTCTTTTGTGGTTAGTTTTTATATTTGAATATGAAGCATGTTGTTTTTTCTTTCTACAACCGTTTATACAAATATACCTCTCACTATTCAGTGTACTCTTATTTATATGTAAATACCTATGTTTTCAAATATCTATGTACTTGTAAATACCTTTGTATGTATACTCTCTATTGGATGTGTGGGATTGCACTCCCCTCCCCACATCCTGGAATAAAGACCATTATTATTATATTAATTAAAGATAATTATATACAGACATAATATGTGAGAAAATAATGAGTGAAAGAGATGGAAATAGAAAAGAGGGAGATAAAATTATTAAATGGGTAGGAAGGGAGGGGTTTATTCAAATGGATAAATTTCAAAAATATAATTATGAAAGTTGGAAGAAATGAGACTTGATAGAAGACAGGACATTTTAGGGAGAGATCTAAAGTTCCCGCTTCTAGACACAAATGTATAATCTGGGGAATCAAGGACTTGAATTTTAAAAAGGTTAGAAAGAAGGGAACAATTCTCAATCGAATAAGTGATAAGTTACTATACTGCAGTGAAAAAATATCTTTTTCACTTTTATGCCTTTTTAATTTTTAATAAAAATGTAGGTTACACACAGCAGTGTAGCGTGTCTTGGAGGGGCCCTGTACTGTATCAAAATTAGTTGGGAGGGCCCAAATGAAGGGTAAAGATTTCTCACAAAAGCCCGGGGGCCCCGTATCATTGATACGGCGGTAGCATAAATATACCAAACCATCCACGGCGGTAGATACGCCCCTGGTTACACAGCTTTAGATTACCGCTATGATTATATTTTTAGTATTGCCATTTGAACAACAGTGGCGCCCTCCTATGTTTTCTACTCTTATTTGACAAACTGTACCCTCTTACTTTTTTTTGCGTTACTACCCTATTTTTATTTTATGCGTAATTTGTGTTTTACCTACGTCTAGTATTTTTTAGTAGTGGTATCACTAAGCTTATCTAGCCAGGGCTCCTACCAGAGAGCAACTTGACGGACGCAAATATCATTCAAGCCCATGAATCTTGGTCATGCTCAAGCCCGGCTAATGCAACTGATTTACCGACCCTTGGATGCATATTTTTTTCTGATCTTTACTATTCTTCTCCTTTTCCAAAAAGTGTATACATTTTCCAATAAGTGTAAAAATGTTAATAAAATTTTCCAATAAGTGTAAAAATGTATTCTTGTAGAAACATTATTTCTTCAAAGTAAAATATTCAGCATCATCTCCAATTTTATTCGGTTAGGGTACTCATTGCTTATTGCTTCGAAAAGTCAACAAGTCCCTGTACTAATCTACTATAGCAATTTTTGTTCATTGCAGGCCCAACCACTAGAGTTGCTTTCTTTAACTTTGCCCCGATGTTTGTTATTATATATTAAATTTATTGTGTTATTATAAAAGCAAAATTTTATGTTATTTCCGTAATTTTTAATTCAAATTTACCACAAGCAACTCTATAAAGCAAATTTTGAATTTTTTTTTTTTGTACTGGCAACATTTGCTAAACACACCGAAAAATATTTTCGCCGCCCGACAGTTTCGGGTGAATTTTTCGATAAAATCATTGAATAAGTCAAAAGTGAGTACAGACATTGCTAATTATTTTTGATTGCGGTATATTTATATTCTATATAAACGCTTTTATAATATCCAGGGTTCGTTTAGTTAATTAAATGTCTCAATATTACATAACGTAAGCTGTCACCCAGTGCGCGCAAGCTCGTGAGAAAAAATCATTCCAAAATCTTTATTGACCCTGTAATATAATATTTCTATATATTCGTTCAGGATATCCTGAACGAATAAATTCGTTAAAATCCTAAATCGAGCTTACTTGCACATCGGTTTTCTGTACGATTTAACGTTGCTCAGTTGTGGGGTTATCTTTATCGATTCATCAATATCTTGTAATCTTTACATAAGTGTTAAAAGTTCGTGAAACTCCTTTTGAATATTTAAGCACAACGTGATAAACACGCCTTGGGTATAAAAGCCAACATAATTGAGAGGCGAGTTTCAAGGCCCCTTTTGAGAAGTTTTAGAAATAGTGTGAAGTTTTTAAAAACTATTTTAGTTTTTAAAAGAGGTAAAGATTACGGAACATTAGTTATTGTTCTTTTTAATATCAGCATTGTGTTATTCAACATATAGAATGGAAGAACAAAGAAACGTGTTTCAGGAGAATACATGACGCGATAGTGAATGCTAAAAGTCAGGTACTCCAAAATACCTGAAAAATCAAGGGTCATTTCTAAGACTCGTTCTTATGGTTGGGATGTTGTTTCATCCCTTCTACAACACCGATCTCTTCACTCCTTCCTTTCTCCAAAACGACAATCCACACAGCGTCTCCAAAGATAACAGACTGTGTTAGAAATGACTCCCCCTAAATTTTACAGGAATGATCGCTTCCTTGTCAACCAACCAGAAATCCTTCTAATCCTGCTAGGCTGTCGATTACAACCCATTGCCGGCCATGTACTTACTTAGGTGTTGCAATAAATACATAAAATAGTGGGGCATTTCTGAACACACCTTAATAATTTTCAGATGGCTGACAAAGTAATCCCTCGCCCGGCAGTGATGCGTCACTTGCTTCACAACCAGATCAAGAGGAACCTGGCCATCGCCATCGGCCTGGCAACCATTGGGGCCGTGGCCTTCAAGTACACCTATGTGGAGCCCCGCAAGGCGGCCTATGCCAACTTCTACAAGTTTGTTGTTTTACATTTTAGGTGTAGACTAGATTAAAAGTGTAGCGATTATATCATGGCATCTTGAGGAATGTCGATAATATGGTTCCATTACGAAATAAACCAGTGATCAAACAGAACAAACAATTATGTTCTTCATGTGACACAGGCACTTGTTGCCGACATTTTATTAACCTGTCGGCGACGACGCCAGTCTCCCTTGACCAGCCGGGAGAGGTTATCATCACCACGTTGTCGAGACTTTAAATATAGTGTTACTTTTATCAGTCATATTTTCGCAATGGCCGTTTTCATAATTGACGGCTCATGGCATCTCATTTCCTCTAATGTGAGTGAGGGAGATGCAAGAAAATGATTCATTTTTTCCTTTGGAGAAGCAGGCGTGTGTAAATCGTTTGTCTTATCCTTTGTCTCATTATTATTTTGTGTGAAAGAAAGAGGTGCAGCATTATTTGATAAGGCGCACACATGTTTTGCCTATTTTGTGCCATTGCCATGCCTTCACCATAGGAATACTAAAAATACTGGTAACAATGATTGGTAACGAGGCAGGTCTCCCGATTTCAGTAGCAACGTGTGCCGACGTGAATACGCAAAGAGTATAGGATACTTGTGTAGCCTTATGGATAAATTGAATTAATTTTGCAAAAAAATAAACGATCCACGAATAAGCAAACAAGGTGAAGGGATGTGATCTGTCCAAGCCAAGAGTTGCGAATGCCTTTGTTTTTGGTACCAGTGAAACTGTGACACCCTCAATCGGGGTATGTTGTGAGGCTGACGCTACATAATTGAAGAAGAGAAAGATTGGGAAGAACCTGAGCCACGTTTAGTGAACAGTTCTGAGTCCTCCAATCTTCCTCTTCTCTAGCTGCTTCCCGTAAACATCACACAAAATAATAAAAAACATCTGAAACAGATTTAGATTAACTTTTTTTTGTTATTTCAGGACCTACGATGCTGAGGCGTCCTGCGAGAGGATGAGGAAGAAGGGTCTTTTCCAGTCCTGCCCCGCTGACTAACTTCCAGGACCTTTATTTTGTAGCATTTTAATAGGAAAAAGCGCGGTAATAAAATATAGTTTGACCTATATAATGTACATAACCAACGACCATTGAGGAACTGCCATCGTATGTCAAACATTCTTTGCTTTTCTGTACACTTAATACAATGAAAATTAAATATAATTTATTATTATAAACAATTGGTTAGTTGAAAGTTATTTTTTTACTGTTGACCTGCTTTAGGACTGTTGCAGAGTGGTACATATTCTCAGTATCGCCCTGGTGAAAGCTTCACAACCTTGCTCTTACTCATCTCCTTCCCCACTCCCTTCAACCTACTTCATGTCCAATTGGAGATGTCATAGTCTCATACACTAGGCAATCGGGACTCCTGTTCAGCGGCATTCACAAAAAAAATTAAAGTTAAAAGGCTGACCATGCCTGTGAAATGATTGTTGGTACCTGTGTTTTCTCCTTTCTGCGACATGGGTCTCTTTAAGACCCAGGTTCACTCCTCCCTTTCCTCACATAGAACCTTCACAGCAGCATCCCTAAAGATGTTAGGCCCTGAGGGACCCCTATAATGGAATGGAATGTGAATTTGCTAAAGGTAAGATAAATATTATGGATGGTATTTTATCCTCCCTGCCTACACCTACTGGACTTCTGCTGTCAGGCAAAGATGCTGCAAAAAAAGGGTAATACCTTTGCGCGATGATGTTGTCTCTCGCTTTGCATGCCGCTGATGTCCCTAAAACCCTTCTGGATGGAAGGGGAGAGGATGAGCTCTTACTCCAGGAGATAGATAGAAACTTGAGTGGCAATCGGCCAATGTGAGAATTGCTGATCTCATACATAACCCCAGTCAGAGATCTCACTCACTGCGCACACGTGATGCATAGGTGGGGACAGAGTACCCTCGATGTGAATGCGGTGCGGGGCAGACCACCAACACGTGTTCAATGGATGCTGTCTCCATTCATTCCGCACAGGGATTGAAGGGGGCTACGGGGTGGCGCCTTAGGACGTAGACTGGCTCGCAGACCTAGAAGTCCACCTCTGACCCCCCACCATACGAAAGAAGAAGACTTCATCATGGATTGTGGGTACATTGATTGGATTTCCTACAAGACGATTTGTCATTTAAAAAAAACCATGTAAGGAGAATCTTTGAAATGCAGCATACACTGGCAAACCACTTCTCGGGTAACATTGTGGGCGGCCAAGAGGAACGAACGAGGTGTTTTTTCTTAGTAACTCAACGCCACAATCTGCGTAATTAACTGTGTTAAGTTCTACATTATTGACATAAGAACAAAAGTCGTAAAACCTGAGGGCATGTGTTTGACATCTTCAGACAAAAGAGCTATAAAAATTGTAATTTATTCCAGGCAGTTAGCAGGGTTAGTTAAATGCGTTACCTACCTTGAAAAAGTACCAAAACATTTTTTATGCTTTGCTTACGTGAGAATCGTGTGGTTGTAAAATAAATAAAACTGAAAGGCTATTCCCTAAAATTTGTGATAAGAGATCGTTCTCCCGCGAGAAGTGCTGTCAGATTTGTGTGATTTTCTACGGCTGTTAAATGAATAAATAATCATGCATACTTGCGGGAATTCGTGTTTAAAACGACCCAAACTAAAATACGTGACAGCTCACAGCCGATAGAAAAAGCAAATAACTGCCGTAGAAAATCACACAAATCTGACGGCACTTTCCGCGGGAGAACGATCTCTTATTACAAATTTTAGGGAATAGCCTTTCTGTTAGGTATGTGAACAAAAAAACAACAGAAGAGCTATTCTCTAAGAGATCGTTCTCCCGCGAGATGTCCTAACAGGTTCGTGTGATTTTCTACAGCTGTTAAATGAATAAATAATCATGCAAACTTGCAGGAATTCGCGTTTAAAACGACCCAAACTAAAATACGTGACACCTCACAGCTGAAATTTTGACATCGACCGATAGAAAAAGCAAATAACAGCCGTAGAAATTCACACAAATCTGACAGCACTTCTCGCTGGAGAACGATCTCTTAAAACAAATTTTAGAGAATAGCCCTTCAGGTACATTTCGTTACCCTTTATTTAATAGAATTGGGGAACCACTGTCATTGCAGCGCCTCTGAGGTAATTTTTCATTCCAACCCTAAATCGAAATATTCTTATGTATATTCTAAACCCAAGTAAAATTATATAACAACGGTTGTAATATAATTTTTTATGAAAAGTAAAAAGTACCTCAAAAATATAAAAATTATCAATCACTCGAAAATAATCTTTAAATGTAATGTAAATAAGGGTTATACTCGTAGATTTTTTATACAAGGTGTTAGTTTCTAGCCGCTCGGTATCATGGCTGCTCTGTAAGTATTGCCCAGGTAGAAAGTATAAAGTAGGGGTAGGAATTAACCGTTTATCTCAAAAAATTTATTCATGATTTTTTTTACTCAAATAATATCATAATATTTTTAATTAAAGATATTAACTTCCCAGGCAGCTGATGATTTGATATTTAAGTACTCCTACCACTGAGGAACTAAAATATAAGAGGAAAATTTTGCTTGCGCAATAATTATGAAGGATTTATCTAGCAATGGATTGAACCGGTCAATTCATGTTTGTCTTCAGATATTTGCAGCAAATAATAATTTATTAGCCTAATATGATAGATGTTGTAAGATTATATAGAAAGTTGACAAAAAATATTAATGCAAAGAGGAAAATTCCGCTCATACAGCATTTACCTTTCTTTTTATGATGGACTTGTGAAAGGATGATACGACTTTATTATTTAACTTTTCTGAGCTTGAATGAATATTCGACGGCTCTTCGCAGATCAAAACTCAAGCTTAGACCGAAAAAAGTAATAGTCATTGTATTACAAATTACAATACAGGCCGCTTGAAAAGTTGAAAAGACACAGTTACATTACTACGAAATCTCATTTGATTTGTTTTTCAGCTGAGTTGGTTTGCTATTTTCCAGTTGATGTTGAAGTGATATTACACATGAGTGCGCTACAAAAATAGCCGAATATAATTATTTTTATTACCATCTGTTTTGATGACACGGGGAATGATTGGTACCTAAATTTTATAGGGGAATAAAGTTTTTGGCGGCATATGAAACAATTTGATAACTTTGAACAGGAAGTGATTAGCGCCTCTTGTTCGATCATTAACCAATCAGAAACCATTTTCTATGATAGAATTATATTTCGCCCAATCAAACACTTGGCTTGTGAAACGTAACAACCAACATTGTATGTGCGTACAATATGTCAAACTACATTTTTTTGAGTTTAGCGGAAATGATTTTTTGCACATTCTTGAAAATAAGTGAATTATAAATGTATTTTGGCTTGCCCGGGAAATTTATCTAAATAAAATCGTTTTTACGAAATTATTAAATGAACAAACATCCAATGACGCCGTACAAAGTTGTTATTTATTGTACATATTTCCAACACGCGAGTGCGCATGTCAAGTCTGAAATTGCAAATGGCGCCCGTTGTTATTGTTCGTACCAAATCGACTATTTGTAAATTATACGCGGTACCGCTCGTCGAGTTTTTCACAACAAAATCACTGTAATATGATAGTGGAGACTCTTAAAATACTTATTAAAATAACAATTGTTGGTTTCTGAGTGTGTGAAGTGTCGTTTTAGTGATAAAAGTGTGTCATGCAAATGGGGTAAGCTGAATTTGTCGGATGTCGCTTAAGTTGTTTTGGTGAGCTCGATCGCGTCGTTTGTCTCCGGTTGAGGATACTAGATTTAGATTTACATGTTAAAAGTTCGTGTTCTGCGAGAGAAATGTGTTTTGGTTTCCTAAATGAAGTTTGAGTGCGCCGTATTTGTCAAATGTTGCATGCCGTTGCCTACTCCCCCGTTCATTTCAAAATGGCTGCGGTGCTTCTCGATATAAGCTTTGCGTCACTGAAATGTTAATTCCGCTTTTTCGAAGGAATTTCGACGGTCAAATCTGACTTTTTCCTCGACAAATCGACAACAGGCAGTTTCGGCACAATGTTGTCGTATCTCGTGGCCCCTCTGACCAAGTGTCATGTTTTGTTGGACTGGATATAAAATCTGATCCTTTCTAGTAGAAATATTACCGTACAAGAATCGGAAAGCGATGTCAATTTTGCTCGTTCAAATTGAAACTCGCCAAAAAATAAACGTACTGCCAATGTGGAATAACGAACGTGCGACGCAACGGAGGAGGTACGTAGCGGAAAATTCGTTCAAATTGCACTGGCTATCTTTTCTGACTTTCCAAATATGTTGCATCGGATTTTGACATTCCCAAAAATAACGTCACAAGTTGGCCCGTTTCCCCCCGAGAGCAGTGGGAATCTCTCGATAGCATTTATAATACATTTCCTTCAACATTGCTCGCGACCAAAACTTAATTGGACCGGATTTGTGTTTTGTCTTTTGGGCAGATATTATCAGGGAACTCGAGTCAACTCCAGAGTTCACTTGGAGACCGCCGTTGCCTCGTTTGGAGAGATATTTCCCTCCCCAAAACGTTCCTTCCGGCCAGTTCAAAATCCAATCAGCTATAAACTACAACGAAATGAGTTGATTTTCATTGAAGAAATTTCCCCCTCGATATAACCTTGAGGCATTTTTTCGACTTTTGGTCAGAAACGGACTCTTCAATTCGATGAAAGTTGATAGATTGCGTTAAAATTATTACGTACGGCAATAAACCGATTTACTTTCGAGAGTTTTTGCCCGTCAACCGATTTTGCACAAGTAATAAAATCGCGATTAATTATATCCACACAAAATTGCTCTGCCATGTTAAATTAAAAATAACCAAGAAAAGGCAAAGCTTTAATTTTTAATACTCGAATGATTAATTATTGCCTCGTAATGATATAATTTAGTTACAATAGAATGACAATACATCCATACACACAAACAAGGAGGTTATCTCTCCAACCTTATTTTTTTCACTTTGAAGTGGCTTGAACTAGTATTCTGCTAACGGAGATGGTCTGCGGATGTCAAAGAATCTATTTTTGACGTCAGGAAGGAAATGTGTGGCGTTTAAACCTAACCTAACCTCACTTTTTATAATTTTGAAGTGTCATGTATATTATGTGTGTGTTGTGTGGAGAAAAAAAAAAAAAACTATATTCCCCATGTGATTATTATCAGAACCTTTTTCTTTATACCGTTTTTGAAGCAATTTTTTTTAGATACATATTTATTCAGAATCGAAACATTGCCATATCAATGTTGTCCTTGAAACGATTTTTGTCAAAGTTTTAGCAAGAGATTTCAATCTGTCACATAGCGATTTGACACATAACCTATTAAATGTTGACAGCTTAGTTATTTGTGATGTCATGTGTCAAAGCTTTGCCCTTTCACACAGTAGAATGGTGGCACTAGACGAAATTGAAATACTGTAACATTATTGCTATTTTATATTATCATCATTATTATAATAATTGCTTTACGTCAGGATCTATCAGCTGGTGAAGAAATAGTGCTAGTAATTTTTATAAAACTAACCTAAATTGTTGATTGCGTGATAACAATTACTGTTTCAAAGGCTTATGGTTGTGTTTGTTCTGTATCATTTCAACGTGGGAGATGGGAATCATTTATTGGATAACCAACACCTCTGCTGTAGGTCACCCCAAGTGTTTCGTTACGTTTGATAACTTAGCAGGGTTGCCTGGGTTCATGGGGTGAAGTTTGTCCAGATCTAGGTGGCGGATGCGTCTGCTCACACCTGCGTGGCAGGCCGGTTTGGCAGAGACTGGTTGAGGAAGACCAGGGCTCTCTCGGAACATCGCCTTGCACCGCAGTGGGAGGAATAGATTCACACGCTTGTCATTCCTGGACACATTGACCCCCCAGATTCCTACCCACCTCTTATACCCTTTTCTTCCCAGAACTTCCTCTCCTTCCTTTCCTGAAAAATCCCATCCACACAGCATCCCCAAAGATGATATAGATCTAGAGGGGGAATTACCTTCCTGTGTGTGTAGATCATTCTTGGTTCCATGACAGAAAGATAGTAAATATTTTAATGAAAGGAATTTGCTCAGAATCATTCTAGTTCAAATTGTTTGAAAAAGACAATTTTCGTAAAAATTTGTAATAATTATGTAAAAGCAACGTATTTCTCAATTAAACTTTACGAATAACCAAAAAAATTATCTTCTTTCTAAGATGTTGTGATAACATCCTAAATTATTGCGCTAATTGCAGAAATCTGCACTTTGGGAGAGCGGCTTGTCTAAATATGATTAATTTATTTATTAAAGCTCTTTTTAGGGAATTTTACATATATTAAAAAATTATACAGGATTTATTGTACATAACTGAACTGCCTCAGTAACAATATTTTGTATTTGTTTAGTGAAAAATTGCAGATGTCCACTGACTTGGCATAATTATTTTTATGATGAATACAATTGATTCATTTCTTATTCTAACGCTGTAAATCTTTAAATCTCTTATGTATGTTTTTAATGTGCATACCTATAAATCATTGATAAATAAATAAGTAAACATACAATGTAAAACAAACATAACATATTGTAAACTGCCAATCATGCATAGTGCGGCCAGCTTGTTCAACCGCCTTATAAACTCAGTAGTCGCTGTTATCCACGGTCGTAATGTAAAAAAACTACATATCTAGTCATTATTCCCAATGTGACGTCAGAGCTCTTAAAAAATACTGAATCCACTGCCAAAAGTGTGTAAACCACTGTCTTCGATTTATTGAATGCAATATTCTTGGGAAAACTTCGGTCCGAGAGAGAAAGTCATTCCTCGTTGAAACCAACCATTGTTGCACTCATAAATGCATTTCAACGATGAGGCAAAACCGTTGCCACATATTACAAAGTATTCTAGATAGTTATAAGCTACCAAGGCTGCCTTATAAATTAATCACCGTTCAATTTTTCTTTTTTTTTCTTCGTAAACCTTGTGACAAGCCTCCCTTAGATGTGTCTAGTTTTGCTCGTTC
Organism: Glyphotaelius pellucidus; assembly: GCA_936435175.1. Lineage (NCBI taxonomy): Eukaryota > Metazoa > Arthropoda > Insecta > Trichoptera > Limnephilidae > Glyphotaelius > Glyphotaelius pellucidus. Next base: position 20,824,804 of record OW386561.1, on the reverse strand, counting down.
CTGGTGGTTCTCACCCACCTGAAGCTGGCAGTTTTCTTCAAGTTGTCGATCCATCTTTTCTGCGGGTGAGCTATGCTTCTCTCGGTCAGCTGATAACTGCGCTACATGCTCAGCGTAATACTGCACAAGGGTTTCAAACTGCTCCCAACTGTCTGGACCCCCATTGGGGTATGTTGTGAGGCTGAAGGTGGTGGAGAGGGGTAGGAGATGCGGAAGAGGAAAGCTGGGAGGTTCTTGGCTATTCAGATCTAGTTACCAAACATGGCTGAAGTCATTTCAACTTTTGAATGTCTTTTTTATCAGGGCCATGTTGAGAGTATCTTCCACTCAGGAATGTGCCAGAAATATACTATCGAATAGTATTAATACGTCTGCGTGGTTGAATTTGACGCCACGGGGTACGCGTTGCGCCACAAATAACATCTGTGTATGTGCAATTTCAAACAAAGCTACTGTTTTAATTCGCTTTTGAATTCAAGAATTCGTCACAAGATGTCGCCACTTTCATCAGCAGGTTGGATGGGAACGTGTCCCCCCTAGGTATAAGTGCTACGAATTTGTTAATATGTAGTGTCTCTCCAGATATGGAAAGATTGACAACGACGGTAATACATAGTTGTATCAAGCGGCTATATATTACATATGACGTCATTGCCTGTCTCGGCTACTTTGTACCGGTGACTTTCACTCGACGACAGTGGATCCGAGGAACGGGCTATTTTTGAAACCAGTTCCTATACAAAATGGTCACCAACACTAACTGGGTGAAGCCGAAACAAAAGCCGCCAGCAGGGGCTAGCAGTAAAAACCTGCAGAGCGGGTTAGTTAAATATTATTCATTTAAATTAATTAATTGTGAAATAATACAAATTAATAAATAAAGTTAAATTGTGTTCAATCGAAGATCAAAGCTATAAATCACTAAAAGAAAGAAAATACTAATATAAATACATTTTTATTTCCATGTTTTAATTTCTAATTTAAATTCGCCAGATACCTTATCTGCTCTGGGAGTGAATAACCTAAATGATAAGACGATCATGAAACTTAACTATTGATTACGTAGTTTCCTTGTCTTGAGTCGGTTCCTCGTTGCTGAGGATCCTCTACTCCATCCCTACTCCAATTTCCATGGTGGACAAGGCTCCTCCACTCCTTGCGGTCCTATGCTGCATGGAGAGCCGAGGACACCGACGTACCATACTCCAGTGGCATTGGTGACTTCCCTCTACTTCTTCTGCCTTCCACTTTGCTATTTTCCTTGTACATTATACAAAAGACCCCTATAAATCTCTTCAAAGTTGATTTTGTGCAATGAAAATTCTTCCCGAATCCTTTGACTAACTAACTCTCTTCTTCCTTGCCGCATGTCCTGCCCAGGGTAATCTTCCTAGTTTTGCAAAACTCGTTAGTGTGAGCTTTTCAAGGTATAGGCCTGTGGTTGTACCTCGTTAGTAAAAAACCATTTAATCATGGATTGACACCAAAGATTCTTCCTCTCAAAAATATCAATTTGGCTTTTCTAGTAGAGTACAGCACCCCTGGTCGTAGTTTAGCGTCAGTGCAGGGCACAGAGTTTTTAATCAGGGGAGGCAGTAGGAAAAATATGGAATTAATTGATGTTAATTTCATCTTGCTACTGCAGGAACAGCACCTAGGGCAAGTATTCATTAAGAATGGCAAAGCTGCAGGTTTTAGTCGATGTTGGTTAGGACTCAATAACAATTTGGGAGGCGGGTATGGGTATCGCCGCCCCAGGAAACATTTAAAACTCTCCACCTATCGGGAAAGACTGGTTGAGGTAGAACTCTCCACCTATTCTCGACCTATCGCCTTACACCCCAGTGGTAGGGATGGATTTTTACGTCCATCACTCCTGGACACATTGACCTCAAATTCTTACCCACCCCTCATAACTTTCCCAGAAAACTTCCCTAAAAATACCCTTTGCACAGCACCCCCAAAGATGATTTAGGCCCTGAGGGATTTTTTTTCCTCAGGGCCCTCCTTTGTGGAGCTAATGTAAAAAGAAGACAAACACTGCACAGATAAAAATTCTGTTTTTTTTCTACCACAAATGCATGAAAGAAAGCCAACATAACATGTTTATATTTTATTAATCAGTAAAATTGTACTAATTAATAGAGGTACCAACAGATGGCACTGATTGCTACATTTGTGATTTGTACTGAAAGGCACTGCCTTTTTCGACATTAACCCAAGCGAGTCTTCACTTGAAAGCGCATTGCTCATACATCAACGTTTTTTAGAATACAGTTAACAATTGAATATGCCATTTTGCATACTTAGTTTTTGCTTTTGATACGTTATATATAGTAGGGCGGTCGTAGTCGCACACGGCACATACGGTACTGCCTGTGCTTACGTGCCTCTGTGGAATGCATGTCACTGCTTAGCACTGGTCTGATGAGTTTATAGAAAATTTAGTCACCATGACATTATAATTTATCACATATAATAACTACACATCTTATTTAGACATATTTTTCCTCATTACTTTTTGTAATAGAAATATCGCACATCCTATTGAAAAGTGTCGTAAGTCAAAAAAGGAAATTTTATAGAAGAGCGAAAACAAATGATGATTGGTGAAGCAAGCGGTCCCGTTGAAAAGAGGCAATAGCGAAATCTCGCGGAGATGGAGTAATGGAATGTTCGTCGCACACCCCGTAGAAAAGTGTCATAAGTAAAAAAGTAAATTTTACAGGAGAGCGAAAACAAATGATGCTTGGTGAAACAAACGGTTTCGTCGAAAAGAGACTGTCGACACCTCCAGAGATAGACACGTGACATCCCGACACAGAAAAGTATCACAAATCAAAAAAGTCCATTTTACAGGAGAGCGAAAACAAATGAATGAATGATGAACAAGCGGTTCCGTCGAAAAGAGACACTAGCAACATCTCGCGGAGATATAGTGATCTAACTTAAGTACAGTTTTCCGTTCAGAGATAAAAATAAAATTTTATAAAACGGAAAGTTTTGACTTACGACCCTTTTCTATGGAGTGTGCATTATGAGTTTTTACCTTAGATATAGATCACAATCTCAGGTCCATGTGTGATAAAGGAGTGTCAGAAGAATATATGACTAGCAAGTGGATGGAATGTGATGTTTAGGATGCTCCATGAAGACATGCACTCAAATATGTTTAGTCAATTTCAAGGAAAATAAGAAAATAAGGAAAAATTTAGATTTCTTCGGACAAGTGGTTGTGCCTGCAACACACTTCTATCGATTTATCTCTTCAGTGACCGCTGGCAGTATAATAGTAATATTTATTGTAGAATTATTATTGTGAAATAAAGATGTCAAAACCACTCGAGCGATGGAGATTTCCAGTTCCACCGTTTTTGATTCGGCCATTCAATTAATTAACATCATACCTCCAAATATTAATACGGAAACATATGACGGTCCATCTTCTCCGTCTTCCCCTGCAGAGAAACGGCATGATGGTTACTTACCTACCTAAATTTGGGTGGCAATCGCTCAACTGATTTAACTTGAGTCAGGTCACTACAACAGAATACTACGTGTGAGACGATGCATGAAAGACAGTTCTCTCTGCCAACCCTTTGGAGATACGATATGACGTCTTTCCTATTGGTTCATACATTCGTTATGTTAAGTCCTGGGTCGATCGTGAACTACCCGATCTTTGTAACCCGATCATGAACCACTAATGAGCGATCGGGTATCTTTTTCAAAAAAGATTCGATCGTCAGCGCCGGTGTGGCGAGCAACCACGGACGTACGGATTTTATAGACCAAACATTTCGAATCTCGTTCTCGCCACAGACAAAAAATGGTAGATACCTGAAATCTCAAATAGACTCATTTACTTACTACCTACCTATGACAAATAAAAATAGATAGTACGATCGAAGAGTCGAAGAATTCGGGGTCTCGGGTAGGACGGGTACTTTTGACTTACAGCATCGATCTATCTTTTCTACTCTTCAGCTTTTTTTCTAAGTATAAAAGTGCAGGTACTCTCGACCCGATCGGGTCGTGTAAAATGATTGATCGACTCTCAACCCGATCGGGTTATGTAAAATGATTGATCGACTCTCGACCCGATTGGGTCGTGTAAAATGATTGATCGACTCTCGACCCGATCGGGTCTTGTAAAATAATTGAATGACTCTTGACCCGATCGGTTCTGTGAAATGATTGATCGACTCTCGACCCGATCGGGTTGTGTAAAATGATTGATCGACTCTCGACCCAATCGGGTCGTGCAAAATGATTGATCTGATTGAGTTGTGTAAAATGATTGATGGACTATCGACCCGATCGGGTCGTGTAAAATGATTGATCGACTCAAACCGATCGGGTCTTGTAAAATAATTGAATGACTCTCGACCCGATCGGGTCCTGTAAAATGATTGAAAACTCTCGACCCGATCGGGTCGTGTAAAATGGTTGATCGATCCAGCTCTAATTACCACAACTAGGTAACTTCAAAATCATCTTTTCAGGTTACACACAAAACCATACCTTAGTATGGGTGAGAAAATAAAGGTATGGTTTTGTGTGTAACTCGAAAAAGCTGATCATGGAATTACCTCATCATCGTAATTATCCAACGATGTAAGGTTAGGTTATTTAGTGTAAAGTACACTTGAAATGAACTATCATAAAACTGCGCTACATGTGTAAAGTGATTGTTATCATCATCATTATTATTGAGTATTATCACGAGCTTTAAAACATCCGCAATATAAAGATAGACTGAAGGGATTAAAATTACCAACCAGAAAGAAGAGAAAGGGGTGACTTAATTGAGAGATAAAAAAATTATCTGGATATAATATTCATTATAGCCCTGTCATCCAAGAAATCTTCACCACCAACAAAATGTAAATCTCGTGGACACTCAAAGAAAAATTTGCATCCAATTCTAGGAAACACTTCCTTACAAACAGAGCAGTGGAAGCATGGAACAAACTTTCACAACATGTCATCGATGCTACTAACGCAAACCAATTTAAAACGAGATTAGATTCTTATTTGGAGAGAATAAAGGATTAACTTATTTTAAAATTTAAATCAATTCAATTTTGTTAAACTTATTTTGAAATCAGATACAAGCGAATCCGCAGAATGCTTCCGCTCATTAAATAATAATAATTAATATTCTTGTCAGTGTATGTAAAATGATTATAAATTCTGGAACACTGGAAAACCTAAGTAAACTATTGCATGTTCACATTTTTAGATAATTTGGACCTTTTGGCATACTCTGAATCAGATGGTTCAATTCTACATAGTGGCATACATACAATGGCGAGTCCATTATCATTGGAAAAGGGGACAACCATTTGTACACAGTTGCATGTCCGCTTTGGATTTGGTGGCACAGAATCATTGTTTCCGCCCGCCTGTAAAATTTGTCAAATGTGATATGCAATAGTTTACCTCTTAGCCCTAGAGTTGATTTTTTGAATTGTTAAGCATTTTTTTTTTGCAATTCCAGGAGATGTCTTGCGGGGAAAGGCTTGGCGTCGGACTGCTGGTGACAGTCTCGGGCGACCTGCCGGCGCCCCCGCCGCCCCCGCTGGACCAGGTGAGAGCCCCCGCCCGCCCACAGCCATCCACGTCGTGGATCCACACTACATGGTTGGACACACTGTTCTCTTCTCCTGTCTTGTTAATCACTAACATACACATGATAATGGACCCCCTGTTTGTTATTAGTTATTATCATTCAAGTGAATAACCCGCAAGAAAAGTGTCAATTCAAATATTGTGATTTTTTTTTAATTTAAATATTATATCAGTAGATTCAAAATCATTCAAGTAAATAATAACCCGCAAGAAAAGTGTCGCAATTAAAAAATTGTGATTTTTAAAAATTAAATATTATAGATTCAACCATTTCGTTCAACCTAGTATAAATATCCCGCAAGAAAAGTGTCGCTATTAAAAAATTGTGATTTTTTAAAATTAAATATTATGAATTCAACCATTTCATTCAACCAAGTATAAATATGCCGCAAGAAAAGTGTCGCAATTAAAAAATTGTTTATAATTTTTTTTTTATCGAATATTATACATCATGTAGGTAGATTCCAAATTTATTAAGGTGATACTTAAAAGAGCAAATTATGAATTCTTAAGTAAACCCTTAAGCTGTTACCTATTACCGTTACCCGCTATTGTTACCCTTAAGCTGTTAGCACATAACTAAGAATCCCCCCTGCTTGTTATTATCATTCATGTAAATAGTACCCCCACAAGAAAAGTGTCACAACTAAAAATTGTGGTTTTTGAATTAATGAGTGGTATTATATAGATTGCTGAGTGATAATGTAGGTAGATTCCAATTTATTAATTAATCTATATTTTAAAAAATCGTCATATCTCTACTTGGTCTACTCACCGCTAGATGACTCTTTTGCACTGTGGTTTTTGAAAATGTGACTTAAGGTCAATGTGGAAAATGTGAAGGAAAATGTGACCCATTTTGTATTGTGATAGTGTTTTTCAGATCTTCGTAAGTGAAACTATTACCGGATAAGTAAAAAAAAAAACCGTTCCATACATTGTGACATTTTTTTGTAAGACTAATTGTAACTGACATCGGATTCACGTAAAAAACTCATCCTTGACATATACAACAGTTTTTTTAAAAATTTATTTTAATTGGAAGTCGTATTGAAGTTGAGTAAAAACTGTTATATAATAACAAATGAGTAAACTGAAAAAAATATTAAAATTTTCTTAAAATGAGCCCGGAAGAGTGTTGTATCCAACATTATTCTTGTTCTGAGAAAAATTGAAAAAACGAAACCAGTTATGTTTCATAACATTTTATATTTAAAATACATAAATCATACAATTCTTAAGTTTTAAATGAAAAGTCGTCAAGAAAGGCAATTAAATTAGAGTTTATTACTAGAATATACGCTGAATTTGTGGAATAATGTTGTATATAAAAATTTCACACATTATTCCACAAAACATTTTTTTTTAACTCTTCGTACCTAACAGAAAACAACATGCTCTTTTAACATAAATGTACACATGTTATTGATGTATTTGAGCTCAAAAAGCAAAAAAAAAAAACAAGAATAATTGATACCACGTTATAGTTGAAGCCGTAAGAAGTTTGTTTTCTCCAATAATTCCCATAAATTAAGTCATGCAGCGTGATTTTGATAAATGGCATTATACAACATTCTTCCACAAAACAAACTTTATAAGGCTGCCACAGGCCTAAAAAAAGTCAATAATTGATAATTTTGTTGGATACAACATTTTTCCAGGCAAGGGCTCAAATATTGTTTAACTGAACTTTTGGTATATTTGCTTCACAAGTATGATATTTATAATAAAATAACTATTTTCCCTAAACTTACTATTTTGAATTGTGACACTTTTCTTGCGGAGCCGTGATATTATGATAAACTAGTGTGTGATTTATCAGTAGTTTAAATTTAATAGAAAGCATCATTTGGGTTTCTATGTCTTGGTCTGCCTAATTTTGTAAGTACTCGGGTCATAGGCGCATTGTGCTAATGTCCCCTATATCATCTTTTATCCTTGCTGATGTTTGCCGTACTTCTGAGTATGTTTGTTAACATATGTTTGTTTGATTGCGGACAGGTGGAGCCGTGGAATTCGGTGCGGGTGACGCTGTCGGTGCCACTGGCGGCGGCACTGCGCCTGCGCGCGCTGGCCGCGGCCGGGGCGCCTCAGCTCCGCGCCCTGGGGGTGCTGTCTGTGCAGCTGGACGGGGACCGTGCCGTCTCCCTGCGCCTGCAGCCCCCGCCCCATGTGCCCCCCAGCGCGGAGCCGGCGCCGCCCTGCCCCGCACCCGCCCCCGCCCCTGCCCCCAACACCGTCTGCCCCATGGATGGCAAGCTGCCGCTCGTGCCCGCCCCCGCCCCCGCCACTCAGGACCGCCGCGAGTTCGCTTTCGAGAGCATGACGCAGGCGCGCGTCATCCACCGCAAAGAGAACACGCTGGGCCTGCCCGGGCCCAGCCATCCGGGCACCTTCGTGGCACCGCCCCCGCCCTACCCCGCCAAGCGCCCGCCTGCCGTGGCCATCTCCTCCCCGCTGCTGGTCAACTTGTTGCAGACGGAGCAGCCGCCTGTTGAACCGCCCGCTGCGCCGCCCTACCGCCGCCCCCCACCCATCCCCGACACGCTGCGAACGCTCCTACCAACCAACAGCAGCATGGACCGCGAGACGCAGTCCAGCTTCCAGGAGTTCCAGCGCTACCAGCAGCAGTATAACGCCAGACAGCGCGCGGCGCAAGCGCATTCCTCTTCTCCCTTCCTTCCCGCCAGTCCGCCTGACCCCTGCGATCTGGACCAGCTGCTGCCCAGTCTCAGTGCTGCTGACCTCAGTCTGGATATTGCTGAGCTGCAGGATACTAAGTTGGACCTGCTGTGCGAGCAGCAGGTTCCCCCGCCACCTTCCCTGCCTCCGCAGCCCACCCAGATGCCCCATCCCATTCAGTCCCCTCAGCCCTCTCAGTCCCAGTTACCCCATCCCCCGCAACTGCCCCAATCTTCCCAGCTGCCTCAACCCTCTCAGTTGCCTCAACCCTCTCAATTGCCTCAACCCTCTCAATTGCCTCAACCCTCTCAATTGCCTCAACCCTCTCAATTGCCTCACCCCTCTCAGCTGCCTCAACCTACCCTGCTGCCTCAGCCTGTCCGAGTCCAGCAGCCCTCTCAACTCCCGCAGCCCTCCCAGCCCCCGCAGCCTGCACAAGTCCCCGCCGAGCCGCCCCCTCCCCCGCCCCTGGTGCTCAACAGCAGGGGCGGGCAGCGGGAGTACTTGATCAACTCCCTGACAGGCGACATGGAGCCGCTGCCCACCGAGTCCTCCTCCAGCGAGGCGGAGGACGAGCGCCCCTCGGACCCGTACTTCGATGCGCCCCACCTGGAGAAGCCCGATCCCTTCTTCTCCGACGACGAGACCTCAGGCTCGACGGAGTTCTCCAAGAAAGCGGACTCGGATGCCAGTGACCCCGAGTCTTCGCGCTCCAACAGCGGGGAAGGGGCCAAAGCCGTATCCAAACCCAAATTCGTCAAGAAGGATAAAGTTCCTAGTAAAGAGGGTCGCCTGCCCGGGGCCAAGGTGATGAAGGAGAAATCCCTAGCCAAGGAACAGCAGCTGAGGCCAAATTCACTCAAGGACAAACTGCCCGTCAAGGACAAGGACAGGCCGCTGCCCAAGGACGGGAAGGTGCTGAAGACCCCCCTGCCCAAGGAGCCTGCGCTGCCTCCCCGCCCCGCCGCCCCCAGCATTCCCGAGCCCCCGGAGAAGACGGCTAGCATAGAAAAAGAAAAGATCAAACTGAGGCTGAAACTTGAAAAGTCAGAACCCGTAGTGGCCCCCGTGTACAAGGCGGATGTTAGTTTTGTGAACTCGCAGGCCGCCAAGAAAGGGGTGGTGGGCGGTAAGCCTGCCTCCGCAGCCTCGGCTAGCAACTCCACGGCGGGGACGCCTGGGGAAGAGCTGAGAGTACCCCCGCTGCACATAAGTCTGAGAGGGAGGAATTCCGCCGTCATAAAGATGTCCAAGAAGGACAAGAAGAAAGCTTTAATCTCCAACGACGTCTCCGCTACGGACGACGGCGCCCCCAAGAAATCCAAAATAAGGAAACTGATCGACTCCTTCACCGCATTTGATAACAAAATCCACAAAAAATCAGACACCAAAAGTTTACAGCAAGGCCTGATGGAATCTTCTAGAAAAGGGGAAGAGACTGTATCAAAAGTTCCGTTGGATCTTGCCAAGGCTTCGGATTCTAAGGCCGTACGACCGGTGAAGCAAAACAGCCACTTCGGCGAGACGGAAGAGATCGGCGCTCACTGTAAGGCGAGAGAACCGGCCGAACCGGCGGGCAACTACCACATGAAGTCCCTGTACAAGAATGCGCACATAGTCACCAAATCGCCCAACCTCTTGTCCAAGTCGGGCCATCCTCAGAAAGGTCCGTCACTAGAATTCCTCAAGAACAAACCCAAAAGAGCCAAGATCGGCAATGAAAGATTAACGAGCATCTCAAAATCTTCCGAAGACAACAACAAAGAGAAGGATGGAGTGGTCAAGAGCGGTCAGAATTCAGACAAGGAGGGGAAGTATTCCCACAACGAGGGCTACAGAGAGAAGGTGTTTGGCAAGTTTGGCGGCACCAGCGCCAGTCCCCACAAGGCTGGCGGGGCAGGGGTGGTCAAACAGGGAGAGGGGTCGAGTTTTCGCTGTGGGGGGGCGGGGGCCGCGGGGGGCGTGAAGCGCAGCCTCGGCGGCACGGGGGACGCGGGCCCCAACGGGATCGTGTCCGGGGAGAAGAGGCGCAAGCTGAGCCAGGCCGCGCTAGCTGACATGGCCCTACCTGGTAATTATTACCCATTCATTACGTTGCACATGTCTTACTAAGTATTCAATCTATGCTTGAAATATATCGCTAAGTGGTGTAATAATTTTCTTTAGGTCTCAGATTCAAATGAAAGGCACTCCGTTTCAAATATTCTACAATTTATTTACAGTTTTACTTTAGACATGACTTGCACTATTCTTTGAAATGAAATATGATCCATGAAGGCCCGGTCCCAGGGATCTGATACCCTTAGTTCGTTGGTTGCTTCGGGTAAAAGAGGGAAGACTAAAGACGCACATTGTATTTATAAAAAATGCTAGCAAAGTAAACCATCACAATCAAAAATAAACAACACACAGTGAGAAATATCACTAATAAGTCCTCGAAAATAAAATCTGCTTTCGAATTACTAGTCCTTTTTACAACATTGCCCAAATTGTTAGCTGCATGAAAACTACATATTCCAAATCGGACAAACAAAAATTCGGACTTGTTTCCAAAATTTAATTTACTATTTAGCAAGTCCCTTACACATTTACAAGTATATTATAATTGATCCACCTCACTAAATTTTAGCGATGCTACGCCAGGCAGTTCATTTAAAAACAAAGATTTAGATCCTGCACAGAAAAGTCCCACAATAGACTGCGCTGCAAACCTCTTTGCCTTATTTTAGCAATTTTACTTTTCTGCTCAGGTTCTGGTTATTTCAATGAACACTCATCGGTGGTCAATATATTCAAAGCATTCTCGAACTCTCACGATGCTGAAAATATGATTGCATGGTTTGCCTCGTGATTTTATTGCCATTTAACTTTTTTTTTTTTTTTTTTTTTAATGAATACCGCACAATGGTCCCAACTGCTCCCGTCTGGAGCCAGTGAGACTTTGGCTTCCCTAATTGGGGTATGATGTGAAGCGGAAGGTTGTGGGGAGCGGAAGGAGTTGGGGAGGAGGAAGGTGGCGAAGTACCTGGCTATTCAGATCTGGTCACCAATTTTTTTTCAATTCTAAGTGGTGGTCTCACACCAGGGCGATACTGAGAGTATCTTCCATTCTGGAATGTGCCGCAAATATACTAAATATTATTTTTAATTAATTTATTGTAACTAAGTAGTAATTCGTTATCTTATTCGTTATATTATTAGGAAAAAGGTAACACTATGAATGTGTCATCTTGGGAGCAGATGAAAGTTTTCAAACTCGGATAGTTTCACAGACATTAAGTAAAAATCATGTTTTGTTTCACAGTTCCACACAAGCGAAGTACTGATCTCCTTTTATCTCATACCAAATAACTTTAGGTTAACATTCAAATGACACATTCATTTCACAGACATTCAGACTTGCCATAACATCAAATTTAAAAAAAAATTGTTAATTATTGTTGAAAGAAAAGAAAAAAAAAGAAAGTTAAAAAAAAAAACACAAAATCCTCAGTTTTAAAATTTTTTTCAGTTCGCTATCTGAAGTACATTCATCTCTTCGCTGTACTACTAGTTGAAAAACAGCATTTGAAGAATGCAATAATATTTCATGCAAACTCAAAGTTCCCTGAAAAAATAATTGTGTAGTTTTGGAAATGGCTATTGACTTAATTTGTCGTCACACCCGATAGAGTTGCTTTCTTGGAATGACAAAAATATTTGGTCTCACCCGGCCAACAGGTTAATTAGTTGATTAACATAATTTAAAAACTATCATGTTTTATTTCAAGTGCTAGATTGCAAAAACTAATATTGCTGATCTTGTTTGAATATGCTTATGTCACTTCTGCTTGACTGCTGACGGAGATTATTCCATGAACTTGGTCGGCAGACTTTGCTCTTGGTTGAGCGAATTTTACTATCAGCTTTATTGGTGACACCCGAAATTGTTTCGCTTCAGTCAAATTTTAACTTCGTGATCTTTCAGTTGGATCCGGGAAAGTGAAAAATTATTATGAAATTCAAATTATCTTGTTTAGTATTTTCAACTTCTTTCACGGATACTCTTTTTATATAAATAGATTTTGGTATATTAATTTGTATTTGTATGTGCTTTTGCAGGAGATGGCGCATCGGGAGTGGGGTCAGGTGTAGGAACAGTTTCGGGAGGAGGAGGCGCAAGCAAAAGCCTGGCGGGGGTGGCAGCGCCTCCCGTATCGGTGGTGGCGCCCCCCTCGCCCATCGGCTCCACCAACAAGGGCACCGTGCTGCCCGCCACCCCCCAGCCTGCCCCCGCACCCCCCCTGGGCGCCCCCCTGCCCTCCTACAGCCCCAAGCCGCGCAAGGACCGCACCAAATCCTACTCCAAGATGCTGGCAGAGCGCTCCGGCCTGCCGCGCACCGTCCTGCCGCAGGGAAATATACAGGAGATGGAAGCCAAGTTCAAACAGAAACTACTCGAAGACGCCAAATTTCACAGCGCCAAAAAGTATGACAGCCTACTTACGAGGGACTCCAATGTCGGCTCCCATAAAGACGGCCTCGTTAAAAAGGTGGACGAACTGGTAGAAAACAACCAACAACAGCAAGTCAACTTCAAAATGAATGTCATGAAAAAGATGGAAGAACGCTTGGTGGAGGATGGAGAGCCTTCCTCGCGCAGCCCCAGTCAGGAGTCCCGCGGGGCGCAGGCCCAGGGAGAGGACTCGGGCATAGAGTCCATGGACGCTCTCTCCGAAAAATCTCCTAACCAGGCCTCCCAGTCTCCGGCCGACCGCCCTGTGCCCCCGCCACCCTCCCCTCCCTCCACCGCACACACCCTGCTCTCCGACAAGACCCGCAGTGAACTCCTGGACGACCTGTCTTCTAATGACGACCTCAAGATAGAGGTGTTTCGGAGTGCAGAGCTGAAGAAGGGCGGTGGCTATGCCATGCATGTGCAGTATACGCACCTGGCTGACCTGGACGACATGGGTGACATAGAGGCGGAGCTGGCCAAGATGGAGGGCCTGCCGGCCTTCAACGGTGACCACAAGCTGGACGATCTCATGAAGGATGACCGCTTCATCGAGGACTTCATCAGTGAGAACCTGGCCAAGCAGAGTCTGGAATGTATCCTCGTGGGTAATGAAAAGCACCTAATCATGAGTAAAGATGTCAATGAAAATAAAAGCGTCATCAAGAAAGAGGAAGAATTCATAGATCGGATAGACGACTATAGAGGGACACCCAGAGAGACCAAGAGAGAAGTGCAGGCCACAGAGACTAAGAGAAGAGAGTCGCCCGGTCCCAAGAGCGAGGTTAAGGTGGAACCCGAAAGTAAAGGGAAAGCCGAAGACCTCAACGGCAGAAGTGCTTCCTTAACTAACTGCCAAGGAAAGTCTAGCCTTGCCAAAGACGAGGACGATTACGACCCCCTGCCTTTAAGGGTCACCCCCGCCTTATACACCTACTCCAACCCTGATAAGATGAGAGAATCGGAACTGTCGGACATGGAGGAACATGCCCCGGACACTTCCAGAAGCAAGAGCTCGCATTCCGAAGGAAACCAAACTAGCGCGGAGTCCAGCGGAGACAAGCCCCGGCAGATTGATGGCGGGGAAGACAAGGACTCTACCAATAAAGAGAGGCCTGTCAGCGAGACGTGCCAGAGATTAGAGAAATGTGAATTTCCCGATAAGTACTTTCTAGAACAACTGCTAACAATTGAAATACCTAACTCGGAATATGCTGAGAAGCAGATCAGCTCGCTCTCTCCGTCCGTGTCGGAGAAGAACTCCATCAAGAGCACGGTCAGAACTAGATCCAGCAGTAAACTCAACAGCCCGGCGGACAAACTGAGAACCCCCAAGCACAGTCCTAACCTCCTCAAGCCGGACTCCAGAGCCAACTCCCCCGCTAACTTCTGCGTGAGGAATAATCTGAGAAGCGGCTCCGTGGACAAGATGAGCCCCAAGATCGCCCTGTCCCACAAGACTGTACCCCCCACCACGGCCACCAAGAGAAAACGCCAAGAGTCGGAGAGTTCCAACCACTCCAGCATTAGCTGCGAAGACGGTTTATCACCCAATCTGCAGAGCAAAGCCAAGTTAAGAAAGTGCGTCGAAAACCCGTCGGAAACCGTCATCAAAACGGGCGACCTTATCGCTCAAGTGATAGTCAGCGAAATCAAACCGCTTCCGCAACAGCCCAAGCAAGAACCTTCCGAAAAGAAACTACCCCCGGAAGAAAGCGGAAAGACTATAACGAATGAAAACAAAGTTAAAACCCAACAACCGACACTGCCCACGGGAAAGGGACAGGGAAAAACCGCGACCGGGGACCCGACAGAACAATTAGAATCGGACTCGGATAGCGACGAACCTTTGATCGCCGTCGCCGGGAAAGTAAAGAGCAAAGTGGCGACAAAGACGGAGCAGCCCAACCCGCACGTGACGCGGAATCAAAACAGCAAAGTGTCAAGCGGTGGCGGAAAGAGCCAAGTGTCTCCGGGTTCCAGCTCGTCGTGTTCATCCACGTCCAGCGGCTCTGTGTCGAAGGTGGCGGTGAAGGGAGTGGGGGAAGACAAGGTGGGCACACGCAGGTCGGTGCGGCAGTCGGGGGGCCGCAAGGGAAAAGAGGGGACTGAGGAAGGAGCGCGTAGGAAAACTCGCAGCGCAGGTGAGGACTGAACTGTAATCCTTATTATTTGTTATTTAATTCGATCTAACACTATCAATAATTCTTTTTCGTACTATACGGACCTATAAAATCTTGTTACAAATTATATTGAAGGTTCCCTATTGATCATCCAGTTGATTAATCATACATCTCCGAAAAATTGAAATTTGAATTGAGTATGCAGTTATATATAAATGCGTATCTTCTTTCTGGCGTACCTTCTATCTGGTACAATTCGCACATTACTTATACCACCAAATCTGTACTAATATTATAAATGCGAAACTGCGTGTGTTTGTTTGTTACGCTTCCACGCATAAACCAATAAACTAATTTTAAAAATTCTTTAAAGCTACATTATATGGGAGCAATATAAGCTGTATATGATGGTAAGCTCTGGCGTTATGAAATTTAAAATATTAATATATTATATTTATTATACGTTTTCTGACGCTAACAAAAGCGAGCTATTGCTAACGTCAGAAAACAAATCGTTGCGGTGGAAACGATGTTGATATATTTAAATAAAAATGAATCTCCGAAATATTTGTACGCGCAAAACTTCCGAACGACTGCACTAAATTGGATAATTCTTTTTTTCTTTGAGCTCTGGCATTATGAAATTTAGGTGGCAAGCGCTACAGTAATTTCCCCCTAATACCATGCGAGCGAAGCCGCGGATAAAAAAGCTAGTCAATTATAAAGCAGAAATATTTGTAGTGAAATAAACAAAAAAAATTATGATTTCTGATTTACCAATAGGAAATTTCAAAATGTCTTATTAACCTCTTAAATGCCACGGTTTTTACGGATAAAACTCGAAAATTTTGCGATGTTTTGACTTTGACCTAATATTTTGTGGGTTTATTTTATGCTATTGTATATAATATTTACCGAAACACGTTCCTTGAATAATAAACTACGCCTAATAACAACATTACTTGCGTTTATTTGACAAATTGACAGGTTTATCGATCTTTTCATGAAACGCGACGCTCAAAGTTTGACAGTTCAAATCGCAGGAGAAATGACATTTGAGAACTCGTAGAAACATCCAAAAATGATTATTTGAGTGGCTAGGTGTGTTTCTTGTATCTGTTATGTCAAGAACAAGAATGCCCCAAGCGATTCTGACCTTGTCCTTTATACATTTTCTTTATACATAAGGTTTAAAATCGCATTTCAAAAAGTTTTTTTTTTTTTAAATTTTATTCGGCTATAGGGCGCGCGCTGGTGCGCAACAGTAAGCAACGGCAAGCAACGGCAAGCAACCAGTTAATGTACTGGACCGTTATGCTTCCCGGTGTTATTTTATAGCATATTTAATATGTAAAACAAAGACCTTGTAAATAATATTTGATTTATGGTGAGCATTTGAATTTGGATTTCCTCATTATCCAACACTTGGGACATGTCTGACTAATCAACTGGACGATCGATATGTAAGTTAATTCAATTTGATATTATACTTAAGGCGATGCACCACGTTCTGTAACATTCAGAATTGGGCCACATACAATAACACTCCTTATGTAGATGGCGATAAGGTTTAAATTCCCGCTTAAGGGGTTACATGGGTTTCACGGTTTCAAAAAATCAATTTTTTTTATTATTGTCTTATTAGGTTCTACAACATCTCTAAAATATTGTCCTAAATTTTCAAGACGATCCGAGAAATAGTTTCGGAGATACAGCCTTAGGAAGTTGCGCGCTCAAGGCTAAATAATAATGAAAGCTTGAACCAGTTCATCTGGAAAGTTACTCCAAAAATACTTCCTGCTGGTTCAAAGGTCGTTGATATTGCTGCATTAGTTTCTGCCTGCACTTTTAATGAAGGAACATCAGCTTCATCAACTTTATGACCCTGGAATCGACGATTCATTGTAAGTTGAAAATAAAAATAAAATTTCCAGTTTTATTGTCACTCAAAACTTTAAACACATTTTTCTCGAAACAGTGTTTTCAAAGTCGGTTGTCAATATTTCTCGAGAACTACTCAACCGATTTTGATGAAATTTTACATTCGTCTTTGAAATACAATTCTAAAGAACTTGGACGTAGGATTGATTTTTCTTACGATTACAACTATTTAAAAAAATAAAAATGTAGAGCAAATTTCACCGAAATTTGCATTTCTTGTAAAAAGGCTTACCAAAAATCCAATTTTCACTTTTTTTTTTTACCCTTCGTCCAAGTTCTAGTTTATGGTCTTAACTAAAATACGTATTTTTGTTTTTTACTTCAAATGATCCTGTCGTGAGTTCTGCTGTCAACGCGGACGCACCTTTTTTCCGAAGGGTCACCGGAAATGACGTCGCAATGGCAGAGTTTTAAATATTTTCCTTCGAAAATTTCAAAAATTCTTTGTCGAATGTGTATGTTCAAGAAAATAATTTTTTTTAATAAAATATTTTATTTTTTGTATGGAAAAAAAATTGTTGAAAATAGGCCGATTTTACCCCGATTAAAACCACGTAACCCCTTAACACCAACTGCCTGTTTTGATTTATGTAAGAAAAAAAACATGCCAAAAAGTTTGTTTTATTTTGCAAAGTTCAATCACAAGTATTTAAATGTTTGACAATCAATTTCTAAAGAACCTAATTTTCCATGTACAATAAAACCATAACCGAAAAGAGGTTTGTAGGTATGAAATTTTTAACTACAGAAGTTTTTATAATAATAATAACAACATTATAATTTGTATAATCAATATAGCTTAGGCCTGATACTTAAATGAGAAAAAAAAGCTTGATTTTTCAGAAACCAAGATTTGTTCTACTCGCAATTTTTAAAGCATCTAAAACATTTCTAAATGATCTAATTTTCTAACCAGAAACTCATGGTTTTGCATTATGCCTAGAGGGAACAACCAGACAAAACCGGAAATATGTCATTTTCAAATCAAATTTTAGACGTAATGACTCTTTTCCACAAAAAATTATAAATTGATTTCGAAATACTGTTCTTTTATCTAGTAAACCTTTGTTTTAAATTTTGAGAAAATATGTTCATGTTTAGTACAAAGAGGTTTTACGAAAGGTCGTTGGCAGATTTGTTAAATTTTCAAACAAAATTTTGTATTATACAATGTACATTTCAAATCATATAATCATGCAGTAAAATAAATCAATACATTATTTGGGAAAGCTACTTTTCAAAATTTTAATTTTAGTTCAAATGAAATCATAAAAAAATTATCGCACCCTTGTTTTGTGACGAAAATACTTCAGTTTGTCTATTTATTTACGGTCTTACAAACTAACATATTTTAAAAATAAAAATTACATTCTTATTTTGCTTAGACATTATTGAAAAATTGTAAATCCTTATAATCAAAAAATAATTACAAAAAGTACATAATTTCAATAGATTTTCCATCACGGGTTTGAGCATTTTTGAATGTAGGTATTTATCAAAGCAAATTTTGAATGAAATAAAATCGATATTGAGTTATTTTGTTAAAACCTTAAATTTTTTTTATTGAAATGCGATTTTAATCCTTAATTATAAAGAAAACGTATGAAGGATAAGGTCAGAATCGCTTGGGGCATTCTTGTTATTAAGGTATAGAATACCTTGAACACTATGGAAGCGGAATAATTTCTTCTGGAATTATCTATGATCACTGACCGCGTTTTTTTGGAGCTTTTGAGCTGTCAAGTTCGGTTCCATCATTGTCGTGAAAAAGATCGTAAAACATATGAATTCATCAAATAAACGCAAGTAATGTTGTTTTTAGGCATAGTTTATTGTTCAAGGAATGTGTTTTGGTAAATATTACAAACGAAAGCATAAAATAAACCCACAAAAATTACGTCAAAGTCAAAACATCACGAAATTTACCCGTTTCCTCCAGTAGCACAGGAGGAGTTAATAGTAAAACAGTACAAAACTGTAACAATAACTTCACACGTACTTTAACCCAAAGGGAATTTAATTGTTCCCTTTTAACAAAAGGGTTATGAGTATTCACTCTGGGTTAGCTGAACGTATTTCAGATCTGCCAGAGATTTTTCCTTGAAGATGCGAGGTTAGAACCGGTAGGCAACTTAACTTTCTCGAGTTACCACATTACCTTAAATTCATCTGTATGGCTGAGTGGCGGGGTGTAAAATCTAACCAATAGCATCTCTCGTCCCTTAATTAGTAAAGGACGAAGCGATGCGGGAAAGAGAAGGTATTCGAGATTGAATAACTCTCAATTTGCACTCGAAATATGAAATGACTTGTTACACAATGGAAAATGTTTTAATTTACGAAACATTTACATACCTTTATTTCAATGAATCAAATAGATTAATGACTAAATTCTAAAGTATTGAATTGATTTGCAGCCGTGGAGCCAGCTTGGAGCGGGCGGAGATCCCGCGAGGGCAAGTGACACCGCGCCGCGGGCCCCCTCGCCCCCGCCGGACCCCCCTTGCCGCCTGCCTCGCCGCCCCCCGCCCCCTTGGCCCCCCTGCACCTCATCCTGACCATGCTGGACTAGCCCCCCCCCCTACGCAGCAAGCAACACACGCATCGCCACATCAACTTCCAACAACAGTTTTGCCGCACTATATTTTGACCAGACGCAAAAACTACGTTTCAACAAGAATTTTATAAAATCAATCTATTTACAAAATGGTGTCTTTACAATATTAATTTTTTTTGTACAACCGATCATTTGCTAAAATTAAACACTCCATTTTTTTTATTTGTTTCGAAGCATTTTTTTACATCCACGATTTAAGAAACATACGCATTTCGATCGTTCAGTTGATTAGTCAGAAATCTCCAAAAAATCAAAATTTGTGTTGAGTATGCAGTTATATGTAAAGTGTACCATCCTATCTGGTAAAATACTCAGATTACTCATAAACACCACGAAATCAATTATAATGCAGAAAAGCATGGAGTGAATAAACGAAAGTTTGATGTTTTCTGGGTTATTAGTAGTATATTTCAAAATGTCACACTGATGTGCCAGATTGTTATGCCTCCCAGTGTTATATTATAGCATAGATGTCTGACCAATCAACTGGATGATCAATTTATCCGGAATCATTTCGAATAGTTTAGGTTAGGTTGAACGGTCAACATCCTTTTTCAAACAATTGAAGATATTCTTTGTAAAAACAGAATATCTGTGAAATAACGGTGTTTTAGCCACCGTGTTAGCCGAAACTTAATATTTTGAAATGCTTGGAATGTTTAACCGATGCTTAGTTTAAAATGTAAAGTTTTGACTAAATATAAATTGCCTAACTTGTGTAAATTATTCCGGATAGTGCTACGTGATTCTTGTAAAGCACAGCTGCTGTTTTAAAGTGTGATCGTATACATTAAATTCAGTCATGTATTAATTACACCATTCACAGATTGTATCAATTTCAGTTCATTTTAAGGTGTCGTTAGAACACCTCACCGCGAGGTCATAATCTATAAGTTGTGCGTACAAAATGGGACGGGCGGTGCGCGCCGTGCGTAAACATGTGATAATCGAACATTGCGAGGTGAACGCGACGCGAGAAGACAGAATAAGTAGAAACTTAGATAATTTATAAAAATGAAACTAAAAGTGCAAAGGAGTGGTAAAAAAACTGCTATTAATCTTAAGGAGATAAAAATAATAATAATAAATAATAATAATAATAATAATTAAAGGGGATAATGTTATAATGAAAATGAAGTGAATTTGTGTATATTTTGAGATGGTACTTATATATTAATGTGTTTGTGTGCGTTTGTATAAAGATTTTGTATATATATATATATTACATTATATATATATTTTATATGCTAAATTTATTTTTAAAATGGACATTATTGTAAATTGTGAATTTCTATAGAATAATGTAAATATTGTGTGTTACACCCGGACAATATATTGCAGAATATTTTCGTAATTAAGAAGTTTGTACAATAGTCGCTATTATAGTTCATAATTGTATTTAGGTGTAATATTGAATGGTGAATGATTTTAATAGTCGGGGGCGGTCAGCCCTCCCCGGCTCTGTTTTGTTTTTATTTCTTTTCTATGGTTAATTTTAAATGTAGCGTCTAATAGTGAAATGCGATGGACATTGATAGTAATGAATGAATAAATAAATAATTGAACGTGCGTTGAACACGATGAGAGTCTACGTGAGAGAAGAAACGCATCAAATGCGCGTCGGTTTCTTTTGTAAATACATACACATATTATAATTGAATATAGGTAATAGTCAAATTATATGTTTTTGCTTTTTGTTTAAGTGAGGTGAATTATGTTCTCCGTTAAATTATATTTTATACATATTATTCTTCCATTGCTTATTCAAAGAGATTTCTTCACAACAAAACAAACATTTGCGGGTGCAGGGAGAGCGTGCTGAGTCGCCAAAAGATACACGTTTTCTATATCCTCACTCACAAGTTGTCACCTACCTGTGTGCATCTACATTTTACATTGTAGTTGAACATGCATCAAATATTTCACAACTTTTTCAGCTTTAAAAAAGTTATGGCAGTTCTGCATTTAGGTGACCATTTATTATAAATAAATTCACTTTAGCTCGTCACAATCATTTGTTCCCAAATACTTTGGGAAATGCATATTTCTTCCCTGTTACTACGGGGGAATGTTAATTTCTGCCTTGTTGCTATGGTGAAATACGCATTTCTCCCCTGTTACTCTGAGGAAATGTACATTTCTTCTTTGTTGCTATGGTGAAGAACACGTTTCTACCGTTAACTTGGTGAAGTGTACATTTCCTCATTGTTTCTGTGTTGAAATGCACATTTCCTCTTAGTTACTATGTTGAAATGCACATTTCCTCTTTGTTTCTATGTTGAAATGCACATTTCCTCTTTGTTTCTATGTTGAAATGCACATTTCCTCTTTGTTACTATGTTGAAATGCACATTTCCTCTTTGTCACTCTGTTGAAATGCACATTTCCTCTTAGTTTGTTGAAATGCCCATTTCCTCTTAGTTACTATGTTGAAATGCACACTTCCTCTTTGTTGCTGTGGTAAATTACACATTTCTACCCAGTTACTTTAGTGAAGTGTACATTTCCTTTAGTTACTTTATTGAAATGCACATTTCCTCTTAGTTACTATGTTGAAATGCACATTTCCTCTGTTACTATGTTGAAATGCACATTTCCTCTTTGTTACTATGTTGAAATGCACATGTACTTCTTGTTGCTGCATATAAGGAAATGTTTATTTCTTGCTTGTCACTCTGAGGTAATGCACATTTCTTCTTTATTGCTATGTTGAAGTACACATATCTACCCAGTTACTTTGGTGAAATGCATATTTCCCCTTTGTCACTACGTTGAAATACACATTTCCTACTTTGTTACTATGTTGAAATGCACATTTCCTCATTTTTACTATGTGGAAATGCACATTTCCTACCCATTGCTACGGGGAAATTAACATTGTTTCCCTGTTACTTTCAAGAAATTAATGTTTTCCCATGTACAAAACTACAAATTTTTTTTACCTGCCATAAAATATCTAAAACATTAGACAGTTTGTTTCGAGTTACAATATTTTAAATAAGACTTAATTCTCTGTTAAAACTTCTATATTTTGGTGACACTGTGTGCTTCCCGCTGTACCCTACGAATTACAAATTTACTCTGTGATGCACAGTCTCTGTAGTTTGTTGGTCGAAGCATTAGACTTATGTGTCGGGAGGCTGCAGATTGGATCACCTTCAAAGTGCACTAATATATTTACATAATATATGTTTTCTGTGCATATACTGTCAACATGGATATTGAGACATCCGTATCTACTTATTTGAAACTTTTTGTGAAGCATCTATTGGCTGCAAGGAATAGACTGGCCATTTTTAATGGCCGCGAGCTCAACCCACACTATTTTCCAAATATCTATTATTGTTGTTGTTAATTATTGAACAAACTGAATTAAATAAATTAAAACATAACTTTTGACACTTTTCATTATTGCATCCAATCGGCAAACAAATTTATTGATGAAATATCTCTTTGAATAACCAATGTTTTAAATAGTCCCCATTTATTTTGTAATTGAAATTTGGATAACCTGAAGAGGCTTAGAAATTTATTTTGAACATAACACAAGATCCCAAACTGCACGTTGCCAGTGGAATTATGACACATTGAAAAAGAGAAAGAAAAAGGATAGATAAAGTTGGGCAGACATATCCCGATCTTTACACTAAACCTGGCTAAAGCCATTTTAGTTGGAGCTCTGAAAGCATTTTTCACTTTAATTTATGTACAGAGCTGTTTATCCATTCAAGCACCGACTTAACCCAACCCATCCGAACTTATTTTGACTGAAACTGACTGCAGCAATTGAATTAATTTTGGTTAACTTGTTCTGGTTTATTTATTGATTTTACCCTACTAAAAAAAAACTGTAAGATGCCAATGCATACTACTTTTTACTTAAAAATCCGGTCAGTGGCCGAGTGGGCATAGCGTTTGGGTCCCACCCGGGCGTCGCGTGTTCGATTCCTTGGCTGGCTAAGTCCTCCATCACGACACAAGTAACATTTTCCGCTTAACGTGGTGGTAGTAAGAGATTTTCAAACACTGTTAGGTTATTCGTAATCCGGGAATGTTCGTCTTTCTTTAAAAAAAAATAAAAAAAACATGCTTTCGGGAGTTTAAATGGTGGCTCGGAGCGAAGGCCTTCCAATATGGCTGCCTTAAATTATGGCGGCTTGGACGGAATGGGTTAATGTTGCTTCAGACGAATAGCTTAGCAAAAGTTGTTGCAATTAAGAAAATACAGTGAAACTCAGATAATATTCTTCGAGGGGTCGGAAAAAAAACATTTTATGTTGTAAAATCTTTTTAGATAATTTTTTTTTAAGTTTTAGGTTTCTAAAGCAAAATTTCTTGTATGCAGGTTTCACTGTATAAATAATAATATTTATCACTTCAATTTTTCTGGGAAAAGTACCCGATGTGGTATTCAAACGTATGTGGAATGCTAGTAACATCTTTTCTTGAATTTGAAATCTAGTACATGGATAGATACACAATTCGAAAGAAAACAGCTCTTTAACATTCAAATTCATCTTAATTTTAAAATTTTTTTTTTCAAAATATATGGGGACTTTCTAATCTGATTTATAGTTTTATATTTTGTATCAGTTCTAATTTCCTCGAGAGAAAGGAATAAGTACGGAGAAGAAGTAATCGTAATAACCTTTGAATGGACACTTAGATTCTCATTATAGATTTGTCAGAACAATACATTACCGATAAAAAGATAAAGATAAAAGAAGTTAACTAGATATATCAATATTTTTACACATTTGAAAACCTCTAGTGTTTAAGAATGCCTTAAAATAGATTGTTAGCAATGTTGAAATGAGGGTATGACTTATCTACCGTTTCATAAATTCATATTCTCATTACAATGTAAAAAATAAAATAAAAAAATCATCGTGCATTTTAGACGTTAGGATATCACTAATTGAAATATTCCAACACCTGAACAGATTGATCTAGGAACTAAATTAAAATGCAATTATTTGTGTTGTATTTTTAGCTGGTTTTTTCGCAAGTTTAGTAAAATCGAAGGAAATCCAAAATGCGTCTCTTTTTCTTGATGCGCTCTTCTTTGGGAGGTTGGGAATCATAAAACGGCTGCACAAGTTCGTTGCGGTTATTGTTGATATAAAACTCAGTTTCGCAACAAGCACAGTGTCTATTTACGTACACGGTAATACCCTTTTACAATGGTGATGAGTGTTTTGGAGAGCAGGGTCAGGGACCGCAATGTCCTGTCTCTTGTAATGTTAAAATCTCTCTGACATTCAGACAAGTTTGTGTGCTATACCATCTACTTTACCGACTACCTATGCACTCTGACACCACAGCCATCTATGCACTGTCACGGAAACTAATATCTGAAATATCACAATCGTAGTTATTAGAGACAGGCTTTTTATAACTGAACCGTTAATGGTTCTTCAGTGAAGATGTTTTTCATATTGTCTTCAACTTCTTAAATTCTTCTTCATAAGCCATCTAGCTTCCAATTTTTAATATAGATCTACGTCAAATGTTTCCAGTTTTCCTAATACTTGGCGATGCTCATCTTGTATGGCTAAAGGGTTAGTCTCTGACTTACAAAACCGCGCGTACAAAAGTGTCGCTAACAGCGTTCATCCATACTACTGCTGCTTGCATCTACGCACAGTAGCGCTTCACCTTTGTTTGTTCACCAAATGCATAACTTCCATTGTGTAATTTATTTGGTATTCCATGCAGTTTGGCCTTAGATCGATGACAGTCTACACGCCTCCATGCCATAACTCCCTTTGTTTCTACTATATATCTATGCATTTCCAAATGCGCATCTTGCAACCGTGAATTTTGCTTATTAGACACGAAAATTCGGTTGGCGATGATTTTGTTCAAAACTGCATTCGAAATTGCTCCCACATTTGTGTTGTGTATTCATGTTTAGGCGTTAAAACACACCATCTGTAAATTTTTCTATTTTCAGTCAAAACAAACTCCCATTCTTCGTGTGATATACAATTGCAATATACTATTTTCAATTGTGTGCGGTTATATAAAGTCTCGCTCCTCAAAATACAATGGGAAGTAATATGAATAACACATCTTTTTAACGTATATATTAATAACGCGTCTGTCACGGGAGATGGCACTCAACCACCACATAATAATCAGCCTTCAATTGAAAAATACCGCATTCGTCAGTGTTGCGTGCTTGACAACCAACCTCCCTAGTATGTAAATTATTTGATTAAAATATTAGGGGCCACCGATATTGATAATTAAATTAAATTCCCATTGTGCACAGTGTAAAGTAAATGTAACCCGATTTTGATGTGGATTCATGATTTCCTTGTTTTCTCTTTGAGTATCTAGATGAGTATCATATTTTCTCATAAACACTCAGCACCATTTTGTTTTTTAACATTTGAAACGTCCCTGTTAAACGTCGATTCTAGCTTTCAAATTATAATAACCTGACAAGCTTAACTACGTGATAGTTGTCATCTTCTGCCGATCACAATTTGTTCAAAAGCTGAAACGGACCTATTATCGGAGACCTTTCAACTGTCAAATGAAAAAATGGCGCTAAATGGCCATTTGATGACAATTTTACATATGAATTTCTGCAAAACAGCTAGGCTTTAGTTTTACTTCTGCTGAAACGAGCCTTTCTCTGTTTGAATTCCATTTCAATAATGTTTTTACAAAGTCCCTGAAAATCTATTATTAAATATTAAACAGCCCTCTTAAAATAAAAATTTCATCAATTGCGCATATATCGCATGTCCCGTAGAAAAGTGTTGTAAGTCAAATTTTTCTCTTTTACGTATTATCTCTGAAAAGTAAAGTGATTGTCTGTGCCCCACGAAAACCGTATTTAAGTTAAATCACTCCATCCCCGCAAGACGTCGCTAGAATCTATTTTCAACGGAACCGCTTGTTCATCACTCATTAATTTGTTTTCGCCCTCCCGTAAAATTAACTTTTTTTTTGACTAACGACACCTTTCTACGGGATGTGCAATATATATACATATTATCTTTTTTTTTTCAACGTCCATTTCGCCATAAATTAGCCTCGAATAATCTTGTATATTTTTAAAACTATTTAATCGCAGAATTGGTCTACCAACAACAGTTCATTTTAACAAATCTTTTAAAATCAATAATAAAAGGTCACATGCCCAAGAAATGTTGTAAAAATAATGATTACAAGCCTTTTCTATAATATTTAGCTTCCACACGACGCATTGGCTTCATATTATTTATTTCCAACCCTTTTTCTACAAATACACATGTATCGATCTTTCAGTTGACTAGTCAGACATCTCCGAAAAATGAAATCGTAATTGAGTATGCAGTTGTATACGAAAATGTACCCTCTATCTGGTACAATACTTGGATTACTCATAAACACCACCAAATCAAATATAATGCAGAAAAACTTGTAGTTAAATAAACAAAAAATTGATGTTTTCAGGGTTAATAGTAGGAAATGTCTCATAATGTAACGGACCGGTGTTATTTAAATACATGTAAATAATATTTTATTAATGGTGAGCATTCGAATATTGCTTTCCTAATTATCTCAAACCTTAGTATTTGAAGATGTCTCACTAATCAGCTGGACAATCGAAATACATATCTTGAATAAGATTTATAATAATGTATCCCTTTTGACGTGATATGTCTTATAAATCCGGCTGCACTCACGAAAAAGCATGACTCATTGTCACGTTTCGCCTGAGCCGAGCGTGCAAGCGAGAGCGCGGAACAAGCGTTCGGCTTGTGACGCATCTATCTCTCTTCGACTCCATGTTATTATGTGACGTTATCACGTAAAATTATCGTCCGTAAACCGACTTTACAGATAACCAATTTTTTTTTCATTTTAAAATCTTCTGGACTGACTGGTGCAGAGATTGAACCCGGTTTATTACGGATGATGCACTCTGTGTACTGAAAATAAGAGCAATAACATTAACATAAAGCGAAACATTCACAGAATATAGAAATTTTAATTCAGTTTAAATGAAAATTTTAACCCTCAGGGGCCAAAAATCTGCATTTGCAGTGTTGAAGAATCATGCCCAAGCAAGGTTCGAAGCACTGCAATTGCAGTTTGACCTTGTACATTCATTTTGCCTTTGGATATATCACCTACTGGTTAGTTAAAGATAATAAAAATGTAACTTTATTAAGTACTAGCTGGTACCGGCATGCTTTGCTATGCAAATTGTTTCTCCCTATAAAATTTCCCGCAAATATATCAACACCGTTTCCACGGCAACGATTTGTTTTGCCTAGCAATAACTCGCTTTTCTTTGGGACAGAAAACGCATGATAAATATAATGTATCAATATTTATAATTTCATAATGCCAGAGCTTACCATTATGTACAGCCTATAGTACTCGCATATAATTTAGTTTTCTATTGGTGAAAGAATTTTTAAAATCGTTTTATTGTTTTATGCGTGAAAGCGTAACAAACAAATACACACAGTTTCGCATTTGTGATATTAATATAGATGATATCCACTTCTTCCCTTTGCAATACTTTGTACACAGAATTGAAATATAAAATTTTGATAATGGCGTTTAATTAAAATATGCCATTTTAAATGCTAAAATCAGTCGCATTTAAATTGGAAAATGAATAATTAGATCGGGTTGTTTCACAGAAATTAAAATGTAACATTGTCGTTAAAAGCAATTTGTCTTTTTGACAGTTGAAAGGTCCCTGTTAGATGACGATTCTAAGTACGTTTCAGCTTTTGAACAAATTGCGATCGGCAGAAGAGGACAATTTTTTTTTATATTAGCTCTACACAGGAGGCCCTGAGGAAATATTTTCCCTCAGGGTCTATGTCATCTTTTTGAGGAAGGGAAGGATAGGAAGTTCTGGGAAGGAAAAAGGTATAGGAGTCTGGGAGTCAGTGTGTCCAGGAGTGACGGACGTATGAATCCATCCCTCCAACTGCGGTGCAAGACGATGGGTCGAGAGAGTCCGGCCGGAAAGGTCAAAATGCCTGACTCAACCAGTCTCTCTCAATCCGGCCAGCCACGCAGCAGGTGGGATCCGTCGCCAAGGCCTGGACAAACCTCATCCCATAAACCTGGGCACCCTTGTTAAGTTACCAAACGTAGCCAACCACTTGGGGTGACCTACGGCAGAGGTGTTGGCTATCCAATAAATTGTTCTCCCACATTGATCAACTATATTTAAAGGGGACCTTTCAAATGTCAAAGAAAATTGCACAGAATAGCCATTTGATGATAATGTTACATTTGTATTTCAGTGAAACAACTGGCCCTTAGATAATGTTGTATTATAATTTACCCATTGTCAAAAATTGATCAAAATTACTTTTGGATGCTTTCAAATCACGGAATGGCAAATTTAATTGAGTTATTTATTTTGGTGTATTTGCGTCGATTTTCTACGTTCTGTGAGTGTTTTGTAAATCATCACATTACTCTAAAGAAATACATTAATAATTCAGGCATAATATTATCGATTTTGAACTGAATTTGGGGAGACCTTGCTGATAAGTGACTAGAAAATGTAATAAGATGAAAGGTTTCTTATTTAGGGGGTATTTCACCTTTGAGCAAACTATAGGATAACTACTCGTCAAGTAACAATCTATACACATACATTTGCTTGACAGGTAGTGAAACAGATAATACACGAGTAGTACTAATCGATACTTTAGTTAGAGGTGGTGAAATGCCCCCTTAAATAATCATAGTCAATGCAAAATCAATTCCATCGTCCAGCTGATTAGTCAGACATCTCTGAAAAATCTAAACTTGAATTGGTTATGCAGTTATATATGCAAAATTGTAATAATAATAATAATAATTGGACAATTTATAGAGCGCCGTTTTTGTGAAAAATCACCTCAAGGGCGCCCCTCTATTTGGTACAATACTCAGATCACTCATAAACCTCGGATTACATTGAGCGAGTTTACAAGCTACTAGCTGGCGAATTCACTATCTGCTAGTAATTTGGGAGGCGGGAATGGGTACCGCCGCCCCGGGAACCTTAATTGAATAACCACCCCTGCCATAGGTCACCCCAAGTGGTTTGCTACGTTTGGTGATTTAGCAGGGGTGCCCGTGTTCATGGGGTGAGGTTTGTCTAGGTCTTGGAGGTGGATGACCAGGACACGCTGAACCCCAGATTCCTACCCACCCCTCAAACCCTTTTCCTTCCCAGAACTCTCCTCCCCTCCTTTTCCTAAAAAAAACCCTCCACACAGCATCCCCAAAGATTACATAGGCCCTGAGGGAAATTATTTTCCTCAGGGCCTTCCATATGATTACACTGAGCGAGTTTACAAGCTACATTCTGGCGAATTCACTATCTGCTAGTAGATAGTGAATTCGCCGTAAACTAGCTCAATGTAACCGAGGCTATAAACACCACAAATCAATTATAAAGCAGAAAAACTTGTGGCGAATTAAACAAAATGTTGTGGGTTACTAGTGGGATATTTCAAAATGTCATACTAATATACCGTTACACCTCACTAAAACACAGACACATGTAAATAATGCTTGATTTAAGATAAGCATTAAAATATTTCCTCATTATCTCAAAACTTAGTATTTGGAGATGTCTGACTAATCAACCGGGTGATCGATTTGTAACATTGAATTCATCACATCCCAAAACATCTAGAGACATAAAGTTATACAATACAAAACCATGACTCCAATTTTCAGTGTAAATGATTATTTATTGATTGATAATGATTCTGGGTTTTGTGGCTTGTTATTTAATTGCTTAAATCTTATTATTGTTAAACAATGTGATCATAAAACAGTGTTCATTAGGCATGTCTGTGTATAAAGAGAATATAATATATAAGTGTACAAAGGTAGGAACGCATCACATCAAGGGCCGTGTCATGGTGACCCCAAATTGCAAATTACCCTCTAAGCCTAAACCATATTAAATGAATAGATAATACACGTACAAACGTATTAATTTAGGAAAAAATAATCTATTTAACCCCTCAGGCCTCTAGCTTGTTGTGGATATTCATATGACACTTTTCTTTGAGATGCGCGATAAAATTTTTGAAACATTAAAATTTTTAATGCAAACATAAAACAGTTTTAAAAATGGATCACCTTATGTTTTTGTCTTTCTAAAATTACCAATAACGATAAAAAAGAAAAACACAAACATATTTTACTAAAAAAATTTTGTCACCTAATTTTTTATTGTTTCGAAAAATAAAAAATTCACAAAATTCCATAAATTTTTCTCAAATTTTCAGTCGGAAACTTTGGTTTCATAGGGATGATCATTTAAATTTTTGTGTGGTTAACTTCTAGATTTGAATATAAAGCATGGTGTTTTCTCTTTCCAACACTGTTTAGATCATATTTCTCACCACAACAGTAAAGGAGATACAAAGATTTCTATGAGACCTATGTGAGCTGATCCTAAAAGCAAACAAATTAGCCTGAGGGGTTAAAATGTATAATTTTTGGACTGACGAAATTGCATAGATTTCACAATAAAAATTCAAAATTAGAATCAATTTTCTTTGGTCATTCGTTGTTATGTCAAACGTTTTACTAAACAAAATTATAGTTATCGTGCTACACGTATAAGTTGGCAGTGGCATGTAAACATGAACCAACATTATATCATATATTAATCTGGCAATCACAACTGTTAACGTATCATAGATGACAGCGTCCCTCTTTTTTGCCAACTTATGCGTGTAGCACTAATATTTAATACTATTTCAAACACCACAAGTCTGTCAATACTTTAAAATTCAGCTCTTCCATAATGCAAACTACAATTATTATTAGATTCATAGTTTTTGTTTATGTATGCACTTCAAAAAGTGTCCAACACAACACGTAACATTATTATAATTTGCTTTGTCCGAACATTTGAAAGTTTTTCTCTCTTTGAAATCTAAATATTGGAAAAAGAAAAACATGTGTAATATTATTATTTTCAAATTTAAAAGCTCTAGCTAGTTTTATTACGATAAAGAATGTATTTAATTTATATCCTGTAAAGATACTCTATTATATTTTTAATTTA
This sequence comes from Glyphotaelius pellucidus, assembly GCA_936435175.1. Taxonomy (NCBI): domain Eukaryota; kingdom Metazoa; phylum Arthropoda; class Insecta; order Trichoptera; family Limnephilidae; genus Glyphotaelius; species Glyphotaelius pellucidus. The sequence continues at coordinate 20,793,257 of OW386561.1, read as the reverse complement.
AAAGTGCAGTACTCTCTCAATAATCTGCCAACCCAAAAACTGGACAGATGTCCAATTAGTGAAAACAGTGGTATAGTGCAAACATATAAAATATGCTAAAAATTAACTCAACACTGCCATCGATCTTTTTTGATAAGAATAATAAACATATTCAATTTAAAAAACAATGTACATGTCATTAGTTAGGAGTCAAATCGAGTACAATTCAACAGTGTGGGCACCATTGAATTGTATTCGAATTGTATTTGAATATCTTGAATTACGTTGAATTGTATTTGAATTTCTTTGATTAAAGTTAAGGTGTTTATGCTCGCGAGAAGACTTGATTTTGTAAACTTTTGAAACAAAAACATGTACACGGTGGACTACTCAAATTGAGTTTGTGCTTTCAACTAGTAAAAATGACGTCAGATAAACGAGTAAGGGATTACTGAGAGAGTACTGTGTATCTAAAGCGCTCATTAAAATCTATGGTAACTTGGTCAAAACTTCACAATTAAAAAGTGTTTCACAACTTCACAATTAAAAATTACTTAAAGCTGTCACGTAACTTTGTCTCATTCTCGCATAGGGAGCTCTCGCACATGTATAGTAAAATGAGTTGTTTCGATATACAGTATGCTGTGACCATAGATTTTAAGCATCACTTTAGCTGAAAATATAACACTTTTATCAATTTTGTGAAAGCAATGGGAGTTAGTGGGTAATTTGCAATTACTTGGATGACGTTGCGGATGGCAGTCTGTTGAGATGTGCACAGTGAGAAGAGTGTCGGGTAGGAGAAGTTTCCTCGTAGGTAATACTAGTATACATTGATTGCCTTCACAGTAAGATTGTAACGTGAAACACAATTCACACCATTTGTCCCCTAAAGCAAAAACAATGTAATCATGTTGAATATTAGATTTACTAAGTAAGAAATTGAAAATATATAAATAATAGTGTAATATTAATTTTTAAATAACTGCATATACTAGCCATAAGAAATTATATGATTGGAAGATGAGTTTAAAAGCTTTAGGGAAATAAAAAAACTAGTTTTTAACGAACCACACAACCCACGTTTGTATTTTAGTATGATACATGTACGGATAATTGTAGATTTCTTTGTGGACAGGTTATTATAGCTAATCTATAAGATCTATATTGTTGAATAGATACCTTACTATTGTGTTAATGCAGCGTTTGATTTCTCCCCGTCTCCGTACCTCCAACTCCTGTCTGTATATATTCCGTTCTTTCCATGGTTATAACCTGACAGTCCGTGATTGCGTCGCCGGCTCAAATCCCGGCAAAAATAAATTTTATTGGACAACTTTGAGCCTGTTCCCACTTCTGTTTAAAAATTGGATGCTTGGATGAGGATATATGGGGCTATTCACACATGTTTGACACAATTAAACAACGAATCTGGCACATTTTGTAAGATGGATGGCAAGTGCAGAGCGTTTCTTTAAAAATCGTGTTGGAACTTGCTCGCTCTTAAGTTTGTATGAAGCTGTTCACCCTTGCCGCCCTGACGTTCCGGCGTGAGCCCCTCTACACCCCGACCTCAACCTGCCCACTCCCAGTTGCAAGGAAGCATGCACGCACCTTAATCATCTGATTTTTTGTCATTCTGTTTTTAAATGGAGGTGCAAACAGGGCATCCAACGTCCATTTTTTTGATGTCCAATTTTTAAACGAAATTCAGAAAGGGTCCTGAGTGTAATTTCAGAATTTATGAATTAAATAATATATATACTTACGTTTGCGGCACTCTCCAGAGTGGAGAATATTTTCAGTATCGCTCTGGTGAAAGAAATGATGATTGTCATGTTCGGAGACCAGATTTAATTAGCCGGGTACTTCCCCACCTTTCTCTTCCACCTCTCCTTCCCCTCCGCGTGACCTTCAGCCTCCAACTACTCCAATTGGGGATGCCTAGTCTCGGTACACACTGGAACAAGTAGTTCGAGTAGTTGGGACTCTTGTGTGGTTCTCACAAAAAATATTATGAGTGGAAAATGTTGCCTGTGCAATGATGAAGGGTTTAGCTAGCTGAGGAGTTGAACCTCGAAGGAAGGAAGCCTCATCGGGAACCTGACGCAGAATCCTAACTCATTAATAAAATCACTAGCTGAAGTCCCCGATGATGCCCGGGCTTTACACAGAGTTTTCGAAATCAAATGTAGATAGTGGCCTTCCTCTTGTTTTGAAGGTCACGTGTACAAAATTTCATCAACTCGGCATAAAACTGTAGATTTGCATACAAATCAAATCCACCACGCCCGCTTGCCAACCCGCTCGTCCACCACATCAGACATTCTACTTTATATTTGATATATTTCAAACAATTTACACAAAACTTTGACAAATTATATATCTAAGCCTTCTTCATGAATCACTATCTATTGGTGAAAACCGCATGAAAATCCGTTCAGTAGTTTTTGAGTTTATCGCGAACAGACAGACATACGCGGCAGAGGACTTTGTTTTGTAATATTTAGAGATGTAAGTAAATAATAAAATATTGTGAATAATAAAAAAGATAAGAAAAACGTAAGATTTTTCAATAACAAATCAATAATCACGTGTTATTTACTGGCGGCAGTTCCAGAGGAAGACTTTCAGCTTGCGAAGAACGGAGGCCGGCGAAGTAGCACAGTAAAAGGTGACACCTGAAAAAAATTTTTGTTGAGGTTTGATTTTTTATTGATTCTTGAATAATCGTTTGCCATTATATTTTTTCAATAAACAAAATAACGTCTGAAAAAACCGAAGAAACGCGTTTTCAAGGGTATATACAGGATTTAAATTTTCTAGATAGTCGTTGTCTATGTCGAGAAGGTACTACTGTTTATTAATGAATATGGCAACACTTCCATTTCCATGCTACTGACATTTGACATTTTGTTCAGCGGCAAAAATATCTATGGCAAAAACGTAAATAATCTGGGTATGAGAAATAAAGTTCGGAGTTCGGGTTACCATTTATTGAAAGTTTCGATAGAGAGCAATATAATACCGCTCTGCCATAAATACAAAACATGGCCCGTAAGCAACTTTATTATTGTTTCTATACAATTAGTATTAACAACCTTTTTAGATTTTGATAAAAAAGTTTTTCCGGTTGATGACATTCATAATGTTGCGCAGTAAAAATGACTAAATATTGATATTAATACTTTGTTTTTATTTACAGCCAAGTTCCATGAGCACAGAAGTATTGCAGATGGCTTTATTGACGACTTCAAAACTTTTCTTGAAGATTTTTCGAAAACAGATTTGAAATATCAAAGTTTTTTGGCAATGTGGAATGAAAAGAAGGGTCACTTAATTTACGGGTGAGTGTTTAACAGATAGAATTTTTTTATAAAGTTGCATGGTTTTGTAATACATGACTAAACCTCCATTGCGACTTTTCTATGAAGTGTGGCTGGAGTTCGATGTTAAGCCCATCTCATATTGTCGGGTTTCTAATTGATCCCATTAAAATGGGCTTATAAACTTATAAAATAATAATAATATTGTTTGGTTTTAGTGGGCGCAGGACCGTGGGAGAGCTGCTGGAGTTCACGGAGGAGGCCATGAATACGTCAGCAGGCTTCTTCCTGAGCCAGGAACTGAACGTGCCGGCGGCCACCTGCGGCCTGTTCATGATTTACTCCATGGTGCACACTCAACACTCGGGCAGGAAGGCCTACGTCCGGGTTACCCCCGACAAGGTGCGTAAATTGTCACTCAAACTTCCCTATCATGACTATCCGTGCGCCTGAGTTATGGCAATCTTCCGTATCTATAGATTACAGCATTTTGGCTTTAAAGTGCTCAATCAATTCCATTCATCAAGTTACATCATATATGTCACATACCTACTTTTATTTGTTTACTGTGGTTACTTTTTATTTAGGAGGCGGGAATGGGTACCACCACCCCGGGAACCTTTATTGGATAACCAACACCTCTGCCATAGGTCGCCCCAAGTAGTTCGCTACGTTTGATGATTTAGCAGGGGTGCCCGGATTCATGGGGTGAGGTTTGTCTAGGTCTTGGAGGCGGATGACCAAGACACACGGAACCTCAGATTCCTACCCACCCCTTAAACCCCTTTCCTTCCCAGAACTCTCCTCTCCTTCCTTTCCTAAAAAAAACCTCCACACAGCATCCCCAAAGATGACATAATTAAAAATAAAGGAAAATAATTTCCCTCAGGGCCTCCTGTGTGGAGCTCACATAAAAAAAAGGAATTCATGATGGCACAATACTGCAACTGCAAAAAGAACACTCCTCATAAGACGGAATATTGCAACTTAGACACAGCATTCTACCAGGACAATCACACAAATACGCTGTTTTGCCATTACAACGCTGTTGCCGTGAGGGTGACGGTAAAATGCTCATGCACAAAGGAAGTTTGAGTGAAAGGTTTTATTGAGAATTAATTTCAAATGCTTAAAAAAGTTTTAAGTAAATATATCATGAATTTCATAATATATGATATATATGTATATATTTTTTAAACAACAATTTAAATGAAGAAATTCTAACCTTTCATCAAATTATATTCTTAAAATGAATAAGTGATCGAATTGAATTGATTGAATTGAATCAATTGGATTGAATTGAATGGACTGAATTAAATTGATTGAATTGAACGAATTGAATTGAATTGATTGAGTTGGATGAATTGAATCAATTCCCGGTTCCCAAAATAATAGAATTCAATGAATTAACTTGAATTTATTGAATTGGATGAATTAATTGACTTGAATTTGTTGAATTGGTTGAATTAAATGAATGAATTGAATTGATTGAATTGGATGAATTAAATGAATGAATTGAATGAATAATTGACGAATTGATTGAATTGGATGAATTTAATGAATAAATTGACTTGAATTGGATGAATTAAATTAATGAATTTAAATTAATTGACTTGAATAGGTTGAATTGGGTGAATTAAATTAATGAATTGAATTAATTGACTTGAATTGGATGGATTGAATTGATTCTCGGTCCACAAAATAATGTAATTGAATTGATTGAATTAATTCAATGAATTGATTGAATTAATTCAATGAATTGAATTCAATGAACTGAGAGTCGATTGTCTGCAGCTAACACTGTAATAAACCTGTTTGTTTGTTTGTCAGTTGCCCTGGCTGATGGTGTTCAGGCAGTGGGCACAGAGTGAGAGAAAGCTGGATGTGCTGTACATACTAAGTTGGCTGCTGCGGGACGGGCTCTTCAAGTTCGTGGCCACGGAGCGCGACTATGGCCTGGAGAAGTCCTTCAGAAAGTACATTGAAGGTATAATGTTATAATAATCTAGTTGAAGTTCCCGGCACTAGCCTGGCTTTTTGCAGAGCTTTTCGAAATTTCTTGTTTTGAAGTATACAAAATTTCACCAAAGTCGGAATAAAACAAAATTTGTATATAAATCAAATCCATGCTACCTGACTGCGACAGACACTCTCTTTTATATAAATAGATGGTTCCTAATACATATATGTCTTAGTTTTGTTAACTTTTTGTATTTTAAAAAATGATTATTAATTTTATTTATTGCCGACGAAGTAGAAGAATTGGAAGACGAGTAGAGCGGGCAAGCAGAGAGAGTAGTGTAGTCAAGGCGAGTGTTGCTGGTTAACTGACTTGTGAGGGTTTGTGGCCTTATTTATATGGGGGTTGACAGCAGTAGCAGTTTACCGCTGCCATTGTAACGGGCATGATTCATGGAATCGAGCCCAAAGTGAAAGCGTTCGATGACGGCGCTTTCTCTTTGACAACCTCTCTCTTTGCTTGATACTCTTTCCCCCACTCCGACTTTTATTTATTTGACAACATATAACAATTACAAACACTCCCGTGACATAAAGTGGGAATTTTACAAAGTCAAAAAACACCTAATTTGGAATTGTCTACTCATAATAGGCCGCCTTAGCCTGCCTTGGGATCAGCGTGTCCCTCACACAGATCAAACATTAACGATCTTATTATGATTATTATTATTATTGACGAATATGTATTTCCAAAGGTACAATGTTGATTGTCTTTTATATTAAATTTAATATTGTGTTTTACCTTTTGTTGTAAACCGCTTATGTCAAAACCAGTGGCGGCTCGTGACTTTTGGGTGTGCTACAGTACTGATATTAAAAAAATGGCATTATTGATGTTGTAGCTGAAAATTTATTTTTTGAAAATCAATTTTTTGTATGAAAAATTTCAGGAAGTTTCAGTTTGGCCGTGTGCCACACGGATTTCCTGAAAAATCTTCATAAAAAAAACTGATTTTTGAAAAAAAAAAAAAAAAATTTTCGTCTACGACGACATGCATAATGCGATTTTTTAAATATTAGCACCCTAGCACACCCAAAAGTCACGAGCCGCCACTGGTTAAAACTGCACCTACTCTCAACACGGGATTTTCTAGGCGACATGCAAGTGTATCACCAAAGTATTGTAATTAATAATGTTGAATAAATAAAAAAAAAAATTTTAAAAATCCTTCTAAGATACTAAACTGACTTGAAAGAAAACGGATGTCACAATTTATATTACATAAGAACTTTCAACTCCTAGGTCCTAGGCAGGCCATTAAATCAATTATCTGTTCAATAATTTTTTTTTATCTGTTTAATAATCTTTTAAATATCGATTTATTTGTTCAGTGACTGGCACCTTTGATTTTTCTTTTTGGAATCATCGTAAATGGCAGAGTGATAGGTACTCTCAGTGTCGCCCTGATGAAAGACTGTTTTGTGTGATTTTCAGGTCCTGCTTGCCGAGGGGCTAACATGTTCACATCCCTCAACAGCACGGGGGAGCTTCATGAGACCGTAGCCCTACTAGACCCCATCTCTGCAGCCCTACAGGAATATCATAAGGCAAAGTGCCGATTACCAGGTAAGAATTTCATACTGTTCTCTGTCTATCTCTGCTGCCCTGTCATCAAGGCCAGAGATACAAAGATATTAGAAATAAAGGGAGATACAGCACGGAAGCGTGCCGTGTATTCAAACATCTTATTGTACTACTAACAACGCATAACGAAGACCACCAAGATTACACGATTTATCCGGACATTGATTTTCCCCATGTTTCTTTACGTTGTGTGGAAACATGGTTACGAAGAGCCAGCGAAAGAAAACAGATAGACGCCCTCGAAATGTGTTACCGGAGAAAAATGCTCAGGATTCCATGGACAGCCAGACGCACTATGTGTCCATCCTGGAAGAGCTAGGCATACACAATAGACTCTCAACTATCTGCCTACAACCTATTTTAAGATACTTGGACACGTTGCTCGTCAAACTGAAGCACTTGGAGAAACTCATAGTCACTAAGTGGAAGGCAGAAGAAACAGAGGAAGGAGCCTCGTCCACCATGGAAATTGGAGTAGGGGTCACGCTCTTCAGCAATGAGGAACCGATATGAGAAGATGATGAATTGTAGATACTACTTAGGACGGGTTGTTTCAAAAAATTTGATGAGTTCATCAAATATTTGAAGTTAATTTTCAGGTTCTGTGTAAGTTCTTTTCGAGTTCTGTTTTTTTATCATCATAGGCCAGCTGCTTCACAAAACTGAAATCATCACAGAACTTGAATAGAACTTATACAGAACGTGAAAATTAACGTCAAATATTTGACGAATTCGTCAAATTTTTTGAAACAACCCATCCTTAGTAATAAGCCTCGGTTTCCCCATCCCTGCTTTACCCTGTCATGTGCCAGGCGTATTTCGAAAAACCGCGTGGATTTTACCTTGTTGCTTTCTGGTCAAATATCCGAATAAAAACAAAAGAATTGTTATTTTTTTTGCAATTGTGTTCTATTTACCAGATAATGTATCTTATTATTCATACATATTACATGATAATATCGTTACAAGTTTTCCCAGAATAGCTAACTTTAACAAAACAAAAAATTTTCCCATTCGGCAAACAAACATCAAAAAAATTTATACATACGAAAATTAACTGATTTTATTATTTCTACACAAACCTGAATATACATCCAACATGAAAAAACACAATCGAAAGGAGCTTGCCTATAAATAAAGACATTGAGAATTTTCGACTTTGACAATTGCAAAATCCGACCTACCAAGTCGTAGTTAATTAGTTAAAAAATATTTTAGTGTTGCTAGATGAATGAAACCTTTGGCTATGTCAAGAACGAAAATGGCCCAAGCGATTCTGACCTTGTCCTTCATACATTTTCTTTATACATAAGGATTAAAACCGCATTTAAAAAAAAAAAAAATTTTTTGCGCACTCCGGCGCGCTTCCGGCAAATGACGGGTTAAACTAATATTTTTCGTAAATTAAATACCTGTATTTTTTTCGTCTTTAATCTCTGTCTGTCTCTTCTGTAGGTATATTTAGGCTATCCGCTCGAGGAGAAACTGAAAAAAAAACCAGTTGGTGACACAATCGCTATCCACAGGAAAGGAACTCCGCACACAGTTAAAGACCACATTGTTAAAGACCAGTTGTCAAGAGCGACGCGGCGACTGGCGCTGCTAGTCACGTTTCAGTTGCCATGTTGCCAAGGTGTCCTCGCAAGCTGTCAAGTTTTCGAATAATTTACGATATATCAGATCTGGAGAATATCGATTTTGTGCAGGAGGTTGATAAATTATTATTATACATAAAGGTTGTGATTGATGTATTATTAAGCTGATACAATTACTGAAATCGTAAAGTTGAGTTATGCCGTGAATTGAGTTGCCAACCAGTTTTCGGTTTCTCCATTAGCGGATGACCTTACACTATATACGTTCACAAGTATTATAATGTATACTTTACTTTTTGTTAATTAATAAATCGGGATACCTGTAAACACCTGGGTTACCCTTGTACTTTGTTTATTTTGTACAATAACCACTGGAGCGACCACACGAAATGAATAAATTTGCCTCGATTGCTCGTGATTTCCAAAAGATCATTTTTGAAATTTTTCGCCAACATTAAAAAATTCGAATTTTTACATGGAGACATAAAAACTTATTATAGTGCTATATATCCAATGAATTAACCTGTATTTTACCGCTTATATCAAATTTGTAGGATTTATAAAAAAAATATTAAAAAATCGCAAAGTTTGTAACCGCGCGAATCCTGCGTGTCTGTTACTTTGAATCTCCGTGAGAGGTACTTTTTCGAGTCAACATAGAATATTTTCGATGTTGTCTGTGGTATAGTTGATAATGAAAGGTGCATTTCTATGGAAAAAGGATTTAATTTTAACCGTAAACACCTGAACAGAAATTCTGCGTGAAAAAAATATTTAAAAAATTGATTTTTAACATCGTTCTAAAACAGTCTACGAAGTTCGGATTTGCGACGCCTATGGTCATAATAGATAAAGCATATCAATAGCTTTGTTTTAAAGTAAATGGCTATGGAAATGTTTTAAATAATTACAATAAATGTTTTACAAATGGTAGAAAAATGTGATAGAATTTTGGATAGCTTTCAATCGCAGAAAAATAAAAGTGGTCAATTTTTCGACCATTATCGCTCCAGTTTAACATTTTTTTTTTAAATTTTGTGTGTTGTAAACTTGTTTGATTTTTTTCTCACTTTGTTTGGCAGGTAACAATAAGGGGGAGCCGTGCAGAGAACTGAGCTACGTTAAGTTGGATTTTATCAACGAAATCACATCTTCTCTTGAAGAAATTATAGGAGTTGATTCCGACTTAGGTAAATACATTTATTATCATTATGTACATCCCAGAATGGAATTACGCCTCCTCCACTGGCTGTGCTCCCTCGCCATTCACTGCCAGGTAGTCCTCGGCTCCAATCCACTTCCACACCGTCTATTCCCCTCTTCCTCGGTCCAACTATGAGTCACTTCCATTTGGGCACCCGCATAGTGTCCTGTCATCTGGCATTCTTTCAAAACATCCATTCCACTGCAGACTTCAGACCAGTGATTCCCAAAGTGGTCCAGGTGGATCCCTAGGGGTCCACGGGAGACCCGACGGGGGTCCACCTAGGCACGATAAAGAAATGGGGGTCCACAAGTTGTAAGTGGGGATCCACGAACTGGTTTCGATTGAGACCTATCCTGTGCCCCATATCCATATCTCATCCTACCCCCCTTCTCATATCCCATCACGCCCCCTCCATAACAGATTCAATTAGATTTTCAAGTTCATTTAATTCTGTATGATCCGTTTTCTACTATTTTGTTATTCTGCTTTGCTGATGACATATTGTATTCTTGTTATTGAAGATGTCTTGTTCTACAGAGTGCGGCCTAGAAACTTTATTTTTTTGAAGGCTAATAAAATAAAGAGTATTGCCAATTTATTTTTTACAATATTTGTTTAATCAATGATACAAATAAATAACTTAATTTCAATTTTTAAATAATTTCGGTAAAAGAATTATATATATTAAAAAAGTTTCTGAAAAACCTTACCCAAACCATGAAGTTGTACCATAGAAGTCGCTGAAAACTTATCTAAAACATAGTACTCCTTCAGCACAGGATCTCCTGGTGAGGAGGACTATAAATATAATCTATGTCTATTTTATATCCATATTTTTATATATATAAAAATCTCGTGTCACAATGTTTGTTCGAGATAAACTCCGAAACTACTTAACCGATTTTGATGAAATAAAGCTTATTGTATGTAATTTGGTCCAACTTAAAAGATAGGATAGTTTTTATCTCAATTATTGACCTCAATATTTATTGTTGCGAATTAAATGTTGGTTATAGGACAATGCTTTGTGATTATTTGTAAGTTCCATAAGTTTCTAACAGATGGCGGTGTGAGTTAATTTATCGACCCAAAACTTGGTTATTTGGGTTGGGTAACCATCCAGTAAATGGCGTTGTGTTTAGGAAGTTTAGTATGACATTGATCCAACGTACTATAGCTACTGAGCCACAGCAACGCGTGGCCGGGTCAGCTAGTATATATTTTAACACATCTATACTAATATTATAAATGAGAAACTGCGTGTGTTTGTTTGTTACGCTTTCACGCATAAAACAATAAAACGATTTTTAAAATTCTTTCACCAATAGAAAGCTAAATTATATGCGAGTTCTATAGGCTGTATATAATGGTAAGCTCTGGTGTTATGAAATTATAAATATTAATATATCAATATATTAATACGTGAAGCCAAAACTTTGTACCCCTTTTTACGAAAATTGCGCGGACGGAGGAGTATGAAATTTCGCACACATAGTTTATACAGAGGAGGAGTGCAGAATGCTAATATTTTTTAAAAATTATGCATAAAAATAGATTAAATCAAAAACAAAAACATTACACACACTACCATGTATTTGACACACACACTCGCGTCTTTACTCTATTGTTTAGTGTTAAAGTCTATGGTCAAATTGAGAATAGATTAATATTGTTTGTCTTTAATATTGTTTGTCTATGGTCTTGCTGAATGTCAAACATAAAAAAAACATTACAATTATGGTCGAATTTCGACCATTGGGCGACCACTAGTTATAATTATTATACGTTTTTTGTCTCTAAGAAAACCTAAGAGTTATTGCTAAGCAAAACAAATCGTTGCCGTGGAAACGTTTCTTTATTAAATGGCATAGCACACATGCCGGGTACCAGCTGATCTTCTATAAATGTAAAAATTAAAATATAGTAACTAAAAAAAAAAATCATCTGTAGGTGGTGCTCGCCGTTATCTGATGCATCCGATTTCTAAAACTCCTCTCCAAACATTCCAACATATCCACTGGAATTAACAATGACATTATATACAAATAGACATGCCATAGTCTCACAAACTCAAGATTTAAAGTGGCAATTAAGCAACACTCTTTTGTTTTCAGCGATTTTCAATAATTTCTTGATTCAAAAGTTATTCATTTACAATAAAGATAGACGTTTAAAGAATACGTGCATATGGACGAAACAAAAGAAAGAATGCAGGCGGCATTTTCGTATTCAAAATTCAAAAGTTCCGTCGAATACTGCCTCAAGGCCGACTAAAGTAGGAGGTCTGGGCACCAGTCGAATTTTGAGATGTCAAGTTTTCAAGCTATAGTGAACAACAATAGTTTGCCGATGACGTTGATTGTCATTGTATTTCTTTTTACTGCTGATTTGTAACTTGTTTTATCCCAATCATATAAGTAAAGAGTCATTAGACTAATATTAACAGTAATTTTTACTTAGCGACGGCACTGACTTTGTAATTTGGATGTTGCGCGTCCAGACCCTTTACTTTAGTAGGCCTTGAATTTTCTCTAATGATGCATAAAACCGCGGGCGGGAAACATGACAATTAATTGTAATTTTATATTAATTTTTATTTTTATATTTATTTACACATATTTGCTTTCTTTGGTACATAATATTAATTTTAATTTGCCATGATTTAAACATAATTCATTATATATTGTACACTGTATGTACCTAACACAACTGTATTGCTATTATATATTGTTTACTGTATGTACCTAACACAACTGTATTTCATATTTACTTTTCTTGTTTAAGCCCACTAGGGTGTAAATCCATACTAATATTATAAATGCGAAACTGCTCGAGTTTGTTTATGACCTTTTTACGCATAACACAATATAAAGACTTTAATAATTCTTTCACCAATATAAAGCTAAATTATATGGGCAGACTACAGGTTGTAAATGATGGTAAGCTCTGGCGTTATGAAATTATAAATATTAATATATTATATTTGTTATACGTTTTCTGTCGCTAACAAAAGCGAGTTTTTGCTAACATCAGAAAAAAATCTTTTCCATGGAAACAATGTTGATATATTTTTGGGCTCTATGCTGGTAGGTACTCAGTCTACTGGTCAGCTACTACTGCAGAAAATTCAAATATTAGAATTAGTTTTTTTTTTTGGACAAGCTTGGAATAAATGTCAGATGAGAGTTCCTATATTAAAAATATAATTCGTAACGATTATAAAGGCTGAATGATAAATAGAGTATTTTTTTTATAATATTTAAATAAAAATAAACATCCGAAATGTTTGTAAGCGCATAAATTCCGAACGAATGAGCAAAATTGGATAAGTAATTCTTTTTTTCTTTGAGCTATAGCATTATGAAATTTAGGTGGTAGGCGAGATGTTTTAAAACTGAATGTAAGGGAATGAATATATGGAATGCGGGAGGGGATGGGGGTGGGGTGGGGGGAGATAATTGATAAGTGCAAGCGCTACAGTAATTTCCCGTAATACCATGCGAGCGAAGCCGCGGGGAAAAGCTAGTAAATAAATAAATAAGTAATATTTATAATAATCAATAATAATAAGTAATTAGCGTGTACTTACACATGAAATGTTATTCCTTCACTCTTACCGTGTAATTAAAACATTTTCTCATCACACAGGAGGGCATTTTGGCACTTTTTAAAATGCAATTTACTTACTGGTAAGCTGATAAGACACGACTTTACTCGACATGTAGCAGTTTAGTACTGAAGTACTAGAAATCGAGACTAGTACAGTTGCCTTACTTTTGGCTTCCCACTTTGAGATGTCTACCCCGCGTCTATATATATACCGTCATTGGGAATTAAGGATATTTTTTGCCAAATAAGATTGTTTAGTTGAAGCAGAGTTATATATTGAACGTGTGAGATCATGTAGAGGAGCTTCAGAAACCACTTGCATCAGTGCATAGAGAACGGTGGATGCACCTTACTGTATTTTTCTTTAAATCTGCAAGTTTAAACACAAAATTATGTTCTTTCATTACACAAAAATTAATTTGGTCTATTCAACACACAATTTATTTTATTCGCCTTTTAAAAATTGAAGTTTCTATGCTGTATTTTTGTTTTATTGTGACAACTATATGTCGGTATCAGGCTCCAATTCAGTTGTAAATACATTACACACCATTGGAAATTTTTATGCCAATGTGGCTGATATTTTTAATATTTCCAAACTGAAATATAAGGTTGTACTGATCGAACATTTCAGCCAATTATACGTTAACGAGGTCACTACATAATGAGTTTTTGATATTATTGTTTATTTTTAATGCCTGTATAATGTACTAGGACTGTAATTAAATATACACAAGCTTGTAAATGGCACTTTGTGCCGTAAATTTTAAATAAATAAATAAATTATTACTGATGGTTATTATTATTAACAAAGATGTCTTATTGTATTTTTATTTTTAAAGGCAAGAAAGAAGAAATATTCACAAAGCCAGCAGCCAAAAACAAAAAAATTAAGGGGTAAGTTATGTGTATCTATTTATGCAGAATCTTTGATTTTAACCAAAAGTTTTATGTAATTTTGTACATATTATGCTTTTTATTTGCTTATCTAATAAATGGTTCTCGTGGTGGTGGTACCCATTCCCGCCTCCTAAATTGTGGGCATGGGCATCGACACAGGACCAGCATATGGTCTACTGGATACGTATACAATCATGTTCAATTTTTAGAAAACAAATTAAAATGGTGTGTGCACACAGACTGCATGATACAATATCTAAAATATTCAATGATAATAAAATTAGTGATGTCTTTTTGTACTCAATAGAAGCTTATTTAAGTTAGCTACTACAGATTAGCTGATTGTAAGAATTTCTAAATAAATTAATTTTAATTAAAAAACATCACTTGCCTTCGACTACCCAAATTTGGGTAACTGTCTCTAAAGCATTTTGGAGGTGCTACCCAAATTTGGTTATCTATTGCAAAAAGGTATTATAGTTCCTACCCAAATTTGGGTAGAACCTGTAATACCTTTTAAAAGGTATTTTAGATTCTACCCAAATTTGGGTATCTATTGCTAAAAAGTATCGTAGGTTCTACCCGAATTTGGGTAGCTATCCCTACACATGGGCAGCATGTTTACTATACTATAATATATACATCTAGCTATAAATTTAATTAACAATAATGTTTTTTCTTTCAGCCGGCGAAGGAGGATTGGACAAGGTACCACCGAACCTTACCTCGAAGATATCCCGAATCCTACCCCCAGGCTGAATTGGGAGACTCGCGTTAACACCCTGATGGAATTTGCCACATCAGAGCCCACTGAAGTCGAGATCACCTTTCAGGACAGCAACGCGGGCACTATGAATATGCCCGTTATCACCCAAGATGACCAGAGTCAAATCACCCTCAAAACGGAGTCCCGTCAAATTGCAATGGACACATCAGATTGCCCTGCCTCGCCACTTGTAATAAAGGATAATTAAAAACTTGTAGTCGCAATCAATTTGTGCTTTTATTCATAAGGAACTGTATTTAAAAATTTTGGTTTGCCAAATTAAAAGTTATAATGAAGATTGGAGTCGAGTTCAGACTTAGAAGAGATGAGATGTTGAATGGAGGGGAGGAAATTTTAGATGAGGCTTGATAGAAGAGAGGATATTTATTTAGAGAGGGGGGACATCCCACATCTAGACCACAGAATGTACAATCTGGAGAGTCAAGGGCGTGAATTTTAAAAAGGTGAGAAGGAACGGAACAATGTCCGATTTTCATTAGAATAAGTGAGGAAATTTCTTTTTTGAAAAAATGGGGGATTTGTTGAAATCACAGATGGAGTAGTCCTTTGTATTGAGGCTCATGCCGTTGGCGCTAATTAAATACTGTCAAAAGAGCAAAGCTAGCAGTCCACAATGGAGTCCTGGTACCGACCCTGATGTATGGCGGCAGTGAGGCATAGAACTGGTAGAGGAAGGATGAAAGCAGACTGAATGCTGTTGAAATGAGATCCCTGAGGTGGATGTGTGAGAAATGTCGAGATCCGCAAAGAATGCAAGGCTGATGTAAGCAATGAGTAAGTTTAAGAAAGGGACCCTCAGATGGTTTGGGCATGTAGAGAGAATGAACGAAGAAAGTAGTGTAAGAAGGATGTATGACGCAAATGTGAATGGTAGAAGTCGGGGTTGCCCGAAGAAGACATGGCACGATCAAGTGAATCAGATACTTGAGATGGGCCATGTGTCAGAATAATAGAAGAGTATGATACGATGTATAAATGTGAAAGAGGCAAAGAGTGTGTGCTAAGACTGAGCCGTTCGGCAGTCCGTCCTCTCTGCCTAATAACTCTGTCAAAGTTAGCCATCCTGTCATAGTAATGCAGAATTTACACTAGTCGATCAGCAATAAATTAACCTTGTAAATTGTTGTTTCGATAGGCCACAAATGATTGCAATCGCAAGCTCTAAAATAGACTAGTTTTAGACTTAAGCCTTGTGACGACAGATTGCAATCGGCGGTTTACAAAAATTGACCGTGAAAAGGTCAGTCGCAGGCGATTACTTGAACAATCTTATGTTTCTTTATTCTAGCAATTCTTCAACTACATGTGTCATGAATTGTTTCGAAGCTCGCACGTGATAACCGCCTGAAAATGAAGTGGGCTAGTAAGGAATTACCACAACACGACGGGGAATCTAGCCGCACGGCAAAAGTTAATAATGTAAATCCCGCATAAGGCTTACTTGAATAATAAAGCGAATGCAGCAGATTTCAGAAACCGAACGTGCAAACAAATTAAGACATGAAATACCAAATGATGGAGTTAAAACAGGACTCGGCTACGCTCAGTCAACCAACCAAGCTTTTAAAGCGAGACATCACTTATTTTTATGGACAGAAAAGTAGCCATCCAAGACCATTGAATATATCAAACAACTAGCTCAGTTAGTAAAACTATTTTACTTGAAAATTTATTCAAATGTTAATTTTCAGTTTTATTTTTTACATTAGCTCCAAACAGGAGACCATATGTCGTCTGCGGGGATGCTGTGTGGAGGGCCTTAAACCACTGGAATGGACCACTTTTATTCTTCTGCGATTGATAGCGGTCCAAAATTGGACCACATTTTCCTAATATTTATTGTAATTATTTAAAACATTTCCACGGCCAGCCCATTTATTTTAAAACGAAGCTATCGAAATGCTTTATCTATTATGACCATAGATGTCGCAAATCAGAACATCGTTGACTATTTTAGAATGTTGTTAAAAATAAATTTTTAAAATATTTTTTTCGCAGGCACGCGAAGGTACCCTGCATAAGCAGCTCCCGCACGCTCGATCGCCACCAGTGTGGTTCCCAAAAACAGATTTATTTAAAGACAAACTCACGCTCGTACGAAGCTGGTCGGAAAGGGATAAAGGGTTTTGTCAAATGAAACAGTGTGAATTAGTTGTTTTTCTTTATTTTAGCGTATATAAAAGTAAAGTTCCATTTACAGGTAGGGCTCGGGGAATTCAAAGTTTACCTCTCGCCCCGTCAGCTTCTTGTACACAGACTGGAAGGTGTCAACCTGGAACAAACAAAAACACAGATTTAGCGAAAATCTCATTGTATGCATGCACAACTTACTACTCCAGGATCAAGCTTGTACCCGTAGATAATCGCAATCACATGAAACTGTGCATACTTAAGTGTCACAAATCAACTACTGAAAATCGCACAGCCGGTTTGATAGCCTATACAGTTGTCACGCTTCATATAATCTACTAGCTGACCCGGCCACGCGTTGCTGTTGCTAACGAAACACAACGTCTACTGGATGGTTACCCAACCTTTCAACTCACACCACCATCTTTTTATTTTCATACATCAATTCCATACCGCCCCCGTCCTCCACATACAGACATTCTCCTTTAATTATAGATTTCAACCAATTTACACAAAACCTTGACAAATTATATACCTGAACCTTCCTCATGAATTACTCTTATCTATTGGTGAAAACCGCATGAAAATCTGTTCAGTAGTTTCTGAGTTTATCGTGAATAGACAGACGCGGCGGAGGACTTTAATTTATACTATGTAGAGATGATTGAGACACTGCTCTATGACAGTAGAGCGGATGTTTCCAAATTGATAAGACTTGCCCTAACATAAAATCTGGGTATCATTTCGATGAGTTGAAGGCAAACCTTGTGACCGTATTTTTGGCACCAAAAGGGTTCGAGATGCTTTGAATAAACCACGACATCAGTCATACGATGACCGCTGAAGAGCGCAAATTGAAATAACCAGACTTGCGTGGAAAAGCAGAATTGGAAGTGGGACTTTTCCATGTAGGGTGTCAATGTTCGTTTTTAACCAAACAACCTACAAATCGGGTTGCGTAGCGACGCAAAAATGACTGAGGAGAGTAATTTAAACACATTTATAAAAGTGTCTACTAAATAATATAACGAAATATTCAATTTTAGAAACAAGCATAAACTTTGCGCACTGTTGTAAAAAGGACTAGAAATTCGTAAGCAAATTTTATTTTGGGACTAAATAGTAATATTACAATGCTAACTTGCATGTATACTGTCAGATTCATTTATTGACAAATCACAGAGAGGGGAGAAAGTCACGCCATCTCCCCTCTATGCGCAATACAGTGTGTCCCGGTTTTCCTGATGGACTGGTCAGTCAATTTGAATATCTATGGTTTGTGGTTAATTGTTGCACCTTACGAGGATGGGATCCAGACATTGATGGTGTGGACACCGAAGGCATTATCAGTTCACTAGTTCAATCTACCTCGCACTTGCATTCATGTTGCTATTGAGGAGCAAGCCCATGCCGGTTAGAGGATCAACCTATTTGCATCTTAAAATAATACACTGCCAGGGTCTATTCCATAGAATCTATGCAACAGATCAGTGATAACAGGCTTTTCTATGGAATCAATCGGCTTCAATTTTCGTTCTATAAATTGACTATAGATTCTCAAATAGATGACGTGAGAATGCGCCATACGAAACAATTCTAATTTTAAATAATTTGTAGACCAACCAATGTGATGTTTTTCTAAGGCCTATCAATCTGTGTGCCATGCGTGGATCTATGGGTTACTTTGGAAAGGAAATGTTGTTAAAATGAGGTTCACGAATGCCTGTTATTAAATGTAGGAATTCAGTGACGGCAAGGAGGTTCAACTTGAAAAAATATTGCATCATTTACTGATGAAAAAATTGTATAAATTTTTTAACATATTTTTTTATTTATTTTTAAAAAGAAAGAAACATTACCAGGTTACGAATAACCCAACAATGTTTGAAAATCTCCTACTACCACCACAGAAAGCCAAAAATGTTGCTTGTGTTGTGATAGAGGACTTAGCCAGCCGAGGAATCGAACACGGGCCGCATGGATGGGACCCAAACGCGATGTCCACTCAACCACTGACCGGTCAATGAAAAATGAAGAAAAATTTAAATGAGGGAAATAATTTCTCTAAAACCTGTTTTGTTGTGTGGGATGCTGGGTGGAGTGATTTTTTTTAGCAAAGGGAGGAGAGAATCTGTGTCTGAAAGAGATCTATGTTGTAGGAGAGAGAAAACACAGGGGCTAGCAAATGATTCAACATCCACTGTTGAACGCAAGAACAAATCATAGAAGTGTAGGAAGATGATTTGTATATCCTGGTAAGGATGTATTCTTGCTTGAAGCAACCCCACCTACAGAAGCATCCCTGTTTCTATCATCAATATACAAATCGCAGACCTCACTGGAATCGATCTCAAGTAGTCGCCCCAATGGAAGAGACCCAGAGGTAGACCGAGGAAGAGATAGACAGCGTCGAAGGGGACTGAGGATGGGAGGATATATATAGTGATTGTTGTACCTTGTGCTCGATGGTGGTCTGCTGGTTCTTGTCCAGATGCACCTTGATGAAGCGGGATCCATCGAGGCGTATGCGCACCCTCTTGCCGACGATCTCTGCGGGGAACACTAGATCCTCCAGGATGCTGTCGTACACCGAGGTGAGCGTGCGAGAGTGGGGGCGCTTCTGCTTGTAGCCCTGGCGCGACTTCCTCGTGGGCTTGGACAGGATTTTGCGGTCTCCCACAAACACCACATGCTTGCCTGAGAACTTCTTCTCCAGCTCACGCACCAGGCGGATCTGTACCTTCTGGAAGGCCTTCAGCTTGGGCATCGGCACATAGATGATGATTGACTGCAAAATATCATTCTCATCAGCTTTCATGTTGTATTTAATAAGTTTATCAAATTAAATTTACACATGGTTGTAATATTCCAGAATTTAACATAAAATACAAAACAGAAATTTTCACACAAATATTCATATTAAGCGTGTCCGGTTGTCCCAAAAGTTTACCAAATTGCATGTTGTAGGAATTTATATAAAAAAATAATACTATGGTAATATATACTACTGTTACCTACTCTACTACTATTGCAACCTCAAATATTCTCAAAATTTGAATTAATTTTAATAGTTGTAATCTGTTACAATTTTAATCCTACATTCTATTTTTCTAACTCGTGTATTACTTTTTAAATTTCGTAAGTCACACTTGTGTTTATACATTTAAGAGTTAAAATACGCAGTAGTGCCTTGGTTACTGGTAATATAATATATTTTTCAGAATAACCGCGTAGATTCTCAACTAACAGTTTTATGGGGGCTTTGGGAGAGTTAGAAGATTGTTGCACCTTACGAGGATGGGATCCAGACATTGATGGTGTGGACACCGAAGGCATTATCAGTTCACTTATTCAATCTACCTCTCACTTGCATTCATGTTGCTATTGAGGAGCAAGCCCATGCTGGTTAGAGGATCAACCATTTTAAAGCATCCATGAAGCCTGAGATTCATCATTTTTGCTGAAAAGGATTGTTGTGGCAACAGCCAGCTGAGGTATATGTACATGAAATATAATTGAATAGTACCTTCTTGTTGTTGAGGTCAATCTCCTTAGCGCGGGTGATGTACAGCTCACGGAGCTGCGCCTTCAGGTCGGAGTTGTTCTGCAACTCCACCAGGGCCTGGGAGATGGAGGACTCAAACTGGTCCGGCTCGGAGCCGCCAGCTTTCAGTATCTTGGCGCCTGCCGACATCTGCAAACACAACAACTACATTAATTTACCATTCAATCAATTAATCCTCATTTCGGAGTGTAATAAAACAAACCGGATGGCTGGAACTTCGAGAATATATTTCGGCACAACATTGTGGGATTGATGCAGCCCACAATTGTTTGGAAACAAAGGTTTGCATACACGCTACTCTTGAGGCCCGGTTAACCGAAGAATTGTTAAATTTATGTTCAAAACGTATTCAATATGTTTTGAGTTAATTCTGGTACTTCGGTGGCTAACATGTCACGTCGGTGAGAAATTCGCACGAAGCCAAACTTGAAACAATATAATGGGATGCATATTTTTATGAAAACATTTCAATCACTTAACCTCGAACTGTAAAAATATAATCGGCACGGAGACGTCAAATGTAAATACGAAACACGGATATTGTCAAGGGAATGTAAAACAAATGCTATCAGAGATCCGAATGAACGCATGACAATAATTTTGACAGTTCTAACCTAAAGATTGAGAAACAATTAAAGATGCTTTATCGATGAGCATTCGCGTGCCATTGAAGTAAATAGATATATAACAACTTCCAATGCACGATAAAACAGTTAATTTACTGAAAATACCTAGAATATTGTTATTCTGCCAGGAGAATAACTTCAACGGGTTGGTTTTATGCCGACCGTGTTCGGGAAGAATTAAATAAATATCGCACAAAACGAACTGTATAATAAAACTTGGATGGAGGGCACAAAACTTCAAGGGAGGGAACACTTATTTGTCAACTTTTTGGTACACTTGGCCAAAATAGCATGCATGTAATTTTGAGATGTGTCCGAACCCAAAATAATATTGACGATTATCTCAAGATATAAGAATCATCCGCTATTCAAAACTACACATATGCACTATTATAAACAGTTTTTAAATAAGGCACCTTTATTTTTGGACTAAATATCTGGATATTAACAAAATTCACTAAAAATTATAAGAAAAATCGACATTAACGTGTACCTTGTCAAATTGCCGAAGAAAAGAGGTTATAAATCCAGCGACATCTGTAAATTCTTTTTCTAAGCTTTAAATATAACATTGCCATATAAATAAAAAATATTACTAAAAACCTACCCGGATTTATCAAAAGAAGGGGCTACTTGTTTCTCATTATAATATTACGTTTATACCACGAGATTATTATTATTAGGATGTAACATCTACAATGATGGTGCTCAAAACAACTAGCTCTCTGAAACGTTGACTCGAGAAGGCAGAGGACGCGCAAAAAAGCCAATTACTCTAAAAGTATTTTTTTAAAAACTTTTATTGAAAAAGCTGTATTACCTGACGTGATACCGACTCATTTAATTATAAATAAATGTTTATTTTTTATTAAAAGTTTCAAATCGAAATGTGTACAGTATTTCAGCCAAAGTCGTTATACAGGGTGTTAAGGGACGTACTTGACTTCCTTTAACTAATGATTCCTGACATTATTTGAAGTTTAATATGTAAATGAAATTTTGTTCTACGATGACTTTTTGGTTCACTTTTTTTCAATTTAAATCATAAAAAAATCAGTATGTATTGGACAGTTAGGGTGAGAGTGAGGGTTTGGGCGGTTACCTGACCAAGTGACCAGATAATGTCAAATAATGACACTCCAAATAATGTCAAGATTCACTGGTTAAAGTAAATCCATAAATACGTCCCTTAACATCCCGTGTAGTAGTGATGTGAGAAATCGAAAAAAATTCGAAATACGCTGAAATAATCGAAAACATTTCGGACCAAACATCAGGATTTCATTCACTGTAGATATCGGGTACAACATGAAAAGAAATCCTGAATTAAGAAGATTGGAATAATTATTGATTTGTTAAACAGATTAATCATTTTCCGAATGTTCAAATTTTATTAAGAAGCACTACAGTGGCAAAAGGCAGCCCATTCACCGACTATATAATCACCCCTACCCACAGTTGACACAGGAAAAGGGAAAATTGTTCTCTGGAAGTATAATTTTTTTTCTTCATAAATATAATCTGTGTACTTACCACGGGCATAGCCAGGTTTTGATTTAGGGTGGGCAAAAAATAAAAATCCTGATTAGATACCGAGAAAGTAGACTACTACAACATATTAATGTTTTGGGCTCTATGAATAAAAATAATATGATCGGAAGAGGAAGGAATGAAAAACGCATCGGGTATCAATGAGTACAAGATACAAAATGAAAAACATGCTTTATAATAATTTGTTTATTACGTATAAAAATGAGTATTTCTTTTTTTGATCGATACTTTAGTCAAAATGCAATCTTAAGTTTATTTTTGTCCATGCACGTCAGTACACCATCATTAATAAGATTATTTTTATATTTTCTTGTATGAAATATAAGGGTTTTTTCTTTATTTTTTAGTGAAATTATTTCACCACATCTTTGCAACAATTAAGTAGATTTGTTGTCAATTTGTTTGTTTCTTGAACAACATGTGCAAAGAAAATAAATAACAAAGAAAGGGGTTTTACAGTCAACAGGTTGAAAAATGATGAAGAAAGAAAGAAACAAGCATAAAAAGAAAATTGGAAGGAACGATCAGGTCTTGTCTAGGACAGTTCCCGCAGCTGTTTCAGGACCCAATCCCTGAGCTTGTAGATCTGGGTGAAGGCAGTATAGGTGTTGGCCCTGCACGTTGTCTTTTCTTCGTTCAGAGGACCGTTGCTCACAATACCGCGAAGGAACCATGTAGTTCGCTGTTTCAAGTCCTTCGCCGAAACCACGAATCCTCCACCGCTGTCACCCTGGCAGAGAGCTGAACCTGAAACGATAAGGGATGGCTTAAGATTCTTACTGCCAAAAAATCTCCTTCAACGGAAGCAATCTTCCCAACATGACTTCCGTTGACATGCTTTGTATAACTCTGTGACCAGTGACCAACTCAGGCACGGGGGCTCCATCGAAGGTAGGGTTAAGTTAGCCTCTCAGAAGCTGAGCACAATATACAGGGTCCGCAGATACCTACTGCAAATAGTACACAACTACTGACCCTGTACAAAACGCAAGTGCGTCCTACTGTTGAGTTTGGCAGCCAACTCTGGTCTGGAGCCCCAAAATACTTGACTCTGTGCAGAAATGGGCGGTCTATTTGACAGATTCCCCAATCTTAACAAGCAGACTGCAATCTTTTCACTGCACAGGCGTCAGATGGGAATACTGACCTTGTTCTACCAGTACGTACTAAATGCTCGACCAATATTAGTACACGATTGACATTTATCACATGAGAACGAGTCGTTTAAAAAGTTCTTTTGCCGACCTTTGTATTTCCTTCCTCTTACAACGTGGATCTCTTTAAGACTCTGTTCACTCCTTCCTCTCCTCGAAAAGACGCTACACACAGCATCCCCAAAGTTGACATACGCCCCGAGGGAAATTATTTTCCTCGGAAATCCCTGGTTGCTGGGGTTAATGAACCTTCCTGGGGTGAATGTAAAAAAAACTAACAAAAAAAACTTTTTTTTACTTACCATTCTGGTATCCTGCGCACATCTTATCCGTAGTGAGGTATTTAGTGAATTTGTACTTGGCCATTTCAAATCGGCACTGGTTGTAATCAATGACTGGGATAGTCAGGGTCTTAAGTTCAGATGAGGGTTGACCAGTTTCTGTTTTACCCCATCCTGCGACCTAAAAATTGCAAATTCAAAATATTGTTATTATTTTTTTTTATTTGGTTTTGAAATTAGAATATGCACAGTGTCTACCGGGATATCCCAGTATCTACCTCTCCTAACTAACTAACATAACCATCACCTTGCTGTAAAAGCATTTGAAATTTGGAACAATGGCAGTAAAAGCAGAAAAATTGAATGCGTTTGTTTTTGAAAAACAGAAAAAGAATTAAGACTACATTGGAAGCCAGTTGTTGATGTTTTTCGTGCACAAAATCTAGTTTTTGAAATAAAAAGTGAATCATCACGAAGTATTTCGAGTCTTCTTTGCCCCAATATGCAAATGAAAATGTTGGGATTTACATTAAGAATTTCACAGATTCACAGATTGAAATTTTTGTTCACATCGCTTGTTAGAAGCATTCTAGAATATAACTCTAGAATACGGTCACCCGTCCATAATAATCACATCATATCATTGGAAGAGTCCATCGCAAATTTTGGAGGAGTATTAATTTTAGACTTGCAATTCCTTTAGGATCAAAAGATTGTGATTTTTTACTACATTTCGCTTCACACCCCTTTCGCCAAAACAACGTTTGGTCATAGAAACTTCAGGTACTTTGCCACAAAAATTTATAATACACTTCCACTGACCATCACACAGCACAAAAATGATGTAAAATATAAATCAGACACACCAAGTCTTGGATCACTAGCAAAGACAGATCATATATTAACAATATTTTTAGACCCTCTTATGCATGTTTTCCCATTGGTACGATGCTGATTGTCCTTGTACTTTTACTTTAAATGTAAATAATATTGTTGTTGTTATCCTTATTTTTATGTTAAACTACTTATGGTAAACTGTGCCTGCTCTCAATACAGGAATTCCTAGTGAGACAGGCACAGAACAATACAGAAATAAAGTAACAAATGCTTTTTTGTAAGTTCTTTCGGTGCTGTTGAAAATATCTACTTCTTCATAATATGTTAGACCTAAGCTGCGTATGCAAGGTATAAGGGAGTTCATAAACGAATTGGTATTGACATGATTGTTGTAGTGAAAGACATTTTGTGTTTGAAGGACTTTTTTAGGAACATGAAATGAAATCAATTGCAGTAATGCGGGGCTTTCAATAAAGGAATTAATGATTTAAAAAAAAATGACATCAGATACTAATCATCTGTCGGACAGCTTTATAAGTTTTAGGTTTTTCGTTAGATAGTAATCTTTTATATTTTCCAAAGGGGTAATGTTTAAAAAATTTTGCTGTATTTGTTCAATAGAATCTGAGTAAAGCTTGTAATGCGGTGACCAAATAGGTGAGTTATACTCGAATTGACTATGCACTAATGAAGTATACAAAAATATTATCCTACGATTTCAGGCTACAACAAGAAATTGGTAACTATTATGATAATGTATCTGACATTTTCAATAAGCCTCTATTGCAGTATAAAGCCGTACTTTTTAAACACTTTAGCTATATTAATTGTGTTTGTTTTTAATTCATAGAACTCCTATTAAGTTTGTTTTTAGTTTTATATGAATTATATTATTAATAATATTATTAATTTAATATTTATTAATTCTGCAAGTATTTTAATTTTTATTTTTGTGATAGCTATTTCGGCTTACAAGGCCATTTCAAAGTGTAGTTACACCACTTTGAGACGACTTATTTATAAGATTCTATGTTTCAATTCTTGAAGGTGTCTAAATTGATTTATTTCTGGCTAAACCAATTTTCTGAGAGAATAATTGAGACAGAAGGTACCCTACTACGTAAATAAAATATTATTTAATACCTGCAAATTGTTTCATTACTGTAACCAACGTACCGTTTGTTTCTATAATATAAAATAAATAAATAAATATAGACGTGTTGAGTACCTACAAAAAAAAACAAGTTAATCAATTTTATTTTACCTTTCCAAGTACGCCATTGCTGGTTTGTTGTGTGTTGAGCTGTTCATCAAACAGGTCGAAGCAAACTGCGCTAACGGAGTCCGAGAAGGCAAATGGTTTCTCCAGCACCACAAGAGCCAAGTCGCTCTGTTGGTTTTGCTCGTCGCCTCCGTAACGTTCGTGGAATATGATTTTGCTCACCTAAAATAACACAAATTATCATTTCATTACTAGCGCGGACCCGCGAAAAATCACTTTTAATTATAATTGTTAGATTTGTGAAACTAAAAGCAATGCAAGCTGACGTTACAATACATCTAGATTTGCAAATGTCTCACAAATTCAAAATTAAATGTGACAAGTAAGAAATACTCTTTTGTTCCTAGTAAATTAGTAATTTACTGGAGTAGGAGGCCTGGAGTAGTTTACTGAAGTAGGAGGCCTGGAGTAGTTTACTGGAGTAGGAGGCCTGGAGTAGGAGGCCTGGAGTAGGAGGCCTGGAGTAGGAGGCCTGGAGTAGGAGGCCTGGAGTAGGAGGCCTGGAGTAGGTGGCCTGGAGTAGGAGGCCTGGAGTAGGAGGCCTGAGCACCAGACAGATTTTGAGGTGTCAAGCCATCAAGCTACGAGGATAATAGAGCAAGGACAGATTGCAAATGGCGGCATTTGTTACTGTACTTGTTGTTACTGCTGATTTGTATGTTTATTACCCAAGCATATAATTGATAAGTGCAAGCGCTACAGTAATTTCCCCCTAATACCATGGGAGCGAGGCCGCGGGTAAGAGCTAGTAAAAAATAAAATACACATTGTGTTCTTACTAATCCAATAAAAAAATTTGGACCGCTTATAAAAAAGATATCCATTCTCTGGACCTAGTTAAGTGAAACCACAAGCTTTGTCTCAGTCACTTCTTCCCTCAAATAATTCATGTAAGGCTAGGTTTACACTCGTAAGTTTTTTTCCCGTAATTCGCTCGTGTAAGTGATTTATGGCCAAATTACCAATGTAAGCGACACCAAAAGTCACTTAACGCAATTTAAAGCATGTTACAGAACTTCTTCTTTCGGAAGTTTTTTGACAGGTCTAATTGCGTCCGCGCTAAATTCCAGCCTTTTTACAACTTATAAAATCAGTTTGATAAGCTGAGGAACTTTCTTTAAGAAATACTACCAAAATACGC
Organism: Glyphotaelius pellucidus; assembly: GCA_936435175.1. Lineage (NCBI taxonomy): Eukaryota > Metazoa > Arthropoda > Insecta > Trichoptera > Limnephilidae > Glyphotaelius > Glyphotaelius pellucidus. The sequence goes on along the minus strand of OW386561.1, from coordinate 20,765,683 downwards.
CGTTGCGAAATGTCAAAAATCAAAAGACAATTGTTTTTATTGTTTTTTTTTCTATAAAACTAGTATTTATTTCCACTTATTTGAGTTTTATGAAAATGAGCATCCTTATATTCAATTATCGGTCCAAACCTTTCTAATCTCAACGTTTCTGTTTTTGAAATTACGTAAAGAAATCCATTAATTTTCGCCTTTGACGGCTTTTAAGTGGAGAATTGTTTAATTAAACCCAAATTCTATTTCAGCACTTTATTTGGGCCTTTTCGTCTTTATTGACAAAATCGCGTAAATTTGACAGTAGCAGGTCGTTGTTGAGAAAGGTAGCCATCTTACCGCAAGTAAATTTACAGGTGTAAATGGTCGCATGAGAAGTTACACAGATCGAACTTCCGTGATCAAATTACCACAAGTCAGATGCATATGTAAACGCTCCTGTGAGTAACCTGTCAAAATCTTACGTAATCTGTAAATTTAATTTGCGAGTGTAAAGCTAGCATCTATCAAACATTTAATCAACTTAATTTGGGAGGCAGGTATGGGTTCCGCCGCTCCGGGACCCATTATCAACACCTCTGCCATAGGTCACCCCAAGTGTTTCACTACATTTGATGCCTGGGTTCATGGGGTAAGGTTTGTCCGGATCTTGGCGGTGGATGCATATTGGGCCGGATCGGGAAGAGACTGGTTGAGGGAGACCTAACCAAGAACTCTCCATCCCCTTGCACCGCAGTGGGAGGGATGGATTCGTATTTCCATCACATCTGTACACATTGACCCCCAGATTCCGACCCACCTCTAATACCTTTTTCTTTTCCAGAACTTTCTTACCTTTATTTACCTAAAAAGACCCTCCACACAGCATCCCCAAAGGTTGAAGTAGGCCCTGAGGGAATCCTTTTTCCTTAAGGCCCCTTGTGTTGAGCTAATCTGTTAATTTGTACAATTTCAACTGCTCAACAAGCAAGTTAAAAGCAAACAAATTTTATTTGATTAATTTGTGTTATTTCACAAGTAATTTATTTAAAATAGTATAAAGTACTAGCTTTTACCCGCGGCTTCGCTCGCATGGTATTTGGTTAAGAATAAGCGATACATAATGTCCTTTCCCGTGCGTCCCCGTTCCCTTCCACCTTGCTCCTTGAACCCCATCTTTCCCCTGCCTTTCCTCCCTGCAGCTAAAATATATAAAGTACACACATTTTCATTTATACAAATTTCATAACGCCAGAGCTTACCATAATATATAGCCTTTGTTACTCGCTGATAATGTAGCTTTCTATTGGTGAAAGAATTTTTAAAATCGGTTTAGTGGTTTAGGCGTAAAAGCGTAACAAACAAACACACTCACTTTCGCATTTATAATATTAAAGTATAGATATTTGCGGCGTGCTCGCATGTTCCAGAGTGGAAGATACTCTCAGTATCGCCCTGGTGTAAAATCATTCAGAATTGAAATGGTTTTAGCCGTGTTTAGTGACCAGATCTGAATAGTCATGTACTTCCCAACTTTCTTCTTTCCTATCTCTTTCCTCTTTCCCATATCCTGCCTTTAGCATCACTACATACCCTAACATATTCCCATCAAAATGAAGACATCCACCACAAGGATATCCTATTTCAATATTCCGGTGACATCCTCCCAGCTCTACCATTATTTTCTTTTCGTTCCTAAATACCCTTCTTCCATCACTTACCAAATCAAATTAACATTGCGGCCTGGATTACTGTTTCCAAGAGCTGTCCATACAAAGACACAACATAATTTAACAATTTCAAATCAATAGATCAAATTGCAGAATCAACTTTACGGTATGGAATAACCACTTGGGGACATTCTTGAAATACTAATTTCATCTTCAATTAGTACTCTATAAATGTCTATATAACGGTCAAATTACTAGTTCAAAACATATTTTTTCACAGAAACGAAACAAATCATTGTTGTTTCGGAATTTAACTATCTTACTGGTGCAGACCGTATTATGGTATAAAACTCTGAATAAACAAGAACGAGGAACATGAACATAATACTAAAGGGTGTTTTTTTTAGAGGTTTGGTTTTAAAACTGGCACCATTGTTTCTACAGACTGTCAATTTGACAGTTGATTTGTAGTTAGTACGTTTGCCATTTCACTATGAATAGACTGGCGACAGAACGGGCGATTGCAAATTGTGCAAATTTATCTTGAAAATCATGGTTCGGTTCGCCAAACTTATCGTGCCCTAGGTACATTTTACTGTTGACATAACATCCATCCGAGCAAGTTATTCGGAAGATCATGGATCGTTTACACACCACATACACTCTAGTGGATAATACGCGTCCACAAAGACGACAAAGAAGAAGTTATTGCTGCTGTGGAGAGTAGTGTTGAGGAGAATCCGAATGAGTCGATTCGCCTTCGTGCACAGCAATTGCAGCTGTGGCCATCCACTTTGTGGATGATTCTGCGGAAAGATCTGGGTCTAGGCCTCCTCGACCGTGTGATCCCACACCATTAGATTACTTTCTTTAGGGGTATGTGAAGTCACTAGTCTATGCTGATAAACCAGATACGTTGGACCATTTGGAAGTCAACATTCGCCATGGTTTTGCCGATATATGGCCCCAGTTGCCCGATAAAGTTGTCGAAAATTGGACTTCAAGATTGCGCTTCATTTGAGCTAGCCGTGGCGCTTATATGCCCGAAATCATATTTAAACAATAATGGCATAATATTATCTATTAAATAAAGCCAATATCATGGACATTAACATTATTTTAATGTGTTTTTTTTTTCATTTTGAATTTGTATACCTGTAAAAAAAACACCCGTTAGTTCACAAAGAATGATGGAACGTTTGTTCCTAAATATGACAATAACCACGGACAGTGAACCATGGAATATTTAACATGTTACCAATTAATATAAAAAATTGCGATTCACCAAACAGATTGAGATATATGCTGAAAATATGGTTACTAAATAGAGATGGTTTATATGCAGTCATGTGTGTTAATTGTGACAATTTATGCAGTTATATTCATAATATGCTGTGCTTGTGGTATATTTATACCGTTGATATTAAATAAATTAAATTAAATAATTTTATGTACTAGGGTCAGTCAAAAAGCAATGCCTACTATTTTTTTCTCCTTTAATTATCTAGAAATAAACAATGCAATTACATGGATTGAAAATCACACTATTAATGATTAATTTGTTATTTTTCAATAAAATCTCCCTCCATTTTCACATCTTTAGTCCATCTTTTAACAAGCTAACTCGGTTAAATCCAGAACACCATCGCCATAACTTTCCCCGCCGATCACACAGTTTTGAATTTTTTTTTGTCCTTGGTGAGTTTGTGTGATGTCATTCCATTGACTGCCTCTTTGATTCAGGTTCAAAAAAATGAACCCATATTTTGTCTCTGGTCTCAATTTTTTTCAGAAACTAAGCGCTGCAAGTGTTGCGAGGGTATTGTTTTTCTGGTTTCTTTATTCGACAGTAAGGCTATTTCTAGCAGTAAGGCTCTTGACTCGCATTCTGAAAGTCACTGGATCGAATCCCGGCATGGCAAATAAAATTTATTTGATTCATTTGTGTTATTTCACAATTTATTCGTTCAAAATAATATTTAGTACTAGCTTTTACCCGCGGCTTTGCTCGCATGGTATTAGTTGAAAGAATTTTCCCACGGGAATGAATTCAATTATTCATTCATTTGCCGGTATGTGTTACCTTCCCTCTCCCCACTCCTATTGCCCGCTTCCCCAGTCCCGCAAACCCCCCCTCCCGAGTTCCCCCTCTCGAGTTCCCCCTCCCGAGTTCCCCCTCCCCCTCTCTGATTCTCTTCTCCCCTCCCCTCTCCCGCGAACACATCAAATCCCCAAAGTTTCATCGAAGCCTCACAACATACCCCAATTGGGGATGCCATAGTCTCACTGGCTCCAGACGGGAGCAGTTGGGACTCTTGTGCGGTATTCATAAAAAAAAATATCTGCCGGTTACCTTTCTTTGTACCCACCTTGCACACACTTTTGTTGAATAATCAGTTGTCTAATAATCGTCATCACACTTATTTTATTTTTTATTTTCTGGGATCACCACGAATAATGTCATCAACTCGCTCAATGTTGCGTGCAGTCATTGCAATCAACGGCCTACGCCGCTCCGCTTTTCGTCAGCCAGCGGTGTGTGTCCTTCAGCTTCGTTATAGCAACGAACCCGTCATCTAGCATTGCTAACATCCACTGTTGCATCACGGTACACATTTTTCAGTCTTTCATGAATGCGAATGGGCGTTTCACTTTCTACAGTCAAGAATCAATCACAGAATGCTGTCTAAAACGAACATTGATGTCGGCCATTTGGTAAACGACTGCAGTGCTGCCACCTGTTGACGCAAAAAGTTATTACTGCCGCAGATTGTAGAAGAAAGTTTGAGGAATAGCACCAAATTCAAAATTTTCACTTAACTAACTTTATTTTAGTAGAAAAAAATAGGAGGCATTCCTTTTTTGACTGACTCTCGAATCTATGCTTAAATTGTAATTGAACATTAACATCCTGTTGACAAACTGCTTAATTGCGGTTTAACGGGATTTTACCTTGGAAAACAATACAAATAAAATAATTCACCGTTTCCTTCACAAACCTCTGATCTTTGGATAAATTTACTTCCCCTCTCTCTCTCGTCATCCCAGTCTCTGTAAAACTTTCCCGCTGCTACCTTGTAATAATTGGCAGAAACGGGCTCGTTTTTGACGGCGTCCCAGAAGCAATGGCCGGCTGAAAATCACAAGAAAGTTAGACTTACATTTTTATCCCATTTTTTAATGAGTTTAATTACTAAATTTTCACAAGTAGTAAACACTTTGTTGGTATAGATAATTATAATAATAAAAATAAAACAACTTTGTATAAAACACTTCCGTACCGGACCGGGGGAACGCACTTACACTAGCGAGAGTTTTACGCTGTATCTAAATTGTTTTTTAAACCACACTCTCAATAATTTGGTTATTCCTTGAAAAACTATTTGGTTATCGGTCTGCATTAAAAAAATTAATATCGCATTACTACTTTTCTTAAAATGAAATAATTTCTAACAAATTCCGGCGAAGAATCTGTCCCGCCCGCCCCCCTTATCCTCTGTTTGGGCGTACCCCGTCCCTATCTTTTTTTTTTTTTTTTACAGTTAATACCGCACAAGAGTCCCAACTGCTCCCGTCTGGAGCCAGTGAGACTATGGCATCCCCAATCGGGGTATGTTGTGAGGCTGAAGGTAGTGGGGAGGGGAAGGAGATAGGGAAGAGGACGGTGGGGAAGTCTGAACGTATCAGGACAATTTTAAGCGATAGCAAGTAATTTCTAAGTCGTTAGTGGAAAGGACTAGATCGCGTTCGTTAACACTACGCATCTGGATTTCTCTTTTTACAATGCTATAATTTTCGCTTGCCGGTCAAAGATTATTCTGTCTGGGCCGTTTCCGGTGAACGCCAATCGCCAGTCGAGATTTGGAAAAAATAAGTTATGTTGGCTATCGGCCCGCCTTCTCTGTTTTCTATGGAAAAATACACGTTATGGTCTAAATTCATTAGAATATTTATTATTACTATTTATCAAACGATTTTGAAAATACTGAAGTACGATGAATATACTTCCCTCTAATTATTACGAAAACAAATTACAAAAAATTATGTCAATAACACCCTTTAAAAAGCTGAAAAAATTGGGGTCCCCGAGTGACTCCCCTTCGGATCATGTATGATTTTTTTCTTTCCGGGACGAAAAGGTTAATTCCACTTTATTATAAACCAAACGGTTTTAGTTTTACCTGAACCTTCATCAGGGTAAATAAAATATATTCAATAAAATACAGAGGTTCAAAGTATTTAAATGAAAAATAGAAGAGGGAGAGAGGATCGGTCTTTTAATAAATCTTCGGGGTAGATGTACTCCAGTAAAATCGTTACATAGAAAAGGAATAGCCCTAAATCTGAAGCTTTTGAAATAAAAAAAATCATTAGAAAAAAAAATACTAAATAAACAGATTTGTCAAACTCCACTCTGTAATGGTTCAGTGTTGTTTGAACAAGTAGACGAGGAAATTTTTTTTTAAATATTTAAATTCGATCATATTACTGACCTCTGTTGGGTGTGTTTGAAAACGAAATTGAAGGAGTCTGTAATAAAATACGGGTTAATTATCGCGTGGGAGGTGCTAGACTATCGGAGATGTAAAACGTTGGACAAATTGGAAATGATAAATCAACAATTATTTTGAACACAACGAATAGCGAGAGAGAGGCGGGGTTAACGTTTATCTGGTTCAAGGAGCGGAGAGAGTTCTCACGAAATCCATGGTATGGAATGCGGACCCTTATGAATTTGATCATAACTCACTTCATGATGACCAAAAATAAGAAATTGATAACTGTTGAAATTCGAGACCGAGGCCCCAAGGAGATTTTGAAAAGGGTCGTTCAGGAAGTAGATTTTGGGTTAATTATGAACTTTTGCGTTTCAGTTATTAGGAGCGACATGTGGAATGTCTAAGTGACGTTCTAAGAGATTGACAGGTAACACGATTTTGGCTCTTCGAAGAGGTCATTAAGCCGGAATCACCACTCTAGGTTACGTACAAAATAGTGGAAAAAGTAATTAGCCAAATGCATAAAATTTAACGGCCTGTCTAATTCTAAATTTATTTACAAATTCGAGTGTGATTTTTGGAGAGATCAACAAATCATTTTGGCAGTTATCACCTTTTTCGGGAGAACGAGACGATGAGATGTGGGAGGTTACTTAGTAGAGATGCAAATAACAGGGACAGATTAGGCCATGGTGGTGATAAATGGCCATAAATGAATATCGAAATCAATAAAAATGTGAGTTTAATACTGGAAAAAGCCTTACGGGCGTTGCTATTTGTTTAAAGGGAGAGTTTGTCAGTGTATAATGCCTAAACACTCACAAATACGGAAAAACAAGGGAGAATACATATTGTTCGTAGAATAATGCGTAGAATAAAATTCCTCCGCGTTAGGTTATAAAATAATGATAATAATAATAAATTATTCCAGAATGTATGCAGGGGTAGTGCGGTGTAATACATTTATTTTGAGTGGGAGAAAATGTCCTATGACAAGAGTAAGTCGAGCGCGTGGTCCACCCCTGTTTTATTTTGCTAGACCGAGATAGTTGGGACTCCGGATTTCAAGGGTTGGTACGGTGACAAACGCAGAAGGCAGGAAAGGACAGTAAGCGAGAATGGTGGGTGGCGAGCGGGTAAATACGACTCAAAATTGCATGAACTTATTTTGATTGATGGGAGATTTTCGTTTTAAATAGGCAGTTTTTTTTTATAACGGGACAGTCAGTGAAGGAGAGTCAGTGAAAGACAGTCAGTGAAGGAGAGTCAGTGAAAGACGGTCAGTGAGTGGAGTTCGGCGGAAGAATACGGTTAAGTCTGGAAGTTTTGGTTCTAACCAGCTCGTAGCAACGGTTAATTAACCTCAGTGAAAACAGATAGTGGTAATTTTATTAAAAGGGAGTCCGAAGTTCGAAGATCGGTGCGACCCGTTGAGTTCAAAATTCGTAAATTAAAGAAATAATACAAGTTCGTGAATTATTGCAACGCTACGTAATAAGAAAAAGCACAGAGTCGAAAGTTACCACGAAAAATAGTAAATACATTAAATTCCTACTCCAAATAATCTGGAGGCTTCGAAACAAAAAATCAATCACAACGTGAAGTAAAGGGTTTATTGTAAGATTTCCCTGAACAACCTTGTTTTACTGTGTTTCGCATCACAGGGGTTGGGAAAATGAGATCAGGAAAACAGCGTAGCTGAACCTTCCGATCGGAGATCTCAACGACGAAGAGAGAAAAGGGAGGGGGGGTGGAAAAAACCTCATAGCAGCGGGGAGGGACCATCACAACTTTAAACATATTTCCCTTCCTCACGCCTACCTTTTCCCACTAAGATACCTCCCCTCGTCCCCCTTTAAAGTTGATGTTCTCTCTTCCTCTCCTACTTTTCATTTAAATACTTTGTAACTCTATTTTATTTAATACATTTTTTTCACCCTGATGAAGGTTCAGATCAAACAGAAATTGATTTTTATTTGTAGCATCGATGACAAGTTATGTCCATGCATCCACCACTTTATTTTGCAAGGAAATGTCCACTTAATGTTCTCGGAGATTTACATTATTTATATTGATGGTAAAGATAACTTCAATACCTGGGTAACTATGACCAGATAATATTTTGAAAGTCTCTATCAAGTTACCTCTTTTTCTTCTTTCTTTTATTGTTGGTAATTTAGTTCCATGAGTTTCTCTTCATGTTGCAGGTCTCTGAATTTTTGTGAATCGTCCTCTTATACCCTCTCTATTTACCCATGAATTTTATGTACCCTTTTCCAAATATTTAAAAAATTTCAATATTTCAAAAATATTTAATAGTTCATGAAGAATTTAAGTATGTCTAAAGTCATGGTGTTTGAAAGAAAGATTACAAAAACAGGGTGCAATATAGGTACATGGTTTGAATGATGAATACTTGGAGTAAGTGGATGAGTTTGTGTGTCTGGAAAGTATGTTTGCGAGAGATGGGAAGGCTGATAGAGATATTGAAAGAAGTGTGAATGCAGGTAACTCTAATAATGGAGGACTGAACGCCGTTGGCGCCAACAAAAAAACTGTCCAAAGAAGCAAAGCTAGCAGTCCACAATGGAGTGCTGGTATGTACCCTGATGTTTGGCAGTGAGGCATGGAACTGGCATAGAAAGGATGAAAGTGGACTGAAAGCTGTAGAAATGAGATCGCTGAGGCATGATGGCATGGCATGGTATGAAAAACCATGTACGATTGTGTGAGAAATGTGGAGATTCGCGAAGAATGCAAGGCTGATGTGTGCGTAATGAGTTAGTTTAAGAAAGAAACCCTCAGAGGATTACAGCATGTAGAGCGAATAAGGAGTGTAAGGAGAATATATAACTCAATTGTGAATGTTAGAAGAAGTCAGGGATGCCCGAGGAAGAGATGGCACTATCAAGTGAATCAGTTACTTGAGTCGGGCCATGTCAAGAGTCAGAATAATAGAAGAGTATGTACGAGACACTGTATGAATGTGAATGAGGGAAAGAGTGTGTACCAAGACCGTGTTGTTTGGCTGTTCGTCATCTCTACCTACCCCTGCGGGAAACGGCGTGATAGTTGTTAATTTCTTTTTTTAATTTGTTTATTTAGTAAAATATTAAACATTTACTATACATTATTAATAAAATATTTTGACTGCCCAACTAGGAGGATTTCCGTTTTAGGACATTCAAATTAGGATGAGTACGAACATATATGGAACATGTTTTGTACAAAAAAAAAATGGAGGAAATAAAAAGAACAGAAAGAATAAAAACTAAAAAATAAAATAAAAAGTTTAAACATTAAAACTGTTGTTTGCTTAGCATACATATTAAAATAATATTAATTTAAATAACAGAGGAATAAAATAAATAGGTAACTGGTGTATGCATTGCATATTATAGTCCCACATACATGTGTTGTATAAAATAAGAAAAAAGATAAGAGAAAGAATTAAATTAAAATAACCAATTAAACCATAAAAATAACAGTAGCTTTTTCGCATAGTTATTTAAATGATAATTATAATAAATATTAAATATATATAAAAAATTAACCCCATTATTATTAGCTTTTTGGAAAATATTATGACCTTTTGGAATACCGATTTATTTGTCAATTTAAAAGGTCAGAAAATAGTATAACCGGGCATTTTAATAAAAAGAAGGATTTTTCAAGGAGACATTGAGTCCTCTTTGGTTTTGCTTAGCATTGAATCCTCTATCTAAAATGTTAATTAAAAGCAAGTTTGGAATAAAAATTAAGGGTAATACAAGAGAGAGTAGTAAAATTTCGCATTTATTATTTATTGATGATATAAAATTATATTCGAATTCTGAATCAAATTTAGAGAAAATGATTAAGGTAGTTAATTTTTTTTCAGATGATAATAAAATGACTTTTGGTTTAGATAAATGTAGATCCATCCATATAGAGAAAAGGCAAAATTTTAGATGGAGATGAGGGTATATTTAGAAATTTCAAAATTAAAAGTATGAAAGGGGATGAGGTTTATAAATATTTAGGATACCCGCAATCGAATAGATTGGATCATACTAGTATTAAAAATGATATTAAGATTAAATTTCAAAATAGGATCAGGAAAATTTTAAAATGCAATCTATCTGCTAAACATTTTGTAAAGGCAATAAATACTTGGGCAATACCTCTAGTAACGTACTTATTTGGCATAATTAAATGGTCCAATACAGATTTAAACAGCTTAGAACGATTAATTAGAACTACGTTAACAAAGTTTAATTGGTTAACTACGTTAACAAAGTTTAATTGGCATCATCCAAGTTCAGCTATAGAACGAATTAATTTACTTAGAAATTTAGGTGGTAGAGTTATAGTCAAAATAACTTCTTTGAAACATAATCAGGTAGAAATGCCAAGAATTTTTTTCCATAGGAAAGCTAATGGTTCAGAAATGCACAAAATATATTGCAAGGCAGATAGAAACATTACACATTTAAATTTGTACGACGAGAATGCCAACAATCTATTTCATACCATCCAGGAATTATTAGATTTCTGGTCAAATAAAATTATTCACGCCAAACACTTCAATTATCTCAATCAAACGTATGTTGACAAACTTTCGTCAAACAAATGGTTGAGTATTGGAGAATTGAGCGCAGCAATAGAAGGATTTATGCGTGCCATTCAAGATAGAGTCATTTATACTAAAAATTATAGGAAGTATAATATATAATCAAAGATAAAAATCAAATTGATGATTTATGTAGAAAATATTTGGCTTTTCCGGAAACTATAGAACATATTATATCGGGGTGTTCTGTGTTAGCGCCGTCCAAGTATACATTTAGGCACAATTAGGTTTTAAAAATAATTCACCAAAGTTTGGTAATTAAACATAACTTGATTGACTGCCGTAATGTTATACCATATTATGAATACGAACAAAATCCATTTTTAGAAAATGAATTTTATAAAATATATTATGAAAAAATTATACTAACAGACAGAACAATTTGTCCTAACAGACCCGATATAGTTTTACATGACAAAATTTAAAAAATAACTTATATCATTGATGTCGCTATTCCAAATTCCTGTAATATTCAAGAATCTGTTTCTGAAAAAATTAGAAAATATACAGATTTAGGAAATGAGATTAAAAGAATTTGGCATTCTCGGACTATGAAAATATTACCATTTGTTATTTCGGCTTCTCGCATTAAACCTAGCTCTCTCATTCAAAATTTAGGCTTATTAGATTTGTCAAAGAATCTATATATAAAAATGCAAAAATCTGTCATATTAAATGCATGCAGGATTACGAAAGATTTTTTAAATACTTATGTTGAGGGATCAGTAGGATTTATCGGTCCAGTTAGGAGTTCTATCGAGCCGAACCCTCTGATATGAAAATATCTGGAGTCGGTGAAATATTTTCCCATTTGGTCTCTGGTAGGTTGTCATTTGTTCTTGTATTGTTTTGTATTTATTATACTAATACAGTGCATTGCATAGCGTGGATTGACTAGATGATCATTTGTGGAAAAGTGTGTGGAAGGGTTAAGTTTTTCCTGTGGGGAAGATTTAACCCGGACATAAAGTCTAAAGAACAAAACAAAAAAAAGAAAGGTATATACTTAATTAGTAAAAGGTACGTACTTAAAACCAAATGCTTAAAACATAAATGTAAGTGGTGTTTGCATTTCATATTATAGTCCTGCAAACACATTTTGTATAAATAAGAACTAGAAAGAGTACAGAAATAATAAAATAAAATAACAAATTAAAACATGAATATGACTGTTGTTTGCTTGCGTAGTTATTAAAATAATAGGTATATAAACTTAAAAACAAAGGATTAAACAAAAAATAAAGGTCAGGTGTTGTGAGAGTGGTTAATAAATGGGCAGAGGTGGCGTTGTTTATGGGTGTTAAAAATTAATTTTTTCGTGTACAATTGTCTAACATCCAGAACTCAACTCTTCAAACAGTGCATCGCTGTGATATCTAAATGGTTTATTGAGGATTACACTTAAATTTTTGAGCTTTGCTAATTTGTCCAAAACAGTTTTTGCACACCCACCTAGTTAGTTAGTTAGTTTAATAGTTTTGTGTTTCATTCCAATACATACCGGTGACGACAATGTTTGAGCGGATGATACTCCCGCCGCAGATCTGAGAGATAGCTTCTCCATCCTTCTGGAATATCCCCACGTGCCAGGGGAAGGTGTCCTTCTTGGCGGTCTGTCCGTGGACTATGAGAGAAACACCCTGCCCCTTCTCCAAACCACAATCTGCAAATATACAAACATCTCCTAGCTTTTCAAAAGAGTGCATTTATTCCGATTCAGGATTCCTAAGTCCAAAAACAGCCCAAAAAAATATGTATTAGTAAGTGATAATTTTTTTGGTTTTCACAATTTTGGCTTGCCGTAATCAGAATTTAAAATGCTTTTAAAGACCTGGAGTCTTTGACAGTGACGGAGATATTGCTGAAAAAATTGCATCCATAAATTAAGAAAAGACAAAAATTTTGAAGAAATTGGCATCCAAATTTGGTAAAAGGGATTTTTAAAATATTGGACCAATGAACAAAATTTTTAAATCACTGCTTTTTTCCACTGCATCGTACCTATATGGATTTCAGAAGAATTTTTCTTTCGTTAGAATTTAAGTCAGGTCAGTATGACTTTCTTCGGAAGTTGGGAAGGGGCGGAAGAACCTTCATACTAAGGAGCAAATTCTTGTAGGAGATTTATGAATTATAAGACTCCTAAGCTGTAAGTTTCATTAAGTTGAAAATTCAGCACTGCTGTCCATATATCATCACTTTTGTGTTTGTTTTTGAATAGTTTTATTTCACAATGTATTGTTACTCTTTTTTTTTCTAATTTGCTACCAACTGTTTTCGATACATCGCATCCGTGTGATTCACTTGCGTGTTGTAATTTTTACAAGTACAGAAATAATTAAATATTGTTAGGTGGGGCTTATGGGGTGGAGATTTGGAATTTTAGAAGGAGGGAAAAATGCGAAAAACCGGAACGTACACTTCAGAATGTAATGAATTGACTGACAACGTGAAACATCAGGAAACATGAACTTTTTATTTTTATTTTAATTAATGAGTAAATCCTAAAATTGTAATATTTAATTGATGAAGAAAATAAAAGCGAAACTCAATCGAAAATCTTAAACAGAAAAATCAGAAAAGCAGTCAGAGGTAATGTGTCCCTATCTGATTCGGTCATATTTAAGTATGGTGATGGTATTGGTCTATGGCTATGGTATTTTAACTATCATTCTTCGAATAAGAACTACCAACATTATCTTCATTTTCTTAACGCATATTTTATTGGCTGTTATCTTTATGTACGATTGCAAGATTCAACCAGAACAAAATGCTATCTAGATAGTGTCTTGGATAAATTTTTAATTTTTAACCCGCGAGCACTCACAGCTTTAAAACTCACACGAGCACTCGCGTATAGAGCATTTTGCTCACGTTTTGTAAATAGCCAAAAAGTAGATACATTATAGCAATTTTATTTAAATTATTACTAATATATAATAAAACAGTCATGTAAAATCAAAACAAATGTTTATTTTTAATATATAACATTGTTACGCTATAATATTTAAATAACAAATATAGGAACTAAATTGGCTTTTCTTAACTGTACCTTTGGAATAAATTAAAAAAATAACTTCAATAAAAAAAAATTAAGGAATGAATAACAAAATATTAATCTTCATCATATGCACGAGCTTTACATATGCCACACAAAGTTAAAGCATGTTGTGTACATAAATGAAACTAAAAAGTTCTGGAATTCACTAAAAAATAGTACTTACGTTGTCACTCGCGCGGTGAGCAAAATGCCGCGCGAAGAGACCCGGCTTAACAAACCACCTCTACTGAGCGACTGGTACACCGTAAGATGAAAAAGCCTTTATGCGCGGGACGGGGGAAGAATAAAACTCAGCTATTGGGCGAACGAGGTGCGTAAGGACATTGTTGCATAAACGGCGAATTTTAAATTCACCGTGAGGGAAATGCTCATAGCGCGAGTGCTCGCGGTTTAATATGCGATATCTACTAACTTTTTTGCAAGTCTAGGATGAATACTTATGTGCTTATTGAATACTTATGAGTTATGAGTTACGACCACCACAACACGTGCATGTGCCTAGCATGGTGGTCGAAAAATCATAAAATTCATGTAACAAACATTTTGATGAATAAAGAAAAAAAAAAAAAATGAGTAAAACATTGTGATATTTAATTAATGGAGACAATATTTGCAAAACTCAATCGAAAATCTGACAGAAAAACCAGAAAAAGATACGGTCACATCTGGGACTCGAATCCAGAACCTACGACTTGCCAGATTAGTGATTTCTTCATGGAATATTGACTATTAGAGTTTCCCAATCAATTTGTTGGAAATGAGACATGGATTAAATTTTTTTTTGAAATGGTCTTTTTGCAACACGACTAATATTTTGGAAGATTCAAAAGTAAATAAAACAATAAATATTGAAAATAGAAGATTATTATATTTGTCAAATGAATACATAATACTGATACTGTAAATTAATGATGGGGAGATATAAACCTTGAAGACTTTAAACATTTAATAAAATAAATAAAAGATTTGGAAGATCTGATATTATAATTATTGTATGAGCATCTTTGGTTTCTTATCTAATTTATTTATTAATTATTATGCCTAAAAAGGCTTCTACACAAAAGTGATACAGGAATCATAAATACCCCTCAGGCCTCTGCCACATTCTGTCAGAATGTCAAAAAATTTCCATTTTTCAATAAAATCCAGATAAATTTAATATTTCTGAACATATCTAAAAAAACTGCCTTTGAAAGGTGACCTTTAAATTTTATTATTAAAAATACATCTTTTTTTAATAGTTATACTTACTTGTAATTTTGTGTAGCGAATATTCCACAAACCGCTGTGCATTTGTCTACGTTTTCGCGCCGAGACGGCTACAGTGAGTTGCCGTGGGCATCTACCTACCTAATGCCCGGCGACAATGTTTTCGCCACATCCTCGAAAGTTCCGGAGTTAAACGCCCGCTTGCCCATACGGCGGCGGAATATTCGAGGGCATTCTCCGTTTGGTGTCGTGGCCGGATTACACGGCGTTCTAGAACATTACTGTTTTCGTCAGCCACGCTATAAAAGCGGACGCAATCCCGATCGCGCCAGTCAAGTCACAACTTTCAGTCAAGTCAAGACCGAGCGACTCTCACATTACTCGCAAGTGAGTTAACAGATCAGTGCAAATATCAACATGTGATTATACAGTAAATCCAGTGTGAAATTCAGGGCGGGAGAGCTACGGCAACTCATCCTCATGTACACCTTCGAGGCCTCCTTCTTTCATCTCGTCTTTCAATAATAGATCCACACCAATACGGCTTTCAAAAAAAGAAGAGCTCAGAACTGTTACTTCAAGATTTTTCAAATTACATAAATAACGAACTAAACCATAAAAATCATATTTAGTTTTGTTTATAGATAATTCTAAAGCATTTGATACTATCGACCCAACAAAATTACTTAAAGTTTTAGAGGCGATAGGAGTGCAGGGAAGTTTTCTTAATCTTTTAAAGAACTACCTTAGTGATCGTAAAATTCAGGTAAAAATAAATGGAAAATTAAGTAAAATGGGAACATTGTCTACTGGTGTGCCACAGGGCTCTATCCTAGGTCTAACACTATATATAGTATTTGTCTCTCTTATGAATAAAGTAAATTATTGTAATTGGTTAATTAATTGGTTAATAACCAAGTAATTGGTTTTGTAAACTGTAAATGTACATTTAAAATAAAATAAATAAATAAATAAATTTTCTTTTGTCAAACACTATGTATATGCGGATGACACCGCACTTGTCATCGCACATAGGGATCTGCTCGCCGCCATGAATATGCTACAGCAGGATTTCATATCATTACAAAAATGGTCTCACGACTCTGGTTTAGTTATAAATGCACAAAAAACAAAACTAATGCACATAAGATCGTCTCATGCCAGATTTACAATAGCACCCTCAGTGGCATTCCATAACTTTGACTGCATACATAACAATTATTTACAGCCCTGCGACTGTGGAAGAATTGAGCTTGTCAAAGAGTATGTCTACTTAGGGGTGACGGTGGATTGTAATATGAAATGGGATATCCATATTGCTAAGCTATGTAAGCGCCTTCGAGCGATTTTAGGCAAACTGTATAAACTTAAATATTATGTGCCTATCAAAACCATGAAATTAATCTAATTGTCCTTGGCTGAATCTAACGTGAGATATGGTATAACTTCTTGGGGGCACTCGTGTAAGACAAACATCCAACATGTACAGTCAATTCAAAACGCATGGTAAAATTACTCGTCAGCAAAGCAGTTTACGACCAGCGGCAAAATATCTCATTAATGTATAAATCCATAAATGTTTTACCTATAAGAGCTCTTTTTTGGCATAAAATCTGTATGCAACATATACTAGATAACCCATAAAAACAATGGTGGATCACATGTACAATACTAGGCTCACACAAAATGAAGGGATGATTGTACCTAGATTTTCTAATAAATATGGCCAGCGAACTCTTGAATACATTACACCGCTTATATTTAATATGCTGCCATATGATTTGAAAAAATGTTGCTCGACACCTAAATTTGCGCTATTATTAAAAAAATGGCTATTGGAAACAGATTTTCTATATTGACTGACTCCTAGTGCATTTTAATTTAAATTTTTTTTTTAGACGTATTCTTATTATTATTATTATTTTTATACTTATTTATGTTTTTATTATGTATTTTATTAAATTGAAATATTTTTTCATGTATTGTATTATACTTAACTGTACTATGTTTCTGTCCACACTGTTTCCTGCCGACAAGCTACTTGCAGTAGCTTTGCAGGTATAATGTAAACATGAAAAAAATCTATTTTCTGTAATAAAAAAAAAAAATCACCATCTCGCTGTCCTGCCCATCGCGCTACGACAGAGATGCTTTCGCCCGCAACTACAAAGCCCGCCGCGCTTTCTGTTCGGGGTACATCACATCCGTCATCTGAATATCGAAGCCCATCGTGCTTCGCTTCAGATCTCATCCTCTTCGCCTCATAAGGTGTCACGTGTGTGTCCGACCCACTGGACTCAGAGCTGCCATATCAAGTTACTACCACGTCGATCGACCGCCTGGATCTGGTCATCCTCCACCACGCACGGTGTAGAGCAACAAAGCAACGCACCGGCGATCTGAAGATCTGGGATCTTCACCGCCGCATTCACGACTTCACCACGCTACGACCTACGCACCCGTCTACGCTTTTCTCTCACTTCGCTCCGCTCCGACACCAGCTACGTAGCTCAACAATAAATAACTTCGACTCACTACTACGACTGACCGTCTTTCATTTCTCTTTCTCTCCTACTCCGTCTCTATCAACACCCGGAGTCCGTTCTCTCAAATGCTAACATAAAGAAAGTTTTAAAATTAGCTCACCTTAACACCGTTTAGAACATTTTTCTTATTATTAGGTCAGTGCAATTAGGGCAAAAAAGGGGGTCGCGATTAGAATTATTCCGGTAGTCCCAATTTTTTTAAATGTTTTACATACTCATCTCCTGATAAAAAATCTGCGTTTTCGACCTTGGCGCACTTGAGCTTTCGTCGTCATTTTGAAAAAACCAGCCGAAATCACGCCAAAATCTAGTTTTTCTCAAATATCTCGTTCTCAATAAAAATTTTGGCTAAAATAGCTATAATTTTAGTAGAACATAAAATTACCAACATTTTTTAAGTCAAAAATTTTCTTCTATCTCTGATAAGTATTGAGATACACAGTCGTAAAATTGTGTATAAGTTTAAAAAAACAGGTAAATTGCGCGGTTTGGTTTGGTTTTTTGTACATATCTCTTTTGCAGTACAATTTTGTGAAAAAAATACTGACATCAATTTTGTAGAGAATAAAATTTCATAAAAGAAGTAGGTATATGTTTAATTTTTTATCGTAATTAGGCGTCCAGGTTATAATACAAACATTACACAAAAATTAGGTCAAATATTGAATCAGAAGAAAAGTGTTTTAATCTTGGCACACCTTGTTTATTGCTTTTTTTTAACAATTTTCATTGAAATAATTTACTTACATGGACTACCGGATTAATTACGATCACGGATCGCTAATTCCACTGGCCTATATGATAATAAAGGAGATATAACAATATCTATGAGACCTATATGAGTTGTTACCAAAAGAGAAAAAAAATTGCTTGAAGGGTTATATAATATAAATAGGAGAATAACTCTTTTTTTTTTTTTTTTTTGTTATTGTTTTTGGGGTGTTATGCCGTGTTTCGCTACCTCCTTCTTTAGCCAACATTTCGGACAGCGTTACAGTGTCCATCATCAGGGCAGATGAGCAAATGATATTGGTGAGAGTGTTTACTTATGTGTGTCGAATCGATACCGTGCTGCCAGCTCCATTTCTCTACGAGCTGGTGTTAGAAAACATTCAGCATGTTTTTTTGCGTTTAGCTTTGGTGTAGCCGTCAATTACTGGATACCAAGAACTATTGAGCTTAGCTCCGTCGTCTCTGTTAATATTGATGGGGTTTTTATGGATTTCAATTGCCTCCGTAATTAGGCGTGCTCTGTAAGTTTTGGGTCTTCCCAGGACTTCAGGAACAAATCCAAAGTAATGGCCGGTTTCGATTAAGTGCTCGGCGATTGCCGATTTGTCAGGGTGGCCAAGTTTACAAGCACGAAAGTGTTCCGAAATCCTTTTGGAGATCGTCCGCTCTGTCTGGCCTACATAGACCTTGTCACATCCGGAACAGCTGAGTTTATATACTCCATCTGTTTCCAGAGGAAACTTAGTCTTTGCCGACCTCAGTAGGTCTTGGATTTTTGTCGTGGTTCCGAAGACCGTCTTGATGTTCTCTTTTCTCAACAGCCTGGCAATTCTGTCTGTTACATTATGGACGTAAGGCTGCGCTTTCCTGCCTGAAAACATGCTGAATGTTTTCTAACACCAGCTCGTAGAGAAATGGAGCTGGCAGCACGGTATCGATTCGACACACATAAGTAAACACTCTCACCAATATCATTTGCTCATCTGCCCTGATGATGGACACTGTAACGCTGTCCGAAACGTTGGCTAAAGAAGGAGGTAGCGAAACACGGCATAACACCCCAAAAACAATAACAAAAATACTTTTTGGCCGTGAAAACCTAAAAACATACAGGAGAATAACTCTATTACTTAGGAAATAATAATGTTGTAGGCAGGTGTAATGTAATGAAAGGATAAAAATTTAAACACATATTTCGAAAGGTTATGTATTCTGATAACAAACATACCCGACAGTGATCTATGTTTGGTCTAAGGTGAGTTTAAAAAAACAAATAAACAACAAAAATGTCACCGGAGACCAAAGTATCATTATAGTTTTTTACTCCAAACAGTGTCAGGAATCACTGGTTAAAGTAAGTCAGTTACGTCTATCAACTATCGTCTATCTGTATATGTATAGTTTTTAATTTTATTATTATTATTAAGTTTGAATATTGACCAATATAGTATTTTCACTGTTTTTTTTGTTATCTTCGAAAAAAACCAAGGAAAAATCATATATTTTTTTATTGAGTACACGAATAATTTTACTACAACGATTTTTCGATTTGCCGCCAAAACGACATGTCTCTTTTTAATCTTGAGTGTAGCGGAGATGACGTCACAACGGACAACGTTAAGCAGCACAACAGCCGCCTTAAGGGGATCCAATAGTCCAGGGAAAAATCGAAGTCGGAATTCACGCCCATCGTGGGAGGAGTTTAAAAATATTTGAGAAAAAGCTTTTGGAACGGTTGAAAAAGGTATTTGAGAATTTTTTTTTACAGGTTGATTTCGTAAAGACCTAAAAAAAACATTAACTCCTTTTTTACACATTGTTTATTGTAATAACAAGGAAATTTAAAATTGATTTCACGGAACCGAGCGACGTGGAGTCACACGTCCGCTCCCTGCTCCGGCCAGGGGAGTTTTGAAAGAAAGTAGGGTGTGGCAAGCCAGTAGTCCTTCGGTGAACGACATAAGGGTCAATTTGAAAACCCGCATTCGTCGGCTGCCAGCCGTATTGTGAAATAACAACGCAAATATGCATATTTTATTTTATTTTGTGAATATCGGGCGTAAATATCATATTTTTTTGCGATTATCATAAAAGAAACTAAATTTGCTACAATAAGCAATAAAACCATATCCGAAAAGATGTTCGTAAGTAGGAGAGTTTGCACTTGAAAGTGTTTTTTTAAAGACCTGTTACTTTATTTTTTTCTAGACTTATTAAAAGACTTATAAAAAAAATGACCGATATTTTTAAGGGCCAAGATATGTTCTACACGCAGTATTTAATTGAAGCATTTATAATATTTCTAAGCGATCAAATTTTCAAAACAAAAACACATGATTTTGTGTGATTTTGCATTATTTACTATGGCTTCATCTTAAGGTGTGAATCCACCGCCGCTCCCATCGAGAAATGAGATTATTTCGGACCGAGTTTGTAATGATGTGACGGCGACGGCGACCGAACATCCACCGATCTCGGTCGGAGATTCGTTCGATTGTCGTGCGTAAGTATATACTTTACTTTCTACAAGTTCTATAAGTGTATAAATATCGTATTGAACTTAGTAATTTTTATTTCGACAACACATGACATAAAAACCGAGCTGGTAATCTCGAGTATGGTGGACAAGTTCAGGTGTGATTTGTGTTGCCGGCATTTCGGCCCGTCACGATCTTAAGCTGAGTTCTAGCGGTAGCGCCAAACCGCTCACAATCTCGGTGGCAAGTGACAATGACAGTGCGGTACTGCGGTGGACACCCGGCCATATAATAATGTAAGTTCTCAGTGACGGCGGCGGTGGACAAACGCCTTTACCAGCCTTTGGCGTTTTCTACAATGTAATGAATGACGCTGTAGAAAGTTAGAAAATTTTCAGAATGTGCAGTTTAGATCGTTTTTAAAATCGATAAGAATGAAAAAACTGAAATTATTACACATTTTTAGTTCAAAGAATTTTTAACAGCTTGTAAAAATACCGCATTCGTGACCCACACCAGGGTGATTCACACAGAATGAGGTAGAAGATAGGAGGAGTTTTGAAAATATTTTAAGCGCCCCGATCTATGGCCGATCCTTCAAGAGATATAATACGTATACCGTTATATATTATATAGAAACCCGTTAAAATATGTCCAAATGAAGAAGATATAATTGTTTGATCCAACCGTCAACCTAAATTGTGGTCAGCCTAGAAAAGACAGTTCCAGTGAAGGATCAGGAAAAGAAACTTTAAATATATAGGAGTACAGGTGGTCGGTATGTATTGTTCGCTAATTATTATTTGCTTATGAGAGTTGGGCTAAGAGAGCGACTTATAATGGTTGAAATACCCTGCTATCTCCCTGTCTCTTTCACGCACTCGGGAAGTCATTATTTAGCAACTATTTAGTCCCACAGCACCCTAGTTTAGGATAATTTGGTAATTATCCAACAATGATGTTCAGGATAATTTGGTAACTAACCAACAATGATATTTAGGATAATTTGGTAAATAACCAACAATGATATTTAGGACAATTTGGTAACTAACCAACAATGATGTTTTGGAATAATTTGGTAACCAACCAACAATGATGTTTTGGAATAATTTGGTAATTAACTAACAATGATATTTAGGATAATTTGGTAATTAACCAACAATGATATTTAGGATAATTTGGTAACCAACCAACAATGATGTTTTGGAATAATTTGGTAACCAACCAACAATGATGTTTTGGAATAATTTGGTAATTAACTAACAATGATATTTAGGATAATTTGGTAACTAACCAACAATGATATTTAGGATAATTTGGTAACCAACCAACAATAATGTTTTGGAATAATTTGGTAACTAACCAACAATGATATTTAGGATAATTTCGTAACTAACAAGCAAAGTTTTTTAGGATAATTTGGTAATTAACCAGCAATGATGTTTAGGATAATTTGGTAACTAACCAACAATGATGTTTTGAAATAATTTGGTAATTAACCAACAATGATATTTAGGATAATTTAGTAACCAAGAAGCAATGATTTTAGGATAATTTGGTAATTAAACAGCAATGATGCATAGGATAATTTGGTAACTAACCAACAATGATGTTTTGGAATAATTTGGTTACTAAACAGCAATGGTATTTAGGATAATTTGGTAACTAACAAGCAATGATTTTTAGGATAATTTGGTTATTAAACAGCAATGATATTTAGGATAATTTGGTAACTAACAAGCAATGATTTTTAGGATAATTTGGTAAGTAACCAGCTAGGATGGCTAGGATAATTAACCAGCAATATCCATTTAAATTGCGGGTGTAAAGATTGTCAGCGTTATTTTAATCATATCAATAAATGTCGAATGTTGGCCTTCAAATCATCACTTCCAATCTCATTGTTAGAGTTTTCTCGTAAATCGTAAACCGAAGTACTTATTTTATCATTTCGACCACGCCTTTTCTCTTTAACGAGCTCTTCTAACAATATGACCCGATAATTATCCATTATAGTGATGTGCACATTGGTATCAATATCTATTGTAATCCTGACGCCTTTAACGGTCTGACCTGGTTTACACTTCGGGGTGGGGTTGTCCCAACTGCCTCCTCCGCCGCACCTCAAGACTTCCAGTAATTCTGTTGAGGTGTGTCCATTCTTGCACTCAGAACTGACGATGGTTCCCGATGGCATCTTCTCTGCGCACGGGATTGAATTATACATGGAATTCCTGCACGTGAAGTCTACTGTGAAGGAAGTCACCATTTTGCACTTTTCTGAAAGAAGATGATGAAAACAACTATATTATCACTTTCAGATAGTCATTAGAGAGAATTACGCATATGATATCAGTTGATTACGTAAAAAGAACTGCCGGTTTCGGATGGGGAGAGTCTTCAAAGATTGGCAAAACTGCATTTGAGGAACTTCTATTCAAATTCCAAGGCATTTAATCACAATCTCGATGTCAGCAATTTTTTTTTAAATGATTCGGTTAGGTAATGAATATTATTCTTTGCAGTGTCATCGAGTATCTATCATTGATCAGTTTCTTAATTTGATGTAATTTTAAACAGCTCATTCTGTTTGGCATCCCCATTTCACAACCGCATAAAAAATTTTTGTGATCCAAATTATTTTTTTTAATCAACCGTCTACGAGTCAGAAGGGAGGTGCTCATTTTGACACATTTCTTCAGACTGATTCGTGGATGGCTATCATGGAGAGCATTAGTTTCTGTATTCCCGATGGTTATCTCCGTCAGCGACAGCATATACTGTTTTATCTCCCAGCTTGCAGAACTAACTTGCAAATGGATACGCCAGTCGGGAGAGCAGTCTTGTCGTTAAATAGAATCACTTTGAATATCGATATGTTTAACATCAATGAAGCACAATTTAGACAGCAAGCTTTATTGCTGTTATAGGCGAACAGAAACTAAATGAACAGTCAAAGTCCAAAGTCAGTAATAAAATGTACAGGTAAAAAAACACGAGAAGGTTCACGACTTAAAATTTATTTTGTAAACAAAATGTTTTTATTATCTTCGGGACTGAATTCAAGTATCTTCAAGTCTTAATTTAAGGATTGAATAAAAATGAAGGTGTTAAAAATTACCTACAAGGTGTCCGGTAACTCATATTATATACATATTTCAAAATCAAGAAATTTCATAGACACGTTTTATTTGATACTTATTAATAAAGCGGTAACCAATTTACGAGACATTTAAATTTTTTTTTTTCACTTTTAGCCTCGACTGGGATTTAACATATTTATTTTTTTAAAAACAAAAACACCTAAATGTGCACATCAACATAAAGCAACATACTTTTTACAATACAATGTACATGTAACATCCTTAAATTTTTATTTGTAATTAAAAAAAATAATAATTTACAGTTCAAGGAAAACGTGCAGATACACATATTTATTTCATTAACACGAAATTTATTTCATGTTATTTCGAAGTTGAACACAAAAAAGTTCATTGCTTCTGGTTAAACATATTACTTTAACAAAAATATGTATCAAACATTAGACAATTAAATATATACTATTACCCAAATTATTGAAATTTCACCCATCATCCTCGTTACTGACCGTATCACTGTCCTCAAAATTAATTTTAAAAGAATCTGGGTAATTGTCACTTGTGCCATCTTTGATGAAATACACATTTTGAAGTCGTTCTGCGTGAATTACACAATTTTTCCAATCTTCAATAGAAACTAATCTATAGCAGCATGCACAAGGCTTTCCACATCCGACATTTTGAAAGAATTGTTATTTTTTGCAATTTCTCGTTTGACTTATACTGACAGGGGTATGGGGGTAGACGTACAACTTCTTGACCATATTGTTGAGCCAGGTTATTGATTTCATATATTTTTTATCTAACTTAAATTTCTTTACTAATTTCAATAATTCAATCTATTAAAAGCATCTACTAAAAGTACTAATATTAGGTGACATAATATGTAGTTATAATCACACCGATTAAATAAACGGAGTCAAAAGACATTAATAAAGTAGATTAAATCAAAAATATTGTAATGAACTGGTTTTAAATGTAGAATCATTAATTATTTGCTTTTACAGTAGCATGATATAAATAACAATGGATTTTTCCAAAGGATTTAGTTGCCTGATTCACGGGAATAACCGCCATTGGAATTTCTAAATTTGGTTTCGCAGCGTATCAGGTATCAGCGTATCAGCGTATCAGCGTATTAGGTATAAGGTATCGTCTGAAATATTGTTTTTAGAATCCAGTTTAATGTATTTCCGAAAATCGGAATTTTCGAGGGTCGAATAAATAATAAGAAATGAAAAATATAAATATTAATATTATAATGGTAGAGTGTATTTCGAGTTTGGGTTTTTACTGTACGTTAATTCCCGTGTGAAATTTTGGGAGTGCACTTGGTATTTGTTCGACTATAGTCTGATTGTGATTCATTGATGTTTACATTGCTAAAATATGCTCGAATCTTAATATTTTCTCTACTTTAAAAACGATTTGAAATTTTAATTTTGTTATGTTTTTAAAGTGAATAAATTAAATTGAATTGAATCATCAACTTCCTGACAGCCCAAATGAATTGAGACAGAACCACCCACCCTAAGAACTGAAAAATGTATATTTTTAAAGAATAAGACAACGGAGTATACTCACTGTTACAGGTGATCGTTGATGGATCTGGTGACCAGGCGCCTTCTTCGCACAGGGGGGAAGCAGGCGAGGACGCGTCGTAATCCAAGTTGCAGGTATACTGAAGGAAGCTGTATTGTGGGGCAAGTTGGCCTGGTACGAGCTTTGGATATCTATGTTCGATGTATTTCCCTCCTTCCGGTTGTGGAGGCAGAATACAACCTCCCGCAGGATCGCTGTAATTATAGATTGACCGATTGAATAAAACACAAAAGACGAAAACTCTTTAAATGAACACTCCGTATAATTCTTTTATCTCGTCTAAATGGGCATTGGGGTTATCCACCACTTACCCGCCCTGGTATAAGTAACAGATGGTTACTCCTTCAAGGCTCTGGCAAGGACTCAGCTACATTTAGTTTTGAACGAATCTAGACCACCAATGTCCCTGCGTACAGTGTTATTCAGCAGTATGCAAGTGCTTACACAATAAACTTAATACAATGGTGTTAGTAAAACATATATAGGGGCATGGAAAGATGATAAAAAAACAAGACTAAGGACGCTCGCGGGGGATTGTATCTTGCGTACACTGCAAGCACCTGCAAGAAAGGGAAGAGAAAAACATGTTTAGATTAAATAAAAATGGCTCTGCAGTCTGAAAGGGTTCCCTCTCTCGTCGTCTGGCAGTACCAGCAAGAATGTTTGTGGCGGTCAGTCAAACCTTAACGAGGCAGGGCTTCCGCGCCCCTTAGCCAGTTCCTCGGTTGTGCCTTGAAGAAAATAACTGGGAAATAGGGGCAAAATGCCAAAAGACCCTAAGGACTGAAGCGTCTAAATGGGCAACATTTTTTATGTGACTCCTAACAAGATCGCGCCTGCCTATACGTTGTAAGGGTAGGAGAACTACATCGCCAGCCATTTGGGCAGCCTTGTGAGGCGGGTTGTAGGGTGATGTAGGGCCTATAAGAAGTTCAAAATTAATAGATTACTTAGTTTTAACCACGTTTATTGTTAAAAAAAATCCGACATGTTTCGTGGGCAATTCTTACTTCATCAGGATTTACTTAAAACTAATGACAACAATAGACATGGACTTAAAGGTGTCATTGTAATGTGGGAGTGGGAAGAAGGAGGGGAGTAATAGGTAATAATTTACAAAGGGAGCAAGTTTAATAATGGGTCATTTAAAACTATTTCTTGATTATTTGTAATATTTAAATTCATTTGTAATTTGTCTAAATGAAAACATTAAAATGACAATGTTGTAATTCAATTCCATTATTAAAGTCAAAAGTGTGATTCGATTTTTAAATGACCCATTATTAAACGTGTTCCCTTTTGTAAAATATCCCCTATTACCCTCCCCCCCAACCCTTCCCCCTTTCCACTCACTCCTTTCCATTGACACCTTTATATATCTATTGTTGTAATTAGTTTTAAGTAAACCCTGATGAAGAAAGCATTGCTTAAGAAACTTTTCGGTTTTTTTAAACACTAAGCGTGATTAAAACTGTGTAAACTACTAATTATTAATTAAAATGTTGACACAAAATAAGTTTGCTGCGTTTGACGAAGCTTTAAGAAGTCTTGGAGAGGTCCGGAATATACGAAGGAGCAAAACCAGATGCAGGTAGTTCGTTCCATCACTACCACTAACTAACTAATTAACACAAACACGAGTAGAAGAATCGACCTGTTCTCATGAAGCCAATAACAACTATGAACGTGTATTCCGCTCGTGCACAGGGGATCAATGCTGCTAACTCCTTAGAGCAGGCTTCATTGAAAGAATTGTAGAACAGACTCAACATATCCACATTGCGTCCGTGCATTAGATATGTCAATCGGTATGTTGAGAACGGATTGTGAACGGATTACCTCTGCACAGAATCAAGTGGGTTTATCAAGTATGCCCAGAGGTGGCTACCAAATTGAATTGTAAAGTATTTGAGATGTGTCCAGTTAGCAGCTGCTCACTATTGAAGTATCTGCAAGCCACAAGACGCCCAATTTCTTGGAAGTCAGTTGATGTCTACTGTCAACACCTTACAATAAAATTTTAGTAATCCGCCTAGTAAAAATTAATACTTACAAATTTTCGTTGGTTGGTGGAGTCACGGGGACCGGGGGAACAGTTGTGACTTGCGGTACCCAATCTTTGACCCCCCTGCAGAGGTCTGGATCCTCGTCCGACGCATCTGCACAATCCACCACCTAGGAACAAACACATTACAAAAGGACAAAGCATTTCAAAACATTTTTTGCAAAAGTATCAACTAACCATTATTATAAAATCAATATAAGTTTTTTTATTGTCCCACGTGATAATAAATTGCATATCAGAACTTGTTTACAAATAAACTGTTTTTAAAAATTTGATAATAACATCATACAAAAGAAATAAAAAAAAAAACATTTTTTCAAACTTCGCAAATACACTTTGTGGCGTCATTATTGAAAACAAATAAATATAATATATGAAAACATATGTGAAAACAAATAACTTTATATACACCACTATATAATTAACATTATCGACATGTTTCAAAAACTATGTTTTCTTCACCAGGATAATAAATGAATATTATTATTAATTTATTATCCTGATGAAGAAAACATAGTTTTTGAAACACATCGATAATTATATAGAGGTATATACAAAGTTATTTGTTTTCATTAAATAAATAAATAAAAAATTACTGTTTCTTTTATTTTATTTGTTTTCATTAAAAATGTTTTTTTTTTCATTAACCACTAACACCGATTTATGCCATATATTGTCGCCGCTTTAAACTTCTCAGATTGCTTGTCGGATAAAAAAGGCTAATTATCTCCTTGATTCAGCAAAAAAATAATTTTAAATACGAGGGTGGGTTTTGAAGTTCGTGGAATAGGGGGTAAGGAGTGGAAATAAAAATCCAAAATTATTTTTCCTTTTGAATATATTCACCTGCTACCTTAACACATTTTTGGATCTTTCAATTAACTTAGGTATACTCTCGATATACTATACTATAAGATTTGCCTTTGTCTAAAAAATACGCCGAAATTGCATCCTTCACTTCTTCATCACTTGAAAACTTTTTCCCAAGAAGTTCTTTTTTCAAGCTCAGAAATAGGTAATAATCACTAAGAGCCAGGTCAGGACTGTAGAGTGGGTGTGGCAAAATTTTGAAGCCCACCTTCTGCAGGGCAGCCATCGCAACACGGCTCTTGTGAACAGGCGCGTTGTCGCGCAGAAGGATGACACCTTTGGTCAATTTTCCCCCTCTTTTCTCCTTGATGGCTTCCTTTAATTGCTCTAAGATTGAAGCGAAGTAATCTCCTTATGGAGACAGCTTTATCTTTGTAATCGATCAACAGGATTCCTTCTGAATCCCAAAAATAAACTTTTGGGACTCCCAGCCGATTGTGACACCTTAAACTTCTTGGGTGGTGGTATACCTTTCTGTGCCATTGCATTGAGTCCAGTTTAGACTCAGGTTATTTATACTCAAATTGTTACTGATGATGAGCCCAAGTTTCATCACCAGTAACAATTTGAGCAAACACTTCATCTTTGTCTTCCCTACAGAGGTCCAAAAATGCACGAGAACACTCCACGCGCTATTGTTTTTGAGGCGGCAGCATTCCCGGCACCCGTCTTGCGCTGACTCTAGTCATGCCAAGATGGTGGTGAAGAATTTTGAAAATGGTTGTATCTGATACTCCTTTTTTGCATTTCTGCGAGTTTTTTCTTCTTTAATCGGGCATCTTCTAATATTAATTTTTCGACTTTCTGAATAATTTTCGGAGTGGTCACCTCGATCGGCCTTCCTGGCCGTTGGTCGTCTTCAATCGATTCCCTGCCTTGTTTAAAGAGGGTATGCCACTTGTAAACCATAATTTTACTTGGACAAGGGTCCCCGTAAACGGATGACATCTCTTTCAGTATGGTCTGAACTGACTTTCCTTGTTTGGTAAGGAACTTTACAACAGCGCGGAACTCGATTTTCTGCATATTTCACAATTTCTTTCCGATTAACTTGTTTAGTCGACGATAGCTCAAAGACTAATGATCTAATTACGATAAAACTCGGTGTTTATACTAATAATGAGTTGTTCAATTAGTACCTAATTCAGCGACACCCCCACTAATCTACCCATTCCGCGAACTTAAAACCCCTCCCTCATACATGTAGCTCCCACTTTGTTATTTTGGATTTAAAACAAAGCTATTGAAATGATTTATCTATTATGACCACAGATTTCTCAAATCCGAACTTCGTAGACTATTTTATAAAAATGTTGAAAATAAAATTTTTAAATATTTTTTTCACGCAGAATTTCTGATCAGCTATTTACGGTTAAAATTAAGCCCCTTTTCCATAGATATGCACCTTTCATTATCAAGTATACTACAGACAATATACAGAAATCGAAAATATTCTATGCTGACTCGAATGAGTACCTCTCACAGCAATTTCAAAGTAACAAACGCGCAGGATTCGCGCGGTTATAAACTTTACGACTTTTTCATATTTTTTTTATAAATCCTACAAATATGAGATAAACATTAAAATACAGGTTGATTCATTGGCTACATAGCACAAAAATAATTTTCTGTGTTTCTATGTTAAAATTCGAAGGTATGATTTTTTTTAATGTTGGCGAAAAATTAAAATATGATAATCTAAAAATCTCGAGCAAACGGAGAAAATTTTTTAAAATGCGCTGTCGCTCCAGTGGTTTTAAATAAATAAAAAAATTAAAATAAAGTAATTGTTTCTTCACGTGGTATTTTTACTAACATTTCAATTTTTAACCTCTCTCTCTAGATCTAGCCTGTGTTGAGGTTAATCTATATAAAAATATAAATATGCTTGCTTGGGTGTATATATGTATATTTTTTTACATTAACTCCACACAGGAGGCCCTGAGGAAAATAATTTCCCTCAGGGCCTGTGTCATCTGGGATGCTGTGTGGAGGGTTTTTTTGAGGAGAGGAAGGAATTAACATTGGTCTGGAAGAGACCCATGTTGGAGGAGAGAAGAAACACAGAAGCCGGCAAATCGTTCCATAGCCGAGCTGTTCAACTCAAGAACGAGTCGAAGAAACGATCCGTTCTCATGTGACTAATGTCAACCGTGTACATATGTTGGGCGCGCGTTCGGCGTATCTCCCGACTATGCACCGGTGCCGAAGGGATCAATGACACTAGAACCTCAGAGCATCTTCCATTGAAATACCGGTAGAACATGGATAGCATTCCCACCCGACGCCTGTGCTCTAAAGATTGCAATCCGTTCGTCAAGGTGGGAGAATCTATCAAACGGACCGCCCGTTTCTGTACAGAGTCGAGGGTATTTTTCAAGTATTTTGGAGCTCCGGACCAGAGGTGGCTGCCAAATTCAATTCTTCCAAATGTCTCTTGTGTATCTTGTGTCTCTTGTGTCTCTTGTGTCCCTTGTGTCTCTTGTGTTTCTTGTGTCTCTTGTGTCTCTTGTGCCCCTTGTGTCTCTTGTGTCTCTTGAGTCTCTTGAGTCTCTTGTGTCTCTTATGTCTCTTGTGTCTCTTGCATCAAGGACTGTAATGTCATCCGCGTAACAATGAATTGCACATGACAAAAGGTCGTTAAGGTGCAACAAAAACAAAGTCGGAGACAGAACTGATCCAGATGTGAATGAACTGATGTGGTACGCCAGCATTTATTGCATGCAAGGAAGAGATAAAACCATCAGCAACCGTCTGAATTGACCTCTCCCTCAAAAAGTCGGCAATCCACGTACACAAAGATACGGGAAGACCGTAAGATGGCAGTTTGTTGACTCGATGCCATACCCGGTTAAAGGCCTTGGAAATGTCCTGTGCAACCGTTTGGGTTTCACCGAAATGTTCCAGGCACCGCCCTTAAACATACGTCACATATACGAGAAGATCGCCGCACGAGCGGTTCCGCCGGAATCCGTATTGACGGTCGTTGATGATTTTGTTCTTCTCGAGATATGTGAGCAGTTTGTCGTTGATCACACGTTCCATCACCTTGGACAAAACTGATGTGATCGCTATGGGGCGGTAGTTGGCCGGGTTGGAGCGGTCACCCTTCTTTGGAATAGGATGGATGACCGCTTTTTTCCAACCAGAGGGCACAATGCCAGATTTCAGGGACATTTTAAAGAGCTTCGTCAAAATTGCAGCTATTTCTGCAGCGCACCTCTGCAATACCAGGGCAGGTATTCAGTCAGGCCCACTAGCTTTATTAATATCAAGCCCTTGTAAGACTTGGAGTACATCCCGATGTCGGATCCTCAGCTTTTTTATGTGAAAACCGCAGTGAGGAACCGACGTCGGGACAGCACCTTGACCGTCGAGGGTTGAGTTATCCGCAAACATTTTCCCTAATAGGTTAGCCTTTTCGGTGGCGGTGTTTGCTAGTGAGCCGTCAGGTCTGGTAAGAGGTGGTAGACTGGATTTGCAGAAATAGTGACCTATTGAGCCCGAAAGCGACCAGAATGCTCTGCTGCCATGCGGGCATGCAGTCAGCTTTTTGCTTATCTGCAGGTCGTGCTCGAATTTCGACCTAATTATGATCCTCTTGGTTTCCTTTGCCATTTTATTGAATGCTGTTCTGTTTTCGGATGTTCTAGATGTGTTGTAGGCTCGGTAAGCCGCGTTTTTCCAACGCACTGCTCCAGAGCATTGCCGATTAAACCACGGCTTTGAGCCCACACCAGTTTCCTCAACAGTGGAATGGATGAAGCCAACCATCGCAGATGTGATGACTTCACCAATTTCCTGGGCACATCTTGACGGATCCGAAGTCCAAAAACAGACAGCTGACCACGGGAAAGCATTGAAATAGGCCCGCAGAACCAATTTGCTGACCTATAGTGCCACACGTTCCTCTTCAGCCTCTGCTTTGGCGGTCTAAAGTTGACGGGGATTGAGGGTGTCACCAGGCAGTGGTCTGACGATCCCAAAGGCGCTGTGACCTCAATCTTGTAACCGTGTATAAAAATAGGTCTAACAGATTGGAGCGGTGAGTCTGGACATCAAGAACCCTTGTAGGCTCCTGAACCATTTGCTCCAATCCGTGGCAAAGGGCAAAGGATTCCGCCTGTCGTCCAGCCGAGTCTGTTGATCCCGAGAACTTCAACCATGGTTCGTTATGAACATTGAAGTCCCCCAGAACAACAAACTCGGCCGAAGGGTAGCGGGGCAAGAGGTCATCAATAGTCTCACTCAAGTATCTGAAGAGCTCGAAGTGTTTGATTCGCCAAGAGCGGTATAGGCACGCATAGAATCTTGCCGTATTGGCAAGATTGACGCACACCCACATTATGTCGAATCTGGAGTTTTCCAAATTCAACAGTCGCACACAGTTGACGTCAGATCAGCTATAGAGGCAGACACCTGCCTTGGGTCTGAATTTGCCAACGAGGGCGAAGCCCCGGCAGTCCAGATAGGAGGCGTCCAGAGGCTCGGCTATCTGTGTTTCGGTGAGGAAAGGAAGGTTAGGACGTTGAGAAAGAAGGTGGTGGTGGACGGAGTTTAAATTTGTGTGCAGGCCACGAATGTATTCGTATTCAATAGCTGGTTGTGTTTGAGACATCTTTTAACATTAAAATATGTTGTTATAAATATGTACTTACATTATTGCACTTGGCACCATGGTCCACGCATGCTCCGTAAGCGCATTTTACATAGAAACTTGCGCACTTGTTATTGGCGCACTGGTACACTGTCTCATCGGACTTATCTCTGCAATCCACAACTCCATCGCACAATTGGTCTGAGTCAATGCACTGCTTATCAGCCAAATTCAGACATTGAAATTTATTTTTTCTATAAAGTGAAAGAATTGTTCGGGATGTATTATATAATTTTCAAAAATTATCCTCTTATTTATTTATTTAATGCAGTACATGTTTTTTTTTAACTACAATCAAAATAAAGAGTTGACACAAATAAGGTAAAGTAGAATGTAAGAAAAGTAAAAATATATTCTGCCACTGTCCTCCAAATCAACAATAATAATAATAAAAATGTTTAAAATTCATATTCAAATATGTAAAATAGGTAGGAAAAATTGGCACATACAGCGTTTGAAGCTTGCAAAAGTCAAATGGTTGTTAAATAAATTCATATTGTTTAAGTATTTGTTACCGAAACTATGTGAACGTTGTATTGGGGAATGCAAGCTATAGTTGAATGAGATGTAGGTAAATAAAATGTTAATGTTTGTATAGTTGTTTGTGTAGGTATGTGTAGATTTATTAATTGCAGAAGTTCACAAAAATCGAATTAAATAATATTCTTTGAATAATTAGTACACATAATTGTACAAACTCACCCCCAAACCCAATCACAAGAATCTAGATCTTCATGAAATTAATCCCCACATTTTCTCAATCTTTTGAGATCCCATGATTAAGACCGTAATTATCCTTAATTTTAGCACAGTATGTGGTATAGTTTATGGTTTTCTTTTTTTTTTCACTATTCTACGGTCACCCCTGTAGGATAAATCAATTGGCCTTACAGTTTGCCCATCTTGTCACTAGATCGCCATTTTTTTCTAATATGTGATTTAATATACACGTTTTTTTTTTTATTTATTTATACTTTACTTATTTATGTGAGAACAATTCAGTTACAAGAACTCAGTTAATATACAAATAGGCGCGTGAAAAACATAAATCCACTCAGTCAAAGGATATGCTACATCTGCATAAAAAAAATCAAATTGTTTAAAAGCTCACTCAATTGATAAATAATACAAAGGGAGACAAGAGACACAAGAGAGGAGGCACAGGAGACAACAGAGACACACGAGATACGTGGAATACAAGAGACACGAGAGACACGTGAGACACAAGAGACAAAAATAGAGTACAATAACTACTCGTAATATACTCGTAACTCGTGATAACACGAACCTTGCTAAATTCACAGCATTCATATAAAAAACAACACTCAATCGAATGCCACATGTTTAATTAAAAACTTGATATTTCATTGATTTCTTTTTTTTTTGTTCATCACATTTCCTCCTTTACTTTTAGCAGCTCGAATTTGAATAAAATCACTTCCTGAAAGATATCATTA
This sequence comes from Glyphotaelius pellucidus, assembly GCA_936435175.1. Classification (NCBI taxonomy): domain Eukaryota; kingdom Metazoa; phylum Arthropoda; class Insecta; order Trichoptera; family Limnephilidae; genus Glyphotaelius; species Glyphotaelius pellucidus. The sequence goes on along the minus strand of OW386561.1, from coordinate 20,731,158 downwards.
ATATCCATTAAAATTTAAACGTAAACCCTGTAAAAATTTCAATAAACACTTTTTGTAGATTTAAGTAAGAAGATGCACTTTATCAGAATTGTTTGTACATATCAGGTTAAGGTATTGTTGTGTATTTTTGTATTTTAGTCTAAAATTACAATTTGTTGTTATTTAATTGGTCAATGATATAAATATTCTTATCACTGTCATATAATAATTTATAAAGATTGTTTATAACGCTAATAAATAAAATAAAAATAAGTAATCAAGAACGATAGCAGAACGTTTGTTCTTAAATCATACAAATTATCTACAAAAATGACCACTTCAGCACACTTTATCTTATTATATAGCCGAAACGTTTTGGTCAGAGGGCCAAAATAGGCGATATAATTTTTAAATGTATCCAGGTGAAACTGTGATTATTTCAATAGCAGGATCAGTTAATTGCCTTCTTATTTTAATTAATCTTGAATTACATGATTATCTAAGATGATCATGTAGACTACATTTTAAAGATAACAGTCTTTGCATTTTTAATTTTTGTTTTCTAATTCGCATTAATGTGGATTCTGTACTTGCCTAGCCAACTAGTACTTATTTGGGTGAATTTGTACAATTATGTGTACTAATTATTAAAAAATATTATTTTTTATTAAATTCGATTGTTGTGAACTCCTGCAATTAATAAATCTACATGTCCCTACACGAACAACTAGACAAAAATAAACATTTTATATACATCTCATTCCAACTATAGCTTGCATTCCCCAATAGCGGAGGTGAATGTTTTAATGAATTGAACGTACCCGCAAGTGTTGACCGTTGAGTTTCTATTGCAGTCCTTGTTGAGTTCGTCAGATTCGTCGGCACAGTCCGTGACGTTGTTACACTTGGCGTTTCCTTCTACACAAGCTCCGTACGCGCACCGGTAGAGGTGGGAAGGACACCTTCTAAACGTTCAATATTACATGTAAAGTTTCCTATAAAAATTTTCTGTTCAAGAAGTGTTATGTATCATAAATTAGTCTATGATTAGTTCCCATATTGATTAAGTTGTACATGGGTTATTCGGGTCACATGGTCTCGTTTACGAGATGGGCCGAAAGTAACCGAAGGCAGGTGTACTCAGTCATTAGAATTCGAGAGCCCGCCCAGGGTTGGGATGTCTAGGAAAATGTCAATAGATCTAGGGAGAAAAATATTTTTAAAGAGAAAGTAGAACAAAATAATATTACAAAATAATAAGTTCACGGATAGAACGATAGGTACTTCGTATAAACGCGGCGCATAATCTCCGACTGAGGTTTAGAGGCTGACTATCTTTAGTGACTTCTCTACTGAACCAAAGTGGACAAAACAATATCTCACAGTTGGTTCCTTGGTACCAAGCCCCAGGACTGTCTGCTGGATCTCTGTCGGCTCAAGCCCGTGCAGTCATTTATATAGGCCGGCTGGAGGTTACATCCTTTGGTAATTAGGTGGTCGGGAGCGGGGAGCTGCTTACTGATTAGCCGTTGGGTTAATTGTGCAACCAATGATTTCCAGATAACATCGTAACAAAAAACCTTTAATGATTTGCTTATTATATAGCACTTACTTTGATCTTATATATTTTATAATCACCTACTTTTTTATATTCTTTCTAGTATATATATATATATGTTTTTTTATGTTCTACACTTTTAGTAATATATAATTTTATATTCTACTATATTCTTCCTAACTCTTTTATAATTACTCTATAGCAATTTACATCATTTTATATTCTTTTGTATTCTATAATATTTCTTTATTATTATTTTATTTTATATTTTTTATTTTCTCGCACATTTTTTTATGGCTTATATGTTAATATAATATATAGAAAATCGACCACCACAACACGGGCATGTGCCTAGCATGGTGGTCGAAAAATTCTAAAATTTATGTAACAAACAATTCAATGAATAAAGAAAACTTAAAAAAAAAACTTAAAAAAAAAAAATGCAAGTCCTCCGGTACGCTGTGACGGCAGACAAGGATGCTGTATTATGTATGAGCGAGAAAGTATTCGAGCCCGCGCGGTATCTCTCGTTACATATTTCGTTTAAATTTAAACTATAAGAAAAAATAATTAAAACTGACAAATAATGCATTTAAAGTATTAGTAGATATTCCCCCAGCCGCTTTTGTAAGCGCTGGGATGTCATGTAATTTTGAAAATTACATTACATATTCAATTCAGTTCTTACTCGCTTTTTCCGCAAATGGCATGAGTTTCATCTGATTTGTCCGGGCAGTCAACAGCCCCATCACATACGGTGTCCCATTCTATACAAGACTTGTCACGACATTGCCACATCCCAGATCTGGAAAAATAAACCAAAATTAGATAAAGGATTTTAAAGAATAAAATAAAAGCAATAGTAGAATCACAATTAAAAGCAAAAATAGGACATATAATTTATTGAAAAAAACCTGTTGGGAAAGTAAAACCGGGAGGTTCATTGTGAACCCCAGTTCATAGTACGGTTTTTAACTCAATTATTCGTTAAATATTAGTTAATTAACTACTTAATATTTTATTTATAAATATTGCTTATAAATCAAAAAGTAATTTAATAATATTTAACGAATAATTAAGTTAAAAAACCGTACCATGAACTGGGGTTCGCCATGACCTCGCGCCATGGCATGTACGGCTGAGAGCTCCACACTCTTCGCGCTTTATCTTAAAAATGGAAAAGCGTATAAAAAAATATTTTGAACAATATTTGTAGAGAATTTAAAACCCTACAACTTTTAATTCAAATACAAATACAATTTGATGCAAAGGAAGCGAGATTTTTTATTTAATTTTTTTTTTATTGTAATATAAAAAAAAACATGGGTTACATATATACACATACATTTTACGAAACACTATAATAGAGGTCGTTTTTGGTCATGTTATACCCCATCAGAAAAGAGGAGCTCTTGTGTCTGATAGGGGATCCACGATTCTTAATTAGGTTGTAAGTTATAGCATGTTTGTATAAAATATTTACTTTTTATTGTAAGTTTTTTTGAAAAAATGTTTAATTTTATTTATTTGCTCTGATTGGTTGATGATACAGCGCAATTCAGAAGGGAGGTTATTGTAGTTTTTTATGGCTTGGTAAATATAATGATTTTGCATTTGAGTTGTTTTAAAATAAGTTGTAATAAATTGGTTTCCATTTCTCATTAGTTTGTAAAATTCTTGATATTCTTTGTTATTTTTTTCTTTTCACATTTTTATAATGGAAGCTTGCTTGAATATGTCATCGACATTTGGTACTGGAAACAATTTAAAAAGTGATTCTGTTGAGAAGGTAGATTTAAAAAAAAAAATAATTTTAATGATAATTCTTTGCGAAACTTTTACTGAGTTAAGATTGTTTTTGAAAGATCCTCCCCAACCTATAATTCCGTAGATAAGTAAAGAATGAACAAGGGCATAGTACACGTTTTTGATTATTTTTACATATAAAATATTTCTTAATCTAACAAATATGTATATACATTTCCTTATTCTCTTCACTAACTCTGAAATGTGACTTTTCCACTTCAGATTTTGATCAATAATCACACCGAGATATTTAATTTCGGTAGAAGAGTTAATTACAGTACAAATAGTATTATGTTGAATACAGTATGTATGATCACATTTTCGTCGTGAATTATAATATTGACTTTGTGATCAGGTATTTTTTGTAAAGAGAATAAGACATATGTTTTTTTTTTTTGCATTAAGTGTGAGTAAAGATATTTCCAAAAAACTTATTTTCGTGACCTTTGACCTTGAATATCCAAAGACGCGGTCACGTGACCTTATGAGACTTTTGAGACAACATGTAGAAAACCAAAATAAAGATGTGTACAAATTTTCAGCTTGTTCCGTTTCATTTAGAGGTGAAATCCTTATTTGACTGGACTACAGCAGTGTATCAACTATGCTTACGGAGCACGTACAATTTTTGCCTTATCTATTTTTTTTTATATAACTTACCGTTTACGAGAAAAATCCAAAAAACGAAATTTTTATTTTTTATTTTTTTTTATTTATCAAAAGTATACAATACAGAATATAGTATATATTATAAAGCATTGTACTCCCAGGAGTTAATAAACTCATTGCGGGAATGATACGCATTACATGAAACATATAGCTGTATGTATTAAATGGACATATGATGGGGACATACACAACATTATTATTTCAGATAGTCATTAATAAGATGAAGTTTGAGCATGTTAGTTTGGGTCTTTTTACATTGACTTGCACGTTTGATCTCGTTGGGTAGTTGATTATATTTTGTGTGAGCTATGTATTCTAGGGATCTTAGTCCATATTTTGTTGATTTGATTTTTGGTATATGAAGTTTGTTGTGATTTCTTGTGTTGTGTTGGTGTACGTCGCAATTGTAATAGAGTGTAGTGTTGGAATGTGCCGAGTGTTGAATTACTTGTAATATAGTTTTAGTTATTTCAAAAGTGGGAATGGTATTAAAAGGAAGTATTTGGGTATTTCTGTAGATGTCTTTGACATGTGTGTCCCAAGGTAGACTGAAAATATTTCGCAGGGCTCTATTTTGGACGACTTGGACTTCTGAAATCATTTTTTTTGTAGCAAATCCCCAGATTCCGGCGAGATATATTAGATGTGAGTGAATCATAGCATGGTAAATCGATTTTAATAGAGAGGGAGGAAGTAACCCGCGAAGTCTATATAAAACACCAGTTATAGGAGTAATTTTGGATAGAACATGTTTAAATTGGTGATTCCATGTGAGTTGTGAATCAATGAAAAGGCCAAGATATTTTGTAACATCAGCCCTTTCAAGGCGGTTATTATCAAGACTTATATTAAGACTTACATTTTTTTTATTTGCAAACAGTATGTAATGTGTTTTTTATGTTTAGGCTAAGTTTGTTTAGTCGCAGCCAGTTTGCCAGGCAAGCTATATCCCTTTCCATTTCCTTTTCAAGTTCGTTTAAATCATTATTGTGATAAAGAATCACTGTATCATCTGCATAGAGTTGTATTGCACCCTTAAGTCCCCATTTAGCAATATCATTTATATATATTAAAAATAGTAATGGTCCAAGTACGGAGCCCTGAGGCACGCCACATTTTATCGTTCCCATGCTGCTTGTCCCTTTTCCAACAAAGGTCTGACAGTGTCGGTTAGAGAGGTAGCTACACAGTAACTTCAGGGGAGTGCCTACTATGCCTAGGTGTTCTAGCTTCTTTAGTAGTATCCCATGGTCAACCGTATCGAAAGCCTTTTTTAAATCTATAAATAAGCCTGCAGCGTGCTTACCCTGGTCTATATGCTTTTGGAGGGCGTATACAAAATCGAAGGCAGCACATTTTGTGTTAGATTGGTTTCTGAATCCATACTGTTGGGATGCGAGTAAATTGTTTGATAAGAGATATTTAGTGAGCCTAAGCTTAATAACCTTTTCAAAAACTTTAGAGAAGACAGAGAGGATGGATATAGGACGATAATTAGAAGGATTTTTTTTGCAATCATCTTTGTAAATCGGAATTATTTTTGCTATCTTTAGTTGATCTGGGAAGATTCCACTATCCAGGGATTGATTAATAAGAAAAACAAGGTGGTCAGCTAATATATCTTTGCAAAAGTTCAGGTACACTGGTGTAATTCCATCTAAACCTGGAGATGCATTAGACTTTAGTTGAGAGATGATACTGAGAACTTCTGTTTTATTTGTTTTGGCCATTTATAAGGACTGGATTGCTTTTTGGTCCGTGTATATAGTGATAGAATCATCTGGATATGATGCAATTGTAGCTGCTAAGTTTTCCCCAACTGATATAAAGAAGTTGTTAAAAGTTTTGACTTTTGATCTTGAATAACTTTTTAGGGGACGTGTGATCGACAAGAATTTTTGGAATTTTATTTTTAATGGTGTACTCAAGGTCTTTACCAAATTTAAGCTCTGTCAGAATTTGTGCTATTTGAGCCTTATTTTTCAAGCTAACTTGACCGGACTATATACAGTTTTGTGATTTTGTTTTTTTTTCATATGTAGCAATCTAACTCTATTTATATTTCTTGTTCCGTTATTATGTGCAAGGTACATCTCTATTAAACACAATTTCATCCTTAAAGTATTTTGACATTTAGTTTTTCATTACTTTATGCACAAAAATGGATACATTGAACAACAGTCTCTTTTTTATTGGAATCTAATTTAGCTCCTCTCTCATTTGATTAACCCTTGCATATTTGCCTCTCCCCAGTATACATCTCAAAGCTATGTTTTGTATAACTTCTAGCTTATTCAAATTTCCTTCATTGGCAAAATATAACATCGTAGAGCAGTGATCAAAATGTGAAGCAACTATAGTAGTGGCCTCCGACATGGTGTTAATCGCAGTCTTCCAGCAAGCGCCACTCCTGAGTGAGCGCTGGGCCCGAGCTCACTCAAGACCACATCCTACATAATTGATTATTGTTTACCTGTTTTTCTTAATAAATCTTGGATTTACATTTTATTATACTACCAATGTGTATAACTCTAAGGAACGTGTCGGATTGCACTATCCTTCCAACGTCCTGGAATAAAAATTATATTATTATTACATACCCGCAACTTCCCCGGCCAGCCTGACGTCGTTCTCTAGTCAATGCGGGCAAAGGAGTGTCAGGGTGGAAATTACCTTTAATAAAGTCCACTAATCTGAAACTGAAATGTAAAATGTGAAATCAATAATCAAATTTCAATTCGAAAGATAGGAAAAAAAAAGATACGAAAAAGGCTAAGGGAAAGAAATGATACCTTAGAGTGTACTTTACAATATTATGTATATTCTCACCTGCCTTCGTGTTCCAGGTGTCTCGGCAGGCGGCCACTGGAGGCTGCTTGCACTGCAATAACAAAGAAAAATAAATAATTACTAATGACATTTCGATTTTTTTTTTTGGGGAGGCGGGTATTGGTCCCGTGCCACGGAAACCATTTATTTACCAAAACCTCTGCCATAGGTTACCCCAAGTAGTTCGCTGCGTTTGGTTACTTAGCTGTGGCGCCCGTTCATGGGGTGAGGTTTGTCTAGGTCTTGGCGGCTGATACTTTACCCACCTACTGCATGGCAGGGCGGATTAGGACACACTGGTTAACCTTTTAATCTCTCTCGACCTATAGCCTTGCACTGCAGTGAGAAGGATGGTATAATAGGTCCGTCACTCCTGAATTCATTGATCCCAAGATTCCTACCCACCCCTTTACCTACCTTACCTAATTTCCCAGAATTTCCACTCCTTCTTTTTCTAGAAATACCATCCACACAACGTCCCCAAAGACGTCGTCGGTCGATTTGCAGAATAAATAATGATCTTCTATGATGTTCTATAGAATCACAGATAGAATAAAGCAATAATTTTCCTTGATTTTCGTAGTTTGGAAAGAAGCTGACCTAACCCAGGGGTCGGCAGGCTTTCAAGTGAGAATGACCAAATTGTCACGAAAACATGATAATAAAAGAGCCATATAATGAGGGGATGGTTAGAGAATGACTCCATTCTGAAATATTATCAACATCAGCTTGAAGACGCAGGCAGTCCTCAATATTTCTAATCAGTAGAAATAACTTTAGATCTTTGAAGGAAATGAGAAAACGAGAAAAACGGATGACTCCAGCAATTTCATTAATGAAAATAGAAAAGAGAAGAGGACCTAGGATTGAACCTTGGTGAACTCCAGAAAAAACAAGAAACTCAGCGGATTGGAAGGTTTCGTATGTCACAAATTGCTTTCTGTTCCTGATCTAACTTTTAAAGTTTTAGCATGCGATGTGAGAAACAAACAAAGAATTTGGGCCACGTTTGTGAGTACCAAAGTTTTTGGAGAAATTAATATACCAGCGTTCTACTCATTGCGATCGTGATATCGATACATTTACGCGAAAACGAAGGGATATTCTTTTATATACAATTATATTTTGAACCTGCAAAACAAACAAAAAAAAAATTGTAAAATTCTTTATATCGTATTACTAAGATACCATGTTTCAATAATATTGCCAATAAGTGAATACGACGTTGATCCACAAACAATAATGTTTTATCTTTGTTTTCTGTGAACTGTTTGAACTCAGCATTCTTCGATTTATTTCCAACAACTAATTAGACGTCTCTCACTCAATTAACAACTGATAAGTTTTCTAATGTTTTATTTATATTATGATAGTCCCAATGAGGTATTTTTTTTGACGAATAAATTTTCTCTAACGATTTAAATCACGCCATTTTGATTTTTCATGAAAATGATATTTACGACGATTTTCTCGCGGAGGGCGTTTGTGACGTCACATCAACCATCGTTTGCTGGGGCAGTCTCATGTCCCTGTGGATTCCACCACAAATTATACACATCAAAGTTTTTACACCAAATTTAGCACAAATTTAAACTTTACACCATTTACCACAAATCATACAATTTAAAGTCCTCAAAATGATATTTACGACGATTTTCTCGCGGAGGGCGTTTGTGACGTCACATCAACCATCGTTTGCTGGGGCAGTCTCATGTCCCTGTGGATTCCACCACAAATTATACACATCAAAGTTTTTACACCAAATTTACCACAAATTTAAACTTTACACCATTTACCACAAATCATACAATTTAAAGTCCTCAAATTGTTTCGACTCGCAGCCATAACTTACTTCTATGTAGCTGTTTGTACCTACACCTATACAGTTTGTTTAATACTTTGTTTTAATGTTCTAATGTTATCCAGCAAAACCGAAAATGTTTATTTTTATATGTAAATACTTAATAAGTTGTAAATCTCTAATTTTAAATCACAGTTGCAAATATATATGTATGTAACAGTTTTCGGTCACTAGTAATAAGTCTTGGTCGTAAGTCACTAGTTATATAAGTCTCAGATGTAAGTCAATAGTTATAATTTTAATCTTAGTTGTAAGTATATCGTATTAATTTTGTTTTATTATATGTTTATGTGTACAGCGCCCTTGAGATGATTTTTCATAAAAATGGCGCTTTATAAATAAGCCAAATATTATTATTATTATTAATTATTATCAATGTAATTGAGAACCACATAATTTCTAAATAATGCTCCATGCTGATCTACTGCCAGAAACCCGCCGTTATAGATATTACGATTTTTCATGCTGAAATGAATTATTGAGTAAAAAAAAAATGCAATATTTAATCAATGAAGGCAATATTAAAGACTCTCTAATGAACAATGTGAAACAGGTCTTGGGTTCAATTGCTGGATGCGACTGAATCTTTTTATATTATCTGTATCACATTTATCGTTTGAGAGTGGTTAATATTGTTTTCAATGATTATTAATTATTGTTATGTCTCTTAATTTCCAGTAATAAGACAATTTAAGTTGTGTTGAGTATCTTCCAATTAAGTTATAGGTTCGGATGATTACTAGTTGGTTTATTTAGTTAATGTAAATATTTATAACGAATTTTAAATTGAACAGACCACTTAACTATGTTCGCCAAAATACTGATTCAAAATTTGCTGAACTTTGTAAGAACGCTCAGAATTTGCTCAGAACTGTAAAAGAGGAAATCAAAATTCCGCGAATATTGTCACACCAAGAGCATAGAAACACAAAAGATCCTGAAACTTATTTCAGTTACCATCATGATTTCACTTTTGGATGATTTGATTGATTAGCTTCGTTCCAAAATCACAGATCCACATTATCATCTCTCAATTTTATGATACTGCAATTTTAAGATCATCCTGAAAAATAATTCCTTCTCATGTACCCTTAAAAATTGAAGAGAACGGTGTTCATCATCAGGGCAGATGTGTAATTGTGCATAGCACCCCAAAACAAATAACGAAAAAACCACATACTAATTAATGGAGACAATATTTGAAATTTTATTTGCATACAACCCTTGACCTCTGAATCCAGGGACGGGGAACTTAACGGCTCGGTTGCAAAGGTCATGAATCTTGCTTTGGATGCTAGTGTCGTTGACGTAGTAGATACTTCAGTGGCGTGCGGTGTATAAAGGCTGAAAAGTAATAGATTATAACTTCTTTGTTTTTATTTGTCTTCTTTCCAGGAATGATATTGATAAAAGGGAATTTTTAGATATTTCTTATTGATTTGTTTTGATTAACAGTTTTTAAATTAACTAATATTTTAATTAACTAAATACTAAAGGCCATGAGGAAAATAATTTCCTTCTGGGCCTATGTCATCTTCAGAGATGCTGTTTGGAGGGTAATTTTGACGGGAGGAAAGAGTGAGCATGGGTCTTGAAAAACCCTTGTCGTAGGTAGGAAACTTGCAAAATTTACTCCCTGCTATCCCCTACCGCTAATATGTCTCGCAATACTTCCCTCTGCCCCTTCCTCGTCTCCCACCTCCCCGACGCCCCTCCCCTGGGTGTCCTCTCCCATGCGTCCCCTTTACCCTCCTGCGCCCCCTTCCCCTCTCTTTTTCAAACTATTGGCGGGGCACCTATTGAAAAATTTGTATACGAATTTCATAACGTCAGAGCTCACCATTACACACAGAAACCCTCGCGGGTGTGCGCACAACAGCTCACCAAAGTTTCATCGCAGTCGGGTGAATGGTACAGGAACGCATCCGGGACAAACAAAGAAATATTCATTTTTATATTTAAAGATGGACCCGATTAGATGTTCTTCAGAGGCTCTAATGGAATATATTTGATATTTGTGGCTAGTTTTCATTTTGTGTCACACAGTTGTCAATCAGTTATTCATTATAACAATTAGCAGAAGATGATAATGAAACGATAATTTTCAAATGTTTAATGTACAATAATTATTTTTAATACCAGGACTTGAAAAACTAGATACAGTCTACCTTTAGCCATATCGCGATATACGCCACTGAAACCTATTTACATGAACATTGACAGAAGTGGTAAAACCGGATTCGTCTAAAATAATCACAGTAGCTGGGCACTGGCGGAAGTGGGGAACTAATGTTTATAAGAATAATCTTAAAAGAATATCTATTTAAAATTAATTCTTAGGTGCGGAAAAACCCATGGAAAATTATGTTATCAAGGCGAGGTTATTAATTGTAAATGGTGATCAGATCTGAATAGCCAGAAGGACTTCCCTACCTTCCACTTCTAAGCCTTACAACAATTCCAATTATTTGGGGATCACATAATCTCACTGACTCCAGATGATTGGGAGCAGTTGGGACTCTTTTGAGGTACTCGCATAAAAGGTAAAATTTAAACAAGTGAAGGAAAAGAGAAGAATTGGAAATAGAAGATTGGAAAATATCGAGAAGATAAATATAGATAAAGCCACATCGAGCAACGTTTTTGTTCTGTCTGGTGGTCTCACATAGGTTTTCAAACCCGCGATCATTGAACTAGGGCAGGGGTGTCAAACCCAAATCGTTTGGTGGGTCAAAAAATACAGTACTGAGCTTAGACGGGCAATGGGCGTTAGATCAGGTAAATGGCGGATATTATTGTTATTTTTGACGTGATAACGTCTTATAAATCGATGAACGCCGGCCGCATTCACGAAAAAGCATGACTCATTGTCACGCTGTCACGCTGTCACGATATCACGTTCCGCCTGAGCCGGGCGTACAAGCGAGGGTGCGGAACAAGCGTTCGGCCTAAGCGTGTAGCGAGAGCGCGGAACAAGCGATAAGGCCGAACGAGCGTTCGGCCTAAGCGTTCGGCTTAAGCGCTTGGCTCGTGATGTTATCGCGTAAAATTATCGTCCGTGAATCGACTTTACAGACTTCGATGCTAGAAGGCATAAACTGACTAAACAAGCGCCTTTATGTGTCCTTTTCACTCACCCTCCACTTATTAAAACCAGGTCAGTTGCATTCAATCTTCCGAAAAATGTGCAAAAAAAATATGCTGGTTGGAATTGGTTGCGAAAATAAATTCTTAGTACGGCCACGGGCCTGGTCTCAAGCAAAAATTAAAAACCCACATCGAGTTTTAAGCAAAATAACCAGAAACAAAAAAAAAACATATTTTTATAAATCATTAATATTACAATGTTCTAGGAAAATGTGTAGTTGGTATTTAAAAACATAGAAAAAATTAAATTAACAAATCCTAAAAACGTCAGCATCCCGCAACTACGGTGTCATAAGTTATGTTATCTGGTACTTTTATTCAAATTAGTTAATGGATCACTTGACGCACCTGACTTAACAAAACTAATAACATTCCGAGTACCAAATCGTGACACGAGACTTCCAGAACTGTTCTTTGTTTATCCGCCAAAAACTAACTTTTTCATTAACTCCCCAATCCAAAGACTACATAGGCTTGGAAATAAATTCGGTTCCGTTGATATTTTCATTTATTCTTTACCTATTTTATATCAGAAATTTCTATAATTATTATTCTAATATTGTAATTCTAATATTGTAATAAATTTTATAATTATTATTCTAATATTGTCATTTCTTTTTAATTCTGTATATATTTTTTTAATACAATGTTTTATTATATGTATACAATGTTATGTATTAATACAATGTTATGTTATATTATATTAAATAACTTATGTATCTATAATAACGTGTACATGTAGAAGCCTTCAAGGCGTGAATAAATAAATAAATAAATAACGTAGCTCTCCCCAGAGGTGAGTTCATAAATAAATTAGTGCGGCTTGCTCTACTATATAGGAGGTTATACAGCATATAGACAAGTAGTTTTATCCTTGATGTATTTGAATGAAAATATGTTTTATACTTTTGATATTCGGCGGTACATCCTCTCTGCACACCCATTCCGGGGCACTTAGTTATATTTTGTGTAAGTAGGTATAAGGTATTTTCTATAAGCCGACCGCACATTGTATACATTTAAGTACACGGGTGGGCCAACCGGGGGATTAAACGTCTAGAAATCGTTATTTACAACTCTAATAAAATTATTATCCATAGGGGGTATTTCACCATCCTCCTCATAGCTTATCCATACACATAACGAAAATTAATAAATCAACAAATAAATACTAGCAACTGGTAAAAAACTCGGCTAACTTATCCTGTATGTAGCCATTATTCATAGGTTCAAGTGCCCAATAGTAAAATCAGACTTTTTAAATAAATAAATCCTGTATAATTAATCCTAAATGTACGCTACCGTATGAATAATCTATGAGGAGGATGGTGAAATACCCCCATACTCTAAGAAGATTTTAAAGTGTTACGTTTGTTATCATGTTTTAGTTCCCCGCAGAGATAACCTTGCACCGAGATGTCATGGCAGTGGCGGATTTGTAATCTTGGCCGCCCCAGGCCCCAGGCCATGTAGTAAGTACCAGCCGCCCCTTTCTTCTAACTATTTAATTATTTAAAATTTAGTTAACTATAATAGCTGCTAGTTTGTAATACTTTCTAATGTTAAAGAAAACATTTAAAACGGTTTTAGGTTTTAATTATTTAACTAGTTTAATTTATTTATTCACAAATAATTGCCCAAGTTGCCTCCAAAATCATGAAACACTAACATCTTTGATGGCCCATATCATATAATTTAAAGCAAAAATAAATAAAGTACATTTTGATTACAAAAACTATTTTTCAGTTTGGTTGGGTATTTTGATCTCTAATCCACACTTAAGATTTGTATGAAACTGCTCGAAATGGGCCACGCATACGTACCTCTTAAGCAAAGCAAGATCGTATAACCTTTACTCCGTTATTGTTGCGCGTAAATAATTTTTGTATTGTAACAAACAAGAAAACGATCTTCTCCAGAACAGTTATTGGCGGGGAGTACACACACACACACATACGAAGAGCAATATCCACGTTTGGTTAACACCTCCGTACCAGACCGGGGGAACGCGCTTACACTAACGAGAGTTTTACGCTATATAAGTTGTTTTTTTAAACCACATACTTAATAATTTGGGTAATCCTAGAAAAGCTATTTGGTTATCGATCTGCATTAAAAAAATTAATATCGCATTACTACTTTTCTTAAAATTAAATAATTTCTAACAAATTCCGGCGAAGAATCTTTCCCGCCCGCTCCCCTTCCCTGTGTTGGAGCGTACTCCATCCCTATCTGCTGAACGTATCGGGACAATTCAAAGCGATAGCAAACAATTTCTAAGTTGTTAGTGGAAAGGACTAGTTCGCGTTCGTTTACACTGCGCATCTGGTTTGCTCTTTTTACAATGTTGTAATGTTCGCTTGCCGGTCGAAGATCATTCGGTCTGGACCGTTTCCGGCGAACGCCATTCGCCAGTCGAAATTCGGAAACAAGGAGTTATGTTGGCTATCGGCCCGCCTTCTCTGTTTTCTATGGAAAAATACACGTTATGGTCTAAATTCGTAAGAATATTAATTATGACTTTATTTATCAAACGATTTTGAAAATTACTACTGAAATATGATGAATATACATCCTTCTAATTATTACCAAAACAAATTACAAAAAATTATGTCAGTAACACCCTTTAATAAGCAAAACAAATTGGGGTCCCCGAGTGACCCCCCTTCGGATCATGTGTGATTTTTTTCTTTCCGGAACGAAAAAGTTAAATGGTTTGAAGACCTCAGTTCATAATCATTTCAACAAACTGACGGTACTGTTCCGAATCTTATTTTTTACACTGAAGTGAGCACGAAAATGGAGACATTCTTCTGAAAAATTGTCTTCTAAATCAGTAGAATAAACCTTTGCAATGTTTTGGCCTTTTCTTCGACTTCAGACGCGCTTAACTAAGCGCGTCTGAAGTAACTTGTCAAGTTAGTAATAAAATTAAAATTATTAAAATTAAATTTATAAAATTAAATTTATAAAATTAAATTTATTGTAACGTAATTTATAAGCATCCTGTCGTTTATTGAGTTCGTCTAACAATGTATCAATTATTACCAAAAAAGTAGTGATTCTGAAATTTTCGCGGCCGTTCTTTATCATCAGTGACTTTTTTTATCACGATTGGCTGGCCCTAATATCTGGCCGCCCTAGGCCCGGGCCTACTTGGCCTTAGGGCAAATCCGCCCCTGGATCATGATCATTTGTCAACAAGTCTACAATAAAATTTATGTACATATCAAACAAGTCAATTAACGAACAAACAGGTAATCAATACAAATTAAATACAAAACCCACCTGTAAGCAGAGAAACTGCCGCGAAAACAACAAACTTAAACATGTTATTTTTAAAGTTTTTCATTTCACTGAATAACTTTCAAAAACAGCACTATTCTGGAACAGTTGACATTGGCAAACAATCTTCACACTGGTTAAAACGTTACAATATTATGATAATATATTTAACACCCACGCCACTATTGACGTTATTTATCACAGTTTTGAATATATTAGGGTATAAAATAAATAATATTAAAGTACACCAGGGGTCCCAGCACACTGAATCTTAACTTTACAATATCGAATCGACAGGCTAAACTTCCGATGTTTTTATACCGAACCGATATTGATAAGGCAATGAAAGGTAATAATAAAGAAATTGATGTACGCTGGCAATACTTGAGATATTTTCTATGTTGCGGTCAATCTATGATATCGGAGTTTTAGACCGAGAGCCTGGCTACACAAATCTTACGTCACAAACCTTACGAGTACACGGATGAAACTACTTTGTAGTGATAGTGGATATTTAGTAAGATTTTAAAAAGCTGGTCTGCCGCGCCTCTTGGCAGGTTCCGCGCAGTCATGGAAATGGTGAGCGATTTTTTCGAAAAAATTACGTCATCGAGTACACACCAACGGGAATGGTTTCATATGATAAAAGTCGATTAGTAGATAAGAAAAAAGGAGATTCCTGCGAACGTGCCAGGCTGCCGGAGGGATAAAAATTACGTCGTATTAAATTTTACGTCATGGAGTACACGAATGAAACCAACGAATAACCGTAGTCTTGATCATCCCATTGAAGAAGTTTTTGGTCTGCCGACCAGCAGCCTGGCAGATTTTTGTGTACGAATTTTCACAGTTTTTAATTTTTATTAAATTATCTTTGTCATCACATTTTATTTCAATACTAGCGAGTTCTCAGCATGCGTTGCTCTGCCACTTAATAAAGAAGTTGTTTCTCCCTGCATGTCCTTTCCCATTCGTCCCGTTCTTCTTCCGCCTCCCCTTCCTCTCCCGCGACCCCTTCGCCTCTCGTGTTCCCACTCCGCCTTCTCCACCTTCCCTCTCCCCACTCCCCTCGCCCACTTCCTCCCCCGCGAACCCCTCTCCCGTGATCCCCCTCACGAGATCCCACACCCCTCTCGTATTCCATACATCCAGTCCCGGTACATTCAGTTTTCAAATAGCTCGTGTGCCACCTATTGCAATTTTTTTATTCAAATTTCATAATGCCGAAGCTCACAACAACTCACCAAAGTTTCCTTGCAATCGGATGAACGGTTAAGTAATGCATTTTCATGACGCCAGAGCTCGCTACTACATATATAAACCATCGCGGGCACGCACACTTCAAATCCCCAAAGTTTCATAGCAATCGGATGAACGGTTAGCAACGCATAATTTCATAATGCCAGAAACCATCGCGGGCAGAACACATCGAATCCCCAAAGTTTATTAAAAAAAAATAATTTGAGTGTTCCGAGTATATCCGAGTATGGTATTTATTATTACACATATTATTTCCGTGAATAAGTGGGTTTTGAAATTTTATTTAAAAATAATTTTTTGAATTCACATGAATGGCTATACTGACCATGTTTAAGAATTAACAGAGTAAATTTATATACGTGATTTTAGCCACCAATGATTGTTGAATTTTCACATCAATTTAAGATTATTATTTGTCATAAAATTGTTTGAGTTGCTATCAAAGATGCATACTAAAACCGGTTTGTATATAATATATTTGTCACAATATTATATTTTATGTTTTTTTATTATCACAACATTATATTATTTAGGCATGTTTATTACGTAGGAGGCGAATACATGGAATTTGAGTATATTCATGTTAGTAAGTTTGGAAACTTTCGAATGGTAGATACTTTAAGTATCGCTCTGGTTATTCCCTGAAATGGCAAAAGTTGTGTTTAGTGATCAGATCCTCAATTTGGGGGGGCGGGTATAATAGGTACCACTCCCCGGGAAACATTTATTGGATATCCAACACCTCTGCCATAGGTCGCCCCAAGTGGTTCGCTACGCTTGGTCACTTACAGGGGTGCCCGGGTTCATGGGGTCAGGTTTTTCCAGATCTTGGCGGCAGATGTGTCACCAGAAAGTATCCCGCGAAATGCGAGAAATAGATGAACGTACAACTCAACAATATGATATTTCATTTAACACCTCTTCAAAAAGTCATTAAAAGTTATTAAAAAAAATATTACAAAAATGTTTAAATAGGTTACGTTACGTTAGGTTATCGGCTATTTTTAATTTATTTTCCTAACTCTTAATAACTTTTCAAAAGGGTGTTAAATGCCACTTTGTTGAGTTGTCGTGGAACCCGAGAAAACAGCCCTTGAAATACTTGGACACAGCCCGCGAACCACGCGAATACATCCCGCCAAACAAGCGAATACATTCCGCGAACCAAGCGAATACATCCCGCAAACTAAGCGAAAAAATCCCGCGAACCAAGCGAATACATCCCACAAACTAAGCGAATACATCCCGCGAACCACCGAATACATTCCGCGAACCAAGCGAATACATCCCGCAAACCAAGCGAATACATCCTGCGAACTAAGTGAATACATCCCGTGAACTAAGCGAATACATCCCGAAAATCAAGCAAATACATCCCGCAAACCATGCGAATACATCCCGCGAACCACACAAAAACATCCCGCGAACCAAGCGAATACATCCCGCAAACCACCCAATACATTCGGCGAACCAAGCGAATACATCCCTCGAACCAATCGAATACATCCCTCGAACCGAGCGAATACAGTCCGCGAGCCATGCCAAAAAAGCTAGTACAGTAATAAATTAGGTTAGGTTAGGTTAGGTATGGTATGGAGTTGATTAAAAATGACTGGAATGATTATGAAAATATGTTGTTATTTATTTATTTATTTATTTTACGCCCAGAGGGCTTTTACATAATATATAAAGGCAGTACAATTTTAACATGAGAAGAAATATAAATAAGTTTCGGTAGAACATTAGAAAGAAATATAAATAAAGTTGTGATAGAAAACAAAAATACATACACGAAATAAAAATAAAAGCAACAAAATTTAAAAGTACATTGAGAAATAAAAACAATAAAGTTGTGATAAGAGAATATAAGAGTACATTTATGATATAAAATACAAGGAACAAAAATTTTAAACTAAGGTGGTCAGAAATGTTTACAATATACAACATTAAACATGAATAACACCTTAGTATTGGTTTCTCATAGCGTGCAACCGCTACGCGCTGTATCGGGGAATTAGTAGTACTTGTTTTATTCTTGTTGTTATGTGTAGGTTTGTGAATTGCAGGAGTTCGGAACTGTTCAACTTGAATTTTAATATTTTAGAAAAAAAAAGGAAGTAAATTATTCTGATGTGGTTTATTAAATTTACACAAAAAATCCTTAGTGAGTATAATTATGAATAAATGATTTCATTATTTCATGTTTATAATGTGAGAGCGACATATTCCATAAATCTATGTGCGAATACATATTACCCAAGTTTTGAATTTTGTGCAAAGGTATATTAAATTGTGCGCTTGTTGAAGTATTGCCACAATAAAAAGGTATGTATTATTGTGAACACCTCACTATGTCGCCTCCTAGGCCCCTATATATGAAAGTGATTATCACCTCAAGAAAGAGTTACAATATCTGAAAAAGGTCTGCCCTGTTACTCATCACTCTTTAATGGGGTATTTTCACAAACCAGGTATACCGCTAAAAACATGTGGAAGATTTAAAGATTATTTTTCTGAACATGATTATCGCATTAAAAATGTTTAATTTTGATATTTTCATTCATAATTATTGATTTCAAAATACGCGTAAACGGAACGAAACGTAAACGGCCCATGACTGCTTGTACGATTCATGACGTCACAAGAGCCGCCGTTCCGAGGTTTATCGCCGTGTTACTAACAAAAATCTAAACATTCTCGACTTGTTCGGGGTTATGGACGGTTTTATTTCATATTTAAGATGATTGTGTTATGTTTCTACAGTTTGATATAATATTGTCCAGTTGTAATGACTGACAGTAGTATTTTTAACGGCGTAATCCGACAACTTGCTTAAAATAGACGCTACAATGAGTAACAGTAATTTTCTAAGCCCTAAATTTCGGGATTCTAAGACAATATGGTAATGAAAACATTTTGTTTACACAAACTCTCATATTATATACGTTATATACTGGTTTCAATATTTTGACAAAATAGGTTAATTCCGGCCCTTTTAAAATTAAATTGGAACAAAACAGCAGTCAGTTCGTCACATAACTTCCCTGTCATAAAATGACGTTTAAAACTTTGGCCATTCTACAAGTAAATTTCCTTATTTTAAGTGAATACCGCACAAAAGTCCCAACGTCTCCTAAACATCTGGAGCCAGTGAGACTATGGCATCCCATTTGGGATATTTTGTGAGGTTGAAGGTAGTGGGGAGGAAAGAAGATGCGGTAGAGGAAGGTGCTGAAGTACCTGGCTATTCAGATCTGGTCACTAACCACGGCTAAAGCCTTTGAAGCAACGAACGTTTCAATTCTGAAAGGTGGTCTTACACCTGGGCGATACTGAAAGTATCGTCCGCTCTGGAATGTGCCGCAAATATAGTACATATTGTAAAATGCAAAAAAACTTATTCAAAGACCGGTTAGTGGCTGATTTGGCATCGCGTTTGGGCTCTCCATCATGACACAAGCAACATTATACTGTTTCCTATGTGGTGGTAGCAGGAGATTTTCACATATTGTCAGATCATTCGTAACTCAGGAATGTTTGTCTTGATTTAAAATAAATAAAAATATATATTTTTTAAACGTTTATTATAAAATTAATATTGTGTTTTATATACATACATATATACATATTAACGCCGGGGTTGCTAGTCGAGAGCCTTACCCCTCGACCACGGAGGCAGTCATTATTGTGTAGATATTCATCTTACGACTGTATACAAAGGTGTTTTCACGTTTAAATTATGAATTTAAATAGTCAATAACGAAAGGTTTTTTTTTGTAGTTTAAAATTTAAATCTGAAAAAAAAAGGCGCGGGGGCTCCATCGAAGCCTCCTTCTTCTTCTTACTGTACTATAGGGCCAATATATACAGCAGATAGTACATAACTGCTGACCCTGTACAAATCGCAAGTCCACCTGTTGAATTTGGCAGCCACCTTTGGTCTAGAGTCCCAAAATACTTGAAAATTCAGAAAGCATAAACGGGTGGTCCGTTCGATAGGTTTCCCTCTCTAACAACGGATTGCAATGTTTAGCGCGCAGGTTTTAGATGGGAATGGTGTCCTTGTTCTATCGGTATTTCAATAGAAGATGCTCCGGGGACCTAGCGTCATTGAACCCTTCGGCGCTGGTTTCAAACACATTAAACGCACGTCCAACATTTGTACACAGTCGATATTTTTTGTCGCCTTAGAAAGGGTCGTTTAAACATCTTATTTTGGGTTTTTCTTGTAGTATTTGTAAACATGTGTACCAAACTATACATGTTTTGCAAGTGGGAAATAAATATAAACTAGCTTTGCCTGTTGCAGAGGCAACCAAGGGGTTAAACACTACACGATATGACGTGTGAACGCGGATGAAGCAAAGAGTGTGTGTAAAATAAAATAGGTGAAGAAAAAACGATGTTTGAATGTGGATAAAGCAAGGAGTGTGCGCCTACAAAAGGCACAGGCAGTTGACAGCCCGATTTCGTACATCCGCTCTCGGGCTGCTTCGGTCACCCGGTTCAAGGCGTTCAGTACGGGCCTTTTCTCGCAAAAGGAGGCCAAGTAGCTTCCTGCTCAAATTTTCACTGCGCCATTTAGGTTATGCAGGTCGATACGCGTAATTTGTTACCCGAAACGTATAGTTTACTGTTGAAAAGACTCTTACCACAGTGCCACTTTGGTCGCCGATACTTTTAAAACGGCCCAGGAGCTTACCGCTCAATTCAGTACTGAACCAATCCTGCCGCCCGACTCAGGGCGTTCAGTATTTCATTTAATTTAAATTAGAAAAAACCATTAGAGCTTTATCTCAAAAAATGGTCCTAGGAGTTTATCGCTTATTTTTTTCACTCAGCCCTTCGGATTGTGTAGATCGAGACGCGTAATTTGATACCCATCTCGGGTACTGTAAGGTGTAATTTAAAAAAAAAAAAATTTTGGATTTTGAAAAAAAAATTGGATTTTGGAAATTTTTTAATTTTGGAAAAAAAAAATTGGATTTAGGAAATTTTTGAATTTTGGAAAAAAAAATTGGATTTTGGAAATTTTTTAATTGTGGAAAAAAAAATTTGGATTTGGAAATTTTTGAATTTTAAAAAAAAAAATTTAATTTTGGAAAAAAAAAATGGATTTTGGATATAAAAAAAAAAATTTTGCCCTTGCACTAATTTAAAAAAATCGGCGCTATAAAAATGTATTATTCAGAATATTTTAGAAACTTTAAGCACAACTGGGGATGCCGTAGTCTCACTGACTCCAGACGGCAGTAGGTGGGACTCTTGTGCGATATTCACATTGAAATTTAATTTAAAATGTATGAACCCCTACAGTATTCAAAAGGTACCTACACCATTTGGCAAAAAAAAATTGACCATTGTCGCAGGTGGAGTAATCGTCATTTCCGTTTCATCCGAAATCCAAATCACAGCAGTGCTATAGAAGTATCACTTCAAAACTCCCGTCTTCGGATGTTTCTTTTTATTTAAATTAATCATTTTTGTCAATGAAAGAATTGCCTCCCTGGTCTAGTAAATAAATGTATCGTCTGTAATATTTTACTCCTGCGTATTATGTGCTCCTGGTAGATTTTCAATATTGTTCGTCACCCTTTTTGTCATTTTTCACAAAAACGGCGCCATTAAAATGTATATTTCAAAATTATTTCTTAAATAATAATTTTAATGCAAAATCGTTCATATAAAAAATAAATCAGGGTAGGTACCTACACATGAGTGCACGGGTAGGTACTTGGGGCCCTTGTAGTATTTTTTCAAAAAACGGCGCTATAAAAATGTGTTATTCAGAATTTTTTAGAAACTTAAACTTATTTTTATTCCAGTAAAAAAATTACAGAGAAAATATTATTTCATAGTGCGCGAGTAGGTACTAAGTTTCCCTACAGTAATTAATAAAAACGGCGCCATTTAAATGTATATTCAGAATTTTTTGTCAAGTAATCACTTCAATGAAAAAAATTTCGCAGAAGTATTTATTTTTATAAATAATACGAATCCTAATGTTGAGCTATATTGGAGCCCAATTTATCAGTTAAATCCGTTTATCGGGTACCTACCTAGTTCATAATTTGCAGTTTTACAATATTCTGTATTTATATTTTTTACACATGCAAGACCAACTCACAAACTTGGACTAATCCCGCTTGAATTTTAACCGCACCAAGCCGTAAAAATTGAAATCCGCCATCTTTAAAAAAAAATCTTCATACAAAAACGTATTATGGGGTGATTTCGTAAGTTCAAGAGGGTTATGGAAAAATTTTCATTTTCGGTGTTGCAATATTGGAGAAAATTTACCCAACCTGATTTTATTTGTAAGAAAATTAGGTTTTATACTGGCTAGAAAGCCAAGAGATATTTTAGAGGAAAATGCTTTTTACGTAAAGTGTCAAAACATGTCATTGTGAAATGCACTCTTGTGTAACATTTTGAATGGAAAGCGAACCATGTCACAGTTTTAACTGCTTGTAGTAACTCTCTACTTAAGATTAATTCAAAAACATCTTCGACCACGCAATGTACGTTCGAAATGTCAAATTTCCGCCCCCCTCGCCATAAAATAAAAATAGAATAAATTCGTGTGAATTTTTCTTATGAAAATAATCAGTACTTACATTCTTCACCGCTAGATGTCTCCCTGTACATATTTTCTACAATTTTGTATAGAAAATATGTACTAATCGAGTTAATTTTAGCCTTCTGTGAAAGTTCTGTTCAAATTCTATTAAAGTTCTGTAATTATTTCAGTTTTATGATGCGACTGGCCTATAACGATAAAACAACAGAACTCGAATAGAACTTACACAGAACGTGAAAATTAACTTTAAAAACATTGTTGAATTATTCAACTTTATTGAAACAACTTTACCTTAGTATTGCATTAAAACCTAATTTATTGTGAAGCTACCTATTCGTGAAAGTACCTACGCATTTCTTTTCAAATTTTTTCAATGAAGTACGTCGTCGTCAAATAAGTACCTACCCAGGAATGAAAAACTAAAAATTTCTAAGCACGTGTTTTTCGTGGAAAAATCTGATTTTGTTTAGCTTGCCCTGAAATATTTCACATGCGATGCGTATGTAATGACGATCGAATTAGTTGAGGAGACATCTAGACTATAATATTTTTCAAAAACATTTTAGCCAGGATCGATTTTTCGGCCGTAATGCCGTTTGTCGTAAAACAACAACCGAAACCGCTGAGAGGTCCGGTTTGTTGACAAAAGTTTGACATGTGAGTTCACGACCCACCCCACTTGAACTCTATAGTGATACATCATGTGCTCCTGGTAGATTTTCAATATTGTACGTCATCTTTTTTGTCATTTTTCACAAAAATGGCGCCATAAAAATGTATTTTTCAAAATTATTTAACAAATAATAATTTTAATGCAAAATCGTTCATATAAAAAATAAATCAGGGCAGGTGCACATGAGTACCTACATATTTTTTGAATAAATATTACGAATCCTAATTTTTTAATTTTGAAATTTGGTTTTGAAATGATAGGTACCTATCGACTTTGGCAAAAAAATACGACCATCTTTGTTTGTTTCTGTTTATTTGATATCATGTTTTTTTTTATTTTTAAAAGAAAAAAGTCCCTAGGTATTTAAGTACCTACCTTGTCTAGGAAATAAGCATATTTTATTCAATATTTTACTCTTGCAAAATGTGTATTCCTGATGGAAACTCAATATTGTACAGCGCCCTCATTGTCATTTTTAGTTCGAATTTTTACTCACACAATCATAAAAGAAAAGTGTTTAGCATTGTATTTGGACCCATCTTACTTCAAAAACGTTCCGATTTATTTAGTACTAATTTCCTTCATAACTACAAAAGTCTACATACCTGAAATAATGCATTTTGGCAAAAATTGCGACCATCCCGAGTGATTTCTTTTATTTCAAATCATTAATTTTTTATTTGATATCTGAAGGAAAGAACCGATGCGTAAGCCGGTACCTACCCGGTTCTTACGCAGACAAACAATATTGATGTAGGTACCTAAGCATTTCCTTAAAAAAATCCGTTCATCTTACGAACAAATTTGTAATAATTCAACGGAAATGTACCTACCCTGTAATTAAACGTGTTCTTTTTATATGGCCAGCAATATATTCTCTTCTGTGGGATTTTCAAAGCACGTTATTTTTCTCAAACGTCATATTTTCCGTAGCGTATAGTGAAATATTTTTAATGGTTTGCGTATGTTACGACCGTTGAAAATGTTTTTTTAATCTCTCGACCTCGATAATATTCAAAAACATTACAGCCAGAATCGGTTTTCGAGCCGCAGAGGCGTTTTCAAATTGTCGACTCCGAAACAGGCTTGAAGCCGTTATTTTATACGGCTAAATCATAATTTTCTCCTAACTGACGTGTCTTGAAACTCAAGATTGTTTTTTATTATCAATTATTAGTCAATTTAATCGAATTTAAGTACCTACTCGACGACTTATTCTACTGGCCGCCAAATTTTTCACTTTCGACGGTAGTGAAATCTTAGCAAATGTCAAAAATAATGCAAGGTATTTTGGAATATTGCAGAACATTTTGGATGAAATGCGTTACATGTCGCAGTTTTAAAAGTTTGATAAAACCCTCTACTTCCAATCTGTGGTAAAACATCTCCACCAGAATGCGTTTTTTCGACGATATCTCGAACCGCGTGTCGTACCTATAAAATGTCATTTTTTAGCAGCATCGCCATTAAAATAAAAGAATAAATTTCTAGCAAATTCGTTTCGCGTAAAGGAAATAGTGATTAAGATTTCTTATCTTTTTTGCAAATGCGAACCTGTCGGCGGGAAATATAACCAGGCCGATTTCTTCGTCGATGAGAGATTCAGCCGGAGGTTCCAGTTATCGCCGCTGATTTTGTATCAGTTTTTTCCGTTGACTTTTGGCGTTTCTAAAATAAGAATTTCGTGTGAGTTTCCTGTCTTGCGATAGTGGTCTCTGAGGTCGGTCAAACTCGAAGAGCGGAGAGGTCATTTTGGCGTGGGAGGCCCTGACTGAAAAAAAAAGCCCTGTTTTTCAAGCGAAACTGAACCTCGAAACGGGTAAAACTTAAGGGGCGGCAAGGTCGTCTTTTGCCTAAATTATGAAAAAAGTGAGTTTTTCAAAAACTGTGCATTAATATATTAATATATAATTCGGGAAATAAATTGGGAAATAAATATAAAGATATAATTCGAGCAAACTGGAAGTCAATAAATAACACCGAGTACTACACACACAACTTACGGACTCACTACAGTCACCTACGTGCGGCGATCGCATGATGAGAGGCGCCTGTGACGTCACAGAGGGAATGGGGGCAAAAACATCGTTTTGGGGGCATTTTAAAAAGGCGTATTTTAAAACGTTATAGAAAGTTAAGTCGTCGTGATAAAAATAAAATAACATTTCCGTTATGATCGTAAGTTTTTTCAATAATAAAAAAAAAATGTGGAAATACCCCATTGAGGTAATAACAAACCCAGGTAAGTACCTTTTTATTTTTGTAGAAAGCGATCACTTTGTGATTTGACATCTTCTATATTCAAATATAAAAACGAATTTAGGTTTGCTCGCTTGCATGTTGTTTGTTGTTTACGTATTGCTATATTAAGCATAGGAAATGTTTGAAACTTTCAAAATGTCTTCTTACCACTCTCGCGAAGGGATTATTACAACCACATGACAATACATCTGAAAAGCTTTTGAATCATTACAAAAACTCTTACAAAACTGTCAAAAGTCACAATTTGAGATTGAGCTTTTGAAAACCATCGATTGTTATATCAAAATTCAATTTTCGAATAAACTCTTTTAATTAATGAATTTAATTGAAGTACTCACCTACGATGCTAACTAAAATCGAATACTTTGAATCTAAAGTATTTTAAATAGGTACCTGTTTTAGGTACTAAATTTGATTGATTGTTCTTATAATATTACTACTGGTACTTCCCCACCTTCCTCTTCCCTATCTCCTTCCCCTCCCCACTACCTTCAGCCTCACAACATACCCCAATTGGGGATGCCATAGTCTCACTGGCTCCAGACGGGAGCAGTTGGGACTCTTGTGCGGTATTTCATATAAAAAAAAAAAAAAAATAAAAAAATGAATGTTTGTAAAATATGAAAATTTGTATTAAAAAAATTGCAATAGGTGCCAGGCGTTTGAAAACTGAATTTACCGGGACTGAATATATGGAACGCGGGGGACGGGAGGGACAGAGGAGAGGGAAGGCGGGGAAGGTGGAGGGGGAACGCGTGATGGGAAGGGTCATGGGAGGGGAAGGGACGGGACGAATGGTAAAGGACACGCAGGGAGAAACAATTTCTTTATTAAAAGGCGTTACATCGCACGCCTAGAACTCGCCAGTATTTAATAAAAATAAGTGTTTTAATTTTAATACCATTTTTTTGCAAAGTTAGCGAGGCCGCACACCGGAGATACATTTGTGTTACGATAAATGTGGCGTCACATTTGAAACGCAACACATTTAGTAGAGCCGCACACCGGAGCCACACGCCACATGCACGCCACATTTACGTCGCCACAATATGCATGCTACATTTGTGGTCGGAGTAAATGTGTCGCGTACACGCACACCGGACGCACAGTTGTGGCTTATACAAAATGTCGACATCATCTGACGACACGGATTCCTTGATGTGGCAATTAATGAGAAAAAAAGACGTTATTGGGTTCACCCTTTTAATCAAGATTCTGCAATTTATGGTGGTTTCAAAATTTAGCAAGAGTTACAGTTCGATGAAGAAAAGTTTTCATTGAATTTTTCGCTGATTTTGGTCCAGATGATTTCTGTAATCCGTCTATTGCTATAATCAGTGAGACCGTGGTTATATAATATAGGGTTTTTATCAACCTCTGCAATAAACTCCACATAAAATTCAAATTGTCTTTCATTTTTCAAAGCACTGCGCCACAAAAAACGAACGCGTTCGATCTTCAATACATCTGGCGCGGCCACTATCTCGCCACAAACTGCACCCGCTTCAAACGTGTCCTTGGTGTGCGTGCTTGCGCGCCAATACAGGGGCGTTAAATGTGTCGTGTTTCAAATTTGGCGCCACATTTATCGTAACACAAATGTATCTCTGGTGTGCGGCCTCGCTAACTCCGAGCACAAATGTAGCATGCATATTATGGTGACGTAAATGTGGCGTGCATGTGGCGTGCATGTGGCGTGCATGTGGCGTGCATGTGGCGTGCATGTGGCGTGCATGTGGCGTGCATGTGGCGTGCATGTGGCGTGCATGTGGCGTGCATGTGGCGTGCATGTGGCGTGCATGTGGCGTGCATGTGGCGTGTGGCTCCGGCGTGCGGCTATATTTATCGAGTCATTGTTATAATGCATTTTTATTGCGAATTCCAGGCATTTGGGCAACACTGTGCATACATAATTAATTACCATACTTAAGTTCAAGATTTAATACCAGTTTTTCGTCTTCAGCGCGCCCCGCTACGGTGCTGTTCGCAGTTCGCAGTTCGCAGTACCAGTTGTAGAAGCACCGCAGCGGTCGGTTGTGCTACGGGCTTTTTTTATATTGTATTTTTTATACACTAATACCTACATTCAAAAAAAGTCAAAAATGTCGTTAATGTTAAATAAATTATCATAATATTGTAACGTTTTTACCAGTGTGCAGATTTGACAATGTCAACCGTTCTTGAATAGTGTTGTTTTTAAAAGTTAAAGTTGAATCTTTTCAGTGCAATGAAAACCGTTAAAAATGACATGTTTAAGTTTGTTGTTTTCGCGGCAGTTTCTCTGTTTACAGGTGGGTTTGTGTTTAATTTGTATTGATTACCTGTTTTTTCGTTAATTGACTTGTTTGATGTGTTCATAATAGTCCGGTCAAGTTAGCTATAAAAATAGGGTTCAAATAACACAAATTCCGACAGAGCTTAAATTTGATAGAAACCTTGAACATACCATTACAAATAAAATACAAAAAATTCTCATCGATCAGATGTCCGCTAAAAAAGTAATTCAAGGTCAAAAGTCAAAATTATCGATTTTTAGGATTTTTCTCGCAAGCGGTAAGTTATATCAAAAAATAAGTAAGACAAAAATTGTAGATCATAAAATTATCTACAAAAATTCTCTGTTTTTTTTTTTCTAAGAATCACCATTTCTGAGATATAAGTTGACGAAGTAACATTCTATATAATATGCACGCATTTCCACACCAGCTGTGAGATAGTGTACTTGGCTCATTTTTTTTATCATGGTTTCCCCGGAAGTCATAATCCACGATCGGTTATAATGAAGTTTCATGGGATAATATTCTATTTACTGCATATTGATTAGTGTTTGGTGATATTGATGTTGACTATTGATCATAAAATTTATTATTGATTTCTATTGATATCTTAATCTGATTTATACTCTTCAAATTCGACTTCTACAGTCATGTCTTCTTCGATTTCTCCTTCTCCTTCTTGCTGGATGTTTATAAATTCTTCGAATGAATATGAATCAGCTGTTTTTTCATTGAAATCACATGAATCCTCGTCTGTGGTATTCAATCCAACAAAGTAACCCTACTTGTTACAACCACATTTAGCACTACAACCTTTTTTGCAATAGGAACTCCAATGAAAAATATTATGGCTCTAAAAAAATATGTTCATATAGACCAACAAACGTTGATTCTGAATATATAAGTTTTATTAAATAATATTTAACGTAGATTTAAAAAAAATATATTAAAAAGACCATTTTAAAACGCGTCATTAAAACACCCTGTCAAGTTGGTATTATTGAAATTATGTGGCGAGACGTCACCGCGCCATAGTTCTCCAGTCACGTGGTTGCATTGTATAGAAATTTTGACAGGCTAGTCAACATTCCGTGTTATTGGTTTATAAAGATTTAGACATATATTGGTTGTTGTTTTTATTGAAACATTATTTAGGCCTCAATAATTCAGTATCAAAAATAGAGGATCTCTGTTAGTTTATCTATATTATTTAAAATATTCAAAAACTTTAGCTCTCCAAAAACATCTTTTAATGCCTGTCGCAACGCTCTAATTCTGATTTTCAAAATGGCCGACGACGAACAGCTGATTCCAGTTGCATACAAAATAACAACATCTGTTGAAAATAACTAAAACTTTTGGCCATGATGACGTCACACTAGATTCGGTGGGTTTTCGGGGGATCTTGAAAAATTTAAACTTTGACATTTATTTTAACTATTAAAACTAACTATAAAAATAAAAATAAATATGCAGTTATTTAAGTTAGAAGATCATTATTCATTTAAAAAAATTAAAAAATTGGACTGGAGTTCCTTATTGCACAAAATAGTGTTAAGGAGTTTCCAACCCCAGTCTTCTGGGTTCAGTTTATAAAGGTGTACTCAAGATCTGTACCAAATTTCAGCTCTGTCGGAATTTGTGCTATTTGAAATGTTTGTATTGGCCGGACTATAAGTTTCATTGTAGACTTGTTGACCATGAGCTCTCGGCGCAAGGTTATCTCTGCGGGGAACTAAAAATGATAAAGAATTTAACACTTTAAAATCTGCTTAGAGTATGAATAATAATTTTATTAGAGTTGTAAATAACGATTCCATGACCTTTGATCCCCCGACAGTTGGCCCACCGGTGTAATTAAATGTATACAATATGAAGTCGGCTTATAATAAGGAGGGTGGATAGGATCTTGGGATCAATGAATTCAGGAGTGACGGACCTATGAAACCATCCCTCTCACTGCAGTGCAAGGCTATAGGTCGAGAGAGATTAAAAGGTTAAGGCCCCGTAACCGCTCTCGAAAAGAAGAAGACCGAGAGATATGTAATTACGAATGTTGGAGAAAGCGCACTAATATTTAAATCAATAAAATTGAAATAAAAATTTTGAAAATGTTTAATAAAACACGACTCGTTTAAAAAAGAGCCAAAATCTCGTGGGGGTTGTCTAAAACAACATTCAAAGAAACACTGTGAATTTTTTCTTACGTATAACTTGCAAAATAACAGAAACAAGCTTGAAAATAAAAATTTTCGGAGCATACTTTGCGATTTATTTCTACCGAGAGAATTTTATATAATTTGCGTTTCGGCGTAGGGATTGTATAGATATTATTTTCAAAAATAATATTTATTTTTTTAAGAGCTTAAAAACGTCAAATATTCAAGGGAATGTGCAAGAAATCGGTAGAAATTCGGATAGCGCCGCCTCAATCAGTGTGTCCTAATCCGCCCTGCCACGTAAAAGTATCAGCCGCCAAGACCTAGACAAACCTCACCCCATGAAAGGGCGCCACTGTTTGTGGTAACCTGTGGCAGAGGTTTTGGTAAATAAATGGTTTTCGGGGCACGGGACCAATACCCGCCTCCCCAAAAAAGAAACGAAATGTCAATAGTAATTATTTATTTTTCTTTGTTATTGCAGTGCAAGCAGCCTCCAGTGGCCACCTGTCGAGACACCTGGAACACGAAGGAAGGTGAGAATATACATTATATTGTAAAGTACACTCTCTGGTATCATTTTCTTTCCCTTGGCCTTTTTCGTATCCTTTTTTCCTTTCTTTCGCATTGAAATTTGATTGTTGATTTCACATTTAACATTTCAGTTTCAGATTAGTGGACTTTATTAAAGGTGATTTCCATCCAGACGCTCCTTTGCCCGTATTGACTAGAGAACGACGACAGTCTGGCCGGGGAAGTTGCGGGTATGTAATAATAACATTATTTTTATTCCAGGATGTGGGGCGGATAGTGCAATCCCACACGTCCCGTAGAGTTATACACATTGGTAGTGTATAATATATAAAATAAATGTAATTCCAGAAATATTAAATAAGACACGCAAACAATAATCAATTATTTAGGGTGTGGTCTTGAGTGAGCTCGGGCCCATCGCTCACTCAGGAGTGGCGCTTGCTGGAAAGCTGCGATTAATACCATGTCGGAGGTCATTACTATAGTTGCTCCACATTTTGATTACTGCTCTACGATGTTATATTTGGCCAATGAAGGAAATTTGAATAAGTTAGAAGTAATACAGAACAGAGCTGTGAGATGTATGCTGGGGAAAGGCAAATATGCAAGGGTTAATCAAGTGAGAGGAGCTAAATTGGATTCCAATAAAAAAGAGACTGCCGTTAAATGTATCCATTTTTGTGCATCTTTATGCATGATGAAAAACCAAATGCCAAAATACTTTAAGGATGAAATTGTTTTTAATAGAGATGTACATAATAACGAAACAAGAAATATAGAGTTAGATTGCCACATATGAAAAAATCAAAATCACAGAACTGCCTAATGAATAGAGGACTATACTATATATCTCTGTATGATGAAATGCCTCAAGGTATGAAGAATGAATGTATTTAAAAATAAATTTTACGCTGTAAAAATATTTAAATTTATCAAATGAAATATTACACACTCTGCTTATTAGTTTACATTCTTGTAGTATAAAATAACTCAATAAATAATTAAAAAAAAAAATCGGTTGTCTGTAAAGTCGGTTTATGGACGATAATTTTACGTGATAACGTCATATAATAACGATGGAGTGGAAGAGAGATAGATGCGTCTTAAGCCGAACGCTTAGGCCGAATGCTTGTTCAGCGCTCTCGCTTGCACGCTCGGCTCAGGCGGAACGTGACAATGAGTCATGCTTTTTCGTGAGTGCAGCCAGCGTTCATCGATTTATAAGACGTTTTCACACAAAAAAAATTATGCTACATCCTGTCTCCAGTGAACAGTAATGTCCCAATAAACCAGGGAATCCATTCAGTCATTTTTTTTTTTTAATTTTCTAGATTATTATATTCCTTGAGGAGATGAATAATTTAAATTTACCGAATTAATTTTCTAGATTATTATATTCCTTGAGGAGATGAATAATTTAAATTTACCGAATTAAAAGTTAATGTTCTTTATACAAATAGAACAGCATCATTTGCGCCTCGCAATTTTTACCTCATGTGGGTATTTAAAAATATTACCTGGCTATTATAGACCAAGAGGTCTTGTATTTCATCAGTAGGGAAAAATTGTTACTTAAAAACCCTACTAAAATTGCATGTTTTCATCATCATCAATCTTCATCATTAGAACTAGCAGCCGATGGAAATATATACATACGTGCCTTGTCCTTTTATTTGGAGTTCTTCCGCATTTGCCTTCGGGAATGAGGAAACCATGAAAAACCTCATCCAGGAAGAATACGTTACGGGGTAAGATGTCTGGTGTTTAGGAATACTTACTGCTCGCTTATTCGTCCGAGTCTGAATCTCGTTCATACCAGATGTGATCAAGGTCCATCAGAATGTGTTGGGTAGTATGTGTACGTACTTGAAGTCACTAGGAGAGCTGTATTGACCAATTTCCTTGATGAGTCTTTTTTTTACTATGTCCTAATGATTTGTAAAATCGGTCTGTCGATCTGTGAGTGTATTCAAATAAGGTAGGAATGTCTTCTCTTGCACGCAGTCTTTTCAAATTAGTTCTGATTCTAGTGTTGTGTGTGATTTTAATGCAGAGATTTTGTAGAGTCTGTAGTTTCATATGGTCAGAGTGCGAGATGCTAGTCCACACGGAAATGGCATAGGTCAGTACCGGTCGAATAAGCGAATAGTAAGTCAGGAGTTTGGGTCTGGGAAGTAGCGGACTTCTTCTGTTGAAGATGGGCTTCATCATGCCGACTGCCTTTCTGGCTCTTGCGTGCATCTTGGCTAAGTGAGACTTCCAGTTGAGTCGTGAGTCCATAGACAGGCCCAGGTAAACGACTTCATCCTTCCATTCTAAGACGTGTCCTCCCATTTCGATGTTGACGTCTGGTGTTCTTCTTGTGCGTTTCTTCGTGTACGTTATGACCTCGGTCTTTGCCTCATTCAGTTTGAGGCGCCACATCTTGTAGAAATTTACGAGAGCATCGAGCGCTATCTGTAGGTATAATCCGTTCAATCCTAGCTCCGTAAGCATAGTTGATGCACTGCTGTACCTTCTGTATCCAAATATAATTCTGCAGGCGTTGTTATATTGGATCTGAAGTCATTCCATCGAGCTGATTCGGTAGTAGCACCATGTTTCACACGTATACAGGCTAGAACAAAATGCATTGAACAATGTTTTTTTTTTAACATTGTTGTTGCATTGGAAGAATCTTCAGGCAATCATGTTAGACAGTATACTGATATTTCTCCTAAATAATATAAAAAAAACCTGAACTATTTAACTTGCTATCACTTACTTTCCCAATAGGTTCTTTCAATAAATTCTATGTCCTACTTTTGCTTTTAATTGTGATCCTACTATTGCTTTTAATTTATTCTTTAAAATCCTTTGTCTAATTTTGGTTTATCATTCCAGATCTTGGAAGTGGCAATGTCGTGACAAGTCTTGTATAGAATGGGACACCGTATGTGATGGGGTTGTTGACTGCCCAGACAAATCAGATGAAACCCATGCCATTTGCGGAAGAAGCGAGTAAGAACTGAATTCCAAAATAATAATGATTGCTGATTCAACTATCGGTCAGCAGACTTGTGTTTTTCTTGTACTGTTCTTGTGTTTATACATGAAATACGGGAGGTGTCCAGAATAAGAGTTATTCTGTGCAGTTGTCAGTTATTGAGTGTGAGGGAACGGACTCCGGATGTCGATAGAGAGAGAGAGGAGAGAGAAATAAAAGGCATCCGAATTGGTTGCGAGTCCAGTCGTTTTTTGAAGCTTGAGCTACGTAGCTGAGGTCGGTGCGATGTAACAGGAAGTATGTCAAAGTGCCGTAAAGTGAGGTGTTGCGGGTGCACGGTCATGATGAGTGATGGAGGTCGGTGATGCTGTGGTGGAGCAGGCCACGGGCCTGCAGGTCACCAGAGTGTTGCTTGACGCCGTGGCGGCGGAGACGACCTGACGTCCAGGCCGTTGGAGTTGCGGAGATGAACGGCGGTGACTCGGTGAGTGGAGCCATCGGCAGGTGGTCCTTGTGATGGCCACGAAGGAAGCTGCCCTGGAGTGATGAACGGCGGTGACTCGGTGAGTGGAGCCACCAGCGTGATGCTCGACACCGTGGCGGTGGAGAATGACCTTGTCTTCCAGGCCGTTGCTCGACGCGGTGAGTTGCGGAGATGAACAGCGGTGACTCGGTGAGTGGGGCCACCGGCAGGTAGTCCTTGTGATGGCCACGAAGGAAGCTGCCCTGGAGGAGGGTGCAGATGCACCGGGCACTCGGAGTTACACTGATTCGCTGTATAGAGGCGATTGTAAAGGCGACCGTTGGATAGAGACTGACTACTCTGAAGTTAAGTGCGTCGCCTTATATAAGAGCGACCGGCCAAGTAACTTTCCGTTCGCTGGCAATATGTGCGCTGGAAGGTGCTATTTCTTTGGGTGGCGGAAAAATAGTTGTATGAACGCCACAAGTGCACTATCGTCATTTCGCTGAAATAAAGAAAATAAATCCCGTGCTTTTTGCCTTTCGATAAGAAAATTTCAGTGTGTCAGATTCCACTGTTAGTTCAGTGGGTCAGATTCCACTGGAGAGTTGAGTTGTTGTTGTTTTTTTTTTTATTATTTCCTTTATTTTTCCCTTTGCTAATGGTTTTCACTTCATTTACATAATATAAGTTTGTTGGGTAATTATATTAATTTTATTGCATTTGGTAATTATGTAATAAAAGATACGTTAAATTTCCATTTTTATTTTTAATCTTAGTTTAAAATTTCCCGTATTCATTTGCATGAGTTTCGTTTCAATCAAAATATGCATGAATTATAAATTAATAGGCAATATTTAGGAAAAAAAAATGTGTGTGGAGCAAATAGTCAAGTTCAAATACTAGCAATACATAACATTGCGATGCCTTCATCTTTTTTACCGGAAAGTAGAAGATTACAACTCAAATGAAAATTTAAAAAAAAATGGCTTTGAAATTTCTTTACCCAAAAAAAATATTTTTCTCCCTAGATCTAGACACATTTTCCTAGACATCCCAACCCTGGGTGGGCTCTCGAATTCTAATGATTGAGTACACCTGCCTTCGGTTACTTTCGGCACATCTCGTAAACGAGACCATGTGAACCGATTAGCCCATATACAACTTAAGCAATA
Organism: Glyphotaelius pellucidus; assembly: GCA_936435175.1. Lineage (NCBI taxonomy): Eukaryota > Metazoa > Arthropoda > Insecta > Trichoptera > Limnephilidae > Glyphotaelius > Glyphotaelius pellucidus. The sequence goes on along the minus strand of OW386561.1, from coordinate 20,695,656 downwards.
TGGGAACTAATCATACACTAATTATGATACATTACACTTCTTGAACTGAAAATTTTTACTGGAACTTACGTGTAATATTGAATTGAATTTAGAAGGTGTCCTGCCCACCTCTACCGGTGCGCGTACGGAGCGTGTGTAGAAGGTAGCGCCAAGTGTAACAACGTCAAGGACTGTGCCGACGAATCTGACGAACTCAACAAGGACTGCAAGAGGAACTCGACGGTTAATGCGGTCAACACTTGCGGGTACGTTCAATTAATTAAAACAAGATATTGGGGAATGCAAGCTATAGTTAGAATGAGATGTATTGAAAATGTTAATTTTTGTCTAGTTGTTCGTGTAGATTTATTGATTGCAAGAGTTAAGAGTTCACAACAATCGAATTTAATAACAAATATATTTTTTTGAATAATTAGTACACACAATTGTACAAATTCACTCAAATAAGTACTAGTTGGCTAGGCAAGTGGAGACATCATTATTTGGAATCCATATTAATGCGAATAAGAAAAAAAATTGGTTAAAAAAGCTAAGACTGTTATCTTTAAAATGTGGTCTACATGATCATCTTAGATCACACAATTTGTAATTTAAGATTAATTAAAGTAAGAAGGCAATTAACTGATCTAACATGTAATTAACTAACATTAATGTTAAGTTTTTAAGCTAAACATGTGGCATTCGATTGAGTGTTATTTTTTTTATATCAATGCTGTGAATTTAGCAAGGTTGGTGTTATCACGAGTCACGAGTATGTTACGAGTAATTATGTAATCACATGTTTCTCTTTGTGTATCTTGTGCCTCTTGTGTCTCATGTTTCTCTTGTGTCTCTTGTGTCTCTTGTGTCTCTTGTGTCTCTTGTGTCTCTTGTGTCTCTTGTGTCTCTTGTGTCTCTTGTGTCTCTTGTGTCTCTTGTGTCTCTTGTGTCTCTTGTGTCTCTTGTGTCTCTTGTGTCTCTTGTGTCTCTTGTATCTTTGGTGTCTCTTGTGTCTATCTTGTCTCTTGTGCCTCTTGTGTCTCATGTTTCTCTTGTGTCTCTTGTGTCTCTTGTGTCTCATGTGTCTCTTGTATCTCTGCTGTCTCTTGTGTCTCTCTTGTCTTTTGTGTCTCTTGTGTCTCTTGTCTCTCTTTGTATTATTTGTCAATTGAGTGAGCTTTAATACAAAATTAATTTAATGAATTTTTTTATGCAGATGTAATTTATCCTTTGACTGAGTAGATTTATGTTTTTGATCTAACTATTTGTATATTAACCACAATTATGGTCGAAAAATAAACCACTCTATTTTTTAAAAGATAGCGGTTTAAAATTCGACCACTTTTTCCTACCATCCGTAAAACATTTATTAAATTTTTTTAAACATTTTTATGGCCGGCTACTTATTTAAAAACGAAGTTATTGTAATTTTTTACCAATTATGGCCATAGATGTTACAAATCCGAACTTCGTTGATTATTTTAGAACGATGTTAAAAATAAATTTTTAAAAATTTTTTTCACGCAGAATTTCTGATCAGCTGTTTACGGTTAGAATTAAGTCCCTTTTCCATAGATATGCACCTTTTGTTATCAAGTATACCACAGACAACACACGGAAATCGAAAAAAAATCTATAAGACCCAGGGTTTGCGCGGTTATAAATTTTACGAGTTTTTTTTATTTTTTTTTATAAATCCTACAAATACGAAATAAACGTTAAAATACATATTAATTCATTGGTTATACAGCACTACAATAAGTTTTTGTCTTCATGTTATTTGGCGTGGTTGATCCAGTGGTTAACTCAGTTTTTTAACTGAATTTTTCTAACGTAAATAAGTGAGAACATCCGTAAAACCCAGTATAAATTTAAAAAATTGTGTATATTAAATCGCATGTTAGAAAACATGACGATTTAGTGACAAGATAGGCAAACTGTAAGGCCAATTGAGTTATCCTAAGGGTTTCCAAAGAATAGTGAAAAATTAGAAAACTATAAACTTTTTTTTTTTTTTTTTTAAATATGTTTTTTCAGTTTTAATTTTACAATATTTTATTTTACAAATCTTACGAAACTGATCAATCAGTTTGATTGTAAGAAATCTCTCATTTTTTTTATAATTATTTAATACAGTATACTTTTCAGTTTTACATAGTATATACTAAATATAATACTTAATATTAAAATACTAATTATTACGACAAACTAATTATCTCAATGTTTTAATGTTTATGAATTGCGTTGTAGTAAAAATATTTTACACAGTACAAACATACGGTGAGAAAATAAATAGATAGCAACTATTTTATTTGATTTCATGTTCTTCGGAGGTAGAAAGATTTAACTTTTGTTTTGATTTTTGAATAAGATGTCTCATTTTTGATATTTTCAGGTAATGCGTTAAATATTTCCGGAATTTTATGACTTTTTGTTCTATCTCCGTATACATTTTGAGATTTATTGACAATAAACATTTGTGCTTCTCTATGCCTAGTAGGGTAGTTGTGGTTTACAGGTTTTTTGAATTCTGTATTCCAGAATTCATCTAGCGTTAATTGGTATTTTACCTTACTGTGTATAGAGAGGACATTACACAAGGAGAACATTTTTTTATAATCACCTTCACATAACTGGACCTTTTTTTTGCCTGATATCAATTTTAGGAAACGGATTTGTAATTGTTCTATTTTATTTAAGTATGTTTTGTACGTTAATCCGTAACTATTTATTCCGTATCCTATAATTGATTCTGCTAATGCGTTGTATATACAGTATAATATATTTTTATTTACAAAATTTTTTAGGTGGTAAAATTTTCCTAATATGGATCTTAATCTATTACATACATTTTCAATATGATTTGACCAGTTAAAGTTGACATCTATTGTAAGACCAAGGTATGTATATTGGTACACTTTTTCTATATTCGGGCAATTACACTGCTGGAATTGGTTTTTTGTGTGCAAACAATCATATGAATGACTTTTTATATGTAATTCCTTTTCCTGACAATTTGCATATGGTGAGTGTATAAGCATATATTTGGTTTTTTTGCGTTAATAATAATGCCATTGTCGTGGGACCATTTAATTATGTTATTTAGGTCTGTTTGTAAAATTTCCTCAATTTTTAGTGGATCTTTGTCAGCACATATAATGCAAGTATCGTCTGCAAACATGTAGCATTTACAACGTTTTATTACGTTTGGTAGACTGTTTACTTGCATTATATAACATGTAGGCCCCGATATCGACCCTGTTGCTACTCCGGTATTTGTTAACATTTCATCACTGAAAATTCCGTCAATTTTAACTTTAATTTTTCTATTTAATAGATAATTTTTAATAATTTTTTTTAAAGGACCTCTAATACCACATTCCTCCATTGCCTTTAATAATGTTTCGTGGTCCAATGTGTCAAAGGCCTTTTTAAAGTCTATAAAAATTATACCAACATAATATTTTTCATTTAAATGACAATTTATATGGTCAGTGAATTTAGATAGTAATTGGGAAGTACTTTTTTCCTTTTGAAATCCGTATTGTATGGGATTTATGATTTTATTTTTTTCTATAAAAAGTTGTATTTGGTTAAAGATAGCTCTTTCAATAATTTTATCAATACATGAGAGAATCGCTATTGGTCGATAGTTTGTGAAATCTTTGTGGTTTCCTGATTTATATATAGGTCTGATAATGGATGTTTTAAGTTCGTCAGGCATAATACTTTTACCTACACAGAGGTTAATTAATTTAGTCAATATTGGGATTATATTATCAGCAATTAACTTCAGGTCTTTAATTCTTATTTGATCATTGCCTTCTGATTTTTTAACATCCATATCATTAATTATTTTTTTAACACCTTTTTGTGATACAGGTCTAAATCTCATTGACATACTAGCAGGAGTTGTATACGTGTTACGATCTAGGAATTTTGTAGTACAGTTATGTCTTATGTCTTTTATTTCATTTACAAATGTTGTAGCAAATTTATCGCATAAAAATTTTGTGTCTCCTTGACCTCCCATATGTTGAAGGATTATTTTATCTAGATTTTGTTTGGGTTTTCCTATTAGGTTATTTATTTCGTCCCAGAGTTTCCTCGGGTTGCCGTTTAAACTATTTATTACGTTTTTGTGAAATGTGTTTTTAGTTAAATTAATATGTTTATTTGTTTTGTTTCTATATCGCGTGTATTCTAAACGAAATACAGGGTTATTAGGGCTATTCTTGCATTTTCGGTAAAGATAATCTCTTTTTTTAATCATATTCTTAATTTCTACAGTAACCCATTGGTTGTTGTGTCTATGATTATTTTTAAATGATTTTTCTTTTTTCGAGGACTCATAGATATTATCAAAAATATTTTTTAAATTATAATAGAACTATACCACACATATATTTTAGGATAATTACTTGGGCCCAAAATCATGGGATCCCAAAAGATTGAAAAAATGTGAAAAAATGCGAGGATTTAGATTCTGGTTTGGGGGTGAATTTGTACAACAAGGAACTCGAGTCCAATTTTAAAATTTTTTTTTAATGAATAATTAAATTACTGAATATTAATTTTTATTTTTACCTTCTAACTTAAATAACTGCATATTAATTTTTATTTTTAAATTTAGTTTTAATACTTAAAATAATCGTCAAAGTTTTAATCTTTCAAGATCCCCCGATAACCACCGTATCTTGTGTGAATCGTGTGACGTCATCACTCTCCAAAAGTTTTATTTATTTTCAACAGGTGTTGTCATTTTGTACGGAAAAAGCTACGAAACTATTATTTAGGTGGAATTATTTATCTATTATATTATATTTATTTATTATATTATTATATTTTTCAATATTATTACGGGAGAGTGGTAAAAAAATTGTTTGAAATTATTATGTTTTTAGCTTTACGAATCGAAATCAATATTATGGAAACCGAAGCATCAATTTTATTTTATTTTTATTTTATTTATTCATACACGCCTTGAAGGCTTTTACAGAATCACATTATTCAAGTTACACATGTTATTCAGGAGTATAATTGTAAGATTGAAGTATATAACATTATAAACTGTACTTTAAGGATACAAACAGGTTTAATATATAAATAGGTATGTAGTTTCGTTATCATTAAAATTGTACAAAGGAGTTAAAAAGTTTACATAGTGTAATAATGGTAAAACAGAAGAGTGCTTAAGATACTTAAAAGTAGTTATTGAGGAACGTGTAGGTATTTACTATGTTGATTTTATTATTAACTTGATCATGAATAAATTGTTCGAAAGCAAGTTTTTCAAGAATTCAGCAAAATTAACGCAGCGATAAATAGTACCTACACATAGAAGAAAATAAATAAAAAATACATGAGTTGTAATATCTTGAAAAGTTATAGAGATGAGTTCAACAAGTGTATAGTGTGATAGTAAAAAAGTAAAAAATAGTACAAATTATGGTACAAAAAGTACAAGATAATATTAATACAAAAGAGAGAGGATAAAAAGGTAAGTACTAAGGTAATCTTTGTATACATAAGTATTAAATTTTGTTTTTATTGTGAACATGAAGAGACCATCGATTTTAATTTAATCATTAATATATTATTATTGCTAGGGCACCAAGATTTAAATAGAAATTTAAGTCAATGTGAGTTAGTTATTATATTTATAACAATAAATACGAGAGGATTGTTGTTAATTGTGTTCTTATTTAGCTACCTTTATTATTCACATATTTCATGTTTTGCGATAATTAATAATTTGATAAAGGTGCAATTGATTGATATTTATGGCTTTATTTTAAATATTCTAATATACTGAGTTTGAATTTAAACACAGATTGGTGACGATTAATGTCGATTGAGTTGTATTTATTTCCGAGTAAATGGAGTCTTTGGATGGGAGAGTTTATAAAATAATTATTAGCGGAATTGGTAACAGAATACAATGCATTCGACCGAGTTTCGCGAGTAGGTACTCGCAAATTAATAACATTTGTCAAATCAAGGGTGTCCAGTCTGCCATTCGAAATTTTGAAAAGACAAACTAAATCACTTTTTATGCGCCTTGATGTCAAATTTTGTAGGCAACTGGATACAACGCCGAATCAGCTGTTCGACGTCCGCCATTTAGGAATTCAGCGTACTATTTATTTACTCATTTTAGTGTACTAATTATTCAAATAATATTATTTTTTATTAAATTTGATTTTTGTGAACTTCTGCAATTAATAAATTTACATATACCTACATAAACAACTAGACAAAAGTTAACATTTTATACACCCACATACATCTTATTCAACTATAGTTTGCATTCCCCAATACAACGTTTACATAATTTTGGTAACAAATACTTATACCATATGAATGAATTTGACAACAATTTGACCTTTGCAAACTTTAAACGCCGCATTTGCCAATTTTTCCTACCAATTTTACATTTTGAAGATCTCTTTTAAACATTTATTATTATTATTATTGTTGATTTGGAGAATAGTGGAAGATTATCTATTTTTACTTATCTTACATTCTATGTTACCTATTTTGTGTCATCTCTTTATTTTGATTGTAATAAAAAAAAATTACTGCAAGAAACAAATAAAAAAGAGGATTGTTTCATAACGCTACATTCAATCTCGATAGGTTTGTTCTGTTTCACTTAGCAAAGGTCAGAATTCAAACCTATTGGTGAAATTCGCACGGGGTACCTACACTGGCTGATAGCTGCCCGGCTGACATCCGTCGCCAAGGAGACGTAAAGTATTGATTTCCAGTCTTCCTATCGTAACGCTACTGTCAACACAATACCGTTTTTATCGTGACACAAATCGAGACTCGCAAGGTGAAAATACCGCCGCTATTCACCTTAATCGTAAGAAAACCGACCGTGACTACCTGTGGTTCATCCAGACTCAGAATAGCCGAATCGACCACGAGGAACCTCAATCCGGGCAAGATCGCCAACTTATCGTGAGTACCCTTGTGAACCTACCTTTGCTATTTGATTCAGAAGACATACCGTATCGAGATCCACAGGCGTCTCGCATAGAGTGAACATTCAGCTTCACTAACCCTTATAAGGTGGTGCCATCATCGCGCCTGCCTTATTCAAGGATAATTTTTTGAAAATTTATAATACATTCCAAACAATTCCTTCACTTTATAGAAAAAATAAATTTCAATGTCTGAATGTGGCTGATAAGCAGTGCATTGACTCAGACCAATTGTGCGATGGAGTTGTGGACTGCAGAGATAAGTCCGATGAGACAGTGTACCAGTGCGCCAACAACAAGTGCGCAAGTTTCTATGTGAGATGCGCTTACGGAGCATGCGTGGACCATAATGCTAAGTGCAACAATGTAAGTACATATTTTAATGTTAAAAAGAACCATATACTTCGCTTTTTGTCAATCAATTATACAATACGGCATTATAGGATGGGGCGGTACGTATAAAAATCAAACACAAACAATTTACGTATCACAAAAACTAATAATAAAAACAATTAAAAAAACCCCTATTCATATTCGTCAGAACTTTTATTCAGACAATTTAAGGTCAGAAAATAAAATGCATTATACTTCTTCCATGCAACATTACAAATTTATAAAGATGATATTCAAAATAAAGTAGCATCCTTTAAAAATAACAGAAATCTTAGACTAACGTCAATACTTCCAACTCTAAAATGTAAAAAAACAATAGGACAGCAAAATCATAAATATCTCGGTGTCAAATTTTTTAATTCCCTACCAGAAATAATTAGAAACATGAACACTAACATAAAAGAATTTAAAACACACCTTAAAAATTATAGTGAAAATATGAAATGAGTTATACCAAATAAAACTATTACGATAACACCCCCCCCCCATACACAAAAGCCCTGCTTATTTATGGGGGGTACACCAAATATATATATTATTTAACTAATTATTGTATGGAATCTATTTGAAATACATGTATCTATTTATGATTCATAAAAAAAATGTCTCAAACACAACCAGCTATTGAAAACGTATAAATTGAAAGATTCATGCATATGGGTTGTTTTTCTTTTTAACGGAAGCAATCTCCCGAACAGGCCTTCAATATATATGCTTGGTGTAACTCTAAGTGACCAGCTCAGGTATGGGGGCTCCATCGAAGCCAGAGTTAAGTTAGCCCCTCAGAAACTGGGCATACTGTACAGGGCCCGCAGATACTTTAACAGTATACAACTGCTAACCCTGTACAAATTGCAAGTGCGCCCCACAGTTGAATTTGGCAGCCACCTCTGGTCTGGAGCCCCAAAATACATAAAAAACCCTCGACTATATGCAGAAACGGGCGGTCCGTTTGATAGATTCTCTAAACTTAACAAACGGATTGCAATCTTTAGAGCACAGGCGTCAGGTGGGAATGCTGTCCTTGTTTTACCGGTATTACAATGGAAGACGCTCCGAGGAACTAGCGTCATTGATCCCCTCGGTACCGGTGCATAGTCTGGAAACACGCTAAACACGCGCCCAACATTCGTACACGGTTGACATTAGTCACATGAGAACAGGTCGTTTCTACGACTCGTTCTTGAGTTCAACAGCTCGGTTGTGGAATGATTTGGCGGCCTCTGTGTTTTCTCCCTCCTACAACATGGGTCTTGAAGAGACCCATGTTCACTCCTTCCTCTCCTCAAAAACACCCTCCACACAGCATCTTCAAAGATGACATAGGCCCTGAGGGAAATTATTTTCCTCAGGGCCTCCTGTGTGGAGTTAATGTAAAAAAAAACCTACATAACTTTTACCACTCTGTCACATTTTGTTTTACTATAAATGAATCCCTCTGGATCTAAGATCTCTCTGGATCCTTCCCAGGAGGCCTAAAATGCCTATTGGGGTGACAAACACGAGCTGCGTGTATATCTATTTCGAAAAACAACCCACGTGACAGAATTGTCGTACGACATAAAAATTGTAAGAGACAAGTTTTTGAGATTTTTAAAAATATTTTGTTGAACATCATTAAAAATAATAATCGCTTTTACCTGATAAGTTATACGTTTTGGAGTTTAAAAATAGTTTTATATTTTAAGTCGTCATATCATTTTTTTGTAACTTGTACACACAAGTCGAGGTGGCAGAAGACAACTGTGATTTGTATGAAATAAACTTCTATCACGAGGAGTTACAACTCTGTCACGTAATTTTTACTTTAAAAATATAAACACATATTTTTTTAAAACGCACAAAATCGTTACGTCTTTAGTACAGTAGATTACAATATTCTTTTTTTTTTTTTTTTTTTTTTAAATTTATTTATTTATTTTATAAATCAACAATTTTTCATAAATTTTATCAAGTATCAAGTATCAAAATAAATATTCTTTTTCCAATAACCAATTTTTCACCATATATTTAACCTTATTCATAGAATTATGTTGCTTTATATTGTCAGGTAATAAATTAAATATCTTCGGCATGTTGTATTCAAACGTTCTCTGTCCGTACTTATTATTAAATTTCGGAACTATTAACCCGTCGTTACGCGTGAATCTAGTGCTATATTTATGATCTAGTTTCTCTTTATGCTGCGGGGTAAATATATGCTGAATTATAATTTTATACCATAGTATTGCCTTCACAGGTAAAATTTTTGCACTCTGAAACATTTTTTACTCTGAAAAAACAATGTTACAATATTCTTCTTTCAATGAATAATTTATGGTGTCGTGAAATTATGCGTTGCTAAACCGTTCATCCGATTGAGACGAAACTTTTGTGAGTTGTTTTGAGCACACCTGCGAAGGTTTCTATATATTCTGGTGAGATTTTTTCGTTTATTCAGGTTTCAAATCACAACGGTGCTAAAGAAGTTTTCACTTCAAAAACACTTTCTTTGTTTGAATGGAATTGCAACGCATGCCGAGTACTCGCTAGCTAGTTGTAGATTAAAACCATCGCGGGCATGCGCACATCAAATCCCGAAAGTTTCATCGCAATCGGATGAATGGTTTAGCAATGCATAGACATCTCATATACTTATATTCACCCAAGCAAACATACTTTGATTTTTATATATATAGATTAACCTCAACACAGGTTAGATCTAGAGAGAGAGGTTAAACATTGAAATGTAAGTAAAAATACCTCGTGAAAAAACAATAATTTTACAAAATTTTATTTTATTTATTTAATGAAAACAAATAATAATGTTAATGAAAACAAATAATAATAAAATAAATAATAATTTTATTTTTATTTTTATTTAATGAAAAAAAAACTTTGTGTACACCACTATATAATTAAAATTATCGACATGTTTCAAAAACTATGTTTTCTTCGTCAGGATAAAAAATTAATAATAATATTATCTATAAATAAATAATAATATTAATTATAAAAAATATTTGTATACCTCTTGCTTGACAGATTTAATATATACTCATTTAGATGAAAAAAATGTTTTATCTGAACAACAAAAAGGTTGTCGCAGAAAACATATGGAATGTAAAGAACAATTAGTTATTGATTCTGTAATTCTAAAACAGATTCAAACTCAAAAGCGTTATTTACAAACTTGCTTTATAGACTACCAAAAGGCTTTCGATAGTGTCCCGCACTCGTGGCTGATCAAAATATTAAATATATAACAAAATAACCCGATTAATATTAGCTTTTTGGAAAATTATACGACCTTTTGGAATACCGATTTATTTGTCAATTTAAAAGGTCAGAAAATAGTCGTACCGGGCATTTCAATAAAAAGAGGGATTTTTCAAGGAGACTCATTGAGTCCTCTTTGGTTTTGCTTAGCAAATAAAATCATAATTAAAAGCAAGTTTGGAATAAAAATTAAGGGTGATACGAGAGACAGTAGTATAATTTCGCATTTTTTATTTATTGTTGATATAAAATTATATTCGAATTCTGAACCAAATTTAAAGAAAATGATTAAGGTAGTTAAAATTTTTCCAGTTGATATTAAAATGACTTTTGGTTTAAATAAATGTAGAACGATCGATATAGAGAAAGGCAAAAAATGTAGATGGAGACGAGGGAAATTTAGATTTAGAAATTAAATTTAGAAATTTCAAAATTAAAAGTATGAAAGGGGATGAGGTTTATAAATATTTAGGATACCCGAAATCGAATAGATTAGATCATACTAGTATTAATGAAGATATTAAAGGATTAAATTTCAAACTAGGATCAGAAATTTTTTAAAATGCAATCTATCTGCTAAAAATTTAGTAACGGCAATAAATACTTGGGCAATACTTCTATTAACGTACTCATTTGGCATAATTAAATGGTCCAATACAGATTAAGATAGCCTAGAACGATTAATTAGAACTACGTTAACAAAGTTTAATTGCCATCAACCAAATTCAGCTATAGAACGAATTAATTTACCTAGAAATTTAGGAGGTAGAGGTATAGTCAAAATAACTTCTTTGAAACACAATCAGGTAAAAATGCTAAGAACTTTTTTCCATAGGAAAGCCAATAGTTCAGAAATGCACAAAATAATTTGCAAGGCAGATAGAAAAATTACACCTTTAAATTTATACGATGAGAATGCCAACATTTTTTTAAATACTTAGTGCGATTCCAGAGGGTAGGCGTCTAGTGGGCCGCCCAGACACAGCTGGGCGAGGCAACCCCATGTTGAGGAGAGGATGGGACTGCCATGGATGGAGGCCGAACAGTCAGCACAAGATAGGGACGTATGGAGGAACCTTGTCGATGCAATGGGTTCCCGACCCGAACAGGATAAGGGGATGAAGATGATGACGATGATGGCTAGTTTCTTTTCCAAAAAATGTTTTGAAATGCTTTGTCCTTTTGTAATGTATTTGTTCCTAGGTAGTGGATTGTGCAGATGCGTCGGACGAGGATCCAGACCTCTGCAGGGGGGTCAAAGATTGGGTACAGCAAGTCACAACTGTTCCTCCGGTCCCCGTGACTCAACCTGTGATTCAACCTGTGACTCCACCGACCAACGTCATTACTGAAAATATGTAAGTATTACTTTTTACTAGGCGGATTACTGAAATTTCATTGTAAGGTGTAAACAGTAGACACCGACTGACTTCCAAGAAATTGGGCGTCTTGTGGCTTGCAGATACTTCGATAGTAACCAGCTGCTAACACTGGACACATCTCAAGTACTTTACAATTCAACTTGGGAGTCATCTCTGGGCCATACTTGATAAACCTTCTTGATTCTGTGCAGAGATGATCCGTTCACAATCCGTTCTCAACATACCGATTGACATATCTAATGCACAGACGCAATGTGGGTATGCTGAGTCTGTTCTACACGTTTATGTGTTAGTCAGTGGTAGTGATGGAACGAACTACCTGCATCTGGTTTTGCTCCTTCCTATAATCCGGACCTCTTCAAGACTTCTTAAAGCTTCTTCAAACGCAGCAAACTTATTTTGTGGCAACATTATAATTAAAAATTAATAGATTACACAGTTATAATCACGCTAATTGTTTTAAAAAGCCAACATGTTTCTTAAGCAATGCTTTCTTCATCGGGGTTTACTTAAAACTAATTACAACAATAGACATAGACTTAAAGGTGTCAATTGAAAGGAGTGAGTGGAAAGGTGGAGGGTGGTGCGGGGGGGGGGGGGGGATCATTTAAAAATCGGATCACCCTTTATAACGTCTTTAATAATGGAATTGAATTACTACATTGTCATTTTAATGGTTTTCATTTAGAAATTAGAAAGTGCGCAAATATAAATTTAAATATTACAAATAATAATAAATTATGAAAATTATTCTTTAAGTTCCCACAATAACAAGTACTCTACATATATTTAACAAATTCCAAGTATTAGATTTTCGACAAATTTACACAAAAACTATCTCAACTCATCTGTTTAAAAATAAAACACACACATTTTACGAAAATACCCAAAATATTGTAAACACGGGACAAAAACAAAGAACTCATACAAACACCTAAAACAAACACAAAATTTGGTCAAAGAAATTTCAAATACATTGCGTCTAAAATATACAATAACATACCTGACAAAACAAGACAATCGAATAATATTAATATATTCAAAATCCTGATCAAACAATGGATCATCGAAAAAGGTCGTGCAATAATTAGTCACCCTTACCCAAATATAATCCTGCATGTCACTGTTGTTACCACTATATACTAACCTAAAAATTGCTTGTCAAATATTTTGGCTTTATTGCAAAATGTACCCTAAAAATACCAATAAAATATTTGTAAAATAGCCTGTCTCGACACAGGATCTCCTAGTGAGACAGGCAAGGACCAAATATATGTAAATTTTTTTAAATAGATGCATATAATTAATAAAAAGAAATAAATAAAAAATAGAAAAAAAAGTTTTAAGTGACCCATTATTAAACTTGATCCCTTTGTAAATTATTAACTTTTACTCCCCTCCTCCTTCCCACTCCCACATTACAATGACACCTTTAAGTCTATGTCTATTGTTGTCATTAGTTTTAAGTAAACCCTGATGAAGTACGCATTGCTCACGAAACATGTCGAATTTTTTTAACAATAAACGTGGTTAAAACTAAGTAATCTATTTATTTTGAACTTATTAGGCTATATATATATATTATTACTAGGCCCTACATTAACCCGCCTCACAATGCTGCCCAACTGGTTGGCGAAGTAGTTCTCCTATCCTTACACTGTAAAGGCAGGCGCGATCTTATTAGGAGTCGCATAAAAAAAATGTTGCCTGTTTCGACGAGATTAAGAATTATGTGGAGTGTTCTTTAAAGAGTTTTCGTCTTTTGTGTTTTATTCAATCGGTCGATCTATAATTGCAGCGATCCTGAGGGAGGTTGTATTCTGCCTCCACACCCGGAAGGAGGGAAATACATCGAACATAATTATCCGAAGCTCGTACCAGGCCAACTTGTCCCACAATACAGCTTCCTTCAGTATTCCTGCAACTTTGGTTATGACGCGTCCACGCCTGCTTCTCCCTTATGCGAAGAAGGCGCCTGGTTACCAGATCCATCAACGATCACCTGTAACAGTGAGTATACTCCGTTGTGTTACTCTAGAAAAATATACATTTTTAGTTCTTAGGTTGGGTGGTTTAATTTCAATTCTTTTTAAAGTAGAAAACATATTAAGATTCAAGCATATGAGGGAACGGACTCAGGAAGCCGATGGAGACGGAGAGAGAGAGAGAGATGAAATGAAAGACGATGAGTCGTAGTAGTGAGACGAAGTCATTTATTGAAGAGCTACGTAGCTGGAGTCGGAGCGGAGCGAAGTGATAGCGAAGCGTAGACAGGTGCGTAGGTCGTGGCGTGATGAGGTCGTGAATGCGGCGGTGAAGATCCCAGATCTTCAGATCACCGGAGCGTTGCTCTACACCGTGCGTGGTGGAGATGACCAGATTCAGGCGGTCGATCGACGTGGTAGTAACGCGATATGGCGGCTGTGTGTCACAGTGGGTCGGACACACACGTGACGTAGGAACCTTGTGAGGCGGTGAGGATGAGATCTGAAGCGGAGCACGATGGGCTTCGATAATCAGATGTCAGGATGAACCCCGAACAGAAAGCTCGATGGGCTTTGTTGTTGAGGGGCATCTCCTGTCGTGGCGCGGACAGCGAGATGGTGGAGGATGAAGATGGAGTGCCTCGAAGGTGTACAGAAGGGTCCGGTAATGTGCCGTAGTTCTTCTGCCCTGAATGTCACACTGGATTGACTGTATGATCACAGACTGATAATTGCACTGATCTGTTAACTCACTTGCGTGTAACGCGAGATTGATTTACTGAAATTATGTGACTAGACTGGCGCGCTCGGGACTGCGTCCGCTTTTATAGCGTTGGCGACGAAACCAGTAATGTTCTGGAACGCCGTGAAATCGGGCCACGACGCCAAACGGGAAATCTCTCGAATGTTCTCGTCACCGTGTTTATGGGTGCCCGAGTAATGCGGGAACTTTCGCGGAGGTGGCACATATTATTATTCATCAGGTAGGTAGGTGCCAGCGGCGACTCACTGTTACAAGTACTTGTAACAGTGAGTACTTAGCTGGCTGCCGTGAAACGTAAACAAATGCATTGCGATTTGTAGATCTTTCTCGCGAACTCATGAGTAGCGGATATTATTGTATGGTCGCTACACATATTTAAGCAATTTAACAATGAATCACAATCAGACTAATAGCAATAAAGCTTGTCGTCCAAATTGTGCTTCATTGATGATAAACATATCGATATTCAAAGTGATTCTATTTAACAACAAGACTGCTCTTCTGACTGGCATAACTATTGGCAAGTTAGTTCTGCAAGCCGGGAGATAAAATAGTCTATGCTGTCGGTGACGGAGATAACCATCGGGAACATAGAAACTAATGCTCTCCATGATAGCCGGGTTTTTAAACCGTCAACGAATCAGTCTGAAGAAATGTGTTAAAATGAGCGCATCCCTTCTGACACGTAGATGATTCATATCGAGCATGCCCAAGAGAAAGTTGGTAGAGTAGAGCCACTGGTAGTAGTCATACTCCCTCAGGTAAAGAAATCTCAGAAATTTCTTCTGAACCTTCTCCAACATGAGGGAATGCTTCACTTGGTGTGAGCTCCAAACCACCGAACCACTCTCAAGCCTACTTCTAACCAAAGCATTGTATAGTACTGTGAGAACCCGGGTGTCTCTGAAATTTCTCGCAGTACGTATTACAAAACCCAGCAATTTCAGAGAAGTACTACACGTCATTATGATATGATCATAAAAAGAAAACCTACTGTCAAACACATTACCAAGATCTTTTATAGTGGATACACGTTTTACCGGTATACTGGTATAACGGTAAAACCAAATATGACATGCTCTAGTGAAAGAAAGAATGAAACATTTAGAGATACTGAATTCAATTTGATTCTTTTTACTCCAGTCAACAATTCTATCAATGTCGCTAGTAGTCCGATTAGTTTTGGTAGGTTGATCAGTGAGATTGATGGCCATGTAATATTTATATTTTGTTGATTTCTCTAGTACAGTTTTGTGAAATAAGTTATAAATAAATTATCTTCAACATTCAAAAAAATGTGGATCGCAAAATTTAGTTATGCGGTTGTGGAATGGGGATTGCAAACAGAATTTGAGCTGTTTAAAATTACATCAAATTAAGAAACTGATCAATGATATGTAAATATGATCTGCAAAGAATAATGTACATTACCTAACCTAATAATTTAAAAATTCCTTGCTGACATCGAGATTGTGGTTAAATGCCTTGGAATTAGAATAGATGTTCCTCAAATGTAGTTTTGCTAATCTTGAAGACTCTCCCCATCCGAAACCGGCAGTTCTCATATCATGTAGTCAACTCATATCATATGCGTACGATATCCGTTTCTCCCTAACGACTATTTGAAAGTGATAATATAGTTGTTTTCATCATCTTCTTTCAGAAAAGTGCAAGATGGTGACTTCCTTCACAGTAGACTTCACGTGCAGGGATCCCATGTACAATTTTATCCCGTGCGCAGAGAAGATGCCATCGGGAACCATCGTCGATTCTAAGTGCAAGAATGGACACATACTCCTGTCAACAGAATTCCTGGAAGTCTTGAAGTGCGGCGGAGGAGGCAGTTGGGACAACCCCACCCCGAAGTGCAAACCAGGTCAGACCGTTAAAGGCATCAGGATTACAATAGATATTGATACCAATGTGCGCATCACTATAATGGATAATTATCGGGTCATTTTGTTAGAAGAGCTCGATAAAGAGAAAAGGCGTAGTCGAAATGATAAAATAAGTACTACGGTTTACGATTTACGAGAAAACTCTAACAATGAGATTGGAAGTGATGATTTGAAGGCCAACATTCGACATTTATTGTAGTGATTAAGATAACGCTGACCATTTTTTGACCCGCAATTTAAATGTATATCGCTGGTTAATTACCAAATTATCCTAGCCATCCTAGCTGGTTAATTACCAAATTATCCTAAAAATCATTGCTGGTCATTTACCAAATTATCCTTATCATCATTGCTGGTTAGTTACGAAATTATCCTAAAAATCATTGCTGGTCCCATACCCACAGACGAGGTATTTATGTTATTTCTAGATAGGATTTCGATGACCAATTTCTAATGTATGAGTAAACTGACTGAAATTATTACTGGTTATTACCCTATTTAAAGTTTCCCAATTACTTATATAGTTTAAATTTGACTGAAGGTCGTTATGTGCTTTAATCATTATACCTAATATGAATTATTCCCAAATGATGACTCATGGTTTTATTTTCTGCATAATTAAGTTTAAAGTCGTAAATACTCTAATCATTATTCCTAATGTGAATTATTCTCAAATGATGACTCATGGTTTTTATTTTCTAGCATAATTAATTTTTCAAAATTTTGAACATATCTAAGAACGGTGAGTGAATTATATTTGTTTGTTCATTTATTAAAATAGCTTTAGGATTATTAAAATGTTTGTTAATTTCCAATTGTTCTAAAAGATTGAGTTTGTTTCCTTTATTTCATATGTGTAAAGGAGTTGGCTTATTATCATCGCTAAGTAAGTGATTCTCTTCTAGGAGATGTTTGACAAATTGTGACTGTTTTTTATTCTTATTTTTAACTGATCGCATGTGTTCTTTGAACCTAGTATTAAAGGACCGTCCTTTATTATGGCCGGGTGTCCATCGCACTGTCATTCGCACTGTCACTTGACACCAAGATTGTGAGCGGTTTGGCGTTACCGCTAGAACTCGCTAGAGATCGTGACGGGCCGAAATGCCGGCAACACAAATCACACCTGAACTTGTCAATTGAGATTACCAGCACAGTTTTTATGTCATGTGTTGTCAAAATAAAAATTACCAAGTTCAATAACGATATTTATACACTTATAGAACTTGTAGAAAGTAAAGTATATACTTACGCACGACAATCAGAGCGAATCTGCAACCCAGATCGGTCGCGGTGGATGTACGGTTGCGTCACATAATTACAAGCTCGGTCCGAAATAATCTCAATTCTCTGTGACAGCGGCGGTGGATTCACACCCTAGGGCTGCTTTTACCAACGTTGTCCGGTGTGACGTCATCTCCGCTACATTCAAGATTAAAAAGAGACATGTCGTTTTGGCGGCGAATTGAAAAATTGTTATAGAAAAATTATTCGTCAACTCAATAAAAAAATATACGATTTTTCTTGATTTTTTTCGATGATAAAAAAAAAAAAAAAAACAGCGAAAATACCCTATTGGTCAATATTCAAACTTAAAACTTAATAAAAATTAAAAACTATACCTATACAGGGTGTTGATAGACGTAACTGACATACTTTAACCAGTGATTTCTGACATTGTTTGGAGTAAAAAACTATAATGATATTTTGGTCTCCGGTGACATTTTTGTTGTTGTTTGTTTTTTTTTTAAGTCACTTTAGACCAAACATAGATAACTGTCAGAAATGTGTTTTAACAGAAAGCATAACATTTTGAAATATATTTTTTAATTTTTATTCCTTCATTACATTACACCTCCTGTCTACAACATTATTATTTCCTAAGTAAAAGAGTTATTCTCCTATTTGTATTTTACTAGTGGTCGCCCAATTGTCAAAATTCGACCATAATTGTGATTTTTGTTATTTATTTTTGGGGTTTTATGCCGTGTTTTAAGAAGGAGGTAGCGAAACACGGCATAACACCCCAAAAATAAATAACAAAAATACTTTTGGCAGTGAAAACCTAAAAACAAACCATAATTGTAATGTTTTTTTTAAATTGCTTTAATGCATTTTTTATGCATAATTTAAAATATTAGCGTTGTGCACTCCTCTATATGAACTATAAGTTTGCGAAATTTCATACTCCTCCGTCCGCGCAATTTTCGTAAAAAGGGGTACAAACTTTTTGCTTAGATAACTCCTCACGCAAATTTTTTCTGTTTTGGGAACAACTCATATAGGTCTCACAGATATTATTATATCTCTTTTATTATCCATAGTAAGAAAAATGTTTTAAACGGTGTTGAAAGTTTGAAAAACCGTAAGGTGAGCTATTTTTAAAACTTTTTATGTTAGCATAAAAAAAAAATTATATTTTAAAAAAAAGTATGAATTATTAAAAAATAAATTATTTCTAATAATAAAATTTCAAAGAGCATTTTATCACATTTCAAAAACAGTTTTTGTTTTCAGATACGTTCAGAAATATTCCATTTATCTGGATTTTATTGAAAAGTGGAAATATTTTGACGTTCTGACAGAAAATGGCCGGGGCCTGGGGGGTACTTATGATTCCTGTTTCAATTTTGTGTAGAAGCCTTTTTAGGCAAATTAATTAATGAATAAATTAGATAAGAAACCAAAGATGCTTATACAATAATTATAATATCAAATTAAACCAAATATTTTATTTATTTTATTAAATGTTTAAAGTCTTCAAGGTTTATATCTCCCCATCATTAATTTACAGTATCAGTATTATGTATTCATTTAACAAATATAACAATCTTCTATTTTTAATATTTATTGTTTTATTTACTTTTGAATCTTCCAAAATATTAGTTGTTTGTAAGGTGTTGTGTTGCAAAAAGACCATTTCAAAAAAAATTAATCTATGTTCCATTTCCATCAAATTGATAAGAAAGCTCTAAATAGATTATTCCGTAAAAAAATCACTAATCCGGCAAGTCGTAGGTCCTGGGTTTGAGTTCCAAATGTGACCGTATCTTTTTATGGTTTTTCTGTCAGATTTTCGATTGAGTTTTGCTAATATTGTCTTCATTAATTAAATATCACAATTTGAGGTTTTACTCATAACTCAAAAGTATACAATTTGAGGATTTACTCATTAAGTAAAATAAAAATAAAAAGTTCATGTTCCCCGATGTTTCACGTTGTCAGTCAATTCATTTCATTCTGAAGTGTACGTTCCGGTTTTTCGTATTTTTCCTCCTTCTAAAACTACAAACCTCCACTCCATAACCCCCACCTGACAAAATTTAATTATTTCTGTACTTGTAAAATTTAAAACACGCATTGTGAAATAAAACTATTCAAAAACAAACACAAAAGTGATGATGTATAGACAGCAATGCTGCATTTTCAACTTTATAAAACTTACAGCTAAGAAATCTTATAATTCATAAATCTCCTACAAGAATTTGCTCCTTAGTATGAAAGTCTTTCCGTCCCTTCCCCACTTCCGAAGAAAGTCATACTAACCTGACTTAAATCCTAACTAAAGAAAAATTCTTCTGAAATCCATGTACGATACAGTAGAAAAAAACAGTGATTTAAAGAATTTGTGAATTGGTCCAATAGTTTTAAAATCCTTATTACCAAATTTGGATGCCAATATCTTCAAAATTTTAGGGTTGATGCAATTTTTTCAGCAACATCTCCATCACTGTCAAAGACTCCAGGCCTTAAAAGCATTTTTAAATTCTAACTATTACGGCAAGCCAAAATTGTGAAAACCAAAAAAAAAATTATCACTTACGAATAAATATTTTTTTTGGCTGTTTTTGAACTTTGGAATCCTGAATTGGAATAAATGCACTCTTTCGTAAAGCTAGGAGATGTTTGTATATTTGCAGATTGTGGTTTGGAGAAGGGGCAGGGTGTTACCTACGTAGTCCATGGACAGACCGCCAAGAAGGACACCTTCCCCTGGCATGTGGGAATATTCCAGATAGAAGGAGAAGCTCTCACTCAAGTTTGTGGCGGGAGTATCATCCGCTCAAACGTTGTCGCCACCGGTATGTATTGGACTTCAACACAAAACTATTAAACTAAATAACTAACTAGGTGGGTGTGCAAAAACTGTTTTGGACAAATAAGCAAAAACTCAAAAATCTCTACTAAGTGTAATCCTAAAAAAAACATTTAGATATCACGGCATTGCATTGTTTGAAGAATTGAGTTCTGGATGTCAGACAACTGTAGATGAGAAAATTAATTTCAAACACCCATGAACAATGCCACCTCTGCCCATCTATTAACCAATCTCACAACACCTGACACTCACGGAGAAATCCAATTGTACCATTCACAATCAAAACACCTCTCGCTCAAAGACACTTGTCATTCTTAGGTCCAAAACTATACAACTTCATGCCTGATGCTTGGGAAAAGGAAAACACAGGTGATCTTTGTAAATTGACCACTATTTGGTTTCATCAAAGAAAGGAAAGTGAACTTTTACTACACAAAAAATGAAATCAAACCAAAACAACAACAACACAAATTCCAACAAAAACAAAACTATGTAAAATATACTTTTATGTTCTAATCTTTATTATTAAGTTTATGTATGTACCTACGTATTTCTTTTAAATAAGAATGCTAAAAAAGCAGCAGTTAACCTTATGTTTTAATTGGATATTTTATTTTATTTTTTATCTTCTCTTTTTTATTCGTATACAAAATATGTAAGTATGTAGGCTTTTAATATGCAATGCAAACACCAGTTACTTTTTTTTTGTTTAATCCTTTGTTTTTAAGTATATATACTTGCCTATTATGAGAACGGGTCGTTTTTTCGACTCGTTCTTGAGTTCAACAGCTCGGCTACGGAACGATTTGCCGGCATCTGTGTTTCCTCCCTCCTACAACATGGGTCTCTTCAAGACCAATGTTCATTCCTTCCTCTCCTCAAAAAGACCCTCCACACAGCATCCCAGATGACATAGGCCCTGAGGGGAATTATTTTCCTCAGGGCCTCCTGTGTGGAGTTAATGTAAAAAAAAAAAATAGTATATACCTTTTATTTATTATTATTATCATTTAAATAAGTATGCTAAAAGACCACTGTTATTTTTATGTTTTAATTGGTTATTTTAATTTTATTCTTTCTCTTATCTTTTTTTCTTATTTTATACAAAACACGTATGTGGGACTATAATATGCAATGCATACAACAGTTACCTATATATTTTATTCCTCTGTTATTTAAAATAATATTATTTTAATAACTATGCTAAACAATCAACAATTAAGATGAGTACTGAGTTTTGTACAAACAAAAAAATGGAGAAAATAAAAAGAACAGAAAGAATAAAAACCAAAAAATAAAATGAAAAAGTTTAAAACAATGTTTACTAAATAAACAAAAAAAAACTTCTCGACAAACAACTATCTCGCCCTTTCCCACAGGGGTAGGCAGAGATGACGAACTGCCAAACAACACGGTCTTGGTACACACTCTTTCCCTCATTCACATTCATACATTGTCTCGTACATACTCTTCTATTATTCTGACTCTTGACATGGCCCGACACAAGTAACTGATTCTTGAACTTACTCATTACGCACACATCAGCCTTGCATTCTTCACGGATCTCCACATTTCTCACACAATCATACATGGTTTTACATACCATGCCACGCCATCATGCCTCATGGATCTCATTTCTTCAGCTTTCAGTCTACTTCCATCCTTTCCATGCCAGTTCCATGCCTCCCTGCCATACATCAGGGTACATACCAGCACTCCATTGTGGACTGCTAGCTTTGCTTCTTTGGATAGTTTTGTTGTTGGCGCCAACGGCGTTCAGTCCTCCATTGATAGAGTTACCTGCATTCACACTTCTTTCTATATCTCTATCAGCCTTCCCATCTTTTGTAAACATACTTTCCAGATACACAAACTCATCCACTTACTCCAAGTATTCATCATTCAAACTATGTATATTGCACCCTGTTTTTGTACTCTTTCTTTCAAACACCACGACTTTAGACATACTTACATTCTTCATTAACTCATTCTCACTATTAAATATTTTTGAAATCTTGAAATTTTAAAAATATTTGGAAAAAAATCCTGGGTAAATAGAGAGGGTATAAGAGGACGATTCACAAAAATTCAAAGACCTGCAATATGAAAAGAGACTCAAGAAACTAAATTAGCAACATTAAAAGAAAGAAGAAAAAGAGGTGACTTGATAGAGACTTTCAAAATATTATCGGGTCATAGTAAACACTAAGTGGACACTTCCTTGCAAAATAGAGTGGTTGATGCATTGACATAATATATAATCGATGCTACAAATATAAATTTTTTTTTTTTCAAAAATATAATAAAGTAGAATTAAACTAAGTTGTTTTATTGTCATTATTGTAATTTATTGTAATAAGTGTTTCCTACTCATTAAAAAGGGGAAAACAATGTATGTCTAACATTCTTGTGATTTGCAGCCGGCCATTGCTTCTGGGACGAAGTCAAAAACGAGGCCGTTCCTGCCATTTATTACAAGGTAGCAGCGGGAAAGTTTTACAGAGACTGGGATGACGAGAGAGAGAGGGGAAGTAAATTTATCCAAAGATCAGAGGTTTGTGAAAAAAATGGTGAACTATTATGGGATTTATTTTTATTGTTTTCCAAATCCCGTTAAACCACAATTAAGCAGTTTGTCAACAGGATGTTAATGTTCAATTACAATCTAAGCATACATACGAGGGTGAGTCAAAAAGTAATGCCTCCTATTTTTTCCTCCTTAAATAAAGATCGTTAAGTGAAATTTTGAATTTGGTGCTATTCCTCAAACCTTCTACAATCTGCTGCAGCAGTAACTTTTTGCGTCAACAAGTGGCAATACTACAGTCGTTTACCAAATGGCCGACACCAATGTTCGTATTAGACAGCATTCTGTGATTGGTTCTTGACTTTAGAAGGTGAAACGCCCATTCACATTCATAAAAGACTGAAAAATGTGTACCGTGATGCAACAGTAGATGTTAGCAATGCTAGACGACGGGTTCGTTGCTATAACGAAGCTGAAGGACAAACACCGCTGGCTGACGAAAAGTGGAGCGGCGTAGGCCGTTGATTGAAATGACTGCACGCAATATTGAGCGAGTTGATGCGTGGTGATCCCAGATAATTATAGATGTCGGATTCTCTCCCTCAGTAAAAGAAGTGTGATGACGATTATTTAACAAAAGTTTGTGCAAGGTGGGTACAAAGAAAGGTAACCGGCCAGAATGAAGAAACAAGAAAAACAATAGTCTCACAACACTTGCAGCGCTTAGTTTCTGGAAAAAATTGAGACCGGAGACGAAATATGAGTTCATTTTTTTGAACCTGAATCAAAGAGGCAGTCAATGGAATGGCATCACTCAAACTCACCAAGGACAAAAAATTCAAAACTGTGTGAATGGTTTTACACCAGGAAGATATTGAGAGTATCTTCCACTCTGGAACATGCGAACATGCCGCAAATATCTATACTTTAATATTATAAATGCGAAGGTGAGTGTGTTTGTTTGTTACGCTGTCACGCCTAAACCACTAAACCGATTTTTAAAATTATTTCACCAAAAGAAAGCTGCATTATTAGCAAGTAACAAAGTTTATATATAAAGAAAAGTTCTGGCGTTATGAAATTTGTATAAATGAAAATGTGTGTACTTTGTATATTTAAGCGGCAGGGAGGAAAAGCAGGGGCAAGATGGGGTTTGTGATGGTCCTACCTATTGCGCGAGGTTTTTTCACTCCCCCACTTCTCTCTCTTTGTCGTTGAGATCTCCGATTTTTAGATTCTACTATGCTGTTTGAATCCTGATCTCGCTTTCGCAACCCCTGTGATGCGGAGCACAGTAAAACAAGGTTTTCCCGGGAAATCTTACAATAAACCCTTTATTTCACGTTGTGTAAATTTGTCATTTTGAAGCCTCCAGATCATCTGGAGTAGGCATTTAATGTATCTACTCTCTTTCATGGTAACTTTCGGTTCTTTGGAAAGGTATGGAAGAATTTCTCTGTGGTTTCTTAAAAGTATGAAGGATACGCCCTGTCTAAATCTGCCCCAAACTACAGATTACTATGGTCCTAACCGTATACTCGAGTTTCCCCTCCCCCGCTATAGTGACCCCCTTTCGTACCTACCCTATTGAGGCTGTACAAATTAACCTTTCGTCCTATTTTGCGCTAATAAAATTTAAATGCACGTCTTCTAACACAGCAATCCTTCCTTGTGGCACCATTCTTTTATTCAAATCGTTAGTTAGTAAACCACGAAGAAGGGAACCTAGCTCACGCAACTGTTGGTCCTGTTGACAATAAAAGTAGCAGAACTAAGTTTATTATTAATTTAGAATAAAATATAAGTACTTAGAATGCCTCTCTGGGCGGATAAAAATGCGCCTGCATCTTCCATATCTGAAAATATCTGTCCTATGCATAACTGCGGAAAATATTTCTATTGTTAGTAACACCAATTTACAGCGGAACTAGGGAATTTAAGAATGTGGGAAAAAAAGGTGAATGGAGAAGGATTTCTTTGCAAACTTGTACTTGGCTCCTCTTCTTACCAACTTGACTGAGTTCTGAGCTCTCCGTCACAACTATCCAACCAATGGATGTCAGAGCTATACCCCGGTATCTGGCGGATGTCTTGGACAATCACCCTGACATACCCGGACCCACTCATGCCAGAGAAAGAACAGCATGCCTTCAAACCTTTCCCAATCAACTCCAATACTCATACACCTCCAGAGACTACTGTACTGGCTCTAAAAGGGGTATTCCATTCCGTCCCTTGTCACGACTCTATTCGCGGCGTAAGTGGCACGAAGCTGTTTTTGGCAGACCGTTAAAGCCGATCATAACTTTGTCTCCTCCACTTCCAATAGTCGACATAATGCGCACCTCGTGGGCCCTATGTTTACTTTTGGGTTGACACAATTAAGAAATGCGACGTTGCAGAGTTTTTCCCCACAAGATGCCTTGCTGATGGCCCCTCCACACAACCTTGCAGGCTTCCCGCGATGCCCCAGGCCAAACGCCGCCGTTAGCGGATCGTGCCCTGTCACACAGTTCGGCACCTCTATTATACAGGGTGCGGCAGAGAGGACGGACGGTTTTAAAAAATTACAAAATAGTTAATTTTTACTCAAAAACAAATCTATTGATGGAATCAGGTTCGCAAGGAAATAGCATTTGAGACAGTCAAGTGTGGAAAATCACATCAGGCATGTGGTGGCCGAAATCGTTGATGCAGTGCTGGAGGCGTTCTTGGAAGTTCGCGTAGACTCTCTCCAACATCGCTCTCTCAACTTGGGCGACTTCCACGCGAATTGCGTCCTTCAATTCGTCCAGAGTTTGGGGCTTGTTCTCGTAGACTCTGAACGAACAAAAATAATAATTTCTAAATAACGTTTTACTTATTGAATAGTTTCATTACTTCTTCCATACAAAATGACAACATCTGTTGAAAATAATTAAAACTTTTGGCCAGATGACGTAAAAGGCCAGATGACGTCACGGTGGTTTTCGGGGGATCTTGAAAAATTAAAACTTTGACATTTATTTTAACTATTAAAACTAACTATAAAAATAAAAATAAATATGCAGTTATTTAAGTTAGAGGTCATTATTCATAAAAAAAAATAAAAAAAATGGACTGGAGTTCTCTATTATAATTTAACGCGATTTTTCGCGGGCCCGCGCTGTTAACGAAATGATAATTTGTGTTATTTCAGGTGAGCAAAATCATATTCCACGAACGCTACGGAGGCGACGAGCAAAACCAACAGAGCGACTTGGCTCTTGTGGTGCTGGATAAACCATTCTCTTTCTCGGACTCCGTTACCGCAGTGTGCTTCGACATGATTGATGAAGATCTCAACACACAACAAACCAAAGCTGACGTACTTGGAAAGGTAAAATAAAATTGAGTAACTTGTTTTCTTTTGAAGGTCCTCAACATGTATTTTACTATATTTATTTTGTATTATAGAAACAAACGGTACATTGGTTACAGTAATGAAGCAATTTACAGGTATTAAATAATATTTTATTTACATAATAGAGTATCTATTATCTCAATCATTCTCTCAGCGAATTGGTTTAGCCAGAAATAAATCAATTTAGACACCCTCAAGAATTGAAACATAGAATCCTATAAATAAATCGTATCAATGTGGTTTAACTACACTTTGAAATGGCCTTATAAGCCGATACAGCTTTCACAAAAATAAAAACTAAAATTCTTACAGAATTAATAATATTATTAAATATAATTTATATAAAAAAAAAATATTGGAGTTCTATGAATTAAACACAAACACAATTAATACAGCTTAAGTATTTAAAAAGAACGGTTTTGTACTGCAATAGAGGCTTATTAAAAATTTCAGCAACATTATCATAATAGTAACCAACGCTAGTTGTAACCTGAAATCGTAGGATAATATTTTTGTATTCTTCATTAGTCTGTAGCTAAATCGAGTATAACTCACCTATTTGGTCACCGCGTTATAAGGTTCACTCAGATTCTATTGAAAAATACAGAAAATTTATGGGAAATATAAACGATAACTGTCTAATGAAAAATCTAAAGCTAACAAAGCTGTCCGACAGAAAATTGATATCTTATGTCATTTTTCTTTTTAAAATCATAAAATCATGAATTCCCTTATTGACAGCGCCGCATTATTGCAATTGATTTCATTTCGTGTTCCTAAAAAAGTCATTTAAATTCAAAATATCTTGTACTGCAACAATCATGTCAATACAAATTCGTTTATGAACTCATGTACTTTGCGTACACAGCTTTGGTCTATGCAGAAGAAAATATTTTCAACAGCACCGAAAGAACTTGCAAAGAAGCATTTCACGTGTTACTCTAAGTCTGTATTTAAAGATATTTATTGTAAATATAAAGATCTTTATCTTTATTATTATAATCTTTATTTATTAAATTACGTAGGGGATTTTGCTGCGGCTATCGCACTAGGAATTCCTGTGTTGAGATCAGGTGCAGTTTAGCAAAAGTAGTTTTACACAAAAATAAGGATAACAACAATATTATTTATTTTTATTGAAAAAAGTACAAGCACAATCAGCATCGTACCAATGGGAAAGCTTGCATTAGGAGGTTCTAAAAATATTGTTAATATATGATCTATCTTTGCTAGCAATCCAAGACTTGGTGTGTGTGATTTATATTTTACGTAATTTTTGTGCTGTCTAATGGTCAGTGGAAGTGTATTATAAATTTTTGTGGCAAAGTACCTGAAGTTTCTTTGATCAAACGTTTTTTTGGCGAAAAGGATAAGAAAGAGATTTTGCCCTCTGGTTCTCGTATCACGAAGAGTCAAAATCAGTTCTATGTTTGAATAGGTAAGTTATTATGTTTTTGCATAAAGTTGGCTGATGTCCAGAACACCGATTCTTCTAAAGATTTCATCCGAACTGCTTGTGATCGGTAGTTTTAGAGTAATCTTTAAAATTAGTTTCTGGGCTTTAGAAATTGGATCAAAGGCGGCAGCGTTTGCTCCTCCCCAGGTTATGATACCGTACTCATTGATGTATTGACACAGTGCGTAGTAAATTGTTTTGAGTTGGTTCAAGTTAAGGAAGTTGCGAGTTTGTCTAAAGAAGTAGATAGATTTTCTAAGTTTGTTTGCTGTAGTGATAAAATGTTTTTTCCACTTTAAATTACTGTCAAAAAATAATACCCTAGTATTTGATTTTTGTATCACGTTCTAGATAGGGACAATCACATGTATTAGCATTCAACAAGGGGCAAGCACATATTGGAAGGTTATTTTCTGAGTTACTTAGGGACGGAGTAATACTAAACTCAATGGTTTGGTTTTATGTTATTTGGTTTTTGTCACATGCATTGTTAGTGTATTATTGTCTAACCATCTTTTAACAAAAGTTATGCCCCTGTTTGATTTTAAGTAAGCATAATACCAGTTACTTGTTTTGAAGAGGAGAATCGTATCATCAGCGAAACTAACGAATTTGGCATCTATTGACAAATTATACAGTTCATTTATGTAAATTAGGAATAAAGTGGGACACAAGACGCTTCCTTGAGGCATGCCAAAACTAATTGGCAATTGATTGCTGAGACAGTTATTGATGTTTACACTTAGTTTATGCTTTGAGAGGTGATTTCGAATAATACTAAGTTCATCCCCTTTTATTCCAATGTTTGAAAGTTTTTATTATTTATTGTATTAGTTTGGAATGTGACATAGTATCAAATACTTTGCATAGATCTAGGAAAATTGACATGCATTTTGATCCCTTGTTTAAATCTACATGTAAAAAATCGGAGGTGTCTTTATTTTTCCTGAAGCCAAATTGTTTGTGGGATAATATATTATTTTATTGAAGGTATTCAACTATTTGAAAGTTAATTGCTTTTTTAAAGGCAGTGAATAATAATAGTGATAGTGAATTTAGCAATGTTATTGTTACATCCGCTTTAGGGCCTCCTTTATTATGATTCCGTGTTTAAGTTTATCGGCCTTTTGCGATGCTTAAGTTAATGAGATTCTCCTCATTGAAACTCCTCCCGCGTCTCTTTCCCCTCCCGCGGTCCCCTTCTACCTTCTTCACCTTTCCACTCATTTGTTTTCCTCCCCCCTACCGGTATCCTATCCCTCTCCATACTTCCTTTCCTGCCGCTAAACCTTATGAAATACACTCATTTTTCACACAACTCGTGCGCTACCTATTTAAATTTTTTTATACGAATTTCATAACGCCAGAGCTCACCGATCTACACATAAACCATCACAGGCGTACGATCATCAAATATTCAAAATTTAAATGCAATAGGATGAATGGTTTAGGAACGCTTAAGGGACAAAAAAAGAAACATTCATTTTCAAATTTTATAAAAAGATCAAAAGAATTTCTTTTGTCCATTAACTTCCGCAATTTCAAAGAATGTAATAAAAAATCACAATCTTTTGATTCTAAAGGAATTGCAAGTCTAAAATTAATACTCCTCCAAAATTTGCGTTGGACTCTTTCAATGTTATGATGTGATTATCATAGACGGGTGACCGTATCGTAGTCATATTCTAGAATACTTCTAACGAGCGATGTGAACCAAATTTTTATTTATTTAATATCAACGGTATAAATATACTATAAGCACACATGTCACAAAATCATAGGAAACATATTAAAAACAGTAAAAAAAGATTATAACAGATAATTGTGGCGTTTGAAAGAGAAATGACACCAGAGGTGCGATAACGTACAAAAATCTATAGTACAAATAAAACTTATATTGATTGAAAAGATTTGATAGAATAGCCCTCTTGTACCTACCTTCCGTGCAGTTAAATAGATCTGCCACATCAGCATATCTATTAGTAACTTCATGTAATCTAGGTACAAGCGAGTGTTTCGTATACTCAGTCCGGTTATTGAAGCATTTAAACAGGATTTTACAACGAGTGGCTCTCGTGGGTATATGAAATTCAATGAGTTTAATTAAATAAGGACTGTCTATTCTACCATTTACAATTTTGAACATAAATATTAAGTCGGATACAATTCTTCGATCTCAGAGTCTTAATAAATTTAATGTTTTCATTAAGTAATTATAGTTTATGTTTTCAATGGAAATGCCGAGTTGAAAATTAATGTCTTAGAAATTTATATTGAATTTTCTGGATTAAAATGGGGGGACCAGATCGAAGAGTTATATTCGACTTGACTACGTACTAAGGAAGTATACAAATTTTTTTAAGTTGAAATATTCCTAATTTTTAATCTGTGAATCGTTGGAAATTCTTAATGTAAATCCCAACATTTTCATCGGCGTATTGGGAGCAAAGAAGGGCCTCAAAATACTTTCGAGATGGTCAAAAGCCTATTTTTTATTTCAAAAACTAGATTATGTGCACGAAAAACACGAATAACTGGCTTCCAATGTAGTCTCAATTGTTTGTCTGTTTTTCAAAAACAAATGCATTCGAATTTTTTGCTTTTACTGCCATTGTTCCAAATTTCAAGTGCTTTTACAGTAACGTGATGGTTATGGAGAGAAAGGTACCGGGACATCCCGGTAGGCACTGTGCATATTCTAATTTCAAAACCAAATAATAAAAAGAATAACAATATTTTGAATTTGCAATTTTTAGGTCGCAGGATGGGGTAGAACAGAAACTGGTCAACCCTCATCTGAACTTAAGACCCTGACTATCCCAGTCATTGATTACAACCAGTGCCGAATTGAACTGTCCAAGTACAAATTCACTAAATACCTGACTACGGATAAGATGTGCGCAGGATACCAGAATGGTTAGTAAAAAAAGTTTTTTTTGTTATTTTTTTTTACATTAACCTCAGGAAGGTTCATTAACCCCAGAAACCAGGAAGATCCAAAGAAAATAATTTTCCTCAGGGCCTATGTCGACTTTGAGAATGCTGTGTGTAGCGTCTTTCGAGGAGAGGAAGGAGTGAACAGGTCTTGAGATCCACGTTGTAGGAGGAAGGAAATACAAAGGTCCGCAAAAGAACTTATAAAACGACTCGTTCTCATGTGATATATGTCAACCGTGTACAAATATTGGTCGAGCATTTAGTACTGGTAGAACAAGGTCAGTATTTCATCCTGACGCCTATGCAGTAAAAAACCTTGCAGTCTGTTTGTTAAGATTGGGGAATTTGTCAAATAGACCGCCCGTTTCTACACAGAGTCAAGTATTTTGGAGCTCCAGACCAGAGTTGGCTGCCAAACTCAACAGTGGGACGCACTTGCGTTTTGTACAGAGTCAGCAGTTGTGTTTGCAGTATCTGCTATTTGCAGTATCTGCGGACCCTGTATATTGTGCGCTCAGATCCTTAGGGTCTTTGGGCATTTTGCCCCTATTTCCCAGTTACTTTCTTACAGAACTGGCTAAGGGGCGCGGCAGCCCTGTCTCGTTAAGGTTTGATCGACCGCCACAAACATTCTTGCTGGTACTGCCAGACGACGAGAGAGAGAACCCTTTCAGACTGCAGAGCCATTTATTTGTATCTAAATATGTTTGTATCTTCCCTTTCTTGCAGGTGTTTGCAGCATACGCAAGATACAATTCCCCCGAGCGTCCTTCATCTTGTTTTTTATCATCTTTCCATGCCCTTATATATGTTTTACTGACACCATTGTATCAAGTTTATTATGTAAGCACTTGCATCCTGCTTACTAACAACGTATGCAGGGACACTGGAGGTCTAGATTCGTTGTAAATCAAATGTAGGTTCGTTCTTTCAAAAAAATTAGAGTCCTTGCGAGAGCCTTGAAGGAATAACCATCTGTTTCTTATACCAGGGCGGGTATGTGGTAGATAACCTCCAATGTGTGCTCAGCTTCTGAGAGGCTAACTTAACTCAACCTTCAATGGAGCCCCCGTGCCTGAGCTGGTCACTGGTCACAGAATTACACATCGCATGTCAATATAAGGCATATTGGGAAGATTGCTTCCGTTGAAGGAGATTTTTTGGCAGTAAGAATCTTAAGCATCCCTTATCGTTTCAGGTTCAGCTCTCTGCCAGGGTGACAGCGGCGGAGGATTCGTGGTTTCGACGAACGACGTTAAGCAGCGAACTGTATGGTTCCTTCGCGGTATTGTGAGCAACGGTCCTCTGAACGACGAAAAGACAACGTGCAGGGCCAACACCTATACCGCCTTCACCCAGATCTACAAGCTCAGGGATTGGGCCTTGAAACAGCTGCGGGAACTGTCCTAGACAAGACCTGATTGTTCCTTCCAATGTTTCTTTTATGCTTGTTTCTTTCTTTCTTCATCATTTTTCAAGCTGTTAACTGTAAAACCCCTTTCTTTGTTATCTATTTTCTTTCCACTTGTTGTACAAGAAACAAACAAATTGACAAATTCTAGCGAATTGTTGCAACGGCGTAGTGAAATAATTTAATTGAAAAATAAAGAAAAAACCCTCATATTTCATACAAAAAATATGAAAATAATCTTATTAATAAAGGTGTACTGACGTGCACGGTAAAAATTAAATTTAAGATTATATTTTGACTAAAGTAGCGATCAAAAAAAGAAATACTCATTTTTATACGTAATAAACAAATTATTATGAAACATGTTTTTCATTTTGCAGCTTTACTCGTAGAAACTTAAATAAATAAACCTATGATAGTGTGTTGTGAGAGGAATGGGTAAATTCCCAGGAATTTAATTTTGGATAATTTTTCTGGAACTTTCCATCTTGGGGGGCGGGTATGGGTACCATTTATCGGATAACCAACACCTCTGCCATAGGACTCCTCGAGTGGATCGCTACGTTTGAAGACTTAGCAGGGATGCCTAGATTCAAGGGGTGGATGTAACGGGCCGGATTTGGAGACGCCGGTCGGGAGATACCCTTTGATCTCTCAGCCGGACTCTCAACCCTCAGGCTCAGCAGGCGACGTGGACAGATGGACGCTCATGGGCCCACATAGCCGGTGGAAGAGCAGCCACCCAGCAGCCCAAGGCGCAGCCCAAGCCACAACCCCGCTCGCAGCTTATCGCTCATCAAGGAGAAATATCGCTTGCGACGCTATCATCGTACGCGCGTCGGTTACTTCAAAACGGCCTCCAACTGTTTCCAGCGGAAAATCAAGCAGGAAATAACGGATCTCAGACGCCAACTTTGGACGAAGAAAGTAACATCACTCACGCCAAAGGACAACAGTCTAATGGAAAATGGCGAAAGCGCTGAAACACGAAGACCACAACATCCCCCCACTTGAGAAGTTAGACGGCTTAGGCTTGGCGCTGTCACTCAAGGAGAAGGCGAACGCGCTCGCCGACGGATTCGAGAGAGCCTACCCAGCCAACTGACGGCCTATCTGATCCGCAAACGGATCAACTAGTAGAAGAATCTCTACAACATCTCGAACAAGCGGAGCAGATGAACATCGAAGACATCCACTTCAGCACGCCGAGCGAATTTGCCGTCATCATCAAGGGATTGAAGACTAATAAGGCGCCGGGAAGCGATCAAATACACAACATTCTACTAAAAGATATTTTTTTTTTACATAAAACTCTTTAAGTAAAAAAAGTTTTGTGCCGGCGTTCCCCAAGGTTCCATATTAGGTCCAATTCTGTATATTATAGGTATCTTTTATCAAATTCATCTTTAGACATGTAAAGCACTTCGTGTATGCGGATGATACTGCTTTAGTGATTTGGCAGCGATTTGCAAACTTGCATGGACCTTTTACAAAAATACTACATTGAACTCTTAAAATGGTCGCATGACTCTGGCTTAATAATAAATGCCTACAAAACTAAATTGTTTCACTTAAGATCCCCTAATGTTAAGGTATATATTACACCTGAAATAAAGACACATTCATCAGATTGCTTACATGATGGCATTCCTGCAATGTGTCAATGTGAAAATATGGAACAGGTTAAAGAGTATGTTTATTAAGGTGTTATTATTGATTGCTTTATCAAGTGGGATATACAAATAAACAAAGTTTGTGCAAGACTAAGATAAATTGTAAGCAGATTGTACAAACTAAAATTTTTGTTTCTTTCTGCACACTTCTGTTATAAGGTATGGAGTAATAGCTTGGGGATTTTCCTGTATGTTCAATCACTGCAAAAGTCATTGGTTAAATTATTAGCTGAAAAAAATTTATACAAAGAAAGGCATAATATTCCATACTTTTATCAGTCTCAAAATTCGAGAGCGATTCTATGATACAAAATTATATTTCAGCACATAAATAACCCTTTGTATATGAACAGGCTGGAACACAACCACAATACTCGCTTTAAATTTAATGAAGGACTAATTGTACCTAAGTACACAAATAAGTATGGACAAAGAACGTTAAATTACATGATTCCCAGTAGTTTAAATGTGTTACCTGCAGAAATTAACAACTGTGCCCAAAACAAACAATTGGTGACTGAAAAAACTTACTGAAGACTTGGCTTACTGAAAGAATTAATTTGTATTACCATACAAAGACACATTATTCTAAAGATTTTAAAATTGCTATTTATGTTTTCATAATTTTTCTTTTACTCTATCTATCTGTAAAGTTTTTAAAATTGTAAAATGTAACTATCAACTCATTATAATAAGATTTTTGAATGTGAAGAACCCGTTAGACAAACTGCTGTAAAGCAGTTTATCGGGACTTTTTGTCTTATATTTGTAAAGTGTGTAAAAAAATAAATAAAAGTAAAAACACTTTTACCTCAGAAAGCCATCATATACATCGCAAAGCTGATCACTGC
Source organism: Glyphotaelius pellucidus (assembly GCA_936435175.1). Taxonomy (NCBI): domain Eukaryota; kingdom Metazoa; phylum Arthropoda; class Insecta; order Trichoptera; family Limnephilidae; genus Glyphotaelius; species Glyphotaelius pellucidus. Next base: position 20,660,673 of record OW386561.1, on the reverse strand, counting down.
CTGTCTCATCACTGGACACTTTCTTCAGATCTGGAAGACGGCGACCGTACTGCCCTTCTCGAAATCAAACAAGGACAAGAAGCAGCCGACAAACTACCGGCCGATCAGTCTACTCTCCACGCTGAGCAATGTATTTGAACAGGTTATATTAAACAGGCTGCTTCCACACCACGAAGAATAAAATTTTGCCAGACACCTACGAGAGCGCTCGACGCTCTCGTAGAATTCTACAAGATGTGGCGCCTCAAACTGAACGAGGCCAAAACCGAAGTCATCATGTACACGAGGAAACGCGTCAGAAGGACACCAGACGTTAACATCGAAATGGGCGGACACGTCTTAGAATGGAAGGATGAAGTCGTTTACCTGGGCCTGACTATGGACTCACAACTCAACTGGAAATCTCACCTAGTCAAGATGCACGTAAGAGCCAGAAAAGCAGTCGGCATGATGAAGCCCATCTTCAACAGAAGAAGTCCGCTCCTTCCCAGAACCAAACTCCTGACTTACTATTCGCTTATTCGACCGGTGCTGACCTATGCTATTCCCGTGTGGAGTAGCATCTCACACTCTGACTATACGAAACTACAGACACTACAGAATCTCTGCATTAAAATCACATACAACATAATCAGAACTAATTTGAAAAGACTGCATGCAAGAGAATACATTCCGACCCTATTTGAATACACTCACAGACCCATCACGGAAATCGGTCAATACAATTCTCCTAGTAACTTTACCTGCAGGTACGTACACAGCCTCCCAAAACACCTGGACCTTGATCACATCTGATATGAACCAGATTCAGACGCGGACGAATAAGCGAGCAGTACGTATTCCTAACCACCAGACCCTTACCACATAACGTATGTTTATATATCTAAGTATATATTCATATAATATTGTATAGTATGTATGTATATGTATGTTTATCCCCTATAGTCCCATAAAGTATATATTTACATAAAAACAGTCATACACCCCACACACACACAATGCAGGATATGGTATACCGAAATCACTGAGGGCCAATCGGTTTCATGCTGACTGCCGGCCGAATCTTCCTGGATGAGGTTTTTCATGGTTTCCTCATTCCCGAAGGCAAATGCGGAAGAACTCCAAATAAAAGGACATGACCGCCTCCTCCCCACTCCCAACATAACACAAACAGACTCGTATGTATATATTAGCCGTCATCGCGGGTCCTGATGATGAAGGTTGATTTGAGTCTGGGTGAGACATGCAATTTAAGTAGGGTTTTTAGAGAACAATTTTTCCCCACTGATGAATTACAAAACCTCCAAGTCTATAATAACCAGGTAATATTTTTAAATACCCACATGAGGTAAAAATTGCGAGGCGCAAATGACGCCGTTCTATTTGTATAAAGAACATTAGCTATAAATTCAGTAAATTTAAATGATTCACCTCCTCAAGGCACATAAGAATCTAGGAAATGAAAAAAAAACTCAAAAATGCCCTCGTTACAAGAATTATTTAAAATATTGCAATTTACACGAAAAAATTGTACACCAATCTTGGATCTTTGGATAAATTTCTTGTTTGCATCCAGGTATCTGTCCCAAAATGTAAGGAATTTCCCAGCTGCGACCCTCACATTCTCGGCATTTATTGTTGATCCTGTATCATAATTTCTCAAGCAATGGGCAGCTGCAAAGATACTCGAATATAAAAAAAAAACAATATATTAAAGTTTTCTTCATAATTACTCTATCTATTGGTGAAAACCGCACGAAAATCCGTTAAGTATTTTTTGAGTTTATCGCGAACAGACAGACAGACAGATGTGGCGGAGGACTTTGTTTTATACAATGTAGAGATTGTTGCTACGTTTGCTATCTCCCTTTCTCCAATGGCGCTAAAAATCTTCGGGAAACAATCGAAATTATTGTATTTTTTATATTATGCATATAATTTGCGTATATTTACGAACTGAATGTTATTACTTGGCTTTTAGTTTGCCGAGTAAGGTTTGCAATTTGGGAGGCGGGAATGGGTACCGCCGCCCCGGGAACCTTTATTGGATAACCAAAACCTCTGCCATAGGTCACCCCAAGTGGTTCGCTACGTTTGGTGATTTAGCAGGGGTGCCCGGGTTCATGGGGTGAGGTTTGTCTAGGTCTTGGGAGGCGGATGACCAGGACACACTGAACCCCAGATTCTTACCCACCCTTTAAACCCTTTTCCTTCCCAGAACTCTCCCCCCCTTCCTTTCCTTAAAAAACCCTCCACACAGCATCCCGAAAGATGACATAGGCCTTGAGGGAAATTATTTTCCCCAAGGCCTCCAGTGTGGAGCTCAAGTAAAAAAAAAAAATTCAATCATAGAGAAACTGAAAAAAACCAGTTGGCGACGCAATCGCTATCCACAGGAAAGGAACTTGTGAATTTCATTGGCGGTCCGCACACAGGTCGTGAGTATGTCGCTACCTGTCAACAAGGCAACTGAAACGCAACGGCTGCGGTGACTAGCAGTGCTGACATGGTAGCGGCTCACGACCTGTCAAGTTTTCGAGTAATCTGCGATACGTCAGATCAGAAAAACATCGATTTTGTTCGGGAGGTTGATGGCGATTGTGTCCCCAACTGTTTTATTGTTCAGTTTCTTCATGAAACATTTCTCAGCACAAAGGAGGGCGATTTTTAATGTAATTTACTTACTGGTAGGACACGACCTTACGCGACGCGTGGCAGTTGAGTATTATAACTTCAAAATAGAAGACAATACAATTGGCTTGTCTTTGGCTTACCTCTTTGAGTTTTCTACATCGGGTCCATATATTATATACAACATCATTGACTATCCTATAAAATTAAAGAATAACAAAACCAGATGTGTTATAGAGATTAACTTAAAAAATAACACATATTTTTTTAATGCTTTAAAGCAGCGGTTGGGGAACTTTTTTAACCATTACCCAAAAATATTTTTGCGTAAGTCGATATTACCCCTTCCCCCAATTTGAAAAGAAGAAAATGTATATTTAAATAAAAATTATGTATTGAATTAATTTACACGGAAAATAAAAAAAAAAATACATGAAAATAGTAAGTATGTAAAAGACAAACCAAAAAAAATTCTCAAATTGGATCAAACAAAAATTCAGATTTTCAGGTTTCCCTTTCAGTTTTTGGAGAAATGATGTTGCTTCATTCATGTGTGATACAATTACTTCAAAATTGGTTCTTTCTGATGTAAGAGCAATTTGGATACAGTCTTCGGCGTTTAATCGATTTCTGTTCTAAGTTTTCTATGTTCGTTATAGTGGAAAAGCCTTGTTCACAAAGGTAGGTTGTTGCAAATGGCAGCAACATTTTTACCTCATGTGCAATTTTGAAAGCCTTCGTAGCTTTTGACATCGAAAAAGACGACAGATTGGCTTGACGTTTATGAAATAGCAAACTATTTAGACTTGCAGAAAAGTCAATAGATGTCGCATATTAAATAAAATGGATAAAAAATTATCCAGACACCATCTAGATTGCATTTAGTTCGGGTTTGAATCTTGCAATCATACATAAAATATGCCGATCGATCGCATTCGTATGAACCGCATCTCACACCAGGTTAAAGTCGAACTTCAAAAGTACAGAAACGAACAGTGGCATGATTTTATCTCCACTCTAGAAGACGACAAAACAGCCTTCTGGAAACTTTCAAAAACCCTTAGAAAACCCTCCACCAAAATAAGTCCCCTTACGGGCCCAAAAGGCACAGTTTATTCCTCTAGAGACAAAGCCGAGACTTTTGCAGACAGCCTCGAAGATCAATTTTCCCCGTCTACGGCCTACGACGACCCCCAATTCGTTTCCACCGTTGACTCAAAAGTCGAGGCCATCATGGCCGAAATCCCTACAGATAATCCAATCCCATTCACAACCCCTCAAGAAATCACAAACATTATTAAAACGCTCAAAACAAAAAAATGTCCTGGTCCCGACTCAATCTCAAATAAAATTTTAAAATGTCTCCCTTCCAAAGCCGTCTGCTCTCTTACAGCCATCAGCAATGTGTTATTTAGACTTCGTAAATTCCCACAAGACTTTAAAACAGCAGACGTTATTCTCATCCCTAAACCTGGTAAAGATCCCCTTCTGGCCCAAAACCACAGACCCATCAGCCTCCTTCCCTGCGCAGGAAAAGTTCTAGAAAAACTTATCCTCGTCAGGCTTAAAAAATCAGTTGACGAACTTAAGCTCATCCCCGACTTTCAACACGGCTTTCGATCGGGCCACTCCACTCTCCACCAACTCTTGCGAATGGTCGAAGAAATAACAAACGGTTTTAATTATCGCCAACACACGGTAGTCCTCTCCCTAGACGTCTGCAAAGCATTCGACAAAGTATGGCTCAGAGGTCTCATTTATAAAATGAACTTCCTAGGTATTCCCCTCTCAATGACTCAACTCTTAGCACACTTCATAAAAGATCGTAAATTCAGAATAAAACTAGATGGTATCTTCTCTTCAGTGAGATTGATAAGAGCCGGTGTCCCTCAAGGTTCTGTTCTCTCACCAGCTCTGTTCAACATTTATTTAAGCGACATCCCCCGCCCCGGTAGTCAAGACATTCACACTAAAATAGGAAACTTTGCAGACGATACCGACGTCATGTCAACCTCGGTAAGCGAAAATAAAGCTACCCGTAAAGTTCAATCCCACGTATCCAAACTAGAAACTTTCTTTAAACAATGGCGAATTAGTATAAATCCCCTTAAAAGCGCCGCTTGCGTTTTCTCACGTAGACGTCCCAAAAGGCCACCTAATATTCATTTGTTCGGAGAAAACGTCCCGTGGAAAAAAAGCATTAAATATCTCGGAGTAACCTTAGACAGTAGATTAACTTGGAAAAAGCACATAGATGAAACTCTAGCCTCAGCAAATAAAATCCTTGCAGCCCTTTACCCCATGTTAAGCAAAAAAATAAAAAACTCTCAACTAAAAATAGACTCCTTATTTATAAATCAACTATAAGGCCAAAACTAACATATGCAAGCCCCATCTGGGCCCACGCTTCAGAGTCTCTTTTGAAAAAACTCCAAACATTCCAGAACAAAGCCATACGCATAGCCCTGGGCGCCCCCAAATGGATGAGGGTAGCCCAACTACATAAAGACTCTGAAATCCCCTTATTAAAAAATCACATCTCAAGTCTCGCGGAAACCTTTTATGCGGGAATTCCCACCCATGAAAACGCGTCCATAAATTGCCTCGCCCGGTACGACGAAAACGTACGTACCACACATAAAAAACCTAAACAAATCCTCCGTAAAGTTTAACCTCCCCATATTGCAGCCATGTACCTTTGCAAAAATTTTTTTAACAAACAACTAAAAAAAAAATCAATTTTCCAACAACCACTAATATAAATTCATGATGAAAGAGAAAGGGGCCTTTTTGGCCCGGAGCTCTGTATGCCAATATTTCAAAAAGTAAAAAAACATAAAATATGGCAGCCAATAAAAATATGCGTTAACAAAATGAAGATAATATGGGTGGTTCTTAGTCAAAGTATGGTACAGTTAAAAGTGACCGAATTGGATATCGACAACTTATCTCAGTGGTCAGAGCACTCGCCCGGAAAGAGAGAGGTCCTGGGTTCGAGTCCCAGAGGTGCCAATATCCTTTTCTGATTTTTCTGTTTCCAGATTTTCGATTGAGTTTCGCTCACAGTGTCTTCATTTAATTAAAGATTAATGCCGTTTTTGTGATTTCTTTTAGATATAACTTTATAATTTTCCTCTTGTAATGTTTTAAAATAGGTATTAACTTATAATTCAAACATAAAAACATGTACAATGTGACCTTAGAACGGGGTACCCTAGTAAGGACAAATTCTTTACTAAAACAAAGTAAAAAAAAAAAATAAACAATAAAATTATTATTTACATAACAAAAAATATAAGCGTAACCCACTAAAAAAAAGTCTTTGCATGACTTAACTATGAAGATATACTATGAGAAACAATTTTAAAAAAATACCCCTTTATGGCTAAGACTATTTTTGAGGTTTTGTATGTTCTAACTTTTTTTCATTCTTATAAAATTACGCACAAAATAAATAAAAACCAATTTTTCGCTTACTTGCCTTGTGCAAATAAGACGCTCGATTTAAAATTTTGAAGGCGTGACAATCGAAATATTTCTAGCGTTTATATTCCTCTTACGTGACATTACACGCCGCGGCGCCGAGAACTCGCTAGTATTTAACAAAAATTAGTGTTTTAATTTTAGTACCTTTTTTGCAAAGTTATCGAGTCGTTGTTATAACGCATTTTTATTGCGAATTCCAGGCATTTGAGCACCACTGTGCATACGTAATTAATTACCATACTTAAGTTCAAGATTTAAAACCAGTTTTTCGTCTCCAGCGCGCGCCGCTTCGGCGCTGTTAGCAGTACCAGTTGTGGAAGCACCGCAGCGGTCGGCTGTGCTCCTGGTGTATTTTATATTATTTATTTTATTTTATACCCTAATACCTACATTCAAAACTGTGATTAAAAATAACGTTAATAGTGGCGTGGATGTTAAATATATTATCATAATATTGTGACGTTTTTACCAGTATGAAAATTGTATGACAATGTCAAATGTTCCAGAATAGTGCTGTTTTTGAAAGTTATTCAGTGCAATGAAAAACGTTAAAAATAACATGTTCAAGTTCCTTATTTACGCGGCAGTTTCTCTGCTTACAGGTGGGTTTGGATTTAATTTGAATTGCTTACCTGTTTGTTCGTTAATTGACTTGTTTGATATGTACATAAGTTTTAATGTTGACTTGTTGACAAATGATCATGACCTCTCGGCGCAAGGTTATCACTGCGGGGAACTAAAATGATAAAGAATGTAACATTTTAAAATCTTCTTAGAGTATGAATAATAATTTTATTAGAGTTGTAAATAACGATTCCGTGTCGTTTGATCCCCGACAGTTGGTCCACCGGTGTACTTAAATGTATACAATATGCAATCGGTTTATAGAAAAAACGGTATACCTATTTACACAAAATATAACTAAGTGCCCCATTTTTTTTTTACATTACACAGGAGGCCTAGAGGAAAATAATTTCCCTCAGGGCCTATGGCATCTGGGATGCTGTGTGGAGGGTCTTTTAAGGAATGAACATTGGTCTTGAAGAGACCCATGTTGTAGGAGGGAGAAAACACAGAGGCCGGTAAATCGTTTCATAGCCGAGCTGTTGAACTCAAGAACGAGTCGTAGAAACGACCCGTTTACATGTGACTAATGTCAAACGTGTACATATGTTGGGCGCGTGTTTGGCGTGTCTCCCGACTATGCACCGGTGCCGAATGAATCAATTACGCTAGTTGCTCAGAGCATCTTCCATTGAAATACCGGAAGAACATGGACAGCTTCCCACCTGACGCCTGTGCCCTAAAGATTGCAATCCGTTTGTTAAGTTAAGAGAATCTATCAAACGGACCGCCCGTTTCTGCACGGAGTCGAGGATTTTTTTTAGGTATTTTGGGGCTCCAGACCAGAGGTGGCTACCAAATTCAACCGTAGGGCGCACTTGTGATTTGTACAGGGTTAGCAGTTGTGCACTATTAAAGAATCTGCGGGCCCTGTACACTATGTCCAGTTTCTGAGAGGCTAACTTAACTCTGGCTTCGATGGAGCCCCCGTACCTGAGCTGGTCACTTAGAGTTACATCAAGCATATCAATGGAGGGCCTGTTCTTAAACTACTTGTCTGTATATACTGTATAACCAGCGTATAAGTAGGTTAAAAAATCGACACTGTAAATAAATTCGTTTGATATCCATACCAATTTATTATTAAAGGTTTTTGGAGTCGATTTCAGGTTTGAAATTGATAAACAAAAAATTATAATTCTATGCTTGCAGTATTACGTACTCTACAATATGTTCTCTTAGTATTGTGAAGCGCATTATGCTCTATTATGTTATCAATGTTGTGTTTGTCTATTAGTGATAGAATCAACCATGTTCAATGTTCCTAATTGTATTTGTGAGGGCTTTGGTTCATAAACCACTGTTGACAAACCGAGTATTTTTTTTATAATTTCGGGGGGGGGGGGGGGGTAACTTTCGGGGGATCAACTGTCGGTTCACCCTAAGTAGTAATTAGGTTTGTTAGTCTGAGATGCGAAATTATCGTTTTGTGACAATAACTTTAAATTGATTTATAACACTGAAAGCAACCGATTTTTTTAAAATAACCGATTTTGTGATAATAACCGATGTATTTGTGAAAATAACCGATTTTTGACTTATCACACGATAAATAACCGATTTTTGAAAATAACCGAGTTTGTGATAATAGCTGATATATTTGTGAAAATAACCGATTTTTTAAAATAACCGATTTTGTGATAATAACCGATATATTTGTGAAAATAACCGATTTTTGAAAATAAACGATTTTGTGATAGTAACCGATATATTTGTGAAAATAACCGATTTTTGACTTATGACATTATAAATAACTGAAAATAATCGATTTTCGACTTATCACACTAAAAATAACCGATTTTTGAAAATAACCGGTTTTTTGATAATAACTGATATATTTGTGAAAATAACAGAATTTTTGACTTAAAACATTTTGAATAACTGAAAGTAACCGATTTTTGACTTTTGACACTATAGTTGCGGGATGCTGACGTTATTAGGTTTTACTAATTTAATTTCTCTATTTTTTTTAAATACCAACTACACATTTTCCTAAAACATTGTATTTTTAATGTTTTTTTTAACTCATATTTTTTTTTAAAATCCTTCTTTTAAAGGCCTTCGTGGCAGAGCGATATAATCATTGGCTAGACCAGGCATGCCCAACCTGCGGTCCAACTGAACATTTTTTGCGGCCCAAAAGAAGTTTTCAGTTTTCTATGTTTTGGATTTTGATATTCAAACAAGAGAAGGGAAATCGTTCTCGTAAATTTATCACATTTGTATTATATTTTTTGAAATTAGAACTTTCTCGTTAATATACTTAGAACTCCATTTCCAAGGGTTTTTGAATTTTTTCTCGAAAAGTGATTACTATTACAGCCCATGGCCGTACTAGGAATTTATTTTCTCAACCTATTCTAACCAGTATATTTTTTCCGCACATTTATCGGAAGATTGAATGCAACTGACCTGGTTTTAATAAGTGGAGTGTGAGTGCAAAGGAAACATTCAGGCGCTTGTGCAGTCAGTTTAAGCCTTCTAGCATCGAAGGTCGCGGTTTCACAATAATATCATTCTCGGACACCGAATTACCGGTAAAAAATAACAATAATATCCGCCATTTACCTGATCTAACGCCCAATGTCCGCTTAAGCTCAATACTATTTTTTTTAACCCACCAAACGATTTGGGTTGGACACCCCAGCTCTACTTTAGATCAATGATCGCGGGTTTGAAACCCGGTGTGAGACCAGCATGCAGAATAGAAACGTTGTTTGATATGACTTTAGCTATATTTATTACTAGCTTTTCCCCGCGGCTTCGCTCGCATGGTATTACGGGAAATTACTGTAGCGCTTGCGCTTATCAATTATCTCCTAAATTTCATAATGCTCAAAGAAAAAAAGAATTACTTATCCAATTTTGTTCATTCGTTCGGAATTTATGCGCTTACAAACATTTCGGATGTTTATTTTTATTTAAATATTTGGAAGTTCGTTAATATAATAAAATATACTCTATTTATCATTCAGTCTTTATAATCGTTACGAATTATATTTTTAATATAGGAACTCTCATCTGACATTTATTCCAAGCTTGTCCAAAAAAAAAACGAATTCTAATATTTGAATTTTCTGCAGTAGTAGCAGACCAGTAGATTGAGTACCTACCAGCATAGAGCCCAAAAATATATCAACATTTTTTCCATGGAAAAGATTTTTTTTTGACGTTAGCAAAAACTCGCTTTTGTTAGCGAAAGAAAACGTATAACAAATATAATATATTAATATTTATAATTTCATAACGCCATAGCTTACCATCATATACAACCTGTAGTCTGCGCATATAATTTAGCTTTATATTGGTGAAAGAATTATTAAAGTCTTTATATTGTGTTATGCGTGAAAAGGTCATAAACAAACTCGAGCAGTTTCGCAATTATAATATTAGTATGGATCTCGATATTTTCCAACTTTCCACTTCCAATTCTTCTCTCTTCCTTCACTTTTTTTTACATTTTACCTTTTATAAGAGTACCTCAACAGGGTCCGAACTGCTCCCAATCATCTGGAGTCAGTAAGATTATGTGATCCCCAAATAATTGTACGTATGTTGTAAGGCTTAGAAGTGGAAGGTTGGGAAGTACCTCTGGCTATTCAATCTGATCACCAAACTCGACCATAGCCATTTCCGGCAACATTTCGATTCGGAATAGTTGTCTTTCACCAGAGCGATTCTAAAATTATCTACAACTATGGAACATGCCACAAATATACAAAGATCATAGTATTTAATGAATAATTTGTAAAATTAACAAAACTTTATTGCATACGCCAGGATTTACCGCGACCTCCAGAATCCTAGCCAAGAATCTTAACCGTACAAACACGCTGGTCGTCCTTCTTCAACCTTGCATCATACTTAGAATCAGGATGCCGTAGACCCACTGATTCCGGTGAGTTGGAACTCTTGTGCGGTATCACATGAGGTCATATCAAAAACCGATTTTATTTCAGCTTGTTTTCCAGTAGAAGATTTTAATGGATTTGTGTTGCAATGATAAGCCGCGATCCTTCCAAATACTGATTACGTATTCAATTACGAATAGAATTAAATTGAATTTGTTGTTTTCTGAGTGTACCTGTGCATCGCAGTGAATCTATAGTGGAAAACAAATGCATTTGCTTGCATACGGATGATTCAAAATTATCATTTGACTTAAAAAATAAAATTACGTAGGTATAAAATTATAACAAAATTTTCAAATTTTTTTTATTTATTCACGAAACAGTGAAAAAACTTTACCAAACAATTCATTAATTAAAAACAATGTGATTTCGGTTGTCTGTGTGTCCCGCGTTACTCTGATTCAATGAACTCGAATTTGCGTTGAATTTAAAAATCGGAATTCTGAATTTCTACAAATTTATAATATTTTTTCCTTGAACACTTTAAGTTTTTAATCTTTTAAAAAATAAATGTATTATTCTTGAACAATGGAGATTATTTATTTGGTAATTATATGAAATTCCCTCGATAGAAAAAAATCGCGAAGTATGCTCCGAAAATCATTACTTACACGTTTTTTTCTGTTATTTTACAAAGTGTTTCTTTAAATGCCACTTAAGACATTTTCTATGAGATTTTTGCTCTATTTTAAGCGAGTCGTGTTTTATTAATCATTTGCACTATTTAAAAAAAAATAGTTTTGTTTGTAATATTAGCGTGCTTCTTCTAACATTCGTATTTACATATCTCCCCTTTCTTCTTTTTGAACACTTACTACCGGGTCTTAAATGTTATTTTGAAAATTGGAACTGATTTGTAAGGAATTTTGGACTAATTTTGACTATCCCTATGTGATTTTTCGTGGGTCTGCGCGAGAATAGAAATATGCTGCACCTTCCTAAATGATCAATACTTTCAGTATCGCCCTGGTGAAAGACCACTGTTCAGAATTGAAACGTTGCCTGAAATGGATTTAGCCGTGTTTGGTGACCAGATCTGAAATATTCAAGTACTTCCCCATCTCCTTCTCCTCCCCACTACCTTTAGCCTCATAACATACTCAAATTAGGGATGCCATAGTCTCACTGGCTCCAGACGGTTTAGAGCAGTCGGGACTCTTGTGCGTTACTCACTTAAAAAATATTCAAAATCGGTCATTGGAGTACACCAATTTGTTGTAATAATTTTCTAATAACAATAAGTATACAATACTTAAGCAGGAAGTGCATAAGAACCAATTCACTCGCAATCCTACACTTTTTTTTTGTCTTATTGTGTGACCTATTAAACGGTTTCTTATGTTCATAAAATGCGTCAGAATTTTAGGTTTTTTTGTCATTCGCAGAATTTTATGTAGGAATCGTTAAAATACCTTGATACTGGAAATTTATATGACTTCTTGTTTACCAGTGACGTCCGATAAGTGTGGTCTGATAAAAGGAAGATTTGAGGGAAAACCATTTTCGCAAGTTTATATTAGACTTTTTGTCTAAGGACGGGTTGTATCAAAAAATTTGATGGATTCATCAAATATTTGAAGTTAATTTTCACGTTTTGTGTAAGTTCTATTCAAGTTCTGTGATTATTTTAGTTTTGTGAAGCAACTGTCCTATAACGATGTAATAACAGAACTTGAATAGAACTTACACAGAACGTGAAAATCAACTTCAAAAATTTGATGAATCCATCAAATATTTGAAGTTAATTTTCACGTTCTGTGTAAGTTTTATTCAAGTTCTGTTTTTACAACATTATAGGCTAGTTGCTTCATAAAATATTTGACGAATCCCTCAAATATTTTGAAACAACCCGTCTACACTAGATCGCAGAAAGGTCAATGAAAGTGATTAACTTTCAAAGAAAGAATTTCGATATTCGAAAGTTTATTGGATATCCAACAGCTCTGCCACAAGTCACGCCAAGTGATAAGCGACGTTTGGTGACTTAGCAGAGGTGCCCTGGTTCATGGGGTGAGGTTTGTCCGGATCTGCCTTAACCTAACCTAACCGATACTTATTTGATACTATGGAGTCCGGGCTAAAACTTACCGATCGTCGATAATTGTTGAACGTGATCGCAAATATTGAAAACTTTTTTTTTTTTACATTAACTCCACACAGGAGGCTCTGAGGAAAATAATTTCCCTCAGGGCTTATGTCATCTGAGATGCTGTGTGGAGGGTCTTTTTGAGGAGAGGAAGGAATGAACATTAGTCTTGAAGAAACCCATGTTGTAGGAGGGAGAAAACGCCGAAGCCAGCAAATCATTCCATAGCCGATCTGTTGAACTCAAGAACGAGTCGTAGAAACGACCCGTTCTCATGTGAAAAATGTCAACCTTGTACATATGTTGGGCGCGCGTTTGGCGTGTCTCCCGACTATGCACCGGTACCGAAGGGATCAATGACGCTAGTTCCTCAGAGAATCTTCCATTGAAATACCGGTCGAACATGGATAGCATTCCATGTTCTGTGCTCTAAAGATTGCAATCCGTTCGTTAAGGTGGGAGAATCTATCAAACGGACTGCCCGTTTCTGCACAGAGTCGAGGGTATTTTTCAAGTATTTTGGAGCTCCAGACCAGAAGTGGCTGCCAAATTCAACCGTGGGGCGCACTTGCGATTTGTAAAGGATTAGCAGTTGTGTACTATTAAAGTATCAGCGGGCCCTGTACAGTAGGGCCATGTAACTGGCCGCAGATGACGAATTTGGTCAATATCGTATTGATATATAGGTTTTATCGATAGACTATGTTAACTCTCTCTATCTCTTGCTTCGTTTTCGCCATCTATTGGGTGTAATTAAAAAAGGTTAAATACCGCTCGCGCACACGCCAAAATGTTCAAATTTTTTATTAATTTTGGAATGAGATTTTAATCCTTAGTATAAAGAAAACGTATGAAGAACAAGGTCAGAATCACTTGGGGCATTCTTGTTTTTAAGGTACAAATGCCGTGAACACACCTAGCCACTCGGAATAATTTAAATTAAATTCTTTATGGCGTCTGGCTGACCCGGTATTTGAGCTGCCAAATTGAGTAGCGTCGTTCTCGTGAAAAATATCATAAAACATGTAAATTCAACAAATAAACGCAAGTAATGTTGTTTTTATGCATAGTTTATTGTTCAAGAAATGTTTGTTCAGTAAATATAATATACAATAGCGCAAAACAAACCTACAAAATATTACCTCAAAGTTAAAACATTGCGATTTTACGTCGTTCCCTCTTTGGCATTTTTAAGGTTGATGAAGCTATACGTGAAATCCTGTTTAGATACTATTAAGATTCATCTTTACGACGAATCGGTTTACATTATGAACATCAAAAAATATGCTACGGATAAATTAAAGCTTTTACTAGCTTTTACAAGCATTAGAATTACAATAAAATTATTATTTACATAACAAAAAATATAAGCGCAAACCACAAAAAAACGTTTTTTCATGACTTAACTATGAAGTAATATAAGAAACAATTTAAAAAAATACCGCTCTATAGCTAAGACTATTTTTGGGGTTTTGTATGTTCTTACTTTTTTCATTCTTATAAAATTATGCGCAAAATAAATAAAAACCTCTTTTTCGCTTACTTGCCTCGTGCAAATACGACGCGCAATTTTAAATTTTGTAGGAATGAGAATCGAAATATTTCTAGCGTTTATATTCCTCTTTACCAAGGTGTCATTAACACATTTTATTTAATTTGATCTCTTGTCTCAATAGGAGGATATACAAATAATTACCGTGCTTTGATAACATAATATTGTAATGGGTTTTTTCCGCAACGAAGAATTAATGTTAAAAGAGATATTCTTCTAAGATTATTGTTATAAACATTAGTTCCCCGCTCCCCGCCCCCCGCCCCCTGCCAGTGCCCAGCTGACTGATTATTTTCAACGAATCCGGTTTTACCACTTCTATCAATGTTCATGTAATTAGGTTTCAGTGGCGTATATCGCGATATGGCTAAAGGTAGACTGTGTCTAGTTTTTCAAGTCCGGGTATTAATAATAATTATTGTGTGTTGAATACTTAACAATTACCATTTAATTGTCATCTTCTGCTGATTGTTATAATAACCGACTGATTGACAACTGTGTGACACAAAATGACAACTAACCACACATATCAAATATATTCCATTAGAGCCTCTGAAGAACACTTCTTATCGGGTCCAACTTTGAATATAAAAAAGATTCTTTCTTTGTTTGTCCTGTATGCGTTCCCATACCATTCATCCGATTGTGATGAAATTTTGGTGAGCTTTTGTGCGCACGTCCGTGAGGTTTTCTGTGTATAATGGTGAGCTCTGCCGTTATGAAATTAGTATACAAATTTTTCGATACGAAAAAGAAAAGGGAAGGGGAAGCAGGAGGCGAAAGGGGACGCATGGGAAAGGACACGCAGGGAAGGGACGACGGAGAGGTGAGAGACGAGGAAGGAGCAGAGAGAAGGATTGCGAAGGAGACATATTAGCGGTAGGGGATAGCAGGAAATAAATTTTGTAAGTTTCCTACCTACGACAAGGGTTTTTCAAGACCCATGCTCACTCTTTCCTCTCGTTAAAATTACCCTCCACACAGCATCTCCAAAAATGACGTAGGCCCAGAAGGAAATTATTTCTAATGCTTAGTTAACTAAAATATAAGTTAATGTAAAAAAAGTTAACCATAACAAATCACTAAGAAATATCTAAAAATTCCCTTTTATCAATATCATTCCTGGAAAGAAAACAAATAAAAAAGAAAGAAGTTACAATCTATTGCTTTTCAGCCTTTATACACCGCACGCCACTGAAATATCTACTGCGTCAGCGAGACTAGCATCAAAAGCAAGATTCATGACCTTTGCAACCGAGCCGTTAAGTTCCCCGTCCCTGGATTCAGAGTTCAAGGGTTCGAAACCCGTTGTGTGCAAAAAACTTGACGACAAATTAATTTTATGACAGACACAAATAGTATAGCTGCCAACATAGAAATAATTGAAAATTTAGAATATTTATTTAAGATGGGTTGTTTCAAAAAATTTGATGGATTCATCAAATATTTGAAGTTGATTTTCACGTTATGTGTAGGTTCTATTCAAGTTCTGATATTATATCGTTATAGGACAGCTGCTACACAAAACTGAAATAATCACAGAACTTGAATATAACTTACACAGAACGTGAAAATTAACATCAAATATTTGATGAATCCATCAAATTTTTTGAAACAACCCGTCCTTAATATCCATGGTAGAGGTATACCACAAACAATGATTACATGTCAAAAATAAAAGCATAACAAAATATTATAAATAACTAGCTGGTTCCCGGCATGCGTTCCAATGCCATATTCAAAGAAATAAATTGTTTCATTGCATTCACTTTCCCGTGCGTCCCCGTTCCCCTCCCGCAATCCCTTCCCTCTCTCTTGTCTCGCTCCCCAGCTTCGCCACCCCCCTCCCGCGTTCCATATATTCAGTCCCAGTATATTCAGTTGTAAAACAGCTCGCGTTCCACCTATTACAATTTTTTTATTCAAATTTTAATTTTTCATATAGGTATTACAAATATTCATTCACGAGTAAATTAAAAGAACAATCAAAAAAAATTTATTTCTAACGTAGGTACCTCTTTAAAATATCTTCAATTTTTGATTCGATCCGAAGTATTAAGCGAGTACTTCAAATAAATTCATTAATTTAAAGAGTTTCGAAAATTGAAATGTGATTTAACAATAATTGTTAAATCAAAATTCAATTATTGGCATTGATTTGACATTTTTGAAAGTTTCGCAAGAGTTTTTGTAATGATTTAAAAAAATTTCAGATGTGTTGTCACGTGGTTGCAATAATCTAGAACCTTCGTGGGGTTTACAGAAGGTATTTTGAAAGTCCCAAACATTTCCAATGCTTAATAATAAAACATTGTTCGAAGCATTTTCCACTAGTCTATATACATGTGAAACATGGTGTAACTACCGAACCACCTCGATGGAACTACTCCGGATCCAATATAATGATGCATGTAGAATTATATTTGGATTCAGAAGATATAACAGTGCAACGACAATGTTCACTGAACTAGGATCGCACGGATTCGCAGGTCTAATGAGACATCGTCATCGGGTCACTGGAGCCAGGATGCGGCTAATGGTTTCCGTCAATACAGTGGTGACCGCAGCGTTCCAGCACCAAACCCCACTCCTGAGTAAGCGCTGGGCCCGAGCTCACCCCAGACCACGCTGTACATAGAATTGATTATTTATTTATTTAAATACATTATAAAACACTGTGCAATATAGTTGTGAGTGATGAAAACTTGGAGCAGGTGGATGAGTTTGTGTATCTGGGTAGTATGTTTACGAGAGACGGGAAGGCTGATAGAGATATTGAAAGAAGGGTAAATGCAGGTAACTCCATTAATGGAGAACTGAATGCTGTTAGCGCTAGTAAAAATCTGTCAAAAGAAGCGAAGCTAGCCGTCCACAATGGAATGCTGGTACCTACCATGGTGTATGGCAGTAAGGCATGGAACTGGCAGAGGAAAGATGAAAGCAGACTGAATGCTGTTGAAATGAGATCCCTGAGGTGAATGTGTGGTAAAACCATGTGTGATCGTGTGAGAAATGTGGAGATCTTCAAAGAATGCAAGGCTGATGTAAGCGTAATGAGTAAGATTAAGAAAGGGACCCTCAGATGGTCAGGCCATGTAGAGCAAACGAACGAAGAAAGTAGTGTAAGAAGAATATATGTCGCAAATGTCAATGGTAGAAGAAGTCGGGGACGCCCCAGGAAGACATTGCACGATCAGGTAAATCAGATGCTTGTGAGGGGTTATGTCAAGAGTCAGAATAATAGAAGAGTATGTATGAGACGATGTATGAATGTGAATGAGGCAAAGAGTGAGTGCGGTCCGTCCTCTCTGCCTGCGGGGAAACGGTGTGATGATTAGTTAGTTAGTTAGTTAGTACCTTAGCAATGCCGGGGCGATGCTCTACCACTGAGCTAATAATGTCCTTGATGTGACCGTGCCTTTTTCTGATTTTTTGTTTCCAATTTTCAATTGAGAGTCGCTAATATTGTCTTCATTAATTAGTGTGTGTGGTGTTTAAATGCGTGTTATCGTGTTGTCGTGTGAGTGTGTGTGTACTTGGGACGTTTTAATGAATTCTGTTTTATGTATGGGTTTATTATTTATTTTGTGTATAAGGAGTCGTGTATTGTATTCTAAGGATGGGTTGTTTCAAAAAATTTGATGGATTCATCAAATATTTGAAGTTAATTTTCACGTTCTGCGTAAGTTCTATTCAAGTTCTGTGATGATATCAGTTTTGTGAATCAACTGGTCTATAATGATGTAATAATAGAACTTGAATGGAACTTTCGCAGAACGTGAAAATTAACTTCAAATATTTGATGAATCCATCAAATTTTTTGAAACAACCCGTCCTTAATGTTAATGGTTTGTTTCCGTTTATAACTTTTTTGTGAATGTTCTAGACTGTAGTGAAATAGCTTTTTGATTATTTTGTTTCGTAAGCATTCCTCCACATATCATTCAAGTAATTTAAATGTGAATGTACGGGACTATAATATAAACCATTTAAAAAATTATTTGGTAACAAATTTGATAATCGGCTTGTACGTATATATATAATGATAAGAAGATGGTGATTTTATCTTTAATCTTTTGTATACGTTGTTTCAAGTTTAAGTGCTTATCAATGCACAGCCCAAGATATTTTTCCTGTATGAGGCAAGTTATTTGCAAGTTGTTCTCGAATTATTTTTCAGGACGAGCTTAAAATCATGTATCGTGTTTTTTTTACATTCACTGTTTGGACATTTGATTGTAACTTGTAGCTAACTGTTCATTTTTTCTAGGTCTCTTTGTGCATGTCTAAATCTTTACCCCAGTAGAAAATTGCAGTATCATCTGCATACAAATAAATTCACATCATCATCATCGATAAAGATTTGGAATAGTAATGGTCCTAGTATAGATCCTTGGAACTAATTTAAATAATGATATTCAGATAATTTTTTTTCCATAGAGCCAGGTTTCGGAGTTTGTTCAACACTGAAACTCCCAAGATCTACGTCACCGACTGCAAAGTTATTCATGTCAATCTATGTGTAAAATTATATTATCATAAATAAATCATAAAATCTATTTATTGATCCTAATCACGTTTGTACCACATAATACTATTAACTACGTTAACGGTTAATTGAACATTATTTTTTAAAATTTTCCCCATGGCAGTAACAAACACAATACTATAACTAATTTCACAGAAATGGTTATTGATCATTTTAAATGCGTGCAATGATTTTCCATGCATTCTAAAGAAATACAATTATTATTAATTACCTGCATGATT
The DNA here is from genome assembly GCA_936435175.1 of Glyphotaelius pellucidus. Classification (NCBI taxonomy): domain Eukaryota; kingdom Metazoa; phylum Arthropoda; class Insecta; order Trichoptera; family Limnephilidae; genus Glyphotaelius; species Glyphotaelius pellucidus. The sequence continues at coordinate 20,641,613 of OW386561.1, read as the reverse complement.
GTTCGATTTTTATTTTCTGACTTATAAAACCTACTCCTGACCGCCTCTGTTGTCGAGGGGTAAGGCTCTCGACTAGCAATACGAAGATCCCGGCGTGTGATTATAATTTTTTTACTATTTAGTAGTAAGTAAATTTCTGATCTTATCTCTAATTATTTTAAAATTCATTTATGATGTTCATTCAAAAGGTGAATTTCTGATCAACCCTCTATTTTTTTAAATTTACTGGACACATTCAAATGGTAAACTTTTAGAAAACTAAAGTAGACAAGAGTGAGGAGGTTACGAACACCGCACAAAGAGGAGACCGATTATTCTATCTCATTCTCTCGCAGGCTGCATCCTACAGATGTGTTTGCCACTTTTTGTGTCGCTTTTTCGTTTCATTAAGTTTCAAATCACAACGGTGCTAAAGAAATTTTTCACTTCAAAAAGTAAATTCCTGATCGTCTCTCTAATTATTTTAAAATTTACTGAAGGTTAATTCAGGTTCATGAAATAAAAATAAGGTTCACGAAAAAGGTAAATTTCTGTCGCCTCTCTAATTATTTTTTTGATGGTCAAAGATCTCGAGGCAAATAGTTTCGGCTTCACAAATCCTACAATCATAATATTCCATTATTTTTCAAGACTGCGCTGGTTTAAAATAAAATTGAAGAATACTAATTATATACTTTTGAATGTAGCTATAACTTTGTGGTTATCCATTACGAATAAATGAAACAATATAACTTAAAACCACTTTATATTTTATTTACGCCGACCGGTTTCGGAACGACCGTTCCTTCTTCAGGGCAAACATACAATGAGTTGACAATTACAAAAGAGTGGGTGGGTACAATAAATTATTACTAAGTGCTGTGGTAGGGGTGGGGGCGTGGCCAGGGATTAATGAAGAGTGGGTGGGAGAAAAGGAACGGACATTGATTGGAAACATATCGAGGATGGGGCTATAAGATAATATTTTTTGTTTATTGATAATGGACTCATTATTTTTAAGGGATTTTTTATTTCCAAGGCTTCTAAGTTATCTAAGCGTTTTCCTTTATGGTTAATGTGAAGAATATTTAATTTACTGAAATACCGGTTTCTAGATACATTTTTTACCGATTTACCGAAAACCCACAACAATGACGGCAATATTTTTAATTACATATATTTTTTAAAATTGTTTTTATTTCTTGCTAAGGCAATCCCGATGAGTTACAGAACTCATTTTAGGACGGGAGGAACTTGGAATTCATAGGTGGTAGGAAATTGTTACAATTTTACATAGGTATTAAATGTTAAAAATATAAGTTGCACACACAGTACAGAAAAAAAATAAAAGATAGGGTAAGTAGAAACAAACAGTAGAAAAACAAATAAAGATAAAAAAAACAAGGTTATAAAAATATGGATGATTACATATCCATGAAAAGAAAAGGAGAGGAAAACAAACAAGACAGAATAGAACATGACAAGAAAATAACTTCATCCTTAAACGTACTTACAAATTATTATTTTAAAGCATTACTGAGAATTTTTTTATTTTGCCGGATGCCGTTTATATATCTGGAAACAATAAAGTGTGTAGGCAATATAGTTCAGAGATTTTATCCCACAATTTGTAGTGTGTGTTTGAGGTACGCGAATTTTATTGCTATTTCGAGTATTTTGTGTGTGGATGTCTTGATTGTAAAGTGGCTTGATGTTAGTGTGAGTTGATTGTTGAGTAATTTACATATAGGATGGTGCTTGTGATTTCATGTTTAGGAAGGATTTTGATTGGAAGAACTGAATAAATGTCTCCGATATGAGTGTCACATGGAAGTCCAAAAACATTTTTGAGAGCTCGGTTTAGAACCACCTGCAGATCAGCTATCAATTTCTTTGAGGCAGAATCCTAGATACAGCAGAGATAGGGAAGGTGTGAATGTACCATAGCGTAGTATACTGATGTTAGTAAAGGAATGGGTGGTAATCCTTGAAGTCTATATAGTAAACCAATTATCCACTTGAGCGATAGACCAATTTAAAACTTTTTTCTTGGATTGCGCAAGAATTTTATGTGATCATTTCGAAAATTTGATATATTAAATGTTTAATATTGTATTTCTGAGTCCTCCTCGGGTTCTGTGCCAAGGTGGACTAAAATTATTTAAATATATTTTATTTGTCTCCTGTGTTGTTTTAATGTCTCCATTAGGGTTTTTCATTGATTTCTTTCAGCCATATTTTTATTCTTGAATTAGAATTACATTAGAATTTTTATTAGTTTTATGTCTTGGGCAAGGATGTTATGAAGTTTTGTTGCAAAGTATGTGTAGTTTCTTTGTCCGAATGTGGTTTTGTAACTTGGAATGTTTTTTATATCATTTTTATTCGACCTAGTGTTATGCATACACGGTCTAGTAGAGGATTCAGTATTTTTGAAAAGCTTTAATAATATATTTTTGGCATATATTTGTTGCAAATATAATTCACATTCATATATTAGATATCGCAACGGTCCAAGAAATGATCCTTAAGGCGCTTCACATGTTATTTTACCTAAATCACTCGTTTCTCCTCCAAGTTCAACTATTTTTAATAATGTTTTTTTTTTCATTTATAAACTTGTTAATGACCTTTGTCAAGTTCGCAATATCGATTCTTGTTCATCTTTAATTGTAATTTATTCAAACATGTTATTTTTTCTTCACTAACATAAGATTTGGCCTCCAGAAAGATACGATAAAAATAAATTCTTTGATAAGTTAAATGTTATAACAGAATAATAATTGCAATTATTTACAATGTTTTGCTGGGAATCCTTTTATCAGAAACCTTTTATTAATTGTTTTTGTGTTTAATTCGTAGAACTACATTTAATTGAAATAAATATTATTTAAATTTAATTTAATAATATTATTATTACGTGTGGTAGTGCGGTGTGTAGTCTGGTTCAGCCCATTAAAAAATTCAACTTTTTTTGTTGACACATGTGGAAAAAACGTTCCCAAAGTTATAGCATCAAATTCGACCATTAAATGTAGTTAATATAGTTAGGAACATGTGGAGAAAACGTTCCCAAAGTTATAGCATCAAATTCGACCATTAAATGTAGTTAATATAGTTAGGAACATGTGGAGAAAATGTTCCCGAAGTTATAGCATCAAATTCGACCATTAAATGTAGTTAATATAGTTAGGAACATGCGGAGAAAACGTTCCCAAAGTTATAGCATCAAATTCGACCATTGAATGTAGTTAATATAGTTAGGAACATGTGGAGAAAATGTTCCCAAAGTTATAGTATCAAATTCGACCATTAAATATAGTTAGGAGCGGTGCGCGCCAAACAGGTAGAGCGAAAAACGGAGCGACCCGGTACAAGTGAAAACTTTAAACGAGGTTTTATTTTAGCAGGAGTAGTTCAAGACATGAGCGCGGTGTATATTCGTATTGTCGTATAATATAATATGTTCTGAATTCATGTTTTAATTCAGTGATAATATCATGTTTGACATAATTTATTATACATTGTAGTTCAATGCTTAAAAAAATCATATGGATAATTTCATACATACATTATATCTAATATTGTAAATTTTAATATAGTTTCTCCTATAAGTGTACTATGTATTAAAAGTTCAAACTTCTAAACACATAACCTAACATAATTTCTTATCTATATTTTGTAAACCTTATTGTAATTCCTCCATCTTGTTATCAGGTACATGTTACACCTCTCAATGCTACTAACATACCTACTTATCTCATACTCCGTAAATCTTAATATATTATATGTTAGCAGGTTAATTCGGTAAATCCGATTATAATATATGCTACCAGATTACCTTTTCTACTTTGTCACAAAAAATGTATGTGTGCTTATATTTATATATATTATATACATTTTCTTTATTCCACAACTTAGTTTCAGAGAAAAACGAAACTTTTTTTTGTTTTTGTTTTTGTTATGTAATTATGTACATTTCAGGAATAATATGAACTAAACATGTCAATTTGTCTGTCCTGGAACGGGAAACTTTCCTAGTTGGACAGGCAAAACTCCTAATATGTAATTTGTACTTTCACTCTATCTATAAATAAATAAATATATGTAGATATTCAAATCAAACTTTCAAAAGTGTTTTTTTTCGTATTCAAATGTACCTTTAAAAGAAACAAAAGTTTGGTTTAGTTAAAGATAATAAATTTTATCTTTGAAAAAACGCATTGCAATAAAAAATCGACTGGATCACAGTCCCCTCTTAAGGTCTGCAAGTATTTATATTATTTTAATTTTTGTACTCACACTTCAATATTATCCTTGTAACTATATTTCAAACATTCAAAATTATCGTCACGGCTGTTAGTGGTGTAGGGGTCTACAGATACGTCACGTGCGGTGCGTGAGAGAGATGCAAGAAAATGAAGACTTTTTTTCCTTTGGAGGAAACAGACTTACGTACATTGTGTATCTCATCTTTAAGAAGAGCTGCAGCAGTTTTGTGATAAGGAACGTATGTTTATTGCCTTTTTTGTGCCGTCACGGTACCGTGATCATGGATTGTCACGGTAATAATAAAAGCGCTCGATGTAAAAATGTGCACGGTTGACCCCCGCGACTACACCTGATATTTTGACATTTAGTCAAAAAAATTCATACGAAAAATAAGGAAAAATTCGACTGAAAAATAATTTGAACACTATTTAAAGATTAAAAATAGAAACAAAGAGAAACATCGTTAAATAAAACGTGTTTTTATGCATACACACTTAAAAAAGCACGATAAATGTCACCGGAGACCGAAATTTCGTTTATATTTGTAACTCCAAAAAATGTCAGGAATTTCTGTTTAAATGTCTTTTAGTTCGTCGCTTAATACCTCCTATAATAATAGCGTACAATTATGATAAAAAAATATGAAGTGTATTGATTATTCATGTTTTTTCAACTTCTTTAAATAGGTATCGATAGCTTAGTTTGTAATACGAAGTTTTGCTATATCCCAACGGATAGCAGTTGAGTAGGATTTCAGAAGAGTACCGTCTATCACCATTCGTGTCTTAGATACGAACGGTTACGATAATGGCCGAAGGCATCGGTGGGATTGGGCAGCCACAGAACTACATAGAACCTAGTCTAGGAAGGTCGTCTGTCCAATTTATATTCATTGTAACTATAACTAAATAAACCAACTAGTAATCACAACCACTGAAGCGATGATGGTCGAAAAACGGACCACTTTTATATTTCTGCGATTGATAGCTGTCCAAAATTGGACCACATTTTTCTATCATTTGTAAAACATTTATTGTAATTATTTAAAACATTTCCATGGCCAGCCATTTATTTTTAAACAAAGCTATTTAAATGCTTTATCTATTGCGACCATAAGTGTCGCAAATCCGAACTTCGTAGACTATTTTGGAACGATATTAAAAATAAATTTTTAAAATATTTTTTTACGCAGAATTTCTGATCAGCTCTTTACTGTTAAAATTAAGATTTTTTTTAATAGATATGCACCTTTCATTATCAAGTATACAGACAACATACAGAAATCGAAAATATTCTAGGTTGACTCGAATAAGTATCTCTTACGGAGTTTCAAAGTAACAAACACGCAGGATTCGCGCGATATAAACTTTACGATTTTTTAAATATTTTTTTTTATAAATCCTACAAATATGAGATAAACAGTAAAATACAGGTTCAATTCATTGGCTATATATATAGTAGCACTATAATAAGTATTTATATCTCCATGTTAAAATTCGATGTATGATTTTTTTAATGTTGGCGAAAAATTTAAAAAATGATCTTCTGGAAATCTCGAGCAATCGAGGTAAATTTATTTATTTTGCGTGGTCACTCCAGTGGATAACTAATTGGAAAATTGTTCTTTTGAGAGTCGGTAATATTGCCTTCAGTGATCAAATATTACAGTTTGAGGTTTTACTCAATAATTTATTTCGGTATGAAAAATCATAATATCGATATCTGTGGGTTTCTAGATTGACTCAATGGGTCAGTGGATCAGTGTGGAGTATTATTTAGAAATTATGTGGTTCTTAAGTACACTGATGTGTATGATTTGTCGTGGAATCCACAGGGACATGGGACTGCCCCAGCAAACGATGGTTGATGTGACGTCACAAACGCCTTCCGCGAGAAAATCGTCAAAAATATCGTTTTCATGGAAAATCAAAAATGGCGTGTTTTAAATCCGATCGTCAGAGAAAAAATTTTCTTCAAAATAAAAATACCTCATTGGAACTCTCATAATATAAATGAGACATTAGATAACTTATCCGTTGTTAATTGCGTGAGAGACGTCTAATTAGTTGTTGAAAATAAATCGGAGAATGCTGAGTTCAAACAGTTCACAGAAAACGAAGATAAAACATTATTGTGTGTGGACCAACACCATCCACTTATTGGCAATATTATTGAAATACGGTATCTTAGTAATACGATATGAAGAATTTTAAAATATATCTTTTTGTTTGTTTTGCAGGTTAAAAATATAATTGAAAATTAAAAAAATACGCTGGTTTTCGCGTAAATGTATCGATATCACGATCGCAATAAGTAGACTATTCGTTTATTAATTTCTCCAAAACCTTTGGTAGATCACGGTGTCTTACTCACAAAACTGGCCCAAATTCTTTGTTTGTTTCTCACATAAAATTTTAAAAGTTACCTCAGGAACAGAAAGCAATTTGTCACACACGAAATCTTCCAATCCGCTGAGTTTCTTGTTTTTTCTGGGTTTCACCAAGGGTCAATCATAGGTCCTCTTCTCTTTTCTCTTTTCATAATGAAATTGCTGGAGTCGTCCGTTTTTCTCGTTTTCTCGTTTCTGCCGACCGCGAAGATCTAAAGTTATTTCTACTAATTAGAAATATTTAGGACTTCAAGCTGACTGAAGCTATATTTGAGAATGGAGTCATTCTCTAACCATCCCCTCATTATATGGTTCTTTTATTATCGTGTTTTCCTGTTTTCGTGACAATTTGGCTCTTCTGACTTGAAAGCCTGCCGACCCCTGGGTTAAGTTAGCTTCCTCCCAAACGACAAAAATCAAGCAAAATTATTGCTTTATTCCATCCGTGATTCTATAGAACATCATAGAAGATCATGACTTATTTTATAAATCAACTGATTTCGTCTTTGGGGATGTTGTGGGGAGGATATTTTAAGGAAAGGAAGGAGATGAAGTTCTGGGAAGGAAAAGGTAAGAGGGTGGGTAGGAATCTTGGGATCAATGAATTCAAGAGTGACGGACGTATGAAACCATCCCTCTCACTGCAGTGCAAGGCTAGAGATCGAGAGAGATCAAAAGGTCAAATAGTGTTTCCTAATCCGCCCTGCCATGCAGTAGGTGAGCAAAAGAATCAGCCGCCAAGACCTAGACAAACCTCACCCTATTAACGGGCGCCACTGCTAGTAACCAACGCAGCGAAATACTTGGGGTAACTTTTGGCAGAGGTTTTGGTAAATAAATGATTTCCGGGGCACGGGACGCCTCTCCAAAAAAGAAACGAAATGCTATTAATAATTATTTATTTTTCTTTGTTATTGCAGTGCAAGCAGCCTCCAGTGGCCGCCTGCCGAGACACCTGGAACACGAAGGAAGGTGAGAATACACATTATATTGTAAAGTACACTCTCTGGTATCATTTTCTTTTCCTTAGCTTTTTACGAATCCTTTTTTTCCTTTCTTTCGAATTGAAATTTGATTGTTGATTTCACATTTTACATTTCAGTTTCAGATTAGTGGACTTTATTAAAGGTGATTTCCACTCAGACACTCCTTTGCCCGTATTGACTAGAGAACGACGCCAGTCTGGCCGGGGAAGTTGCGGGTATGTAATAATATTATTATTTTTTATTTATATTTTATTTCCTTTTTAGTTATACATATTGGTAGTATAATCAAATGTAAATCCAAAAAATATTAAGGGGGGGGGGGGGGGGGTAAGGTTTTAAAGGCGAAAAAGGCACATTTTCATGATTTTTTTTTGAGATATTAATAAAGTTGGCTTATTTCTTTTATATACACGTTGTAGTATGACATCTGAAGTATCTTTGAATTTTTTTTTAATTAAACATATTAATAAATAAGTCCGTGAGAGCAAATCTCCGGTGGCGCTTCGAAAAAAAGGTGTTTCGCGGTGAACATCATAACTCGTTAACAAATCATTTAAAACAAAAAAAATTAAATGAATTTAAAAGGTAATATGTTTTTTCAGGTAGTGACGAAGCGTTTTTTATTTATTTATTTATTTTTTTTTTTGCAGCATGTTGAAGTCAAAAATGCAATTTTGGCTCAAATTTTCGGTGAATTTGTTATTATAATAAATGGAAAAAAATGGTAAAAAAAAACTCTCCGTCACTACCTGTTGATTTATGTGTAAAAATAGTGTGCGAAATTTCAAAAAGATCGGTCAAGTAGATTTGGAGTTATGATGTTCACGGACTTAAAAAAAATGTTTGCCAGAAAATCGATTTAATGTTTTTTTATACTCGAAATATACTTGAATCCACCAAGAGAGCCGGTCGCTTGAAACGCTGTCTTCGTTAGTTTTGCTCCGATGCACGTGCACATTTAGAAAAAATATATGTATTTAAAAATGGGCTTTAAAACCACCTTTAATTCAGAAAAACAGGTAAACAATAATCAATTATGTAGGGTGCGGTCTTGAGTGAGCTCGGGCCCAGCGCTCATTCAGGAGCGGCGTTTGTTGCTGGAAGCCTGTGCCATCACCATGTCGGAGGCCATTAGCCGCATCCTGGCTCCAGTGAACAGTAATGTCCCAATAGATCAGGGAATCCGTTCAGTCCTAGCTCCATAACATAGTTGATGCACTGCTGTACCTTCTGTATCCAAATATAATTCTGCAGGCGTTGTTATATTGGATCCGAAGTCGTTCCATCGAGCTGATTCGGTAGTAGCACCATGTTTCACACGTATACTATGGCTAGTACAAAATGCATTAAACAATGTTTTTTTGACATTGTTGTTGCATTGGAAGAATCTTCGGGCAATCATATTAAACAGTACATAGATACTTCTCCTAAATAATATTAAAAAAAACAGAACTATTTGACTAACTGTCACTTACTTTCCCAACAGGTTTTTTTCCATAAATTATATGTCCTACTTTTGTTTTTAATTGTAATCCAACTATTGCTTTTACTTTAGTCTTCGAAATCCTTAGCTTAATTTTGGTTTATTTTTCCAGATCTGGGATGTGGCAATGTCGTGACAAGTCTTGTATAGAATGGGACACCGTATGTGACGGGGCTGTTGACTGCCCGGACAAATCAGATGAAACTCAGGCCGTTTGCGGAAAAAGCGGGTAAGAACTGAATTCCGTAATGATAATGATTGCTGATACAACTATTGGTCAGCAGACTTGTGTTTTTCATGTTCATTTGTACATGAAAAACAGGAAGTGTCAAGTATTAGAGTTATTCTGTGCAGTTGTCAGTTGTTATTGAGTGCACTATCGTCATATCGCTAAACAAAGAGAATAAATCCCGTGCTTCATGCGCTTCGATAAGAAAATTTCAGTGGGTCAGATTCCACTGTGAGTTCAGTGGGTCAGATTCCACTGGGGGGTTGAGTTGTTGTTTTTTTAAAATTTTATTTCCTTTATTTTTTCCTTTACTAATGGTTTTCACTTCATATAATATACGTCTGTTGGGTAATTATATTCCACCAATTATTTATTTTTATTTATATTTATTTACGCCCTGGTGGGCTTTGACATGAACAGAAGGAAAATTATATTCACAATATTAATTATGTGTGTTACAAAATAAAAAAAAAAACCGAATAAATAAGAATGCAATTAACTCGTTAGGTAAGAGATTAACAGAAATGATATAGTGTGGGTTATACTTACAAAATAAACTAATGCAATTTATTAAATGAAACAATATAACTTTGTTAAGACCACCATATATTTTATCTACGCCGACCGGTTTCGGAACGACCGTTCCTTCCTCAGGGCAAACATACAAACTTATAATTGTCCTGGGGAAGGAACGGTCTTTCCGAAATCGGTTAGCGTAGATAAAATATATAGTGGTTTTTACAAAGTTATATTGTTTCATTTATTTTTAATGGATAACCAAAAAGTTATAGCTAAATTCAAAAGTATAATGCAATTTAGCTAAAAATATATGTATATTATCAATAATAAGATCTGAAATAAAACAAAGTATAATGTATAAGAGCTAGTTAGTATTAGGGTATAAACAAACAATTATATGTGTTTGTTACTGCAAAGAACAGAAAAAAATATAATAAAATAAGGATATATTTTACCGCTAAGGTTTTGGATGATAAAAGATTTTATGAAAAGAACAAAAAAATAATAAACGTTAATTATTAGCAGATAGAATTGAGATTGGTTGACCTTTGAAACATTCAAAACTGTCAATACTAAATATATCTATAAATTCACAATATTTATTCGCAAGATTACGGATTCTTGGAATTGGTGAGTGGTGAAGTAATTAGTACTAAGTTTATTGTTGTATTTAAAAATATCTTTACTACCAGTTTGTCTGGTAGGTATATTAATGCAAATAAGTTCCAAAAAATTAGGGCTGTCGATTAAAGATTTGATAATTTTCTTTTTTCAAATCAATTAACTCTCTTCTATCTGATAATTTAAGAAGTCTGGTTTCAGCGCGTAAGTAATTATAATTTATAAATTCGATTGGAATTTTCATTTTAAAATTGATGTACCGAAGGAATTTGTTTCGTACCTTTTCCAATGATTGAGAATGGACTTTGTAGTGATGGTGGAATTGTATTCTAATCTGCTTCGTACTACACGAGCGATACAGATGTTTTGATGTTGACATACTTTTAAAATTTGCCACCATTCTCAAAATAAAAATTAGTTTTCTCATTGCATCGCTTGTTATTTCATCGATGTGTATGTTGAACTGTAGACTTTCGTGAAATATAACACCAAGATTACGAATCTGTGATACACGACGAAGATTAACACCATTCATATGGTAAGAAAAGTTAAGGGGATTTTTACCTTTGTAAAAACTAATAATCTGGCATTTACAAATATTTAGTTGTAAATCATTGACAGAACACCAAGCACATAGTGTGTTCAGGTTCAACTGCAGAATAGCGCGATCGTCATCATCTCTAATTGTTCTGCATATTTTCAGATCATCAGCAAATAACAGGACTTTAAAATTACTAAAAATATTAACTATGTCATTTATGAATAAACAAAATAATATCGGGCCCAAATGAGATCCATGTGGTACTCCGCTTCTATTTAAGAAGTAAATTAATCAACTTTGACCGCTAAGTACCTTCCCAATAGATAACTCTTAAACCATTCCAAAATATTCCACCTCATTTCCAACAATTTCAGTTTTCGCAATGAGTCTGTGGTTTACTTTATCAAATGCCTTACTGAAGTCAGTATGTATGGAATCAGTTTGATGTGATTATGGTACAATATTATGGAAATTATTTAAGAAACCACTGCATATTTATATCCACAAAACGAGTGATGTATGACCACCATTCAGAATTGAAACTTTACTTTAAATGGCTTCCGCCGTGTTTGGTGACTAGATCTGAATAGCTGGGTATTGAACTCTCATACTCTCACTGGCTCCAGACGGAAGGAGTTGGGACTTTTCTTAGGTATTCACTTAAAAAAATAAGTTATTAGGTTCATAGTTTTGTAAGGGATCATCCATTAATTACGTGAGCTCAAAATGAGGGGGGAGAGAGTCGGTAAAATCTCACCAATCAAAAATTAAAATGTTTCAATTCTTTTGAATTCATTTTGCCGGCTGAAAAAATCTAATGTCAGTTATCTTTATGAAAATAAATATAGTCATAATAAGTGCAGTGTAAGTCTCACGTGAGGGGTAGGGCCAAATATCACTTAATCTCACCAAGGGTTCATGGGGTGAGGTTTGTCTAGGTCTTGGAGGCGGATGACCAGGACCCATTGAACCCCACATTCCCCCAAAGATGATATAGGCCCTGAGGGAAATTATTTTCCTCAGGGCCTCCTGTGGGGGGCTCATGTTAAAAAAGGGGGGGTGGGGTCTAAATTTAAAAAAAAAACAGCTCACTTAATTAATGGAAACCCCCTAAGTAATTTAAAATTCATGCATATTTTGATTGAAAAGAAACTCGTGCAATTTTTTTTTTACATAAGCTCCACACAGGAGGCCCTGAGGAAAATAATTTCCCTCAAGGCCTATGTCATATTTGGGGATGCTGTGTGGAGGGTTTTTTTTTTAAGGAAAGGAAGGGAAGGATATTTCTGGGAAGGAAAAGGGTTTAAGGGTGGGTAGGAATCTGGAGTTCAGTGTGTCCTGTCATCCGCCTCCAAGGCCTACACAAACCTCACTTACCCCATGAACCCGGGCACCCCTGCTAAATCACCATACGTACCGAACCACTTGGGATGACCTATGGCAGAGGCGTTGGTTATCCAATTAAGGTTTCCGGAGCGGCGGTACCCATTCCCGCCTCCCAAATTGAAAATGATACATACAAAAGTGATCGTTTTATATGGGAAACTTAGATTAAATAAAAATGGAAATTTAATGCATCTTTTACCAGATGTAATTAGTTATTTCTTGCAGTAATTACGTTGAAATGAAGTGTATTTTTAATGCATTTGTCAATTTTAATTATTTTTTCTTAAATTTAAACGAAATATTTTTTTGGTAATCTTGAAGTGTGACTAATAGGCAAAATTTAGGAAAAAAACATGTGAAGGTCAAATACTAGCAATACATAACATAGCAGTGCCTTAATTTTTTTTACCGGAAAGTAGAAGATTACAACTTAAATGAAAATTAAAAAAAATATATATTGGCCAGAGTTTGAAATTTCCCTAGATTTGTGCTGATTTCTCATTTCCCTAAAAATATTTTTTTCCTTAGATCTAGGGACATTTCCTTAGGTCTAGGGACAACCATGGGCTGGCTCTCGAATAAGGAACTCCAGCGAAAAATATTATGGCTTTAAAAATTTTTGGTTGTCGGTTTACGGACGATAATTTTAAGTGATAACGTCATATAATAACGATGGAGTGGAAGAGAGATAGATGCGTCACAAGCCGAACGCTTAGGCCGAACGCTTGTTCCGCGCTCTCGCTTGCACGCTCGTCATGAGTCATGCTTTTTTGTGAGTGCAGCCGGCGTTCATCGATTTATAAGATGTTATCACATCAAAAATATGTTCATATAGACCAATAAACGCCGATTCTGAATATATAAGTTTTATTAAATAAAATTAAACGTAGAGTTTTAAAAAATATATCAAAAGGTCCATTTTAAAACGTGTCCTTAAAACATCCTGTCAAGTTGGTCTTTTTGGATTGTTAGTGCTGGCGTCACCGCGTCCACAATTTTCCAGTCACCTCGTCGTATTGTATTGAAATTATGACAAGCCATTCAACATTCCGTGTTATTGGTTTATAGAGATTTAGACACATTAGTTGTTGTTTTTATTGAAACATTATTTAGGCCTAAATAATTAAGCATCAAAAATGGAGTATCTCTATTCTTTATTATTTAAAATATTCAAAAACTTTAACTGTAATGCAATCGTAATGCCTGTCGCAACGCTCCAATTCTGAATTACAAAATGGCGGACGTCAAACAGCTTTTTGGCCACTACAGGCCGCTGAGCAGAAAAGTAAAAACCGAAAGTAAGATAACGGTTTACAGCTCAGTTCACTGTGAGACTTTTCTGCGCCGCGGCCTGAAGTGACGTCCCTCTCCGAACTCTACTGTGGGAAAGTCTATATGCCCACATATAATATTAATAATGCATATCGTGGAACACTAATAAACTGTTTATCAGGTGCGGTCACAGATATATTATTGCATTTGGTACAATACAATAACAGTAGCGATGAGATGTTGATATTTTACCTAATGTTTTTCTATATTAAAAGCTGTTAATCTTGAATAAAAAAAACATCGACTTCTGACACCTCAATTAATTTTCCTTACAAAAAAAACAACATCTGTTGAAGATAATTAGAACTTTTGGTCATGATGATGTCACACGATTCACACTAGATACGGTGGTTTTCGGGGAATTTAGAAAAATTAAAACTTTGATAATTATTAAAACTAACTATAAAAATAAAAATAAATACGCAGTTATTTAAGTTCCTTATTATAATGACTAATTATGATACATTACTCTTCTTGGACAGATTTTTTTTACTGGAACTTTACATGTAATATTGAATGTTTAGGAGGTGTCCTTCCCACCTCTACCGGTGCGCGTACGGAGCGTGTGTAGAAGGGAGCGCCAAGTGTAACAACGTCAAGGACTGTGCCGACGATTCTGACGAACTCAACAAGGACTGCAAGAGAAACTCAACGGTTAATGCGGTCAACACTTGCGGGTACGTTCAATTAATTAAAACAAGGTATTCACCCCCGCTATTGGGGAATGCAAGCTATAGTTGGAATGAGATGTACATATAATGTTAATTTTTGTCTAGTTGTTCGTGTAGGGACATGTAGATTTATTAATTGCAAGAGTTCACAACAATCGAATTCAATAAAAAATAATATTTTTTGAATAATTAGTACAAATTCATCCAAATAAGTACCAGTTGGCTAGGCAAGTACAGACATCATTATTTGGAATCCACATTAATGCGAATAAGAAAACAAAAATTAAAAAATCTAAGACTGTTATCTTAAAAATGAGGTCACATGATCATATTAGATGTAATTCAAGATTAATTAAAATAAGAAGGCAATTAACTGTTCTAACATGTTTACAAAAAATAATTCACAGTCATCTTGCTATTGAAATAATTACAGTTTCACCTGAATACATTTAAAAATAATATTGCATATTTTAGCCCTCTGACCAAAACATTTCGTTTATATAATAAGATAGAGTGTGCTGAAGTAGACATCTTCGTCGATAATTTATATGGATTCAGAAAAAACGTTCTGCTATTGATCTTGATTACTTATTTTAATTTAATTCAATTTATTATTATTCCAGAGTTTACATTTAAATTTTAATAGATATCAATAATATCTTTTAGGAAGTGATTTCATTCAAATTCGAACTGCTAAAAGTAAAGGAGGAAATGTGATGAACTAAACAAGAGAAATAAAGAAATCAATGAAATATTAAATTTTTAGTTAAACTTGTGGCATTCGATTGTGTTATTTTTTATATGAATGCTGTGAATTTAGCAAGGTTCGTGATTTCACGAGTCACAAGTATATTACGAGTAATTATTGTACTCTCTGTGTCTCTTGTTTCTCTTGTGTCTCTTGTGCCTCTCGTGTATCTTGTGTCTCTTTTGTCTCTTGTGTCTCTTGTGTCTCTTCTGTCTCTTGTGTCTATTGTGTCTCTTGTGTCTCTTGTGTCTGTTGTGTCTCTCGTGTCTCTTCAGTCTCAGAGGTTTTATGCAATTTGAATTTTTTTATGCAGATGTAATATATCCTTTGACCTAGCAGATTTACCTATAACCTATTTGTACATTTACTGAGTTTTTGTAATTGAATTGTTCTCACATAGATAAGTGAGAACATCCGTAAAACCCAGAAAAAAAAAATGAGTATATTAAATCGCAAGTTAGAAAAAATGACGATCTAGTGACAAGATGGGAAACTGTAAGGCCAATTGAGATATTCTAAGCATGACCAAAGAATAATGAAAAACAAAATGAAAACTATAAACTATACTGTCCAAAATCAAGATTGAAAAATTGTGAGGATTATTCTTGTGATTGGGTTTGGGAGTGAATTTGTACAATTATGTGTACGAATTATTCAAAAAATATTATTTTTTACTTAATTCGATTTTTGTGAACTTCTGCAATTAATAAATCTACATATACCTACACAAACAACTAGACAAACGTTAACATTTTATATACCTACATCTCATTCAACTATAGCTTGCATTCCCCAATACGATGTTAGCATAGTTTCGGTGACAAATACTTAAACCATATGAATGTATTTGACAACAATTTGACCTTTGCAAACTTCAAAAGCTGTATGTGCCAATTTTTTGAAGATCAATTTTAAACATTTGATTTGGAGGATAGTGGCAGATTATATATTTTTACTTAACTTACATTTTACTTTACCTTCTTTGTGTCAACTCTTTATTTTGATTAAAAAACCATGTACTGCATTAAATAAATAAGTAAGAGGATAATTTTTGAAAATTATATAATATATCCCAAACAATTCTTTCACTTTATAGTAAAAATAAATTTCAATGTCTGAATGTGGCTGATAAGCAGTGCATTGACTCAGACCAATTGTGCGATGGAGTTGTGGACTGCAGAGATAAGTCCGATGAGACAGTGTTCCAGTGCGCCAACAACAAGTGCGCAAGTTTCTATGTAAGATGCGCTTACGGAGCATGCGTGGACCATGATGCCAAGTGCAATAATGTAAGTACATATTTATAACAACATATTTTAATGTTAAAAGATGTCTCAAACACAACCAGAAAATGAATACGAATAAATGCTCATATTCACCAAGGATCTAAATTCGATCCTGATTTATTTTAGTCATAAGAAATGTTGTTTAACAACAGTGTTCAATAACGACATTTGTTTTATGATAGGATGTACGATTATTTAATAAATTTACAATGCTCGGATGTAACTAACTATTTTTAAGTAAAAATAATGTAACAATATTCTTCTTTCAATATATAATTTCGTAATTAATAATTTCTGGTGTCATGATGAAATAATGGTGATTGCGATGAATCTTTGGTGAGTTGTTGTGAGCACATCTGCAAAAACAATCTCAAGTGAACGGTCCATTCTTTGCTTCAAAGCCCTCCGAGCCGTTAAAGTTTGAAAAATTGGAGTGCAAGTAAAAATAACACGTGTAGAAACAATAATTTTATTTTTATTTTTTTAAACCAGCGCATTTTAAAACTTTTTTCTACGTTTGCTCGAGATTTTCAGATTATCATTTTTAAAATTTTTTGCAAACATTAAAAAAAATCATACCTTCGAATTTTAATACAGAAACATAGAAACTTATTTTAGTGCTACATAGTCAATGAATTAACCTGTATTTTATCTTTTATCTCATATTTGTAGGTTTTAGAAAAAATAGTAAAGTTTATAACCGTGCGAATCCTGCGCGTTTGTTACTTTGAAACTGCCTTGAGAGGTACTCATTCGAGTCAACATTGAATATTTTCTATTTCTTTATATAGTCTGTGGTATACTTGATAATAAAAGGTGCATATCTTTGGAAAAAGGGCTTATTTTTAACGGTAAACAGCTGATCAGAAATTCTGCGTGAAAAAATATTTAATTTTTTTATTTTTAACGTCGTTATAAAATAGTCTACGAAGTTCAGATTTGCGACATCTGTGGTCAAAATAGATAAATCATTTCAATAGCTTTGTTTTAAATACAAAATAACAAACGTGGAAGCTAAATGTATTTAAAAAAACAAATAAATACCAGGGTGGGTTTTTAAGTTCGCGGAATGGGAGGTAAAGAGTGGATTTGCGAAGCTTGAAAAAATATTTTTTTTATTTCTTTTGTATATTTAAAGATGTTATTATTAAATTTTTAAAAACAGTTTATTCGTAAACAAGTTCTGCTATGCAATTTATTATCACGTGGGACAAAAAAAAACTTATATTGATTTTATAAGAATGGTTAGTTACTTTTCTAAAAAAAAATATTTGTCTTTTTGTAACGTGTTTGTTCCTAGGTAGTGGATTGTGCAGATGTGTCGGACGAGGATCCAGACCTCTGCAGGGGGGTCAAAGGTTGGGTACAGCAAGTCACAACTGTTCCTCCGGTCCCCGTGACTCCACCTGTGACTCCACCAACCAACGTCATTACTGAAAATATGTAAGTAGTTATTTTTACTAGGCGGATTACTAAAATTTTATTGTAAGGTGTAGACAGTAGACATCGACTGACTTCCAGGAAATTGGGCGTCTTGCGGCTTGCAGATACTTTGATAGTGACCAGCTGGACACACATCAAGTACTTTACAATTCAATTTGGGAGCCACCTCTGGGCCATACTTGATAAACCTACTTGATTCTGTGCAGAGGTGATCCGTTCACAATCCGTTCTCAACATACCGATTGACATAACTAATGCACAGACGCAATGTGGGTATGCTGAGTCTGTTCTACAGGCGCGGCTCGTGCATACATTTTTTGATGGTTCACCGAACAATTAATCAAACACGTAATATAACAACATATGAAGAACATACGAAGCACTTGTCCGCAGCATTTTGGAATATAGCTCCATTATTTGGGCTCCCTCTGAACAAAACCATATCCTAGAAATAGAAGGAGTTTAAAAAAGGTTTATGAGTTACTTTTATATGAGGGAATATACATACTACTCATTCCTGTATCCATCGTTGTTTTTATCAGGAATGCTCGATCTTAACACATTAGAAGCCCGCCGAAAAATATTTTTGGGTAAGCACTTTTTTAAGCTTATCTCCGGTATTATACTGAATCCGCCCATGTTGAAGGAGATTAACTTATATGTACCCAACGCGTACACTCGTAGGGAGATCCCACGCACTTTTTTATGCTCCGAAAGCGAGAACTTCTTCCTATCAAAATGCGCCATTAAACAGAGCAATTTAACTGCTAAATGAATCTGTATTAAACATCGACATCTTCAATGGCACCTACAGAGAATTCAGTAATTATCTTCTGACATACGTCACAAGATAGTGAAACTGCCCTCATACTTTTTTTTTCTTTAAATTTTGTAATCTTCCCCATAATATTCTGGTGTATAACTGTTTTATGGAGAACCTGACAAAATAAATAAATATATAATTTAATTGGGAGTAGGTAGCTATCCTATTTATAGAGAAAAAATAAATAAACTCCTTCGGTCCTTACGCCGAGCGAAGACATCATTCGCCTAATGTTTTCAGTAAGCTCCTTCCCAGTACCCGGTGTAGCGCATTTAAAACGCACACACGTAAAAGGGCACTTTTCACCGAAAAACTAATTGTCATTGTTAAAGAAATTAGAAGTCTCTAATTCCCAAACATAACAAAACTCATTGACTTATGGTTGCATTTTGCAAGTTAAGTATCACTATCCTGTTCAAACCTGCAAGAATAGTAGTATTTCGCTGAAGCCCTTTTCGATGCGCGCGGCATTATTGGGCTTTTTTACTTTTAATACGACGAGCGATTTTTTAATTTTGTAGGCGTTGAGAATCGAAATGTTTCTAAAGTTTATATTCCTCCTAACACGTGTTAACTGTCTGTATAATTGTAAAAAATAAGCCAAATTTCAGTAAACAATAGATTTTTTATTTTTTTTTTTATTTTTTTTACGAGAAAAACTCTCTTTTTATAACTTTTGAAGGTTATTCCCATCAACGTAATATATCATTGAAGAAGAAGATAACACTTTTAAATCTAAATGAAAATATGAAAGAAAACAAGACACAGAAAAACAGAAAAAGACAATGGTCGCAACTGGGACTCGAACCCAGACCTCTCGTTATATTAATAATAATAATTTTAATATAATTATTATTCATTTAGACTTTCATAAAGTCAATAGTTCCATATGAATAAATTCGGATACATTTATCCGAGACGCTATTCAGGTTACAAACCAATTCTTTTTTTTTATTTTTTTATTTATTTTTTTATTAATCTATAAACATAGGGTTTTACATAGGGTTTAATTGATGCCTGTCTCACTAGGATTTACCTGTGTTGAGACAGGCTTTGAATGATTGTTTCCAATAAAAAGAGTAGTTGCCTATAATATGGAAAAAGAACTAGTTGAAGATAATATTAATGATTCTAAATATTTGAAATATGAGATTGACAAATATGACGGTTTGACAGAAGGTGGCAATAGCGAAATTGGAAAACGCGCCGTCCCGGTTAGACGAGAGGTCTGGGTTCGAGTCCCAGTTGCGACCATTGTCTTTTTCTGTTTTTCTGTGTCTTGTTTTCTTTCATATTTTCATTTAGATTTAAAAGTGTTATCTTCTTCTTCAATAATAGATTTTATGTCTAAAAAAAGTTTCGGTTTCGGTTTTGGTTTCGGCCAAAGCTGAGACAGATACCGAAGATTCGGTTTTGGTAGAAAGTCCTGTTTCGGTCGGACACTAAAAATACTACACTTTCAGGTATACTATAGCACCATTCACTACAATATTCTACTTTCCACAGAGTTATCAGTGGGTAGAATTATTTTATATTCCATAGAAAAAATCAAAATTCAAAAATCCATTTAAAATTGCTTAGGTAAATACCGATCTACCATTAATACAAATCCATAGATAAAGTGCTTAGATAAATTCCAATTTACCTTTTCAAGCATACCATCCACTCTCGTGACAGTTCCACCAACCTAACATGGATTCCGACTCTGAAAATGAACATTTTCTATCGAATAGGCTCAGCCTAGTGAGGTGGCACATAACAAAAAAATGCTATGTAACTTGGTTAAAAAAAAAAAAAAAAAAGTTGACGTGAGATTTTTATTGACCCCCCCTCAGTTATAAGATTGGATGAGATTTTACTGAACCCCTCCCCCCCATTTTGAGCTCACGTAATTAACGTATGCCCCCTAATCTATCAATGTTGAACTTTTTATAGGCTATAAATAAACCCGTCTCACAACAAAAATGTTAAAACACGTAAAAAAATGTTGCTCGTTTAGACGAGATTAAGAATTATTCGGAGTGTTCATTTACAGAATTTTCGTCTTTTGTGTTTTATTCAATCGGTCAATCTATAATTACAGCGATCCTGAGGGAGCTTGTATTCTGCCCCCATATCCGGAAGGAGGGAAACACATCGACCATAGATATCCAAAGCTCGTACCAGGCCAACTTGTCCCACAATACAGCTACCTTCAGTATACCTGCAACAGTGATTACGACCTGTCCACGCCTGCTTCCCCCCTGTGCGAAGAAGGCGCCTGGTCACCAGAACCATCAACGATCACCTGTAACAGTGAGTATACTCTGTTATGTTATTCTTTAAAAAATATACATTTATCTATTTTTAGGGTGGGTGGTTTAGTCTCAATTCATTTGGGCTGTCAGAAAGTTGCTGATAGTCCTATTAGTTTTGCAAGGTTGATTAGTGAGATTCTTGATGGCTATGCATTGTTTTGTAATAATTATATTTTGTTGATTTCTCTAGAACAGTTTTGTGAAATATGTTGTAAATAAATTATCTTAAACATAAAAAAAAAATGTGGATCACAAAATTTAGTTATGCGGTTGTAGAATGGGGATGCCAAACAGAATATGAGCTGTAAGAGACGTTTCCGCCACTCACACAGACTGTAAATAGGAGCACCCGGTAAGCCCGTATCGTCCACTAGGTCCCGGGGGTTCGTGATGTCCAGAGGGAAACATGCGGGGTCCAGGGGCAGAAGTAAAGTCGAGTTATAGGTGAAATTCTGTCGAGAGATGGTCTGGCTGGCAGAAATGGGTAGCTTTGGTATTCCGTACTAGTGTGTTCCGGGGGCGCATCGCTATTTATTCAAAAACCCTCCTCGAAACGGAGAATTTGGTGAGGCCCAATTCGTACAAGCGAATGTTTGGTGAATCGCAACCTCCGCCACAATTCGCGTGGCGAGAGTTGCAACATTTGGGGCTACTCCTTTTTTATCTTCTCTCTGCCGACCAAAACCATCTCTCTCTCTCTCTCTCCGATGGCGCTACAGCCCATATCGAGCCTTGGCCTCCCGCAACATTCGCCTCCAACTCCTCCTGACCTCAGCGGCTGACTTCCAGTTTATTATCTGGAGAAGCTGTGCTGCATCCTCTCTTATCTCGTCTTCCCACCTCAGTCTGGGTCTTCCCACTTTCCTCTTTCCACCTGGGTGTCCAGTCAGAATTTTCTTTGGAACGCGTGTAACCGGAATTATCTGTACATGTCCAGCCCATCTCAACCTAAGGAGTCTCACGTGGGCTGGGATGTTAGGGGCCTGATATATGTCGTACAGTTCTTTGTTATGCCGGATGCGCCATTGTTCCCCCTCTTTCACGGGTCCACATATTCTTCTCTGCACTTTTCTTTCAAAAATATCTAGCATTTCAGCCGTCAGTGTCAGCGCCTCACATCCATATGCCGGTACAGTTCTAACAATGGTCTTGTATATGATTATTTTGGTTTTTCTGTGGACGCCACGTGACTTAAACACTGGTATCATCTCTCTCTAGTATGTTTATTAGATTCAGAAACAAAGATTCCAAAATATTCGCGGGTTTCCCGACCCAACAATATTAAGGGGATTTCGAAAAAGGGAGAGGGTGCCCGCAGAGCGACGGGATAATAGAAAACGAAGAAGTTTAGCAAACACTCTTCTTTTTAGATTTCCTTGATAACTCGTCTGGTACATAAGCTCTTTAAAATTACATCAAATTAAGAAACTGATCAATGATGTATATATGAAGTTCCTCGAATGTAGTTTTACCAATCTTGAAGACTCTCCACATCCGAAACCGGCAGTTTTTTACGTAATCAACTGATATCATATGCGTACGATATTTGTTTCTCTCTAACGACTATCTGAAAGTGATAATATAGTTGTTTTCATCATCTTCTTTCAGAAAAGTGCAAAATGGTGACTTCCTTATCAATAGACTTCACATGCAGGGATCCCATGTACAATTTTATCCCGTGCGCAGAGAAGATGTCATCGGGAACCATCGTCGACTCCAAGTGCAAGACTGGACACACCTCAACAGAATTACTGGAAGTCTTGAGGTGCGGCGGAGGAGGCAGTTGGGACAACCCCACCCCGAAGTGCAAACCAGGTCAGACCGTTAAAGGCATCAGGATTACAATAGATATTGATACCAATGTGCGCATCACTATAATGGATAATTATCGGGTCATTTTGTTAGAAGAGCTTGATAAAGAGAAAAGGCGTAGTCGAAATGATGAAATAAGTACTACGGTTTACGATTTACGAGAAAGTTCTAACAATGAGATTGGAAGTGATGATTTGAAGGCCAACATTCGACATTTATTGATATGATTAAAATAACGCTGACAATCTTTACACCCGCAATTTAAATGGATATTGCTGGTTAATTATCCTAGCCATCCTAGCTGGTTACTTGCAAAATTATGCTAAAAATCATTGCTTGTTAGTTACCAAATTAACCTAAACATCATTGTTGGTTAATTACCAAATTATCCTAAACATCATTGATGGTTAGTTACCAAATTATCCTAAACATCTTTGTTGGTTAGTTACCAAATTATCCTTACATCATTGTTGGTTAATTACCAAATTATCCTAAACATCATTGTTAGTTAATTACCAAATTATCCTAAACATCATTGTTGGTTAGTTACCAAATTATCCCAAACATCAATAGGGTGCTGTGGGACTAAATAGTTGCTTACATGACTTCCCGAATGCGTGAAAGAGACAAGGAGATAGCAGGGTATTTCAACCATTATAAGTCTCGCTCTCTTAGCCCAGCTCTCAGCTAGATAATACATACTGATCACCTGTACTCCTATATATTTAAAGTTTCTTTTCTTGATCCTTCACTGGAACTGTCTTTTCCAAACTGACCACAATTTAGGTTGACGGTTGGATCAAACAATTACATCTTCTTCATTTGGGCATATTTTAACGGGTTCCTATATTTATATATAAGGATATACTATCATATATCTCGGGTGATCGGCCATAGACCGGTGGCGCTTAAAATATTTTCAAAACTTCTCCAATCTTGGTGCAGTCATTTGTGCCCCGTAATGCGCTCGTAACGTTCTAACGGGAAGACACTCGAAAGGATTCGTCGGTTTGCCCTCCGACCTAGAAAAAATTTCATCTTTGCCGCTTTTTCCATGTTTTGTTAATGTGATGATTCTTATACAACCTCATTCTGTGTGAATCACCCTGGTGTGGGTCATCAATGGGGTATTTTCACAAACTGTTAAAAATTCTTTGAACTAAAAATGTGTAATATGTTCAGTATTTTATCGATTTTATAAACGATCTAAAACCGCACAATCTGAAAAGGTTCTAACTTTCTACAACTTCAACGTCCTAACTTTTTTCAACTCTGTCCGAAATTACCTCATTTCCCGGTGACAGCGGCGGTGGATTCACACCAAAAGACGGCTATCACCAACGTTGTCCAGTGTAAATCAAAAAATCACTGTAGAAAAACTATTCATCAACACAATTTAAAAAATACATGATTTTTTTTGATAACAAATAAAAACAGCGAAAATACCCTGTTGGTCAATATTCAAACCTAAACTTAATAAAATTAAAAACTATACCTATACAGGGTGTTGATAGACATAATTGACGGTTCCATGCCAACTGAGAATAAAGTCAACACAACACCTCCTTGAAAATTCATTAAAAGCTATGAAAAAAAAACATATTAGCCGATAACCCTAACCTAAAGTAACATATTTAACCAATTTTTATATATAATTTTTTATCACCCTAAATGGCTTATCTGAGATGGTTTTGAGTTGGTTTCATTCCGAGTTGTACGGTCACCATAACTGACATATTTTAACCACTGATTCCCGACATTATTTGGAGTAACTGTAATGATATTTTGGTCTCTGGTGACATTTTTGTTGTTGTTTGTTTTTTTTTTTAAAGTCACCTTAGATCAAACAGAGATCACTCACTGCCAGGTGCCGGGTTTTAACATTTCAAAATATGTTTTTATTTTTATTCCTTTATTACATTACACCTGGCTACAACATTATTATTTCCCAAGTAATAGAGTTATTCTCCTATTTATATTATATAACCTATCAAGCTATTTTTTCTCTTTTGGAAACAACTCATATAGAACTCATAGATATTGTTATATCTCCTTTATTATCATAGTGAGAAAAATATTCTAAATGGTGTTAAAAGTTTGAAAAACCGTAAGGTGAGCTATTTTTAAAACTTTTTTTATGTTAGCATTAAAAAAATTATATTTAAAAAATTACAAGTTTAAATTATTTCTTATAATAAAATTTAAAAGTGCATTTTATCACCTTTCAAAAATAGTTTCTGTTTTCAGATACGTTCAGAAATATACCATTTATCTGGATTTTATTGAAAAGTGGAAATATTTTAACCTTCTGACAGAATATGGTCGAGGCCTGAGGGGTACTTTAGATTTATGTGTCACTTTTGTGTAAAAGCCTTTTTAGGCATATTAATTAATAAATAAATTAGAATAGAAACCAAAGATGCTCTTAAAATAGTTGTAATATCAAATTAAACCAAATCTTTTTATTTATTTTATTAAATGTTTAAAGTCTTCAATGTTAAAGTCTCCCATCATTAATTTACAGTATCAGTATTATGTATTCATTTAACAAATATAACAATCTTCTGTTTTCAATATTTATTGTTTTATTTACTTTTGAAACTTCCAAAATACTAGTAGTTTATAAGATGTCGTTATGCAAAAAAAAAACAATAAAAAAATACAATCTATTAGGACACTCTTAATAGACATTATTCCATAAACAAAGTTTATGTTCCCAGATGTTTCAAGTTCATTCCGAAGAACAGTAAGTCAAATTCATTACATTCTAAAGTGTGTATTCCGTTTTTTTAATTTCCACCCCCACCCCCCCCCCCTCTCTAAAACTCTTCATCGCCACCCCATAACCCCCACTTAACAAAATCTAATTATTCCTGTACTTGTAAAAGGTTAGCAGCGCTGCATTTTTAATTTTTTAAACTTACATATTAAATCTTATAATTAGTAAATCTCCTACAAGAATTTGGTCACTAGTATCAAAGCCCTTAAACCCACTCCTGGAGAAAGTCATACTGACCTGACTTAAGTCCAAATGAAGAAAAAATTCTTCTGAGATCCATTAACGATAAAATTTTATGAATTGGTCCAAGACCTTATTACCAAATTTGGATGCCAATATCTTCAAAATTTTAGTCTTTTCTTAAAATATGGATGCAATTTTTTCAGCAACATCTCCATCACTGTCAAAGACTCCAGGTCGTAAACGCATTTTTAAATTCTAACTATTATGGCAAGCCAAAATTGTGAAAACCAAAAAAATTACCACTTACAAAAACATAATCTAAAAATACATACATTAGAAGACAGACGTAAAATAAACGATTTAACATTTTTATTAAAAAAAACTAAACTTCTACATTCGACTGTTGTGAACTCCTACAACTAATTAACTTACGAACACCCACAGTAACAACATGACAAAATGAAATATTCTACAGCAGCACTCATAAGCTTAACTACATTGCCCACTCTCCGATTCATCGACTTCACACCATGGGAAATCAGTACTTGTGTGATGTTGACATATTCAATATCAACTTGGCGAGTTTTGTGGATCATCTAAAACATTTGTTTCAACACTATTACTAAACACATCTTGTAAACCTATAAAATAGCTGTATTTTTCTGTTTTTGTTTCTGTGTTTGTACAACTTGTTGTATGATTTTTATCGAATGTAATTTTATTTTTATTATTTCTTTAGTTTCAAAGTATCTGTCAAATTAAAATTATACTACAAATCATGTAACAGCCCTCTGGGCGTTAAATAAATAAATAAAAATAAAATAAAATAATATTTTTTGGCTCTTTTTGGACTTTGGAATCCTAAATCGGAATAAATGCACTCTTTCGTAAAGCTAGGAGATGTTTGTATATTTGCAGATTGTGGTTTTGAGAAGGGGCAGGGCGTTACTTACATAGTCAATGGAACCACCGCCAAGAAGGATACCTTCCCCTGGCACGTGGGGATATTCCAGAAGGAAGGAGAAGCCATCACTCAGATCTGCGGCGGGAGTATCATCCGCTCAAACGTTGTCATCAGCGGTATGTATTGGACTTCAACACAAAACAAACTATTAAAATCTTTGAAATATCAAAAATATTTTTAAAATGGTAAATGGGAAATAGAAAGGGTGCAGAGACGATTTACAAAAATACCAAGAGCTTTGAAAGACTTCTGATAAGAAGACAGACTCAAACAATAAATTACCAACATTAGAAGAAAGAAAAAAAGGCAGCGTGACTTGTTTGAGACATTCGAAATTTTATCTGGACATAGTTTTTTTTTGCATTAACGCCACACAGGAGGTGCTGAAGAAAATATTTCCCTCAGGACCTCTGACATCTTTGAAGGATGAATGACAATAAAATAACTTTGTTTAATTCCGCTTTACTTATTTTTTAACAACTGGTTTCGGTTCGACCTGAATCTTCATCAAGGTGAATAAAACATAATATATAAAATACAGAGTACATATCTAAATGAAAAGTAGAAGAGCAACTTTGGTCATCAACCGGTAGTAGGTGGTGAGGGCGAGGTACCTTAGAGAGAGGGGGTAAAAGTAGGCGTGGGGAAGGGAAATATGTTAAAAATGGGGTGTTTGACAAATCTAACTGTTTATTTAGTAAATTGGTTCTATTTATTTTTAATGACTTAAGGTATTTATTTCAAGACCTTCTAGATTATTAAGGTGTAGACCTTTCCCATTTTTATGTAGCACATCTATCCCCGAAGATTTATTAAAATATCGATCCTCCCTCTAAAGTACCTCCCCCTCGCCCCCACCAAAGTTGATGTTCTCTCTCCCTCTTTTTTGTTATTGTTTTTGGGGTGTTATGCCGTGTTTCGCTACCTCCTTCTTTAGCCAACGTTTCGGACAGCGTTACAGTGTCCATGAGAAAAAGTGTCATTACATTACATGTCAGCGTTACAGTGTCCATGAGGGCAGATGAGACAATCACCATCTGCCCTGATGATGGACACTGTAACGCTGTCCGAAACGTTGGCTAAAGAAGGAGGTAGCGAAACACGGCATAACACCCCAAAAACAATAACAAAAATACTTTTTGGCCGTGAAAACCTAAAAACATACCTTCTCTCTCCCTCTTCTACTTTTAATTTAAATAGTCTGTAACTCTGTGTTTTATTTAACATATTTTATTCGCCCTGAAGAAGGTTCACGTATAACCAAAACCGCTTTGTTAAAAAAATATAATAGAGAGGAATTAAACAAAATTGTTTTTTTGTCATTATTATAATTATACCCCCAAAGTGTTTGCTACTTGTGAAAATTTAGTAACCAAACTCATTAAACAAGGGATAACAATGAAAGTCTTACTTTTTTGTGATTTGCAGCCGCCCATTGCTTCTGGGACGTCATCAACAACGAGCCCATTCCTGCCATTTATTACAAGGTAGCAGCGGGAAAGTTTTACAGAGACTGGGATGACGAGAGAGAGAGGGGAAGTAAATTTATCCAAAGATCAGAGGTTTGTGAAAAAAATGAAATGGTGAATAATTATGGGATTTCTTTTTATTTTTATTGTTTTCCAAGGTAAAATCCCGTTAAACCGCAATTAGGCAGTTTGTCAACAAAATGTTAACGTTCAATTACAATTTAAGCATACATTCGAGGGTGAAACGCCCATTCGCATTCATTAAAGACTGAAAAATGTGTACCGTGATGCAACAGTGGATGTAAGCAATGCTAGACGACGGGTTCGTTGCTTTAACGAAGCTGAAAGACAAACACCACTGAATGACGAAAAGCGGAGCGGTGCAGGCCGTTGATTGTAGTGACTGCACGTAACATTGAGCGAGTTGATGACATTATTCGTGGTGTTCCCAGATAATTACAGATGTCGGATTCTCTCCCTCAGTAAAAGAAGTGTGATGACGATTATTCGACAACTGATTATTCAAAAAAAGTTTGTGCAAGGTGGGTACAAAGAAAGGTAACCGGCCAGAATAAACAAACAAAAAATCAATACCCTCACAACACTTGTAGCGTTTAATTTCTGGAAAAAATTGAGACCGGAGACGAAATATGGGTTCAGTTTTTTTGAACCTGAATCAAAGAGGCAGTCAATGGAATGGCATCACGCAAACTCACCGAGGACAAAAAAAATTAAAAACTGTGTCATCAGCTGGGAAAGTTATGGCGATAGTTTTCTGGATTTAACCGAGCTTTTTACAACACTGTGATACATGCCCTTGTTAAAAGATGGATTAAAGCTGTGAAAATGGAGAAATATTGAAAAATAACAAATTAATCGCCAATAGTGTGATTTTCAACCCATATAGTTGCATTTTTTATATCTTCACAATTAAAGGAGAAAAACAAATGGGAGGCATTAAATAATATTATTTAATTAAATTAATATCAACGGTATAAATATACCATAAGCACAGCATATTATGAATATAACTACTGGTGTCGTGAAACTGCGACTCCACTGTTAATTGGTGGTAAATGCTGCAAAGCAAAGCCTATGCAGCCCTCGAAGGACGAGTCCCGAAACTACGTGAAATCGCTAAGTTATACGGGACGATTAGATAGCATACACTCGCAAAACCCGATGGATAGTCAGTCGATAGTTCAGATCTGGGCTTTTGGAAAATTAGATAAGCCCAGATTAGAATAAGGAAAATAGGACTCACCGTTGCAGATGGGGCCTCGCTGATCTCCAGTTTTGGTGTACACTTCTCACTGTTTAAAATTCGCAATATTCTTATAACAAGAGGTTACAATACATGCGCCCTGTCTGAGATGTTATTTTGTACTGAGCAGCAAATCACACTGTCACCTCTCCAAAGTTTAGTACTTTTTTGCAACAATTTTTATGGTGACATTTAGGAGGGAAAGATTAGGTAGGTGGGATAAATTCAGGATTTTGACATATCTACCCATCAAGTCCGCGAATGCAATACCCAACCAATCCCATATAAAATTGCGCGAACAACTACAGAAATTATCACAATGTTAACACACATGACTTAATATAAACCATCTCTATACATATAGTAACCATATTTTCAGCATATGTCTCAATCTGTGTTTGTGAATCGCAATTTTTTATATTACTTGGTAACATGTTAAATATTCCATGGTTCACTGTCCGTAGTTAGTGTTATATTTTGGAACAACTCTTCCTTCACTCTTTGTGAACTGAATCTTCATGTTCCCCTTTCTTGTTTATTCAGAGTCAGATGCTGAATTAATATTTTGTACCATAATAAGCCCTGCACCAGTAAGATAGTTAAATTCCGATACAACAATGATTTGTTTCATCTCTGTGATAAAATATGTTTTGAACTTGTAATTTAACCATTATATGGAGTACTGATTGAAGATGAAAGTATTGCAAGAATGTCCCCAAGTGGTTATTCCATACCATAAAGTTGATTCTGCAATTTGATCTATTGATTTTGAAATTTTAAAATTATGTTGCGTCATTGTATCAACAGTTCTTGAAAACAGTAATCCACGCTGCAATGTTAATTTGATTTTGGTAAATGATGGAAGAAGGGTATTTATGAATGGAAAGAAAATAATGGAAGAGCTGCATGTCACCGGAATATTGAAATAGGATATCCTTGTGGTGGGTGTCCTCTTTTTAATGTTGGGGTATGTAGTGAGGCTAAAAGTAGTGGGGAGAGGAAGGAGACGGAGGATGAAAAAGTTGGAAAGTACCTGACTATTCAGATCTGGTCACTAAACACGGATAAAACCATCTTAAGCAACGTTTCATTTCTGAATGGTGGTCTTACACCAGGGTGATGCTGAGAGTATCTTCCACTCTGGAACATGCGAATATGCCGCAATTATACTTTATACTATTTTAAATAAATTAATTAAATGAAATAACACAAATTAATCAAATGAAATTTGTTTGCTCTTTTTTAATTTGCTTGTTGAGCGGTTGAAATTGTACAAATTAACAGATTAGCTCAACACAAGGGGCCTGAAGTGGAACGTTTGCACGGCCCTTTTCGGCCCGTTTCACACAAATCTTAAATTTGGATTTGAGATCAAAATACCCAACCAAACTGAAAAATTAATTTTGTAATCAAAAGGTATATCAAATATCTAGTACGGATATGAGCTACTTTATTTATTTTTGCTTTAAATTAT
The DNA here is from genome assembly GCA_936435175.1 of Glyphotaelius pellucidus. Lineage (NCBI taxonomy): Eukaryota > Metazoa > Arthropoda > Insecta > Trichoptera > Limnephilidae > Glyphotaelius > Glyphotaelius pellucidus. Next base: position 20,610,663 of record OW386561.1, on the reverse strand, counting down.
AAGATACAGGCCATTCAAGATTTTAGTGTTTCATGATTTAGAGACAACTTGGGCAACAAAATTATTTGTGAGTAAATGAAAAACAATAAAAAGATAATTTTACTATATGTTTACTATGTGTTTTTTTTAGGTGAGCAAAATCATATTGCACGAACGTTACGGAGGTGACGAGCAAAACCAACAGAGCGACTTGGCTCTTGTGGTGCTGACAAAACCATTCTCTCTCGCAGAATCCGTTAGCGCAGTCTGCTTCGACCTGATTGATGAACAGCTCAACACACAACAAACCGGCGATGGCGTACTTGGAAAGGTAAAAAAAAAATGAGTAACTTGTTTTCTTTTATTGGTACTGAACATGTTTTTAACTATATTTATTTAATTATTTTATATTATAGAAACAAACGGTACACTGGCTTCAGTAATGAAACAATTTACAGGTATTAAATAATATTTTATTTACATAATAGAGAATCTATTGTCTCAGTTATTCTCTCAGCAAATTGGTTTAACCGGTAATAAATCAATTTAGACACCTTCAAGAATTGAAACTTAGAATCCTATAAATAAGTCGTCTCAAAGTGGTTTAACTACACTTTAAAATGGCACTGTAAGCCAAAACAGCTGTCACAAAAATTAAAACTAAAATATTTGCAGAATTAATAAAATTATTGAATATAATTTATATAAAATTTAAGAAAAATAATTGAAATTCTATGAATTAAACACAATTAATACAGCTTAAGTGTTTGAAAAGTAGGGCTTTACATTGCAATAGAGGCTTATTAAAAATGTCAGCTACATTATCATATTAGTAACCAACGCTTGTTGTAGCCTGAAATCGTAAGAGAATATTTTTGTATACCTCATTAGTCTGTAGCCAAATCGAATATAACTCACCTATTTGGTCACCGCGTTAAAGTTAAAGTTAAGATAAAGTTAAAAGATAAAGTCCACTCAGATTCTATTGAAAAAATACAGCAAATTTTTTTCTCTTTTGGAAAATAAAAACGATAACTGTCTAACAAAAAATCTAAAACGATTAAAGCTGTCCTACAGAAGACTGATATCTGATGTCATTTTCCTTTTTAAAATCATTAATTGGCAGCCCCGCATTATTGCAATTGATTTCTTTCATGTTCCTAAAAAGTCATTCAAACTCAAAATGTCTTTCACTGCAACAATCATGTCAATACCAATTCGTACATTCGTACGTACCGCTACTTTTGCATATAGGTCAGACCTACGCAGCATACGCAGCGCAGTGAATTGTTGGAAATTCTTAATGTAAATCCCAACATTTTCATTTGCTTATTGGGAGCAAAGAAGAGTCTCGAAATACTTTCGAGATGGTCAAAAACCTACTTTTTATTTCAAAAACTAGATTATGTGCACGAAAAACACGAACAACAACTGGCTTCCAATGTAGTCCCAATTCTTTTGCTGTTTTTCAAAAACAAATGCATTTGAATTTTCTGCTTTTCCTGCAATTGTTCCAAATTTCAAATGTTTTTACAGCAAGATGATGGTTAGGGAGAGGTAGGTACCGGGAAATTCCGGCCGGCACTGTCAGTATTCTAATTTAAAAAATAAATAATTAAAAGAATAACAATATTTTTGAATTTCCTATTTTTAGGTAGCAGGATGGGGTAGAACAGAAACTGGTCAACCCTCACCTGAACTAAAGACCCTGACTATTCCAGTCATTAATTACAACCAGTGCCGAATTGAAATGGCCGTGTACAAATTTGCTAAATACCTGACTACGGATAAGATGTGCGCAGGATACACAAATGGTAAGTAAAAAAAGTTTTTGTTGTTATTTTTTTTAAATTAACTCCAGGAAGGTTCATTAATCCCAGAAACCAGGGGGTTCTCAGGAAAATAATTTCCATCGGGGCCTACGTCAAATTTCGGAAATGCTGTGTGTAGGGTAAAGAAAATTGTAGGATAAAGAAAATACAGAGGTCGGCAAAAAGAACGTATAAAACGATTCGTTCTCATGTCTACAAATATTGGTCTAGAATTTAGTACTGGTAGAACAAGGTCAGCATTCCCACCTGTGCTGTAAAGATTGCAGTCTGTTTGTTAAGATTGGGGAATCTGTCCAATGGACAGCCCATTTCTTTTTTTTTTTTACAGTTAATACCGCAGAAGAGTCCCAACTGCTCCCGTCTGGAGCCAGTAAGACTATGGCATCCCCAATCGGGGTATGTTGTGAGGCTGAAGGTAGTGGAGAGGGAAAGGAGATAGGGAAGAGGGAGGTGGGGAAGTACCTGGATATTCAGATCTGGTCACTAAACACGGCTAAAGCCATTTTCAAGCAATGTTTCAATTCTAAATGGTGGTCTTACACCAGGGCGATACTGATAGTATCTTCCACTCTGGAACGTTCCGCAAATATACTACATATTATTTTAAATGAATAAATTGTGAAATAACACAAATATCAAATAAAATTTATTTGCGCACGCCGGGTTCGAACCCGCGACCTTCGGATTGTGAGTCCAGAGTCTTACCTCGGGACCACGGAGGCCGTCAAAACCGTCAACTTCTGCATAGAGTCAAGGGTTTTTTCCAAGTATTTTGGTGCTCCAGACTACTACTACTTTGGTACTATTTGAAGTATCTGCGGACCCTGTATATTGTGGGCTCAGCTTCTGAGAGGCTAACTTAACAACCTTCGATGGAGCCCGCGTGCCTGAGCTGGTCACTGGTCACAGAGTTACACAAAGCATGTCAACGGAAGGCATGTTGGGAAGTTTGCTTTCATTGAAGGAGATTTTTTGGCAGAAAGAATCTTAAGCATCCCTTATCATTTCAGGTTCAGCTCTCTGCCAGGGTGACAGCGGCGGAGGATTCGTGGTTTCGGCGAAGGACTTGACGCAGCAAACCCGATGGTTCCTTCGCGGTATTGTGAGCAACGGTCCTCTGAACGACGAAAAGACAACGTGCAGGGCCAACACCTACACCGCCTTCACCCAGATCTACAAGCTCAGGGATTGGGTCCTGAAACAGCTGCGGGAACTGTCCTAGATAAGACCTGATTGTTCCTTCCAATGTTTATTTTTATGCTTGTTTCTTTCTTTCTTCATAATTTTTCAACCTGTTGACTGTAAAACCCCTTTCTTTGATATCTATTTTCATTCCACTTGTTGTTAAAGAAACAAACAAATTGACAAATTCTACTGAAAAGACATAATGAAATAATTTCTCTGAAAAATAGAGAAAAAACCCTCATATAACATACAAGAAAACATAAAAATAATCTTATTAATAAAGGTGTACTGACGTGCATGAAAAAATTAAACTTTAGATTGTATTTTAACACATTGTAATCGGATCACGTATTGATACGTTTTTAGCAAATTAATGCTAGAGAGCGGATCACGTATTTATACGTTTTTGATAGATTGTTAGTGGAGCGCGGGTCACGTTAAAATACGGGTTCCAATATACTTGAGTTTTCGCTATATAGCGTCTGTAGGGTTGTAGCTATGCAGGTAAAAACCTTTTGAGAACAATAGATGGGGTGTACGGTGGGTACCGAGGTAGTGTTATAAATCACAAAAATAGTCGAAGATAACGGTACATATAACGGTATACATGCAACACTAAGACGAAGAATAATATTTTTTTTAGTTTATTTCACTACTCTTTGGTGGTCGGACGTTGCTAAAAGCTAAATATCGAGTACATAGATATTATATATATATTACGTACATATTTACATTTTATTTTAGTGGTTAAAAGTTAAAATACTTTTGATAAATTTTCGATGAAACAGACATTTTTACCACGATTGTGATTGAAAGTTTGTTATTTTTTTTAGTTAGTTATATTATTATATTGTGTTTTATCCCATAAGAAAAATGTCTCACCACAATGAAGATAGTGACCAAGAAATATACGCCGACAATTTATCCGACATATCGTGTGAAAGTGATTTTGATAGTGATGATAGCGATCAAGTTGATGATGAAGATATTATTCCACTGCCTACAACATTTACCCGCAGGACCATTTCGTCCAGTTGTGTAAAATAAAGGATGTTATGTAAAAAAAATTTTTTTTTTTTTTTTCAAAACTTTCCTGCTTTATGTGAAATTCTGCACTAGTTTAACGATGAAGAATACATTTCTAAATATAATAAAATAAAATAAATAATTTGCAAAAAGAATTATTGAAATCAAACAAATATTTTTGAAGTTATCGCAATTTTTCTAGAGGTCTACGTTAGCGCGAAATTACGCGAAAAATCACCCGTTCGCAGCACTAGTACGCGGCCGAAAACTGCCCGATCACATTGTGTTAATAAAGTATCGATCAAAAAAAGAAATACTCATTTTTATACGTAATAAACAAATTATTATCAAGCACGTTTTTCATTTTACTTAAATATACAAACCGATGCAAGTGCGTTGCAATATGGATGGGTAAAATCGCAGGAATTTAATTTTGGATGATTTTTCTGGGACTTTTCATCTTGGGAGGCGCGTATGGGTACCATTTATTGGATAACCAACACTTCTGCCATAGGTTACTCTGAATGGTTAGCTACGTTGGAGACTTAACAGGGGTGCCTGGGTTCATGGGGTGAGATTTTTTCAGGTCTTGGCAGTGGATGCGTCCGCCCACCAGCAGCGAAGCGGGCTGGATCTGGAGACGGTCGGTCGAGGGATACCCTTTGACCTCTCAGCCGAACTCTCTCGACCAACTGCTTCACTGATCCCCAGATTCCTGCAATTTCTTATATCCTTTTCCTTTTTACAACATGTGTTGGAAAAATAATGGATTCAAGGAAAATGGGTAACCAATCACTTACCACCGTACCCCTGCGAAGGTGCACACGCACACATAGTTATAGAATTCCACCGCGACACCTCGAGATAATTATGGTAACAAAACAAGTAAGTAAACAAGTAAACAAATCAATTTGAGAGGCGGGAATGGGTACCGCCGTCCCGGGAACCTTTATTGGATAACCAACACCTCTGCCATAGGTCACCCCAAGTGGTTCGCTACGTTTGGTGATTTAGCAGGGGTGCCCGGGTTCATGAGGTGAGGTTTGTCTAGGTCTTAGAGGCGGATGACCAGGAAACACTGAACCCCAGATTCCTACCCAACCCTTAAACCCTTTTCCTTCCCAGAACTCTCCTTCCCTTCCTTTAATTAAAAAAACCCTCCACACAGCATCCCCGTAGACGACATAAACATTTATTTTCCTCAGGGCCTCCTGTGTGTTAAATTAATTAAAAAAACCCTCCACACAGCATCCCCGTAGACGACATAAACATTTATTTTCCTCAGGGCCTCCTGTGTGGAGCTCTTGTAAAAAAAAAAGTACGAAACGATATTGTTTACTTTCGAGATGGTCAAATACCTTCTTTTTAGTTCAAAAACTAGATTATGTACATAAAAAACCAACAACTGACTTCTAATGTAGTCTCAATATTTTTATGTTTTTCAAAAACAAATGTATTCAAATTTGTTATTTTTCTTGCCATTTTTCCAAATTTCAAATGCTTTTTCAGCAAGTTAATGGTTAAAGAGAGATAGGAACAAGAACATCCTAGTAAGAACCGTGCATATTCCTATAGGTGACCGGACAATTTAGAATGAAATCAACTCAGAACCACCTCAGAATCAACTCAGAAATAAACCCAGAAAAGTGATGATAAAAAAAATGGTTAAATAGGTTATGTTAGGTTAGGGTTATGGGCTATTTAATTTTTTTTTTTCATAGCTTTTAATGACTTTTCAAAGAGGTGTTGAGTTGACTTGTTTCTGAGTTGGCGTGGAACCATTCTTCTAAACCAAACAGGTACTGAGGGAAAATAATTAACTCCTGGTTTTTTTTTATTTTTACATTAGCTCCACACAGGAGACCCTGAGGAAAATAATTTCCTACAGGGCCTATGTCATCTTTGGATATGCTGTGTGGAGGGTCTTTTAAGGTAAGGAAAGAGAGGAAGTTCTGAGAAGGAAAAGGGTATTAGGAGTGGGTAGGAATCTGGGGGTCAGTGTGTCCAGGAGTGACGTAACCAATTCCTAGAATGATTGTTTCCAATAAAAAGGGTAGTTGCCTATAATATGGAAAAAAAATAGTTGAAGATAATATTGTTAATTCTAAAAATTTGAAATATGCAATTGAAAAATATGACGGTTTGATAGAAGGTGGCAATGATGAAATTGGTAAACTCGCACGTCCCGGTAAGACGAGAGGTTCTCGGTTCGAGTCCCAGTTGCAACCATTATCTTTTTTTTCTGTTCTTGTTCTCTTTCATATTTTCGTTTAGATTATTATTATTATCTTCTTCTTCAATGTTATCAATAATTTAGAATTTAAACCAAAATAAAAAATTGCGTTTCAGTAACAATTTGCCCCCCGAAATGATATTTAACATAAAATAATATTTTTTTGTACATTATTTACCAATTTCAAATCAACATCAAAAATACCCTTAGAGGAAAATGCTAGAAATATTTCGATTCTCATGCCTTCAAAATTTAAAATGGAGTGTCTTATTTGCACGAGGCAAGTAAGCAAAAAATGGTTTTTATTTATTTTTTGCATAATTTTATAAGAATGAAAAAAAGTTAAAACATACAAAACCTCAAAAATAGTCTTAGCCATAAAGGGGTATTTTTTAAAAATTGTTTCTTATTTAGTTAAGTCATGAAAAAACATTTTTTTTTGTGGTTTACGCTTATATTTTTTTAATGTAAACAATAATTTTATTGTAATTCCAATACATAGAAAAGCTAGTAAAAGCTTCAATTTATCCGTAGCATATTTTTTGATGTTCATACTGTAAACCGATTCGTCGTAAAGATGAATCTAAATAGTATCTAAATAGGATTCCACGTATAGCTTCATTTTAATAATAAGTTGGTATGTATATCAAACGAATTTATATTTAGTATCGATTTTTTGTACTTACGCGCTGGCATACACAGTACTTAGTATAATATATATGGCATACAAGTAGATTTTTCCTTGATGCATTTGAATGAAAATATGTTTTATGCTTTGTTATTCGGCGGTACATCCTCCCTGCACTTCCCTCCGGGTCACTTATTTATATTTTGTGTAATTAGGTATACTGTATTTTCCCTATACCGACTGCATATTGTATTTATATTGTAAATGCCGGGGGACCAATTGTCGGCGGATCAACTGTCATGGGACCTCTACTCGAAATAGGACATCATAATATCGGCGGGATTGTCGTAAAGAGGAATATAAACGCTAGAAATATTTCGGTTCTCATGCCTTCAAAATTTAAAATCGAGCGTCTTATTTGCACGAAACAAGAAAGTGCCAAATTGGTTTTTATTTATTTTGTGCATAATTTTATAAAAATGAAAAAAAAGTTAATCAATGGAGATTGTTAAAAATAGTCTCAGCCATAAAGGGGTATTTAAAAAAAAAGTTTCTTACACAGGGTGCGGCAGCATAACTTCTTGTTTTAAAATGTGCGCCATTCAGTCGGTTGATGTCGTAGCAGAGCGCCAGTGATCTTGTTCGAGAGACGAAACTATAAAATTTTATCCCGACACAGTTTCGTCGCCATCATGCGTTGGAACAGTGAGGAGCGTGCGTTTGCCGTTGAGGCCTACTTTTCGAATGAATGTTCTGTGATTGCAACCCAACGTCTCTTTAGGGTGCGACTTCCTTTTTTCAAAACTTAATAAAATTCATTGTATTTATCATAATTTTTTTAAATGTAGGCACATACCTAAAGTTTTGTTTTACTTAGTTTTTGAAGATCAAATAAGGTAGGTGACGTCCCTAGGCGCACGTCATAGGTGCACTGAGTTGCGATCACAAAACATCCATTTGAAAAGTAGGCCTCAACGGCAAACGCACATTCCTCACTGTTCCAACGCATGATGGCGACTAACTGTGTCGGGACAAAACTTTATAGTTCTGCCTCTTGAACGAGATGAAGTTATGCTGCCGCACCCTGTACTACTTCATAGTTAAGTCATGAAAAACATTTTTTTTAATAGTTCACGCTTATATTTTTTATTAAGTAAATAATATTTTTTATTTTTTTTTTTTATTTTTTTTTTTTTTTTCTGGTCACCAAACATTTATTTATTTATTTATTTATTGTTTGTTATACGCCCATATGGGCTTTTACGTAATAATTTTATTGTAATTCCAATCAATACAAAAGCTAGTAAAAGCTTCAATTTATCCGTAGCATATTTTTTGATGTTCATAATGTAAACCGATTCGTCGTAAAGATTAATCTAAATAGTGATTTCACATATAACTTCATCTTAATATTTTTTTTTCGATTTGATTTTGATTCGACTATAATGTTATCTCGTGTGATCGATATTGAACTAATTAGCGAGTTATACAATCTTATCAGGAAAATTCTCCAAATACCTAATCTGGTGCAATCTTATCTGTGAAGTGTTTTGTGAGCCAAGTTATCAAATCCAGCGATTCCCAGATGGTCATTTTAAAAATTCTCAAAAACTAAAAAGTTTCGATTACCGTAAGATTCATTATCGCTAAATTATAGAGTCAGTGCTTTTTTTTTTTTTTTTACAGTTAATACCGCACAAGAGTCCCAACTGCTCCCGTTTGGAGCCAGTGAGACTATGGCATCCCCAATTGAGGTATGTTGTGAGGCTGAAGGTAGTGGGGAGGGGAAGGAGATAGGGAAGAGGAAGGTGGGGAAGTACCTGGCTATTCAGATCTGGTCACTAAACACGGCTTAAGCCATTTCAAGCAACGTTTCAATTCTGAATGGTGGTCTTACACCAGGGCGATACTGATAGTATCTTCCACTCTGGAACGTGCCGCAAATATACTATATATTATTTTAAATGAATAAATTGTGAAATAACACAAATTAATCAAATAAAATTTATTTGCGCACGCCGGGTTCGAACCCGCGACCTTCGGATTGTGAGTCGAGAGTCTTGCCTCGGGACCACGGAGGCCGTGGTCTTCATTCCTTAAAATAGTCTAATCACTCTGTTTATTTATTACCCTTGTTGTAAAACAACAAAAATCAGCAGGAACAACGAGCATCAACAACAATCAGCACCATTTGCAAACTGTTGTTGGTACTAATTGATCATGTGACTCTTCAAAATCCGTAGCAAGCCAAAGCCCGTACTTTAATGCCACAAGACTTTTAAATTACTTAATACCACGTATCGAGAGAATATTATTTTTTTATTACAACACTTATATTATGAAAAATTCATAGAACGAAATCCGTTTTATTTTACTTATGTGAAAAAAATTTTGTGAGTCGCAAAAAAGAAGCATAAAACTAAGCATATACGAAATGAATAAGTTTGGGAAATGCTGGTCTAATCTAATATATACTCAGATTAGTTCATCGAAAAATATTGCATTTTGTTTACATTTTGTTCAGATTTGATATAAAGTAAGGTCATGCGCCTTTTTAAACAAAAGATCGCTCGAGTTTTCTAATGATAATTTTTGTTAGTGTAAGTTTTATGCAGTGGTTGTTTGTTTGAAGTACAAGGTAGTAGCAACAGTAGTAGGCAGTGATAGTGCAGTGTAGTGTGAATGACAATGGAAGCAGACAAGGCGAGTAAAGTGTCAGCTCTCCTGGCCTGCCAGTCCCGCGCAGACCTGAAACGGCTCCGGGGGATTGTCTCTCCCTCCTTCCCTTTCATCACCTTGGCTTGCAAACACAACAGGACTGACTTATTGCACTTATTATTGGAGGATGACACATCCTCCCCCTCTGATGGGGCAGTTGTTGTTCCCCGCTGGTGTTCAGTGGAGCAGGAAGACGATGGACACGATGCAGCATATTACGCCATCCGCTCCAGCAATGTGGAGCTCCTCCGCACACTCCTCGAGACAGTAACCCCTGAACTCTCTGAGAGACTCGTCGCCGAGTCCTACGAGGAATTATTATTGAACAATGTCCTCCTATCGGAGGAAATGCGCCTATTTGTCGAATACACGTTGCTTGATTTACGTTTCTTCTCTAAAGATGATGGAGCTCTTCCTGCCACTTCCCTAGCTAATATCCAAGAACGCATCCTACTACTTGTGGAAAATATTGCTCAAATTAATTCTTATGATGAAGTGGACAGTCACTTTTTATACACTATCAAGTTTATAACCCAGAATATCCACATACTGAAACAACAACTGAAGTCGACATACAATATTTTGCCCTGGGAAGAAATTGAGTTCTGCTTGGTGTGCTTTGCGTCTGCCCACATTAAGCGACAAGAATTGAATATCTTCTATCTGTCCGTACTGAAGAAAGAGAAGTTACTGAAGGAACTGGACAAGTTTGCCTCCGCTCTGCAAGGATTGGAAGAACACATCAGATCTACAGATGTCCATACTCTTCGAAAACCTGTGAAATTAAGCCGCAAAGATGTTGCTGTTGCCATCAACACCAGATATCCAGACTTGTATGCTGACTATAAGGAGGTGAGAGACATATCCTCACTTCACGTAATGGAGACATATCTAGAAGCGGCCTTGCTGGCAGACTCTGCCACTAGACCCGGGCAGTTGACTATCAAAAGAGCCCTCCAGGTGACGGGAGAGCATCTGAAGAACACATTAGACAGCCCCAAGCTCTCTCCAGCTGTGAGCGATCTTCTTCTTCTCTCTGCACCCAAAGAAACCAGAAAAGTCCTGAAAGACATACGCAACTCTCTTTCCAAACCACACTTGGAGTTAGAAGACTCCTTACTTTATTCTAACATTCAAAATGACATAAAAAAGATTGCGTCTGTTATCACTGAAATCACATATTTCAACAAATTAGATAAAATAAAGTGTATGCTGACCACGCTCATCAATAGTGATGGTTTAGAAGAATTTGAAGAAATTACAAATATTTTCAAAAATGTACACATTATTGAGAGTGCCCAAGAAACACATACAGTGACAAAGGACCACCGAATTGAAGATCTCATTAGAAACATAAAAGATCAAACGCCATATGAGAAAGAACTGTTTGATGACATGAAAGATGTCCTCGACAAAACGAAATTACAACATCGTTTAACACACAAAGAATACTTCAGTTTAAAAGCATTAACTAACTTCACTTACGGTCACACACACGTCCGTAGTCCAAAAATTATTTCCAACATGATAAGAAATACAAAATGTGTGGCTGAGAGAATCTTCGGTAGTTTTCCATCACAAAAAAACCATTCAGAATTAGAAAGCTTTTATATGTTAGGAAGCCTTTTATCAAAATTTTACCAAAGCGTATCTAAGAGAATTAACCCAGAAAATACTTTTGAAATTAAATTAGAGATTTCTATTAGTAACATTTCTAGATCATTCGACCAGGGAAATATCAAATCTATTGATGAATATAGCAGACAAATATTATTAGACTTTAATAAAAATGGTTACGCAGAAGAAAAATGCACAGCAAAGAGTGTTAAAAACGTCAGCGAAATAATTATTGGTGAACAACTTAATATGAAATTGGAAACACCATAGGAACTGATAGAATGTGCGGTCAGTTAAACGAGCATCTTGCCTTACTCCACAAAGATAAGACCACAAATAGATTTACTGTAGAAGTTCTAGTTATGGATATCATGAACCTATTAGATGGCTCCAAGAGTGTTCTCAACAATGTGCTATATCTAGATGGGAATGTGCCTCTGTTGAGCGGAAAATGCTTGCGCAATCACTTGGCTCACGAGAACGCCTTAGTGGACATTCTGCCAATTGATGCTTGGTCCGCTGTTCTCCTAAATGCCGCAAAACTTACTGAAAGTAAAGACCATTTACTGAACTGTAAGATTGGGGACATTTCAAAACATGATATCAACCAACTGAGACAAAAATATGAGCGGAGCTTATCTATTCTTAACGAACAGAAAGAAATGTGGAAGTCTCTGATCGACGGGAACTTTGAGAAGTTCACATCAGGAATCGCCAAAGGCGCTGACATATGTTCAAGAAACGAAGATTTGTCTTCCACGCTACATTATGCTGCGCGGGGATCCAATATTGAGATTGTAAAGTATTTGACTAAACTGAAACTTATTAGGACCGAAGCGAAAGACGTAAATGGTCAAACTGCACTGCATATAGCCGCAAAATTTGGAAGAGATTCGACAGTGAAATTTTTGGTTGCAGAAATGGAAAGTGCAATTAATGAAGTTGATGGTACTGGAAAGACACCGTTACACCTGGCTTCTCAAAACGGTCACAAAAAAACCGTTGAGACATTGCTTTTATTGGGAGCTAAAAAAACTATCAAAGATATTTTAGATTTTCATCCTTTGCATTATGCCGTGATGAACAATGACTTAGATTTGTTTGATATCCTCTTGGGGAAAGATGCTAATGTGGATGAAATTTTATGGACTGCACGATGTAATTCCCTTCATTTAGCTGCTGATTTCGGTCTTGTAGAAATGGTACAGCACTTGCTATTTAATGAAGCTGATGTAAATGCTAAGAATGATTTTGGCATCTTTCCAATGCATCTGGCAGCAGTTGATGGTCATCGGGAGGTTTTAAACATTCTGCTGGAGAAAGGAGCTCAAGTGAACTTCAGAGACTGCAGAGGCTATTCTTCATTATATTTAGCAGTGGCTAACGGTCATGAAGAGATTGTCAGGATCCTCTTGAAAAACGGTGCCTTTGTTAATAACGGAGACGTGACATACAATAGCACCCCTTTTCACATGGCTGTTTCTAAAGGGAATGCAATTATCGTAAATCTACTGCTGCAACACAATGCCAATGTTAACGCTGTAAGAAATGATGACCTTACCCCGCTTCTGCTTGCTGCCGAGGGAGGACATACCGATATAATCGACCTCCTGTTACGGAATGGTGCTCTGACGGATAGTAGAGATGTTAACGGTATGACCGCATTACACATCTCTGCTCATCTGGGCCATAATTCTGTTGTTGAGACTTTAATCCGAAATGGGATCGACATCCATACTCGAGATTCAGACCAAAAGACGGCATTGCACCTGGCAACACGAGCAGGTCATCTACAAGTTGTAGAATTTTTGCTTGCCGCAGGAACTAATGTACATTTTGTAAACAAAGAAGGCTTTACTGCTTTGCATCTGAGTGCTGAAAATGGACATGAATCAATTTCAGAGGCTTTGATAAGAAAAGGAGCTGAAATAAACTTTAAAAACAACAATAACATTACGCCATTGCTCCTAGCTGCTACTAAAACTTGCAATGAGAAAACTATTCAAATGCTGCTTAAATATGGAGCTGATGTTAATGAGAGATGCGGGCTTTACAGGACAGCATTGCATATTGCGTCATTAGTTGGAGACGGTCCAGTGGTAGAAGCATTGCTCCGGGGAAAGTCTGATGTTAATGCCGAAGACAGTTGTGGTCTCACCGCATTACACCTGGCTTCCAGTGTGAATCAAAAGGCAGCTGCCGAAATCTTGTTAGAGCATGGAGCTGATGTGAACCACTTGGATACTACAGGATCTTCTGCATTGTGCTATTCGGCAAGGAATAACAATAAAGACCTATTGGATATGCTGATTGCCAAAGGAGCGGATGTTAATGTTGGAGGAGGTAAACTTTTGTTAACTGCAATTACAACAGGGCATAGACATATATTTGAAGCTTTATTGAAGAATAAAGATCTTGATATCAATATTAAAGATCAAAACGGTTTAAACCTCTTATACACGGCTTCTAAAAATGGTGATGGGCTAATAGCAAAGGCATTGATAAAGAGAGGTATTAAAGTTGCGGATTGCTTGCACAATCCATCACCTTTATCGATTGCCGCATCGTTTGGACATACAGAGATGGTTGATGTTTTGCTAGAAAATGGAGCCGATGTCAATCCAACGGATCCTGAATTCTCACCACTCTATTTTGCTGTCCTCATGAACAAGCCAGATGTTTTGGACAAATTACTTCATTGGGGAGCAAACTCTAATACCAGATTTTCGATGGATAGAATACCGTTAGAGCTGACAAATACCAATACGCATTTGCCAAACACCTTATTAATGCTTCAGCAAAGAGGTGTTAAAATTAACGAGAAAAGTGATGACAACTGGACATTACTGCATATCGCGGCTAAAGCGGGTAATCTTGAAGTTGCAAAACTCTTGGTGGACCAAGGAGTTGATGTGAATGCTAGGAACAGACTTGGCCTTAAACCAATTCACATAGCCGCTAAACATGGCCATCATAGCATATTGAGTTTCTTCCTGGACTTTGGGATGAGTATTGATGATCTGGGACCCGATGGATGTACCCTGATGCATTGTGCCGCGGCAGGAGGGCAGCTAACTGTGGCTCAATACTTAATAGACAAACATGTTGACATTAATTCCACTGATTTTAATGGTTTCCAACCTATTCACTATTCCACTGAACTGGGCCACACAGAGATGGTGAAGTTGTTATTAAGCAGCGGTGCGATGTATGATAGCAGGGACAAGTTTGGTAGAACACCTTCAGATTTGACTAAAAGTCAAGATATTAAAGAAGTGTTAGAATCAATTGAAAAACTGTTTAATGCCGTCAAAAGAAATGATGTTTCGATGGTTGACATTTTGGTTAAGGATCACGCAAAATACCTAAATGTAAACTGTTTTGATAATGCAACACTTCTACATATCGCCTCCCGGAGTGGCTTTTCGAAGGTTTGTGATATTTTGCTCAAGAGCAAAGCCAATCCTAATGCTCTTTGGAAGGGTGGCAATAGTCCTTTGCATTATGCGTCTGAATATTCTCACACAGAAATAATTAAATCTTTGTTGAAGAATGGCGCAGCATACAATCTTAAATCTAATGATATGAAGACTCCGTTAGATTTTGCCACACAAAGAGATATCAAGTCTTTACTGCAATTTGTTGAACTATGTTTCAGAGCAGTACAAACCCGCGATGTTAAGGTAATAAAAAAAATTAACAAAATAAGGGACGTAGAAATCATAAAAGCGGTAATGAAGGCTCGCGACACCGATGGCAACTCACTTGTGGTTGTTGCTATGAAAAATGATTTCCCCGATGTAGTCCGGCTAAAGCAGATTTCACAGGCTAATACATTTCACACCTTATTCAACGTTAAAAAAGAGCTTGCACGAGGAAGATTCACAGAAGCCATGGATATTTTAAATCAGTTGCTGTGTGAAAGAATCGAAATATTAGGAGAGGATAATCCAGGAACGCTGGATATCCAATACACAATAGTGACAGTATTACTCGATCAAAGCACACCTCAAATGATTTCTGAAGCTCTTCCCAAGGTGGAAGATATATATAGAAAGAGAGTGGCAATATTTGGTCCTCATCATCCAGACTCCCTGGAGACCAGGAGTATCTTGGCTTCATTATTACACCGGCTAGGAAGGATCAAAGAGTCGTTTGATATATTCCAGGAAGTTTTGCCGCGGCAACAGGAAGCGCTGGTCGAAGGACATGAGCAACTAATGCTAACTAAATCCAACGCAGGAGTTGTGCTTCTAACCCTGAAGAAGTACGAAGAAGCCTTGCGCTTGTTTACAGAAGTTTACAAAATAAGAAAAACCACTTTCGGTAGTCATCACTCTAGCACTGTTTTTGAACAATACAATATTGCCGCGGCGTTGTGGGGTCAGCAGAAGTACCAAGAAGCTTTTGCTTTATTTCAAACTGTTTACAAATATCAAAAAAAATTTTTAGGACAAAATCACGCCAAATCTCTTCTTACCAAGTGCCAATTGGCAGTTGTTCTTGAAAGCCAACAGAAATTTGATGAAGCTTTGCAAATACTTCAAGAAACATTAGCCATTCAGAAGATTGTATTGGGACTCAATCACATGGAAACTATTGAAACTAATGACCTACTGACGCGTCTATATCTCCGTCGAAATAATTATACTGATGCTTTGAAGGTTCACAAGGCAATGTTGAATGCCAGGAATACCGTCTACGGCCCAAACCACCCAAAATTCACAGAACTGGATGAAAATTTGAATTATATTGATAAACAAATCAAAACAAAATGGAATGAAGATGTCGGCTACGTTCCTCCTTGTGATTTTGATTTGCTAAACGCAGCCTATAAAGGGGATAAGGGTGAGATTTGTAATTTAATAGAGAATGGATCGGACGTGAACACTGTGGATGGTGAGGGAAGAACGGCGCTGCACTTTGCCGCTACGGTAGAGGTTATGGAGGTGCTGCTAGACAACGGAGCCGACCCTACTGCCATGTCACAGAAGGGGAACACTCCCTTACACCTCGCCACGCTCCGATCATGCAGAGAAACGGTGCTTCTCTTGTTGCAGAACGTAAAAAAGACCAAACCGAGCGCTTACCGTAAGTTCATTAACGCTAAAACTGTGGTGGGTGGTTCCATAGCTCTGCACGTTGCGGCTAAGAAAGGAGCCGCTGATATCGTGAGTTGTCTGTTGGAGCACGGTGCGTGCTACAACAGTCGAGACAGAAGCGACGATCGCACACCTCTGCAATGTTCCAGCAGTCCCTCTGTCACCCGACTAATGCGTTTGGCCGGGAAAGTGTTTGCGATGGCGTTGCGGGGCGGCACTGTGTTTCCTCAAGGGGACAAGAGGCATTTGGTGGCGGTGTTGAACTCGAAAGATACAGAACACAGGACTCCCGCACAGCTGGCTGAAGTTTGTGGCCACACCACCATTGCCCGACTTCTTAATGGGCTTTTAGAAACCGTGGATTAATTAATCTACGACAGTGCTGGGCAATACCTACATTCAATATTAATAATAATAATACTTTTCATGTGCTGTGGATATTTTTTTTGACTAAGGCTCATTGCGATTCAGTCAATTTTACAGCAATCAAACTTAAAAAGATCCCGCTTCCAACCAAGAGGCAAACTAAGATGAAATGAGAATTTTAGTTAGCTTGTAGCGACTTTGCAAAGGCATCCCGCTGCAGATTTATTTTTATTGTAATATAAGGAATATGGGTTGCATTAAACATATATATTTAACAAATATTATATTTAAGGTAATTGTGTGTTATAATATGTTTAGTATAAAATATTTATTTTTTAATGTAAGTTTGTTTTGTAAAATTGTTTTATTTTATTTATTTGTTCTGATTGGTTAATAATACTTCACAATTCAGAAGGGAGATAATTGTAGTTTTTTATAGCTTGGTCTTTTGAATTTGTTTAGTTTCAATATTAGCATTAATAAATTGATTTCCAGCATTATCTTAGTTTGTAAAATTCTTGATATTCTTTATTTTTTCTTTACACATAATATATTTTATAATGGAAGATTTTTAAAAAGTGATTCTATTGAGAATCTGAATCTTTTTAAAAAGTGATTCTATTCTATTGTTATTAGTATTAATTTTGTGATGATTTTTTGCAAAACTTTTACTGAGTAGATTGTTTTTGTAAGATCCTCCCCAACCTATAATTCCGTAGATAAGATTGGGCGTAGTATACATTTAGGTTATTTTGACATTTAAAATATTTCTAGCACTACACACCAGCCATGTAATGTGACTATTTCACCAGGTTTTGATCAATGATCACACCGAGATATTTAATTTCAGAAGAAGAGTGAAGGAGTTAGAAGGTTCTACAATAATGCTGTGTATTCAATTGAAATGAGAATACTGTTTATTTATTATTGATATAAATCTACACTGTGGGCTAATTGTAATTGGTAATTTGGTCATATAATTTTATTTTGTTTGGTTTTACGCTCAGCTGGGCTTTTACAAGGGTTATAAAAACTTCCCGATTCTTAAATCCAATATGACTCGTGCCTGGGAAGAAAATTGGGCAGTCTCCAAAATAAGAACTGGATCTTTCTATGCGGGAATTCAAAACCATATCCCTGCTAAGCCATGGTTTCACGGTAAAAAACTTTCAAAACGATTCATTTCATGTATCTCGAGAATGAGAATTGGTCACTGTTCAATTGCATCTCACTTGTCTAGAATTAGAGTTTTAGATGATCCGGTCTGCCAGTGCGGTGTGGAAGAGGAACCTCGACCACGTTTTCTTTAACTGTAAAAACCATTCATCTTTCAAGAACATATACCGCCGGCTTATTAAAATCACACACCAGTCCCCCCTTAACATTTCATATCTTTTATCTCTTAACAATTCTCGTGTTCATACAGCTTTATGTAAGTTTATTAACCTGAATCAATTCAATGTTTAATTTGTTTTAGTGATCTAAATGAGTCCAATATTTAATTTGTTTTATTATTTTCCCAATAGATTAACCGAAATTTTTTATCCACTTTAACTATTACCGGCACAAACCACTCTTTTCAGGGTGAATTGCCTAAAACCAAAAAAAAAAAAACAGAATATACGTAATGAAATATCGAAAATGTACAATTATTTTAACAGCATGAAGTAATGTTAAACTAAATATGAAACAATATTAGTAAAATATGTAATAGTAAAATAAAATAAAATAGATAGCTAAATAAATTTTATGTTAAAGTTTGGTCCTGTATATTTTCAGAATTATTTATTTATAACCCATTTAATTTACCTATATAACTTTTTACTGCTTCATTTCAGATAGACCTTTGTTGAATATTTGTAAAAAAACTATTTCATCATAAAAAATAGCACAGGTGCTATTTTTTTTAACATAAATTCAATTTTTAATAAATCTTTGTGAATATTTGTAGAAAACCTATTTTATTAACCTATTTTTTACTAGCTAATTTCAAATAAATCTTTATTGAATATTTGTAGAAAACAAATTCAATTTATTGTCCTTTTTTATTTCGATAAAATTTTGTTGATTTTTTTTTCGTTTTACATAAAATTTTGTTGAGTATTTCTATAAAAAAACGTTTCACTATACTGTGCTATTTTTTAATACAAACATAATTTTAAATAAACATTTGTTAAATATTTGTAGAAACCCTCTTTTACTTACTTATCTTTTTAATACTTCATTTCAGATAAGCCTTCGTTGAATATTTGTAAATAAAACCATTTCATTAAACCTGTGCTATTTTTTTCAAATAAAACTTAATTTAAACTAACTAACTAACCATCACGCCATTTCCCCGCAGGGGTAGGCAGAGAGGACAGACCGCCAAACAACTCGATGTTGGCACACACTCCTTGCTTCGTTCACATTCATACATCGTCTCATACATGCTCTTCTATTATTCTGACTCTTGACATCGCCCGACTCAAGTATTAAGTAAAACTTAATTTAAATTAAAAAAAAATCATTTGGATACACATATTATTTTGAAGCCGTCGCTACCCGTATTTCTACCAATTTCTTGCATATCTCCCTTGAACATTTGAAGTTTTTAAGCTTTTAAAAAAATAAATGTTATTTTTGAAGATAATATCTATCCACGCCGAAACGTAAAAATTCCCTCGATAGAAAAAAATCGCAATGTATGTAGTACATGCTCCGAAAATTTTTATTTTCAAGCCTGTCTCTATTATTTAACAAGTTATTTATATATGTGAAAAAATTCACAGAGTGTCTTTGAACGTTGTTTTAGACAACCCTCATGAGATTTTTTCTCTATTCGAAACGAGTTATATTTTATTAAACAATTTTATCTTTGAAAATATTAGCGCACTCTCTCCAACATTTGTAATTACATATCTCTCCATCTTCTTCTTTTCGAGCTCAGATACGGCGCCTTAATACTTAAGTTTCAATAATATTTAATTTCTGGAAAGTTTTGGGAAGGAAAACGGTATGAGGGGTGGGAAGGAATCTGGGGGTCAGTGTGTACAGGAGTGGTGAATTCATCCCGACCAGCAGGACAGGTCGAAGAGTCTCCACAAACCGACCTCTCCCGAACCGGTCCACCGCGTAGCTGGTGGGTAGGCCGTTCCTCCGTCAAGACCCCTCGATGTACCCGGACATCCCTGCTAAGTCACCAAACCTAGCGAATCACTAGGGATGACTCATTGATCACTATTACTAGAGTATTCTATCGATTAAGGTATGGTCGTATCCTTTATTTGTTGCAATAGATTTGATTATAGAGGGTTCTCCAGTAAATTTAATTCTACAAATAGTAGAATAGTGACAAGTCTGTGTACCATAGAATGGAAGGAAGAATTTTTATAGGATATGGGATGGTTAGAAGTCCTATGAATTATAGTATAAAGCAGAGATGGGCAAACTTTTTAAATTGAAAAATTATCTAGGCGGGCCGGAAAAAAATTGAATAAAATAATTTTTTAAAAGTGATAACTTTATTTTTTAATTTTTACATCAAACATACTACCTACAATGGTAAAAAAGTATTTCCAAGTCCGCTCATCTTTAAAAATACGACATTCTGAATCAACTTTACAATCAAAATTCATGATCAAAAATGTCAAAACACTACCAAAAAAGCACAACCATAGAAACACAAGCCAGACACACAGCCGCAGAGGTGATTTGACACTGACTTTGTGACGTCGTGACTGTCCGAACTACACTCACCTTGACAACAGACGAAACGAAAATGATAGCGCCCGATTCGTCCCGAACTTAGCCGAGCAACACACGCATTGCACATCGCCATGCTACCGATCTGCAAAGTGACATCTACAACAGCACTACGCCTATGCGAGGTTGCTTGCAAACTAATATTAGATGCAATAAATACCGTACTTAAAACGCAATGAGAAGGAAACCGTTAAGTATTCTATTCTATCTAAGCAGAAAACACATTTTGTTCAATTGGTAAATTGTGGTAGGGTTATTGAAAACAATGTCGCGGGCCGGATTGAATAGCCTGAAGGGCCGGACTTGGCCCGCGGGCCGTACTTTGCCCATGACTGGTATAAAGTAAAGGTTGGTTATCTAAAAAAAAAGAAATTGAATTCATTATTAATCAATCATACGTTGCAGTGGAAGATACTCTCAGTATCGTTAAGGAGCAGGACCACCATCTAGAAATGAAACTTTGTTGAAATGGCTTTAGCCGTGTTTGGTGACCAGATCTGAATAGCCAGGCACTTCCCCACCTTCCTCTTTCCTATCTCATTCCCCTCCCCACTGCTTCCAGCCTCCCAATTGGGGATGCAATAGTCACCGATAAAACAAAAAAAAATTGATCCAAAAAATTCAAACTTCGAATTTCCAATAATTTTTTTTTGTGACAAAATCGACTGCAAATGTGATTTTCATTTTGGGAGGCGGATATGGGTACAGCCGCCCCATTAACTGGATGACTAACACCACTCCTAGATCACCTTTGACGACCGGCGTAGTCCAGCGGTAAGGCTCTTGACTAGCATTCCGAAGGTCGCGGGATCGAATCCCGGCGTGGCAAATAAATTTTATTTGATTAATTTGTGATGTTTCACAATTTATTCATTAAAAATAATATATAGTATATTTGCGGCACGTTCCAGAGTGGAAGATATTATCAGTATCGCCCTGGAGTAAGACCACCATTCAGAATTGAAACGTTGCTTTAAATGGCTTTAGCCGTGTTTGGTGATCAGATCTGAAATAGCCAGGTACTTCCCACATTCCTCTTCCCCATCTCCTTCCCCTCCCCACTATCTTCAGCCTCACAACATACCCCAATTGGGGATGCCATAGTCTCACTGGCTCCAGGCGGAAGCAGTTGGAACTCTTGTGCGGTATTCATATAAAAAAAACTCCCATTGATCACCTTACATAGATTTACCTGTTTCAGGCTTGTACTACGACTTTCCGGACACTGTTGACATAATCTACTTTCATAAAATCAACCCTTTTTTAAGGACGATTAAGCAGCGGTCGAGAAATCAAATTTCTTGAAGTAATGAAATGAATGATATTCTTACGACTGTACAGGGCGATTTCAATGCGAAAGTTAATTATTCTCCTTACCAGTATTTTTAACTAACAACTCCGTTTCGCAATAAAAATGCTCAAAGGCGTGAAAATAAATTAAAAAAAAACTTATGTACCTTATATCATAAGTATTTATAATTTTTCAATAATGTCTAAGCAAATTAAGTGCGTAAAAAAAACTCAAATATATTCGTTTGTAAGACCGTAAATAAATAGACAAACTGAAGCATTTTCGTCACAAAACACATAGGTACTCTGATTTTTCAATGATTTTATTTGAACTAAAATTATGATTCAGAAAAATAGCTTTCATATATAATTTATTGATTTATTTTACTGTATTTTTATAAGATTTGAAATGTGTGTACATTTATAATACTACATTTTGTTTGAAAATTTAACGAATCTGCCAGTGACCAATGGTATAACCTTATTACAATAATAATAAAGACATTTTTTCAAACTTTAAAACAAAACTTTACCAGATAAAATAACAATCCTTCGAAATAAATTAATATTTTTTTGTAGAAAAGACTCGATAGCTCTAGAATTTGATTTAAAAATGACATATTACCAGTTGTGTCTGAGTTGATTACATGTTTTTCATTTTTCTGTTTTAAGCAGAGAAATGTCAAAATTCGATACGTAAGCATATTTGGAAAATTTCATTTTTTCGTTTGAAGAAATTGAAAATCATACCCTCTTAAATTGACAAACATTCCTAAGTTACGATTGAACTCGCGACTCCTGAGTCCATCCATAGGGGCCATCCATAAATTACGTCACACGAATTTCAAGAATATTTGGGGAAGATCACATTTGTGAGAACCCCTCCCTCATAGTGTGACGTCACATATTTTGCAATTTTAAATCTAAAAATAATCAAACTTTAGATATTTACATGTGACGTCACAGAACTACTGATGACTACCCCATACTCCTTATCACACAATGTCACACTTCTCTACTCCCACCCCCCCCCCCCCTTAAGTCGCCACTACCCGAATTTCTACCGATTTCTTGCATATCTCCCTTGAACATTTGAAGTTTTTAAGCTCTTAAAAAATATATGTTATTTTTGAAGATAATATCTACACAACCCTCACGCCGAAACGCAAATTATATGAAATTCCCTCGATAGAAAAAAATCGCAAAGTACGCTCCGAAATTTTTTATTTTCAAGCATGCATCTATTATTTAACAAGTTATATGTAAGAAAAAATTCTCAGTGTTTCTTTGAACGTTGTTTTAGACAACTCCTATGAGACTTTTGCTCTATTTTAAACGAGTCATGTTTTATTAATCATTTTTGCAATTTTCGTTTCAATTTTATCATTGAAAATATTAGCGCGATCTGTCCAACATTCGTAATTGCAAATCTCTCCATCTTCTCCTTTTTGAGCCGGGAAGCGTCGACTTAAGGTATAAGGTCGCCTTGACATTTATGGATGGCCCCTAATGGTTAATGACCACTCGACTGACTGACCAGCATAACTAGTTATATCTGACCTTGCAAATCCTAGGAGCTAATAATGCACTAGATTCAGTTGCATCGAGACTGCTTGTTAATCAACATGTTGTTCTTGAATTTAATAATATTATTAATTTCAGTATTATTTACTTCGGGTGAGTCGGTTTTTTCTTATCTTCATTTGGTTCATTTTTTATTTTAATAATTATTTTTTTTTCAATACACGATGCCTACATTTTATTTTATTTTTTTTATATGATATTTCATAAATAAAAAAAGAATCCCAACTGCTCCCGTCTGGAGCCAGTGAGACTATGGCATCCCCAATTGGGGTATGTTGTGAGGCTGAAGGTAGTGGGGAGGGGAAGGAGATAGGGAAGAGGAAGGTGGGGAAGTACCTGGCTATTCAGATCTGGTCAATAAACACGGCTAAAGCCATTTCAAGCAACGTTTCAATTCTGAATGGTGGTCTTACACCAGGGCGATTCTGATAGTATCTTCCACTCTGGAACGTGCCGCAAATATACCATATATTATTTTAAATGAATAAATTGTGAAATAACACAAATTAATCAAATAAAATTTATTTGCGCACGCCGGGTTCGAACCCGCGACCTTCGGATTATGAGTCGAGAGTCTTGCCTCGGGACCACGGAGGCCGTCTAGGCTACATATTAATATACAGTATTTTTTACGGGAGGGAAAGGAGATGGGGAAAAGGAAGGTGAGGAAGTACCTGGATATTCAGATCTGGTCAAAAACACGGCTAAAGCCACTTCGAGCAACGTTCCAATAATCATTTCTCAAATTCGATTTGGGAGGCGGGTATGGATACCGCCGCCCCAGGAACCATTTATTGGATAACCAACACCTCTGCCATAGGTCACATCAAGGGGTTCGCTACGTTTGCTGACTTAGAGGGGAGTCCGCGTTCATAGGGTGAGGTTTTTCCGGGTCTTAGCGGCGAATGCATCTGCCCACCAGCATGCGAAGGATTGTTTGAGGGAGTCCCTTTGGACTCTCTCGGAAAATCGCCTTGCACCGCAGTGGAAGGGCTGCATTCATACGTCTGTCACTCCTGGACACACTGACTCCTAGATCCCCTAATACCCCTTTCCTTCTCAAAACTTCCTCTTTTTCCTTTCCTTAAAAAAACCCTTCACAGAGATGACATACGCCCTGAGGAAAATAATTACCCTAATTTCCTGCGTGGAGCTAGTGTAAAAAAAATAAAAATAAATTTTCATATTTCAGTACATAAGACAGGCATGATGCTCAAATATTAACAAACATTTTTTTTAGGGAGGGGAAGGAGATAGGGAAGAAGAAAGTGAGGAAGTACCTGGCTATTTAAATCTGGTCACCAAACACGGCTAAAGCCATTTCAAGCAACGTTTAAATTCTGAATGATAGTCTTACAAAAGGGTGATACTGAGAGTATCTTCCACCAATGTACTTTATATTATTTCACAATAAATTAATTGTGAAATAACAAATTAATCTAATAAAATTTATTTGCACGCGCCGGGATTCGAACTCGCCACCTTGGGATGGTGAGTCAAGAGTTTTACCCCTCGACCACGAGGACCGCCGTAATTAAATTCATTGAACGAGTTAGGCCCTTCTTCCACACTAAAACGCAATCATCCCATGTTGATTGTGCCGTCGCGTGTGTTTTCTCTTTCTAACACCGTTTAGATCATATTTTTGTATCCCACTTCTACACGTCATTTTTCGTTCGTTTTTTTCACCGGAAAACCGACCGTTTTTTTTGCCGGACTCGCAGTGTTGTATGGTTTGTACACGCACCGGATACGGACCGGTATCCGTTGCATGTACACACATTCATTTAACCATACAACACTGAGAGTCCGGCAAAAAAAACGGTCCGTTGTCCGGTGAAAAAAACGGACGTCTATAAGTGGGCTTACTGAGACAGCTATTTCTACGAGGCCTATATAAGTTGTTCCGAAAACCAAACAAATTAGCCTGGGGGGTTAACAACAACTTGTTTATATCATAAATAGTCTTTTTACTGTTGGCATCAGACAACATCCCTAACGAATATTCATAATTTGCGAGCGATTTCTGATTATTTCAGAGAACCTGATAACTTATTATGACCTTTAGAAAATTATGAAGAGTAAAATAATGCTTGTTAATGAAGGCAAACATTATTGTTTATATGAGAAATTATTATTTACTCTAAACAATTTACAAAAACAAAAAAATATAAATTATAAAAATATATGTTTTTTTGTAAACCATTTTATTTTAACCGCTAAAATTTCCATTTTAAATAAAATCCAAATAAATGAAATATTTCTAAATGTATCCGAAAACCAAAAAATGGTTTTGAAAGTTTTAAAATACGATTTCAAATGTTTTATTAGAAATAAACATATATGAAGTAAGGTACGTTTTTAAAATTTCACGGCCAAAAGTAAATTCGTTATTTGTTTTTGGGGTGTTATGCCGTGTTGCGCTACCTCCTTCTTTATCCAACGTTTCGGACAGCGTTACGGTGTCCATCATCTTTGAAATAAGGATAAAGAAACTTGAGATGTTTAAACAATAATAGGTTCTCGGAGCTTGCCAATCATTTGTTGGAGAAGAGTCACAATTTTGACTTTAATTGTGGAATTGAGTTACATACTACACTGTAATTTTAATGGGGTTTATTTGGAAAAATTGGAAATCTCAGATATTAGAAAGAGCTTAAACATGAATTTAAATATTGTAAATAACTAGCAAATTGCCGGCATACGTTGCTTTGCCATTTAATAATTAAATTGTTTTTCCCTGCGTGTCCTTTCCCTTCCGTCTGTCCTTCCTTTCCCGCGTCCCCTTCCCTTCATGCGTTCTTTCTCCCCTATCCCTTCTCCCGTTTTCTCCGTTCCGCGAACCTCCCTCCCTAGTTCCCCTCCCCCCTTCCGCATTCCATCCATTCAGTCCCGGTACGTTCAGTTTTCAAACAGCCAATTTTTTCATAAAAAATTCATAATGCCAGAGCTCACCAGTGTATATAGAAACCATCGCGGGCATGCACACATCAAATCTCCAAAGTTTCATCGCAATAGGATGAATGGTTAGCAATGCATAATTTCAAAACACCAGAGCTCACTATTGTGTACAGAAACCATCGCGGGCATGCACACATCAAATCCCCAAAGTTTCATCGCAATCGGATGAATGGTTAGCAATGCATAATTTCAAAACACCAGAGCTCACTTTTGTATACAGAAACCATCGCTGGCATGCGCACATCATATCCCCAAAGTTTCATCGCAATCGGATGAATGGTTTAGCAATGCATAGCATACATACATACATACATGGACAGAAGCAAACATATTTTTGCGAGAGGGTAGAGGGGAACCCGTGAGGGAGAAGGGAAACTCGAGAGGGGGGTTCGCGGGACGGGGGAAGAGGGCGAGGGGAGTGGGGAGAGGGAAGGCGAAGAAGGCGGAGTGGGAACACGAGAGGGGAAGGGAACGCGGGAGAGGAAGTGAAGGCGGAAGGGGGACGGGATGAATGGGAAAGAACACGCAGGGAGAATATTTATTAAGCGTCATAGCAACGCATGCCGTGAACATGCATAGCTAGTATAAAATATATTTTTTTAAATTTGCACCGACCTCTGAATTCAAAGGCGACGATCTCAATATTATGTTGTCCAAGCTAATTAACGATAATAGCGACGTACAGAATACATCACATAGAAGTAAACATATTACAGATCACGCTATAAAAGGTAATAAACATTATGTTTTATTGGAAAAAAACTTAAGTATTTCAAGAATGGCATGTTGTTATAATTACTTTGTTTTTGTATTGATTAACTTTAAGTAATACTCGTGGCCTCATTCTTATCGTATTTATTTCCCATTATACGCCATTACTGACAACATATACCTAGCATAATGTTAGGATATATACCCAGCAGAGGCGGTTCGTATTCGGTATGAGGCAGAGGAGCCTGTGCCTCCCCAAGAATTTTAATTTTTTTTATTATATTTATTGCGTTAGTTAATAATGAATTTAAACTAATAAGCACAATGTAACATATCATTTGATAAATTGAAATATATATACATTAAGCATAACATTTATTTTTAAATACATTCATTCTTTCTTCATTCTTCATACTTTCAGGCGTCTCATCATACGTTTTTAGTCCTCTATATAGTAGGCAGTTCTATAATTTTGATTTTTTTGATTTGTGGCAATCTAACTCTATTTATATTTCTTGTTTTGTAATTATAAACATTTCTATTAAAAACAATTTCATCCTTTAAGTATTTTGGCATTTGGTTTTTCATAACTGTATGCACAACAATTAACAAAAACAGCAGTCTCTTTTTGATTGGAATTCAATTTAGCTCCTCTGTCATTTGATTAACCCTTGCGTATTTGCCTTTCCCCAGAATACATCTCATAGCTCCGTTCTATATTACTTCTAGTTTATTCGAATTTCCTTCATTGGCCAAATATAACATCGTAGAGCAGCAATCAAAAAGTGGAGCAACTACCGTTTTATAAATGAGCACTGTAGCATTTCCATTTAATTTATTTCTTAGTCTTCTAATAAAATGAACTTTTTTTGATACCTTTTTTAGTACGTATTCAAAATTTGCTGTAAAAGTTAGTTTTGAATTGAAATAGAGAAGAAAATAGGAAAAAAAAAGATACCAGATACACGTATCCATACATTCAAAATATACAAAAACTTAAAATGTTACCAATTTATAAATTGTATTAAAGTATATGTTTGAATGGTCAGTGGTTGAGTGGGCATCGCGTTTGGGTCCCACCCGGGCGTCCCGTGTTCGATTCCTCGGCTGGCCAAGTCCTCCATCACAATACAAGCAACATTTTCGGCTTTCTGTGGTGGTAGTAGGAGATTTTCAAACATTGTTGGGTTATTCGTAACCCGGGAATGTTTGTCTTTCTTTAAAAAAAAAAAAAATATGCCAAACTTATATGCTGACCTGAACTTGATAAGATCCATTCTCGCGCAAGTACGGTCACGTTACTGACTTTACAGTGAGTGTAACCGAAAGAGAAAGATACGTGCGACAGAGAAAATCGGGGAGGCATGCCGCTTTATGAACCTTAAATATTGCCGTATTTCGACAAGACTGTTTGATTGTCTTTATATTATGTAACTCATCACACCAGTGCATCGCGGCTGGTCATAAGCGGATTTCCGCTCGCCGCACCGAGCTAATATGCAACGCAATATAATTTTAATTTAATTTAATTTTAAATACATAAACGGCTATACTGCCTTTTATAAATAAACATATAATAGAGTACAAAAGTAAGAAAAATAATATCATTATATAATAGTAGTTTTAAACTTAAAAAATAACATACAATTATTTTGTGTATCACAACAAAAAATAACAAGAAATAAAAATGAGAAATATCATCATTTCATTTCAACATGTCCATATTGCGTATATAAAGTTACATTATGGAAAAAATAAAAAAACTTAAAAACTGAAACCTAAAAATAACATACAATTATTTTGTGTATCACAACAAAAAATAACAAAAAAATATATATAAAATATATAGTATAATAATACTAGGGAGGCAGAGATAAGGCCCGCCTCCGAGACCGCAGATTCCATGTTTGCGAAGGGGAGTGAGAAAATCAGATGGAATCGAAATGAACGGTAGCCGTTGCGCGGTAGCGTGTTGTTCAGTTTGAGGCGCTCACAAAACGAACACTTTCGAAGTTGAACCGATCGCTTGCGATTAGCTCTAGCGCTGTAGTTGACCTAGTTTTGTGATTATTTGAGATAGTACGCGGCAGTAGGTACCTACAAAACATGACCCTTTGTAATAATTCAATTAGGAAGGTGGGTATGGGTAACGCTACCCCGGAAATCAGTTATTGCATAACAAACACTTCTGCCTTAGGTCAACCCAAGTGGTTTGTCAGTGGAGGGATGTCCGCGTTCATGGGGTGAGATTAGTATAAGTCTTGATGGCGAATGAGTCTCCCCACTGACTGCGTGGAGGGCCGAATTGAGAGAGAGACTGGTTGAGGAAGGCCTTTCGACTTCGCCGGACTCTCCCGGTCCATCGCCTTGCACAGAAGTTTTCATATATTCCTCACTCCTGGACATACTGACCCCCAGATTCCAGTAATGGTTCCATTCTCTAGGTTAGGTTAGGTATCACGGTAGGTGTAGGTATTTATAATACTTAAACGTTTGTGCCTCTCAAACAACTCTACAAACCGCAAACGTTTCAATCCCACGAACCGCCACTGGTATTCAGCAAATCAAAGCACTTACCCAGTAAATTATGCTACTGAATCATAATGGTATTCAATAATTTGCATTGATTATTATTTTATCGCATAATTAAAATGGCAACGTACCTACTAACTACTTGTAACATAATCAACCTTGTTTATAAATAATGGAACAAACTTCCATAACACGTCATCGATGCTACTAATATATAGATACCAATTTAAAACTGAAGAGAAGAAAGGTTTAACCAATGGAGAAATCATGGTCGAAAAATGGACCACTTTTATTTTTCTGCGATTGATAACGGTTCAAAATTCGACCACATTTTTCTACTATTCGTAAAACATTTATTGTAATTATTTAAAACATTTCCATGGCCAGCCATTTATTTTAAAACGAAGCTATTGAAATGATTTATCTATTATGACCATAGATATTGCAAATCCGAACTTCATTGACTATTTTAAAACGATGTTAAAAATAAATTTTTAAAATATGTTTTTACGCAGAATTTGTGATCAGCTGTTTACGGTTAAATTAAATCCTTTTTCCATAGAAATGCACCTTTCATTATCAAGGGTACCGCAGACAACATAAAGAAATCGAAAATATTCTATGTCGACTTGAATTTTCAATTTGGGAGGCGGGAATGGGTACCGCCGCCCCGGGAACCTTTATTGGATAACCAACACCTCTGCCATAGGTCACCCCAAGTGGTTCGCTACGTTTGGTGATTTAGAAGGGGTGCCCGGGTTCATGGGGAGAGGTTTGTCTAGATCTTGGAGGCGGATGACCAGGACACACTGAACCCCAGATTCCTATCCACCCCTTAAACCCTTTTCCTTCCCAGAACTCTCCTTCCCTTCCTTTCCTTAAAAAACCCTCCACACAGCATCCTCAAAGATGACATAGGCCCTGAGGGAAATTATTTTCCTCAGGACCTCCTGTGTGGAGCTCATGTAAAAAAAAAAGTACTTCTCACGGAGTTTCAAGTGATAAACACGCAGGATTCGCGCGGTTATAAACTTTACGATTTTTAAATATTTTTTTTATAAATTCTACAAATATGAGATAAACGGTCAAATACAGATTAATTCATTGGCTATATAGAACTATAATAAGTTTTTATGTATCTATGTTAAAATTCGAAGGTATGATTTTTCGAATGTTGGCGAAAAATTAAAAAAAATATCTTCTGGAAATCTCGAGTAATCAATGCAAATAATTATTTCCTGTGATTGCTCCAGTGGTAAACATATTTTTTAATTAAAAAAAACTCAAATTACTGCAATACTTATTGTGAAATCAGATTTGAGCACATCAACAGAATACTGCCTGCTCAAATAATAATATTTTTTTAAGTTTTAGTTTTCTTTATTCATTAAAATATTTGTTACATGAATTTTATGATTTTTCGACCACCATGCTAGGCACATGCCCGTGTTTGTTACATAATAATATGAGAGTCTACAAATACAGGGTGTAAAAGCAGAAACATGGATATCATTTTGGGTTCCATGACAACTCAGAATCAACTCAACTCAACACCTCTTTGAAAAGTCATTAAAAGCTATGAAAAAAAAAATAACCCAACCCAACCTAACTTAACCTAATGTATCCCATTGTATAAAAAAAAATTCATCACTTTTAATGACTTTTCAAAGAAGATATTGAGTTGAGCTGTCCGGTCACCATCATTTTGACATCCGATGTTATTAATATTATTTAAAAAAAATACTATTTCATAAAAAATTAACTGCGTTTTGGATGCCATCGTCTCATTGGCTCCAGACGGTTGGAGCAGTTGAAACTCTTGCGCGGTATTCACATAAAACAACTAATGGAATGCCTTCTTTTTCCAGGGGTATCAGCGACTATCTCAAATACAAGGTAAGTTCTATAAGAATTTATGATTCAAATATTTTATAAATATACTAGCTTTTGCCAGCAGCTTCGCTCGCATGGTATTTGGGGGAAATTACTGTAGCAATTAGCAATAAATAATTTCATCACACCATAGCTCACTATTGTATATAGAAACCCCCATAAGTAAACCCATTTAAGTAAACCCCAATGGCTCGGAGGGCTTTGAATCAAAGAATGGACGGTTACCTCGAGAGTGTTTTCTCTTGGGGTAAGAATAACCTCGTCGAATTCAATGTTTCAAAGACCCAATCATGTCTGATTTTAACTAAAAGGGATCGAAATGAAAATCTAGTCTCATTGAACGGAAGCAATTTCCCGAACAGTCCCTCCATTGATATGCTTGGTGTAACTATAAGTGACCAGCTCAGGTACGGGGGCTCCATCGAAGCCAGAGTTAAGTTAGCCTCTCAGAAACTGGGCATAGTGTACAGGGCCCGCAGATACTTTAATAGTACACAAATGCTTACCCTGTACAAATCGCAAGTGCGCCCCACGGTTGAATTTGGCAGCCACCTCTGGTCTGGAGCCACAAAATACCTAAAACAAAACCCTCGACTCTGTGCAGAAACGGGTGGTTCGTTTGATAGATTCTCCTAACTTAACAGACGGATTGCAATCTTTAGAGCACAGGCGTCAGGTGGGAATGCTGTCCTTGTTCTACCGGTATTACAATGGAAGATGTTCCGATGAACTAGCGTCATTGATCCCCTCGGCACCGGTGCATAGTCAGGAAATACGCCAAACACGCGCCCAACATTTGTACACGGTTGACATTAGTCACATAAGAACGGATCGTTTCTAGGACTCGTTCTTGAGTTTCCTCCCTCCTACAATATGGGTCTCTTCAAGACCCATGTTCACTCCTCCCTCTCGTCAAAAAGACCCTCCACATAGCATCTTCAAAGAGATGACATAGGCCCTGAGGGAAATTATTTTCCTTAGGGCCTCCTGTGTGGATTTAATGTAAAAAAAAAGAAACCATAGCGGGCATGCTCACATCAAATCCCCAAAATTTCATCGCAATCGGGTGAATACTCTAGCAACGCTTAGACATTTAATGGTTTTCAGTAAAAATCCTAATTTTTTGTACTATTTTTGAAATGTGATTTATGTGATCTAAAATGTATTGTTCGCAGCTGTATCCTGCCCCCCTTTCCAGCGAATGGAAGGTACAGCCTCCAGGGGAAGGATCTCGTCCCAGGAGACGAGGTGAGCAAGCCTGCTGTGCTCCACTACTCCTGCAGTCCCGACTTCATCCTCAGTTACGAGCTGTCCGTGTGCCAAGGAAATGACGTCTGGACACCGATACCGACTTGCACAAGTAAGTGCACTGGACTATATACTAAACTTGTACGAGCACATCCATCTATATATATTTTTTAGATTTGTTCCACATATGGAGGCTTTGATTCTTTACAGGCTCTTGTAAAGAAATGAAGGACAGTTGGTGCTGGGAAGGACCCGTGAAAAGTTACGTTAATTAAATAAAATAATTGCAACTGCCGAGAATCGAACCCCGATTAACTGTTTGGTAGGCAACTATGTTGACCATTAAACCTATAAGAAATATATTAACACTACACACGAATTATAAGTCAGGGACGCCCGAGGAAGACTTGGCACGATCAAATGAATCAGATAAATGGAGGTCTTTAGTTATGCAATGTGAAAAATCAAATAAGCATTTGTTACAGTATTTACAAGTTTATTGAACAAATTATAATTAACCGAACATACCGCAATATAATTTAATATTTTATATGAGGAATTTGTACAAGAAAGTGGAGAGCGAACAAGTAACGATTTACAAGGCTGTTTATTATCCGGCAGTTTAGAACAGAATAATCTGGTTGATATTTGTCACGGCGAATGAAGTGACTCGTGAGAAAGGCAGATTCCTGTTGGTGCCTGGGGGACCAATAGGAATGCTGCGCGGCTGCAGATTGCAGGCTTGTTCGGCTTCCACAGATACTTGAGACGGGCCATGTCAAGAGTCAGAATAATGGAAGAGTTTGTATGAGACGATGTATACATATGAATGAGAGTTGTTTGGCTCAAGACCGAGTTGTTTGGCTGTTCGTCCTCTCCGCGGGTAAACGGCGTGATGGTTAGTTAAGAATTACATTGTTTGATTATATTATGTAAGATTATTGTTAAAAAAAGCAATTTGCTTAAAGGTAGCTACTATTGCCCTCTGTGGGGCAACCTTAAAGTTATTAGGTTTGGAGCTTCACTAAACCCTGCTGTCATTTATGCAAATCACTGATTATATGATAAATCAGTTCTCTTGTTTATATGGTAATATAGTGCTACTTCAAGGCTCAATTGTAAACACAGTCTTTGTTGATGTATTTGTTTTCGACCCTTGTTTTCAGAAATTCAACGGGCTCCAACGTTCTACTTACAGAACTAAAAGGGGGGCCGAGCCAGTTCTCATTTAGGTCGAGTTTAAAAAAGTAAAAATCATTTAAATCAGACATCTTATTATAATTTTTTTTAAGAAATCGTAACAGTTATTTATTATATTATAATAAAAACAAATATAAAACTTTTTTTTCCACTTTAAGTTTATTGACCGTAACCGGTTTCAGCTCGCTAGAGCCATCTTCAGACTGGTACAAATTATTCTTAGTCTACGGTTTATATACACAACATATGAGGGAGGGGAAGCGGGGTGGTCTAAAGGATTTGAATCAATTATATTAATTACATTTGTTACTAGGAGATATTCTTGAATATTTAAACTTTGGAAATATGAAGATTTTTTTTTTCTATACTAGAATACCCCTTAAGGAACATTTTACAAACTGGGTGAATGACAAAGGTGAATTATCAAATAAAAAGAATAATTTGTACCAGTCTGAAGATGGCTCTAGCGAGCTGAAACCGGTTACGGTCAATAAACTTAAAGTGGAAAAAAGTTTTATATTTGTTTTTATTATAATATATTATAATGGAATTCCACCATGAATTGTCAGTTTCAAAATTATATAGTTATTTATTGTTGAGTACATACATGAACCGTATGTTTTTTGCAGCACCATGCAAGCTGTTTGCCTCGTACACAGTGGACTACAACTGTTACGATTCTAAAAATCTGGGCATGCCCTGTCAGCCCGACATGCCGCACGGATCATCAGTCCTCTTCGAGTGTAAAACTGGTCACACCCTCTCCAGGACTCAGACCCTGGACGAAATGAGATGTAACCATGGTGTCTGGAGCATTCCATTACCTGATTGCGAACCAGGTGGAAAACTTAACTAAATAACTAACTTTTCACATGTAGTATTCACTTTGTGGTAATACGTTATTATAATTAGAATAAAATTATTTATTTTAAATTCTATTTTGTAGTAAATAAACCAATCGGTTTCGATTCAACCTGAACCTTCATTAGAGTTTCATACAAATAGTAAGGAGAAATGAATAATTGCAATGGTAAATCAAATAAGTAAGACTTTGTACTTAGAGGTTTATTAAACAAAATTGATTAACCGCTGGAGCGATTATGGTCGTAAAATGGACCACTTTTATTTTTCTTCGATTGATAGCTGTCCAAAATTGGACAACATTTTCCTACCATTCGTAAAACATTTATTGTAATTATTTAAAACATTTCCATGGCCAGTCTTTATTTTAAAACGAAGCTATTGAAATGATTTATCTATTATGACCATAGATATTGCAAATCCGAACTTCATCCGACTATTTTAAAACGATTGTGATCAGCCATTTACGGTTAAAATTAAGTCCCTTTTCCTAGATATGCACCTTTCATTATCAAGTATACCGCAACAACATACAGAAATCTAAAATATTCTATGTTGACTTGAAGAAGTACCTCTCACAAGTTTCAAAGTAACAAACACGCATGATCCTCGCGGTTATTAACTTTACGATATTTTTATATATTTTTCTAAAGAAAAAATTAAAAAATGATTTTCTGGAAATCTCGAGCAATCGAGGCAAATTTATTAATTTCTTGTGGTCGCTCCAGTGGTTAAAGTGATTGATTGATTAGTGATTAATTGAATCCTTTTCTATCTTATAGACTGTGGGCTTGAGATTGCCGACGGCGCTACATTCATCATCAACGCACCTGTCGCCAAACTGGACACCCTACCTTGGCACGTGGCAGTGTATGAAAGACAACCAGAAATCACTTTTATATGCGGAGGAACCATTCTCAGTACCAAAATCGTTGTCAGTGGTAAGATAGACAAATTTTACTAAAATAATATTATTTTACTGAACTAAATGCGAGTATATTCAGGACGTAACAGCACCCATTCGAAGGACTTTAACCAGCATGAGCTGAGCACGTATAAAGTGAAAAATTTATTCATTTTTACAATTTAAAACAGATCTATCAAACGGCCGAGTCAAGGGTTTTTCAAGTCAAGCACAGAGAAATCGATAACTTTCCATCGATAGTCGTAACGTCCAACGATTTTACACCGATATACCGAGCACGTTTTCACTGTTGACAGCCAAACCAATATTGACAGGAAATAAATAAGAAATCGATATACGCTGGCAATACTGGCATACCTGTCAATACCGAATTCAATCAATTACGTAAAAATATTAATAAATTGGCAATTGTGGATTGAAATACTAACCTAAATATGCATTAACAGTCCGCATTTACTTTTTCACACTAAACAAGAGTTAATTAGTAATTGAGTTAATTAGTAATTATTCTTATTTCAACCATTTTAGTTTCTCAAAGATCGGAATAAATTGATTGCGTCTTAGATGCATTATTTTGGTTTACGACTACTTTCGCTTCTAAGAGCTTCGTTAAATCAAACCGTTCATTAAATAAGCTAGTAATTTTGCATAATGGACGACATTATTAAAAAAATGTCTGTTTATTGATAGTTAACCGAAACATATCTGATACTACGGAGGCCGAGCTAAATTTTATCAATCTTCGGTTAATAATATTTGTTAATAATCGTTGACCGTGCTCGCAAATATTGATAACTGACTATAAATGACGGGTTTGGTCAATATCGTGTTGATATAGAGTTTTATCGATCGTCCATGCTAGACCACCATTCTATCGTCGAATGGAGTCACACCAATAAAGTAGGATTTAATATTAAGAAATGCTCCACTATGTGCTACACCAAGGCAGACAAAACGATTTATTTCAACTACAAAATGTCTTATTCATCTCTTCAGCACATAATGTTTCGAGAGATTTGGGAATCACATTTGATACGCACCTAACACGTCCACATAGAAACGATTTGCAGCAAAGCTGAATGCTAGGATTTGTGCTAAGCAACTCCAGACATTTTTGCAGCTCGGCCGCAATTCGCGTGCTCTACTATAGTTTAGTACGCAGAATTTTGGAAAGTGGTTCAGTAATATGGGGACCAATGGATTTAACTTACTCTCAAATGATAAAGTACAAAAAAAGTTTCTGAGATATTTATATCTTAGGGACTTCGGATATTATCCCTGGTTTTATCCATCAGCCTTTTTGTCCGGCATGCTGGGTATTAATAGCCTCACCGATAGAAGAAAAACTGCTTTGTTGACAACAGTATATAAACTTCTAAACGGTAACATCTGTATTCCCGATATAATACAAAAATTTGAGTTTTATGTCCCCGACAACTTCACAAGAACGCGCAGATACAGAACTTTTGATGTTCCGAGATGCAGAACTAACTTACCATTATTATGTCTCTCGGAAAAATGATTCTGTTACTAAATTACCTGTCCCCTGATTTAGATATTTTTCAACAAAATATTCAAAAATTCAAATACGCTATTATTACTTAATAAAATAAAATGTATGTTTGTTATTGGTTATATACAACTGTAAATGTGCCTTTAAAGTAAAATAAATAAATAAATAATAAATGACTGCCAAATTTGACATAGTATAAGATAATTACAAAAAGTTAACACTAGAAAACTACCCTGTCTCATAATATATGATAATATTCCTACACATGGCATCGTGGAACAATCAGTCTGTTAGAAGAATTAGTGCAGTTATCACCTCCTTAATACCTCGGTTCTTTAATATCGATTCAAACGGAGACTTGTGCATGTGCTCAGCCAAGTGATTTATCGGTTTCATAATAACATAACAAGTACGTGCTGTGGGAAATCCAGGTGAGTTAGATTCCCTCCCAGAGTCCACTGTTCACATATCTCCAATTTCACTCTCAACCACACTGGCAAGATTATTTGAAAAAATTTTATCTACTGTCGTTACAGATCAGCTAAAAACAGCGGATAATCAGTTTGGATTCAAATCTGCACTATCAACATCTATGGCAATATATTCCCTAAAAGAAACTATCAGTTATTATAAACTAAGGGAAACGCCAATCTATACCTGCTTTCTAGATCTAAGCAAAGCATTTGACCGTGTATGTCATAATAAACTGTGGGAAAAACTAAGGAAAAGAGCAGTTTCGGAAGATGTTATAGCGATTCTTTCAATTTGGCACACGCAACAAGAAAATATTGTGAAATGGTCTGGGGAGTTTTCTAACCCATTCCATTTGAAAAGTGGCGTAAGGCAAGGAGGAAGTATGTCTCCGGTTCTGTTCAATATATACACCGATGAGCTTATTCAAAAACTTAACGCCACGAAAATAGGCTGCCATGTACACGGAGTGTGTGTAAATAACATTAACTACGCAGATGATATGGTTCTTCTTGCACCGTCACTAAGCGCTTTAAAGAAACTACTCAAAATTTGTGAAGACTTTGCAAAAAGCCATAACCTTTTATATAACACCACAAAGTCAGTAGTTATGGTTTTTAAATCTAAAAATGAAATATTCCAAACACCCTCAGTACTGCTAGATGAAAGAAATATTAATGTTAATCACAGCGTTAAATACCTGGGACACATCATCACAGACGACCTCAAAGATATCGAGGATATGGAAAGGCAGAGAAGAGCCATATCAGTTAGAGCGAGTATGCTATCAAGACGTTTTTACTTTTGCAGTCCAAAAGTAAAAAGAATACTTTTCAACGCTTTCTGTACCTCTCTGTACACATCAGAACTATGGGTCAACTACACTACATCCCAATGGCATAAGTTAAAGGTTGCTTATAACAACGCTTATCGCCAACTTTTCCGCCTACCAAGATACTGCAGTGCTACGGAAATGTTCCTAGAGGGACGAGTACACACCTTCCGAGCACTTCTCCGCCACCGTATGGGAAGCTTATGGCGTAGACTGGACCAATCGAAGAATGCGATCATCACCGCCATGACTGCCTGGATGGAGTCCCCCCTGATGGCCCTCTGGAGGCGGGAGACGATGAAATATCCTCCGTAAACAGATGCATGAATTCATCTTAGTGTTTACTATTTTTTTCAATTTCATTTCTCATGTTTTTCATGCTTATTCGTTTTTTTATATTTATTTTATCTATGTGCCTTAACCTATTATTTGTCTAAATTGCTTCTGTTATTTCAAAATATGGAATGTATTGCATTGCACTACCCCTGCATACATTCTGGAATAAACTATTATTATTATTATTATTATATCTCCACAGTCATATTTCTTTGATTAAATTCTTAAGGGGGTATTCTAGTCTAGAAGCATGAATTGTGGGTGCTTTTTCAGGTGCAATAAAAAAAACACCAATATTATTTTTACCAAATATTTATTAAACATTAAAGAACACATAAAAAAATTAAACGAAAAAAATCAAAAAGTTACAGGGTATTGAAGTGGGGGTCTCAAAAAAATGGCGCGCCCGGGTTGACACGATTGCAACCCTCCTAGTAATAAAATTTTTTTCTCAATTCAGACAAATGCTGCTATGGCCCGTACCTCTGAAAAGTAATTTTTTTTTCGCAAAATGGCGGCTATCTGAAATAAAAAGTAATTTTTTAAGAAGTTTTTTGACTTTTCGAAATTTAAAAAAAATAGTAAAAATTTAAATTTTGTTATAATTCTGGAAGGGGCGACAGAGAAATATGTAACTCACACCAAATTTCAAGCAAATTGGTTCCGTAGAACTTGAGATAACGTGTCAACCGTCTCGAGAAAAGTACTTTTGAGAAAAACGCGTTTAAAATTTTATTCTATTTAGATTTTGGTGAGATTCCGTCTAAGCCGCAACATTAAAATGTGTAATAACTTTTAAAATAATGCGAATTTCGAAAAATCCTTTTAAGGAGATATTTTTGAATATTTAAACTTTAGAAATAAGAAGAATTTTTTTTTCTAGACTAGAATACTGCCTTAATTATAAACTACCGTCCAATTGATTTGCAATTTATCTGCGACTACATGTAAAGTATAAAATAACTATAAGTATAAAATAAATAAGTATAAATAAGGTGAATTGTACGCTCTAAAAAGTTGTATTAACTTATAAATAAATAAAAAGTAATAATAAGAGATTTATACTTTTTGATGACTTTCTTTAGTTTAACCTGAAGATGTTATATTTTTAGCGGCGCACTGTTTCTATGATCCGATTCAAAAACGTGCAGAGCCTGCGGCGCATTTCCTCGTAGCCGCCCACAAACATTTTCAGTCGTGGGACCACCCAAACGAGACCGACGTCCCAAAGTCGCAGGTAAGACTGAGTTTTTATAAACTTAAAACCAAATTCAGATTTCAAAATGATATCGCCACCAGTTCAGCAAATTACTTGCTATTTTAGTCAATTTTGGCAACTTAACAAGAGAAACAAAAACTGAGTATTTTTATGTATGTTTTTATTATCTATGTCCGGGTTAAATCTTCCCCACAGAAAAAACTAAATCCTTCCACACACTTTTCCACAAACGATCATCTAGTCAATCCACGTTATGCAAGGGTACTATATAAGTATAATAAATACAAAACCATACAAGAACAACATGTCAACCTACCAGAGACCATTTGGGAAAATAATTCACCGAATCTAGATATTTTCATATCAGAAGGTTCGTCTCGGTAGAACTGGACGATAAATCCTACTGATCCCTAAATATAAATATTCAAAAAATCTTTCGTAATCCTACATGTATTTAAAATAATTGATTTTTGCATTTTTATATATAAATTCCTTGACAAATCCAATAAGCCTAAATTTTTAATGAGAGAGCTAGGTATAATGTCAGTAGGCGAAATAACTAATGGTAATATTTTTATAGTCTGAGAATGCCAAATTATTTTAATCTCATTTCCAAATTGAATTTTTTTTATCATTATTATTATTTTTTTACCATTTTTTTTTGCATCAGCTCCACAAATGAGGCCCTCAGGAAAATAAATTCCCTCAGGGCCTATGTCATCTTTGGGGATGATATGTGGAATGTCTTTTTAGGAAAGGGAGGGGAGAAAGTTCTGGGAAGGAAAAAGATATGAGAGATGGGTACGAATCTGAGGGAGTCAGTGTGTCCTGGAGTGACGAACGTTTGAATCTATCCATTCTGCGATGTTCCGCGAGAGTCCCGCGGGAGAGGTTAAAAGTCTCCCTCAATCAGTCTCTCCTGATCCGGCATGCCACGCAGTTGGTATCTTGGAGCTGCCAAGATCCGGAAAAACATCACCACATGAACACAGGCACCCCTGCCAAGTCACCAAACGTGGCAAACTTGGAGTGTCCTATGGCAGAGGTGTCGTACTGCATAAAAAATACGTCAATGGTCTGTGGCATTATTTGAGATTGATGGGGTCAAAAACTTTCTCCATTGTTCTTCGATGCTGAAATCTGGTCTCTGGAGTATATATGTCATAATCAGGACATTTCTGGAGTTTTTATTCATTTCTATCCCTTAATCCTGCCACTTGGGCTCTTATGAGCACTGCACACTCAACAATGGAGAGATCACTTTGCATGTTTGTTTCCATGTCTCAGATCACTGAAATTCGCCTGCACGAATGGTACACGGGAGAATTGCACCACCAGCAGAACGACATCGCTCTTCTAGTACTGGAGACCCCCTTCGAATTCTCGAACACCGTCGGCGCCATTTGTTACGATTTAGTGAACCAAAAATTCGACAAGTACCAGCTCTCACCAAGCTCAAAGATCAAAGCCAAGGTAAATTCCATTTAATTGCAGTAAAAGAAAAATGTGCAAAAATCATTTGCAAGGCATATGATCATTAGGCAATAATCAACTAACAATCACCCCTCGCCATGTCCGCGGAGAGAAAGTCACCCTAAAACTTGGTATTGTCATATACCCTTGACATGGCACTGCTCAAATATTTAGTTGACTTGATATTGCCATGTCTTCCTCGGGCGTCCCTGACATCTTCATTCACATTCGCGTCATATACGTAATTGCCATGACAACTCAAGAAAATGGCATTTCGACACCCCTTTGAAAAAGTGCACTTTTTTGAAGAATTTCAATTTGACGCAACGTTTTTAGTGGCAGAAGTCAGCAAAAGCAAAAAATTAGGTTAAATGAAAAATATTTAAATTAAACCTTTGATTTTTAAACATGCACATAATGTTTATTAAAATATTAGTTTAAACAAATTTAATTAATTTATTTTAATTAAATGAAGACAATATAAGCGAAACTCAATCGAAAATCTGAAAACAGAAAAATCAGAAAAAGATATTGACACCTCTGGGACTCGAACCCAGGACCTCTCGCTTTCCGGGCGAATGCGCTAACCACTGCGCCACGGTGTCGATATCCAATTCGGTCATTTTTAACTGTATCATCCTTCGAGTAAGAACCACCCATACTATTTTCATTTTTCTTAACACATATTCTATTGGCAGCTACCTTATACATAAAGGTACACCGTGGCGCAATGGTTAGCGCGTTCGCCCGGAAAGCGAGAGGTCCTGGGTTCGAGTCCCAGAGGTGTCAATATCTTTTTCTGATTTTTCTGTTTTCAAATTTTTGATTGAGTTTTGCTTATATTGTCTTCATTTAATTAAATATTACAATTTGAGGTTTTACTCATAGAGTTAAAATAAAAATTAAATAATTTATTTTAAACTTTATGAGTGAAATCTCATATTGTAATATTTAATTAAATAAAGATAATATTAACGAAACTCAATCGGAAATCTGGAAACAGAAAAATCAGAAAAAAATATTTGCACCT
Organism: Glyphotaelius pellucidus; assembly: GCA_936435175.1. Lineage (NCBI taxonomy): Eukaryota > Metazoa > Arthropoda > Insecta > Trichoptera > Limnephilidae > Glyphotaelius > Glyphotaelius pellucidus. The sequence continues at coordinate 20,568,154 of OW386561.1, read as the reverse complement.
CTGGGACTCAAACCCACGTCCTTTCGCTTTCTGGGCAAATATATTTTTCTGATTTTTCTGTTTCCAGATTTTCGATTGAGTTTCGCTAATATTGTTTTCATTTAATTTAATTTGAGTAAAATTAAAGTTAATGCTGCAACAAACTGAATTTACAACTAAGTGAAGCAAATATTAGGTATTTTGAGTCTTTCAGAAATGTGTTTTTTTTAAAACTAATAAATGTATATTCACATTTTTAAAATAATCTCAGAGATAAATGACTTTTAAAAGTTCTGCATTTTGCTACAATACGATTTACTAATTTTTATACATGGTGTAACAGCACGTATCCGAAGAATTTTAACCAGAGATTCCCGATCGTATTTGGAGTGAAAAATTTTGAGGGCATTTTGTAGGCCGAAGAAAATTTTTTTCATTTAAAAACGTTAAAAATATTTTTCCATTACACGTCGCAACTGAGTATTCAGGAGAATAGCGCGTTTATAGTCTAGCGTGTCACTTGATACGCGTTGCATCTCGTTCTAGCAGCACATTAACAAACTAAGCAGCTCGCACATCGCTCAAGTGTGCGCGTATCGCAGCGTATTGGGATGGGATCAGTAGCGACGTGTGATTGAAAAATATATTTTTTTGTTTTAAATGGAACAAAATACCACCGAACAGCAAAATTCATTAAAAAAACATTTATTACTACTCTCTACCATACCGGTATTTCAATGGTAGATGCTCTGAGGAACTAGCGTCATTGATCCCTTCGGCACCGGTGCATAGTCGGGAGACATGCCAAACGTGCGCCCAACATATGTTCACGGTTGAAATTTGTCACATGAGAACGGGTCGTTTTTTCGACTCGTTCTTGAGTTCAACAGCTCGGCTATGGAACGATTTGCCGACTTCTGTGTTTCCTCCCTCCTACAACATGGGTCTCTTCAAGACCAATGTTCATTCCTTTCTCTCCTCAAAAAGACCCTCCACACAGCATCCCAGATGACATAGGCCCTGAGGGAAATTATTTTCCTCAGGGCCTCCTGTGTGGAGTCAATGTAAAAAATATCCACAAATCTATTACTTGAATAATTACTATATTTATTTCTCTAAGTTTGCCGGCTGGGGAGTAACGGAAGAGGAGAGGACGTCCGAAGAACTACGCGTACTGAACGTCCCCTTTATCGACCAGAGGAAGTGCATCGAAGAGTACGAGAAATACCACACCGAAAGATATATCACAGCAGATAAAATCTGCGCTGGCTACACCAATGGTTCGTAAACAAGTATTTTTAATTGTACAATAAGTACAAATCTCAATCAATATCAGATTTATATTTTGTTACAACATTACACAAACAAATAAGAGATGGCGCCACACGTTCCGTTTACACGCGTTTCACCGCGCCATCGTCCCCCACGGACGCGACCGGACCACCTCTGCCCGCCACCCGAAGAACTCGCCAGCACTTGATCCCTACTAGACGCGTGTGTGTTAAACCTCCGGAGTCTCTCCCGCCCCACGCGCATGAGATTGCGCCCAGTGGCAAACGTCCTCATGATGAAGTCCTGACCTCATTTATACGGAGTGACGACAGAACTCCCATATCCAAGGATGCCGCCCCCGCTTCACCCCTGATTGCGTAAGCCACACTCCATACTAATCCTCCCTCTAACGTGCTAACCTAGCGACTTGCCCGAAGCCGAGAGAGAGAATAGTTTGTTTTAGCCAGGATCTTAATTTATTGTTATCTTGTAACTGTCCTAAATATATGTCCTCTACCTCAATAAACCCTGTATGAGAGGCCCACTCTTTTTCATTGGATAAAGTATGATTGCCCCCTTGTTTCACCTGGTCGAGCGTGAGACACCCTTGCCGACCCTGACCCTGGAGAACAGAGTCACCTTTCCCTACCGACCGAGCTAGTTGCGGAAAGACCTACGCTGGTACCCAATCAAAATGTAGCAGACCATAGACATAGAGGGAAAGGGAAACAAACCAATGATGTGACTGACTTTTGAATAAATGAATCTGACAAGGTAAAGGCAAGTCATATCGTTTTATCAGTATCTAGTTTGCGATGATAAAATCTGCTTACCAATAATTAATTCTTTTCACAATGTCGCGTAAATTGCTGGCTGCGTGAAAACCTTAACTGCAAATTCCAAACCCAGTAAACAAAAGTTCGGGCTTTTTTCCAAAATCGAATATTTTGTTTCACTATTTAGTTAGACACTTTTACAAATGTGTTATAATTCACTCACCTCTCCCATTTTTGCATCGCTACGCAATCCGATTTGTAGACGGTTCAATTAAACATGAACATTAGAACCCTGCACAGAAAAGTCTCACCCTTCTTTTACTTATCTATGGTGAGTCTAATTCAATGCGCGCTCTTCGGCGATCAATGTACGTTTGATGTCGTAGTTTGTTCAAACATTCTCGAACCCTCCTGATTACGTGAAATGATACCCATATATTATGTTAGGGCAAGTCTTTTCTTTTGTAATAATGTCCACGCAGATGACCGTTGGAGCTACGGTATCATCGGATGGCAGTCTTGTTTAGAAAAGAGAAGTAGGCAGCGTGTCAATTTGAAAAGTAGCAGCATTTGAATAGGAGAGAGCCGCAAAAGATTGATAAACCTGGAAAAAAATATTGAGCTCAAAGCCAACAGGCTTATGATGAAGGAGATCAGGTCTGATAGACAAAGTTGAGAGAGTCAGATCAAAGCGTGTGGAACTTGTATAATGCGCCACACTAAGTCCAGAGTCGTGTTCCAGTAGACTGGAACATGAAACCGAAAACAGAGGTTGATCTTAAATAAATTTATGGTTCTGTTAATAATTTGCCAGATTCTCCACATTTCTTTGCAATAGCTTCACGATGAGTGTCGAGTGTCTTGAGTGTCTCATTGTCATTCGATTGTACTTTTCTTGGAAAAACCGAAAGCTTTTCGTTTTTCGTCTACAGCTTTTGGAATTTTTCATTACTCTTTTACGTTTCTACTTTTTTCTACTCTCTAGCCTTCACTTTTAAGTAAGTCTTTCCCTTTGTATTTCAACTGCCCCAACCAACAATGTCAGATGGTAACTGGTAATTTAAAATAGACAGTAAACTAAATGAAAAAAGTAATTTTGTTAAGAATTCGTTGGAACTGTTGATTTACCAAGTTAAACACCTGCACCTACTAACTCGCGCTCAGATGATTCCATGGCAAGCGGATATACTGATTATGAAAAACATAGGATTTACCTTGTTAAGCATTGGGAGATAGGTAAACTAATCAATCAGGGAGTGGTAACACTTGAAATAACAGCCATCCCAAGCTAAGGTATGAGCTACCGTGCTCAGGCTGATGACATTAGAGAACAGGGTCACAAACAGTGCCTCCGAGATACAAGGTCGCATCTAGGAGAATTTAGACATAACTTCAGTTAGTACTCGGGGCTCTGTTGGGGTGGACCTTTTATATCATTAGATACCAAGAATGACCAAAAATGAATCATTCAAACAAACAGAACTTAACCCTCTCAATACCAGAGTGCTTCCTGAGGAACATGAAAGAAAAAATTAATATCTTTTGATTTTATGAACCAAATAGCCCCTTATTTTGCGAATCGCTTGTGAAAGATATTGTTCACAATGAATATAACAAATCGCGTACTGGTAACACAAAAAGTTACTGTTATTTTGAACGCGTGTATTATTCAAAACGCGTGTTTGACATAACTTAACGGTTTGCGGTATTTCGGATTTCAGCACAGTTTTAAAAATAAGATATCGAATTTTTCGGCTGAAAATAATTATTGTATTGTATATTCATGTCCAATCTGATAAATAATTATGATTTTCATTAAAAAACATTTTTCATTTTGTTTTCGGTAAAAACATTCATGTTCCTGAGCTGGTTGTTGTGAATGTTTTCCATGGAGATCTTTTTTTGGCTTTTATTTTTTTCCACTCGTTTAAATTTGATTTTTTCAAGGAATAATATTTTATTTTAATATTTTCTTAAAATTGAAGATCAATCAATCAATTAAAGAAAATCACATGAGAAGATGTTTTATTTTATTTCATCGTTAAAGATGGAATAAAACAAAACATTTTTAATTGTATTTGTTCTTTTTATTTGTAATTGTTTGTCTTTAGGGAAATGGTTCTATTTAAAAAAAAAAAATTATTATTTTATTAAAAATTAGTATTAACATTATTATTTTTTAATATGTTTTTCTTTATAATTAATTAGTATTGAATTTTGTTTATTTATTTTCCATTAAAACATTTAAAAACACTTAAAAATGACGTATGCTTCTTGTACTACTCGTTATTTGATTAACACCCCCTAAGTTCCCAAAGTTCTTCCACAGGAACATGAAATATTTCCAATAAATGGTATGAAAAAAAATATTTTTTTTTTGTAAAAATATTGAAAACAATCACAGAACTCGGAAACGTAGACAACCATCTTTTTAAATGACTGGAAAATACTGGTATTGAAAGGGTTAAGCCCTTTGGGGAACCTAGCGGTAGTGGAAAGGAGAGCTGAGAGCACCTTGGTAGACTCTTCCTTCGTAGGGTCTTTAGGGAACCCAAACAAATAGGGACTTTCGATGGGAAAACCCTTTCCGCAACAAGATTCTCCAGAGGTTCCAGTAGAGAAACAGGGACCTGAAAACAAACTCAAAAGATTGAAGTGAAAAGGGAGATAGCACAATGGGCCCATGGCCTGAGTGCTCTCGGGAACTCGGGATTTAGTCGAAAAGGAAACGCGACTACCGAGAAATTTGAATAATATGTATTTTAAATTTATATACTGAACGTCTGTTGATAGCGTTCAAACTAGGCAATTTTAGAAATTTTAATCTTATCAAAAAGCAATAAGAACACGCCAATGGTTGAATCTACGTTAAAAAAATATCTGCACTTGTGTCAACATTCAGAGAGGTAACCAGCCAGGGTAGAGGGACCGCGTTTCATCTTAGTAAATATATAAAACAATACGGTATTAATAATCACATTCTCATTTACTTTAAATCCTAGGCTCATCAGGATGCAATGGCGATAGTGGAGCCGGCTTAGTGTTTCCTTACCCCCAGGGAGGAGAGATTCGTTGGTGGCTGAGAGGCATCCTAAGCGTTGGGCCACGGGATAAGTTCACCTGCAGGGCTAACACCTACACAGCCTTCACCAGGGTTTTTGCTTTGAGGGACTGGATCAAGCCACATATAAATGAAATACTGGCTCAACGTGAGATCTACCAAGGTATTATTAGTCTTTTTACTGGGTTTTGAAATTTGAAAAAGACAATTTACATGAATCTTTGTTTATTTATCAACTATCAAGTACCCGGCAAGTGTTTGTGTTAATTCTGTTTATTGAAGTGTTTAAGGATACAATTTTTTTTCAGTCAGGTGCGTATATGAAAAAAATAGAAGGTTTTACACATACCAGCTGTCTGTATGAGAAGCATTTCAATTCCTCGCTCTGCTCTTCTCTTGTCCCCCTTCGTCAACCCTTTCCTGCGTCCCTTTCCGCCCCCGTTCTCTTCCACCTTCCCCGCCTTACCCCTTCCCGCGTGGCCCAACCGTCCTCTTCGTTCCCCCTCCCGCATACCCTACCTGCTGCTAAACCAAACAATCCGCGCTATTGTTGCCCGCTATCGTTTCTACATATAATGGTGGGGTCTGGCGTTATGAAATTTGAATAAGAAATGTACAAAAATGTGTGTTTTTCATATAGTTTAGTGGCAGTGAGGGAAGATGGGAGGGGGAGGGGAACGAAAGAGAAGTGGGAAGGAATTCGCAGGAGGGGGAAAGAGGAAAAGAGTACGTGGAAGGGGAACGCGGGAGGTGAAAGGACACGCAAGGGGGGAGGGGGGTGACAGAGGAGTGGGAGAATTACAAAGGAGACATAGTAGCGGTAGGGGATATCAAGTGATACGTTTTTGAAAATGCATGCTTCTCACAGCAGAATTAAAACATAAACACTATCTATCTTTGATAACGAATGCCGAGTACGCGCTAATATATATGTATATGTAAACTTTAACTTAAGTTAACTGATTTTAAAGTTGTTAAATAATTCAGTTTTGAAAATTGTATCTTTACAGTTCCGGAATCGATGGAACGTTCACTACCAGACAAAAGGTAAGAACCTAAGATCAACATTGTAAAATGCACCCTTTTTTGACAACGGATTAATTTCAATAAAACCCTGAAAAATCACTGGATAGTCTAAATTATTATGCTGATGTTACACAATTCATTTCTGCATTTCATTTTGGATGAAGCAACCAAATTGTATCACGTAAATATGAAAGTGAATAAATCAATGTCATTGAATGTCACCGTTCAATCGCGATTGAACTTGCGTTGTTTCCTTCTTTTTCGTTTACTCGTTAATTAAATGATCACAAATTAAGGTAATTTCCAAGCGCACGATCTGATTTGAAGACATCCTCAGCAATATGAATTAAATATCGACCACCACAATTATCGACCACCACAACACGGGCATGTGCCTAGCATGGTGGTCGAAAAATTCTAAAATTTATGTAATAAACAATTCAATGAATAAAGAGAACTTAAAAAAAAAAAAAAAAATAGTTCACTTTTTCAGGATACGTGTTAACAGCATACTCTTTCACTTCTGCGTCATTCAACCAAAGTGAATCAATTTGGTTGAACCGTGTAATATCGTCATTAATCAATCAGTTCCAATTTAGAAAACGATAAAATTAATTTTCTGAAGGATATTATTTTTATAGGTTATGGGTAGATACCTACTTCACCGTTTCTTTGAATTCTTCACACAATCAGTTCCTTTTTCGAAAATGACACTAAATTCAAAGCTAATTTTTATTCAGTGAACCAGATTTCACGCAGGACTAACACACAACCGAAATTAGTATATTTGATAAATAGGTGGCAAATCTTATGCTTAAGCCGCGGTATACCCCATTTTTACTGATTTATTATATGTACCAAGCAGCCTTACTAAAAAACCCCGTGAAAAATTTTATTCAATTGATAAACGGCCGCGGATGTAAAAACACTGCTAATTAAAAAAAAATTAATGGAAAGATATATACATGGCATGCACAGCCTGAGGGGGTAGTTTATCCGTTTTCTTAATGATTTCTGAACGAATTTTGGAATTTTTCCAAAGTATTTTGAAGTTCTGTATATTTCTTATTTTCGAAAATGTTGTAAAACTATATATTTATATAATATTTGTTTGTGTTGTGCGATCCGTCTCTTTTGTACCATTTTTTTTTCAGATTTAACCTAACCTAACCTAGCCTAACCCAACCTAGCCTAACCTAACCTAACCTAGCCTAACCTAACCTAGCCTAACCTAACCTAGCTTAACCTAACCTAACCTAACCTAGCCTAACCTAACCTAGCCTAACCTAACCTAACCTAACCTAACCTAACCTAAACTAACCTAACCTAAACTAACCTAACCTAACCCAACGTACCCCCGCGTTGATAAATAATATTTGTTTGTGTTGTGCGATCCGTCTCTTTTTGCACCATTTTTTTTTTCAGATTTAACCTAACCTAAGCTAACCTAACCTAGCCTAGCCTAACCTAACCTAACCTAACCTAACCTAACCTAACCAAACCTAACCTAACCAAACCTAACCTAACCTAACCTAACCTAACCCAACCTAACCTAACCTAACCTCACCCAACGTACCCCCGCGTTGATAAATAATATTTGTTTGTGTTGTGCGATCAGTCTCCTTATTGTACCATTTTTTTTTTCAGATTTAACCTAACCTAACCTAACCTAGCCTAGCCTAACCTAACCTAACCTAACCAAACCTAACCTAACCTAACCTAACCCAACCTAACCTAACCTAACCTCACCCAACGTACCCCCGCGTTGATAAATAATATTTGTTTGTGTTGTGCGATCAGTCTCCTTATTGTACCATTTTTTTTTGTGAGGTTAGGTACATACAAAACGTTGTTTACATCAATTTTATACTTCTTGTTTCCCACTGTAGTCGTTATTTTTAAATCTCCGGAACATAAAACTTTCACACTAGTTTGGTTTCCCACAATAATTTCTTTAGTTTTCGGTTGGTACGAAATATTTGACAACATTTTTTCATTTGAAACTAAATGAGTACTTGCACCAGAGTCTATGTACCAGTCTTTCTGAATGAATTCATTCGTCATAAAAACTGCACTAAATGCATTCGTATTATTCTCTGTAGGAAATTGATTTTTATAATGCCCAATCTGCTTGCATTTGATGATCTGACATTTGGGTTGTCAGATGGTTGACAATATTTTTCATCGCTATTATCGCGATGCTTCGTAAATTTTCTGCCGCCGCCACCGCTGCCGCTGCGTTTCTGAGAATTTCTAACGACAAATGCACCCTTCGATTTATCTTCACAATCCGTGTTCACGCCAACAATTTTGTTTTTATAACATCTGCACTTATTTTCATACCGGCGTGTTTGATAGCCATTACCATTGGGTTGTACATCTGTGAGAGTCCAGCAAGAAGCAACGAACTGATCCATTCATTGTTTATTTCGAAACCCGTACCTTTCAACATCTGGGTTTTTTTTTTTTTTTTGATTTACTAGATTCTTATATTCCTTGAAGAGGTGAATCATTTAAATTTACTGTATTTAAAGTTAATGTTCTTTATACAAATAGAACGGCGTCATTTGCGCCTCGCAATCTTTACCTCATGTGGGTATTTAAAAATTTTACTTGTTTATTATAGACTTAAGGTCCTGAATTTAATCGGTAGGGAAAAATTGTTACCTAAAAACCCTACTAAAATTGCATCTTTTTACTCATCATTTACTTTTCATTACCCGCAAGCTGGAAATAAATACATACGTGTGTGTTTGTGTTATGTTGGGAGTGGGAAGGAGGCGGTCATGTCCTTTTATTTGGAGTTCTTCCGCATTTGCCTTCGGGAATGAGGAAACCATGAAAAACCTCATCCAGGAAGATTCGGCCGGCGGTCAACATGAACCCGGTCGGCCTTCAGTGATATCGGTGTACGATATCCTGCATTGTGTGTGTGTGGGGTGTATGTCTGTTTTTATGTAGATATATACTTTATGGGACTATAGGGGATACACATACATATACATACATACTATACAATATTATATAAATATATACATAGATATATAAACATAAGTTACGGGGGAGGGGTCTGGAGTTTGGGAATACCTACTGCTCGCTCACTCGTCGGCGTCTGAATCTGGTTCATGCCAGATGTGGTCAAGGTCCATCAGAATGTGTTTGGGTAGTCTGTGTACGTATTTGAATGTGAAGTCGCTGGGAGAATTGTATTGACCGATTTCTTGTATGAGTTTATTTTTACTGTGTCTTAAAGATTTGTAAAATCGGTCTGTCAGTCTGTGGGTGTATTCAAATAAGGTCGGAATGTCTTCTCTCGCACGTAGTCTTTTCAAATTTGTTCTGATTCTAGTGTTGTATGTGATTTTAATGCAGAGATTCTGTAGTGTCTGTAGTTTTGTAAAGTCAGATTGTGAGATGCTACTCCACACGGGAATAGCATAGGTCAGCACCGGTCGAATGAGCGAATAGTAAGTCAGGAGTTTGGTTCTGGGAAGTAGCGGACTTTTTCTATTGAAGATGGGCTTCATCATGCCGAGTGCCATTCTGGCTCTTGCGTGCATCTTGGCTAGGTGAGATTTCCAGTTGAGTCGTGAGTCCATAGTCAGGCCCAGGTAAACGACTTCATCCTTCCATTCTAAGACGTGTCCGCCCATTTCAATGTTGACGTCTGGTGTCCTTCTGACGCGTTTCCTCGTGTACATGATGACTTCGGTTTTGGCCTCGTTCAGTTTGAGGCGCCACATCTTGTAGAACTCTACGAGAGCGTCGAGCGCTCTCTGTAGGTATATGGCCGCCATCTCGGCTTTCAGCGAGGAAACGTACAGCTTGACGTCGTCTGCATAGATAGACAGGTTGCATCTCTCGTCTCGGGGGATGTCATGTGTAAAGATGTTGAAGAGATGAGGTCCCAGTAGACTTCCTTGTGGCACGCCTTTTGGAATCTCACGTAGTGACGACAGCGCGTTCCTGATGAAGACTCGGAAGGATCTGTTCTTGAGGTATTCTTGTATCACTCTCGTTAGGTATATGGGCGTGTTAGTTCTGTGCAGCTTGTGCAGTAGCCCTCTGATCCAAACGGTGTCAAATGCATTCTCCAAGTCTAGCAGTGCAGCGGCGATGAAGCGATGTTCGTTAAATCTTCTGGTGATGAATTCCGCTACTCGTGTGAGTTGATGGGTGGTGGAATGCCTCTTTCTGAATCCGAACCGCTCGTCTGGCAAAGTGTTGTTTTCTTCGTGGTGTGGAAGTAGCCTGTTGAGTATAACCTGTTCAAATACTTTGCTCAGCGTGGAGAGTAGGCTGATCGGCCGGTAGCTTGTCGGCTGCCTCTTATCCTTGTTTGGCTTCGAGAAGGGCAGCACGGTCGCCGTCTTCCAGATCTGTGGGAAATGTCCGGTGATGAGACAGGCATTGAACAGCTTTGTGATGTAGATGATGGCTTTCTGAGGTAGATGTTTGAGTAGAATGTTGTGTATTTGATCGCTTCCCGGCGCCTTATTGGTCTTCAATCGCTTAATAATGACGGCAACTTCGCTCGGCGTGCTGAAATGGATGTCTTCGACGTTCGTCTGCTCCGCTCGTTCGAGATGTCGTAGAGATTCATCTACTAGTCGATCCGTTTCCGGATCGGATAGGCCGTCCGTGGCTGCGTAGGCTCTCTCGAATCCGTCGGCGAGCGCGTTTGCCTTCTCTTCTAGTGACAGCGCCAATCCTGAGCCGTCTAGCTTCTCTAGCGGGGGAATCGTGTGGTCTTGATGTTTCAGAGCTTTTGCCATTTTCCATAGGCTGTTATTTTTATTTTATTTTATTTATTTAGGGAAGTTAACAGCAAATCATTAATTACAAAAAATAATACAATAATAAAATAGTTCATTATGCCAATTATAAACTTCCACTTATGTTAGTAAATGATGTGTGACATTATAAGGTATTTTCTGAATAAGTTTTTTTTTTTTTTTTTTGTTACAATATGTGAAAGGGGGGCGAGGAGAAATAAAGGATGAGGATTAAGAGGCTAAGGATGGGAATAGAGAGGGGGAGGGGTAGAATTGAACTTCCTAGTTTGGGTCATGTTGCTTAGCGATTTTTCGTTTTACGTCACGTAACGTCGAGTTAAAAATGTCAATGTGGTTATAATTTAAGTTAAATAAATGAGTGGATCTGTAGATAAATGAATTCTGTTTGGAATTGGTCTTGCAAAGAGGGAGATTAAAAGTAAGCGACTGTCTACTGTTGCGGTTTGGGACATGGAATGATAGGCGTTGAAGCAGATCAGGACTATCGATTAAGCTTTGTGTAATTTTAAATAACATTACCGAATCTGCTATATTTCTTCGACAAGTTAAAGTCTGTATTTTGAAGAACTTTGCAGAGTCTTCGTTACTTACATGACATCGAAAAGAGCGGAAATTAAGGTACCTTAAAAATCTGTTTTGAACGCTTTCAATTCTATTTTTGTGTATTGTATAGCCTGGGTTCCACACTTGAGATGCGTATTCAAGGATACTACGAACATACGAGAAATATAGTGTTTTGAAGGTAATAAGGTCTTTAAATTGTTTACAGGCTCGGATTATGAGACCAAGCATAGAAGATGCGTTAGTGACTATGTGGTCGACATGTTTATTGAAATTTAGTTTACTATCAAGTATAACCCCAAGATCCTTACTTTCGGATTTGACAGATAACGGTACGTGATTAATTGAGTATTCATGGACAAACACATTTTTATTTCTAGTAAAGCGCACAACGAAGCACTTAGATATATTTATTTCCAGACAATGGGCATTACAATACATGCTCAGACGTTGCAAATCATCTTGCAGCTTCTGACAGTCCTCGATTGAGTTTATGGGTGAAAAGATTTTCATGTCATCTGCATACAGGATGGTTTGCGAGTTTAAGAAACAGTTACCAACATCATTGATATAGATGTTAAATAATAATGGTCCCAACAGGCTGCCTTGAGGAACTCCCGATGTAACAGCAACAGAGTCGGATTTAAATCCAGCAACTACTACTATTTGACTACGGTTGGAGATATAAGAGGAGAGCCAACGATAGAGATTGCCGTGAATACCAATCTCTAAAAGCTTTTTTAACAAGGTTGAGTGATCGACCCTGTCAAACGCCTTACTATAGTCGGTATATACAGTGTCCACTTGTATTCTGTTATCCAGGTTATCCTGCAGGTATTCTGTGAAAGTTAAAAGATTTGTGGTTGTAGATTTACCACTAATAAAACCGTGTTGGTTCACATTCAGGCTAGGTTTGAGAGCAGCATATAGTTGATCATAGACTATTTTTTCAAAAATTTTGTTAAATACGCAAAGTTTGGAGATTGGCCTGTAGTTTTTGACATCAGTTTTTTTACCATTTTTGAAGATGGGAGACACAAACGCGGATTTCCATATGATAGGGACAGTGCATTCAGTTAGAGAAAGATTGAAAATCATGGAGAGGGGTAAGGCTAGATTGTATGCACATCGTTTAATAAGGATTGAAGGTATTTCGTCAGGACCGGCACCTTTGCGAATATCAATTTCCTTAAGGTATTTTAAAACAATATCTCGTGTCACCTCAATATTGCTTATATTGGATGTATGGTTCCCGACGTCAGTTGGATCACTGGCAGGTGAATTGGAGGGTTTACTGAAAACCGAACTGAAATATTCTGAAAATAAATTTGCAACACCTGTTCCATTATCGGCTCTCAGCTCTCCGAGATACATACATTTTGGAACACCTTGGGATTTGTTAGAAAATTTGACGTGACTCCAGAAGTTTTTCGGGTTTGAGGCAATATTATTTTCGATATTGCTTAAATAACTAGATTTGCTTTTCCGACATAACTCTTTGTGCCGTTTACGAAGGAGAGAAAATGCGTCGTAGTCAGCCTGGTTTTTGTATTTTTTATATTTAGTAAAATATTTTGATTTTTCCTTAGTTATTTTAATAAGGGCAGCATTGTACCAAGGAGGATATTTCAAGTTCCACGAAAATTTATGAGGAATATGAAGATTAATCAGGTGTTTCAAAAATGTGTAAAAACTGTCAAGCGCTGGTTCTATTTGAGAGTTAGAGAAAATGGATGCCCAGTCAGCTTGTTCTAGGGCGGAATTAATTGATTCGTAGTCTCCACGATTATAGAGAAAAACTTTCCTTTTCGCATTTTTCAATGGGGGGGGTTCCTGAAATGGCACACTAACGGATACAGCTTTATGATGTGCGTCTTCAGGAACTAGCGGATCGTCATTAGATTTGACGGAAATTAGTAAATTTGACAGGATCAGATCTAGGATATGGCCGCTTGAGTTTAGCTCACCGTTGTATTGAGAGAGATCCAGGAAATGCATGCAGTCTACGAAATGATTGCTAATGTGAGTAGAGTAATTACTAGCTGCGTAATGCGTAGATGGTGTAGTTTGGGTCCATGAAATTTCAGCAAGATTAAAATCCCCTAAGATAACGAACGAATCCGTGGGGTTATTTGATACTACATCCGACAACATGTTTAGGAAATTTTCGATTAAATATTGATGTTGAGTCCCTCCGGGGATGTACACGCAGCATATATGGACCAAAGTGTGAGGTGTATTATTAGTGCGAATGGTGACCCATACATCTTCAGCGCAAGAAGTCCATTCAGGTCGGGCGACGCTGATCAGCTCCTGTTTAATAGCTAACACTACACCACCGCCAAGACGTTGACCGGTGGAAACGTAATCGCGGTCCCTACGATATACATAGTAACGAGGGTCGAAAAGTTCTTCGTCTCTGATGCCTTTGGTGAGCCATGATTCTGTGAGAGCGATTATATCGTAATTGTTTGAAAAGGTATTTTGAAGGATCGTCGTTGTTTTGGTTCTAAGACCTCTAACATTCTGGTAATAGATTTCTAAAGACATGGGGAAATATTCAAATAAATATTCGTGAGTAAGCGGTAAGTTACAACCGATAGGTTATAACCGAAATCACTCATCGCAGTTATCATAAATGATAACTGCAATAAGTGAATTCGGCTGTAGTGGTCAAACAATTTAACATTGTAAGTACAGCTAACACAAAAATTTAATGGTGTGGGTGCATAATATAGTTTAAAATAATAATAATATATAAGTCTTAAAATATGCATCTCAAGCCTGGCTGATAATAATATTCTGATGTTTATATAGTCAGTTAGAGGTAGGTATCTGTATTTGAGGTAAGAACGGTTAATAATATTAATCAGTAGGTATTTTAGTAGAATATTTGTTGACATAAAATGAGTATAAAGTGATTTGCTTACCACAGCAGAAAATATAATTAGTGTGAGAGACCGCTATTGTTCGTCTAGTAGGTCTGAATGTCAGGGGTATAGGGGGTCGCCAACAAGCGGTAACATGTATTCCAAGTTGTTTCTTGAAAAATGTTGACTGATTCCAAAATAAATTAGAAAGTTTATGGGAGAGGGTAAAATGTGAGAGGGAGGGTAAAGGTAATAGGAGTGGAGGAAATGTATAGGGAGATACATGAGTGAATAAAAAATCTATTTTACGATGTGAAGAGTATGCAGATCGACTCAGGCAATTTTCTTCAGGTCTTCTTCCATGGCAATTAGTATGGGAGGCGAAGTAGGATTTTTCCTCACAAATATCCTGCTGTTTTTTATCCAAGTGAATTGGAATCCCCTGTCCTTTGCAATCCCCTTGGCCCGAAAAAGGAGGTTTTTATTAGAGCTAGTCAGATGGTCGTTAACATAAATTTTTCTTTCGTCACCGGGGTAATTCAGGTCCTTCGTACTTATTCCCTTCCTTCGCCGAATTTCAGTGATGAATTCGTTTTTACGTGAACGGGTGGTAAATTTTACAATTATCGGTTTAATTAATTTGGAATGTCGTGGGTCTTTCGCTGAGACTCTGGTAGCGAACTCGATTTCATCAGTTTTAAAGTTGGGTATACCAATTTGGTTTGCTATACCTAAAAGGATATTTGGAATATTTTCGTTATTATTTTGAGGTATTCCTTTTATCTCGATGTTCTGTAGCCTCATCCACTGCTCTCTTTTGTTAGAATCTTCTTGCATTAGTTTGATGGTCGATTGAAGGGTGGAGACTTCTTGTTCCAGGTGATCTACTTTACTCATCGATTGTTCGAAGGCTTGAAATCTTTTAGCAAAGTCATCTAATTTAGAGTTGTTGAAATCCACGGATTTTTTAAGGTCACACATGTCTTCCTTCACTTGATTGTTAAGGGTTTTGAGGACGGCAAGTTCAGAAGATATTTTTTTTATTTCTACCATCACATCTTCTATGGGGTTAGTTGACGTAACGGTACATTGGGGTGAAGATTTGCAGGTAGTGCAGCGCCAGGTTCTATCCTTTGGCGTGAGTGATGTAACTTTCTTCGTCCAAAGTTGTCGTCTGAGGTCCGTTATTTCCTGCTTGATTTCCCGCTGTAGAGTGTTGTAGGCCGTTTTGAAGTAGCCGTCGCGCGTACGATGGTAGATGCGTCGCAAGCGATTTTTCTCCTTGATGAGCGATAGGACATGCTCGGGAAGCTTGATCGTGTGTGTGTGTACTTCTTTGAGAGGTATGTGTGTGTCTTGTGCATGTTGTATGATTTCCGTGAGAGTGCTTGCGGCCTCGTCGATTTCATCTGTAGAGCGCAGAGTTCCCGATGTTAGGTGAATTCGTTCGTTAATCTCTGTCTTGAATCCTTCCCAGTCTGCGTCCTTGTAGTTTCGCTGTTTTCTGGGGCTCCTTGAAGTCGTTCCTCCAATACTGAAGCTCACGGGCAGATGGTCCGATGACAGTTCATCCAGCGTGCGCAGTGGCGAGATCGTCTTGACGTTTTTCTCGAGTACGATGTCCAGAGTGCTGGGGTACTGTGCGTGCACTGCGTGGTATGTCGGTTTGTCCGGCGCCATTATCGTGTAGTTGTGAGTCTGCATATGCGTAAAGAGCGTTTTCCCGTTCGCGTTGCCTCTGTAGTTATTCCAATAGTTGTGCTTGGCGTTGAGATCTCCTCCTAGAACAACAATTGGACGCAGATTAAGTAATTTGTCCAAATCTTCTCTCACGAGAAGGTTGTGGTGTCTGCAATAGGCGGCAAATGAAGGTGTGCGCTCTATCCTCTATGGTGACTTCGACAATCGTAGCTTCAGTATGCTTCAGCTTCGGAGTGGGGATCCTTGTAGATGTGATGGATTGACGAACGAAAATGGCGGTGCCTCCGCCTCCTCCTTCTAGTCGGTCGTCTCGGTGAACTTCGAAGCCGGGCACTCTCAGCGGTGTGTTGTGTTTGAGATGTGTTTCTGAAATGAGAATGATGTCAATGTTAGTGTTATTTGCCAGAGCGAGCAGTTCATCAATCTTAAAGCGGATGCTGAAGGCATTCCACAGGAGGACGTTCACCATCTCGGGATTATACATTGATGGTGGTGGTGATGACTTCCATCAGGATGCAAGCCCTCTGGTATACGGAGGTGCAGCTGGCCAGCTGCGATCGCACGCCATCTAATCCCATGAGGAGGGACATCATCAGCGTGGCGTCTGGGTCTCTGGAGCCTGCGGGCTGCTGCGTGTAGGTCTGCGAGCGGGGCTGGGGTTGGGGCTGAGGCTCGGGCTGCGCCTCGGGCTGCTGGGTGGTCGCTCTTCCGCCGGCCACGTGGGCCCATGAGCGTCCATCAGTCCTCGTCGTCTGCTGCGCCTGAGGATGTGGCCTGCTGGCCCCTGGTCCGGGGCGATGGGGCTGCCTTTGTCGCTGCTGGAGGGAGGCGACGTACGCTACCCTCTTCGGGCAGCCTCTGAAATTGGCGGGATGGGGGCCTCCGCAGTTGCAGCACGCGGCGGGCTCGTCCCTGGTGGTTTTGGGGCATTCGGCCGAGGCGTGCTCCACCAAGCACTTTACACACCTCGCGGTGTGTGAGCAGTTGCGGGACCCGTGCCCGAAGTTCTGGCAGCGGTAGCACTGCGTCCCGTGCTGCAGATGGTTGCTGCGGTGCTTCTGCAGGCGGATCCTGCAGTGGCAGAGGTACTTAACTGCCGCCCTCAGCTGGCCCATGTTTACTTCTTTGCCGAATTGGGCCATGTACATGGGGTATTCCGCTGCGGTCGTCATCCTGATGACCTTGACTGGGGGGAAGCCCTGATCCGTCAGGTCTGCGGCGATCTCCTCCGTCTCGATGTTTAGCAGGCCCTTGATGACTGCCTTCTTGAGTTTTTCAGCCTCCGCCGTGTATGTATGAAAGCCGCGCGCCTCCACACGCAGCCCGTTTGTGAGAGCGCGGTGATCCGCCATGCTCCGCACGAAAATGTTCGCTGTTCTGCCCCGGTTGTAGCGAAAAGTGAAGTTGGCGTGGCCCAGGTGTCCCTGTACCGTAGAGGTGATTTGGGCGTGAGTCAGGGTGCCCAGGGTCATGACCACTGGAGGGACGCGATCCTTTTTCTTGGGCTGGCTTCTGGTACCTGCGGAAGAGAAATGGGAGGGATTAGATGTGTTGGCGCGTTTTGGTTGCGGAGCGCCGCCGCCTTCAGAGACCTCCTTGAGGTCAGAGAACCGGTTACCGACAATAACCGGTTCCGGTCCCTGCGGTGACAGGGGTCTTTTCACGGGGTTGGACGGTCTCGTCCATCCTTCCTCCTGGGTTGCTTCCATGTCCTGGGCGGGCTGCTGGGGTCTGGGGGGCGGTACGTAGCCCGAAGCTGGGCCTACTGGGGTGGCGGTTGCTGGGTCCGGGTGCGGGGGCGGGCTCGGGCATCACGGGGGGTGGCATGGGGATGGCCGGCCTTGTCCTCGGGTCTGCGGGGTGGCTCTTCACTGGCTGCTGGGGCTGGAAGGCGGGGATCGTATACAGCACGGTCCCGGTCTTTGTCCTGCTGCGGTACTGGCGGGCGCCAGGGGGAATCACAATGGGTGAATCCTCCGGGTTTGCGGCTTCTAGCCACGCGGAGTACATCCGCACGGCAGATGTTCTGAATTTCCTCTTGAGGATGCTGGGGATGGTCTTGAAGTCTACGGGTCTCGGTGGGGCCAGGTCTTCCTTCTTCTTCTTTGCCTTGAGAAAGGCAGTTGGTGGCGCGGGGGCCTGGGCAGTGAGCCGGTCGGGCCGGCTGGCTGCGAGGTGGCAGGTGTCTGGCCGTGTAAACACAAGCCAGACAAAAGCGAATCGGGGCGAAAGGGCGGTGGTCTCGAAGAGCGACTGTCGCAGGCGGCAGTCACAAGGCGAATCCTCGATCGATCGATCGATGATCGATGATCGATCCTTTCAACATCTGGGCTGTTTCTACTAATTGTGTCACGTAATCCGTCATACCATTGCAAGTCTCCAAGCAAATGTTTATTAAATTCCTTAGCAGACTGATTCTGCGTGTAAAACCGGAGTCGTCAAATATCGATTTTAATTTCTTCCATACACATTGCACAGTATTTTCGTTTTTAATATGAATATAAAGTGATGGATCAATGGTCATTATCAGTTTAGCTCTTGCTTTTCTGTCATTTTTTTCCGCTAGAACCTGCATGCTACTCAAATCCAGGCCTTCCAGGAAGAGGAAATTTTCCAGCGCAAAGGCCCAATCGTCGTAATTCTTTCAACTTTCAACTTAATAACGTTTACTGAGTAATTTGCCGACATTTTTCCTTGCTGTGCACTATCAAAAACTTGAAAAAATACTAATTGCGTATTCTGCATATTATATTGGACTGGGGCTGCTGGGCCCATAACCTAATAAAACAGCAAAGCGGTTTTCAATAGACTGACGTTTATTATGAATAATATACAGTTACATCCTAGATGGCGTTAGTGGTAACATATTATTTTGTTATATTCTAACACACTAACTGGGAGAAGCCCAACCAAAAGCCAACCGCGGGGCCTAGCAGCAAAAACCTGCGGAGTGGGTTTTTAACTGATAGTTTTATATAATTGCCGTTTAGATGTATTTGCTACACCGAAATCCGCTTGTATAGATATAATATCAACAAAAAAAAAAAAAAAAACACATTAATTTTTTTGAAAACTTAAAAACTTGTTCAAGAGAAATATCTTATAAAACTGTAGAAATTTGGAATGCTGCGGCTTAAATAGTTTTTTAATGGTTTCAGAAGGCAAAACAGCTGTCATGCGTATCACAACAAATCTTGTTTATAAATAAACTAAAACAAAATAAAGAATTATTGAATATATAAAAAGAAAAACTTTAAATTTAATCGTTGTGGTCCATTGTCTACCGTAGCTTTATTGTATGTTTTTTTGCCAGTCTTGGTTGTCCTCTCCCGGAGTTTCCCAGTCACGGAAAATACATCATCTTGGGATGTCACGAGGGCGGCTTAGTTCCTGGGGATTCAGTACTGCCACCCACCCATCTGAAGTACTCTTGTGACACGGGCTATAAAGCCACCGCGGAAATATTTTCAGAGTGCCGAGTGGACCAGACATGGTCTTCGTCTCCAGCTTGCAAGGACATCTCTAAGAATGGTAAGTTATTTTTTTTAATAATGTTATGGTTAATTAGTTACGGTTAATTTTTACCGATAATTTGGTCTGGATACCGATACTGGTTGGAATTGACTGCGAAAATGATTTTCTGGTGCAGTCATGCGCCTGGCATTTTTCAAGTAATACGGGGTGAGGCTATTAATAACGAGACTGACGCTACTACAGAAGAAGTACGCACGCGCCAAACACCAGCGACCGACAGTCTTTTCTTTTTCGAATGCACTACATCTCGCTTCTGTAAACAAAACCGTATAGCCTTAGCCTTCGTTCACGTTAAGCTGTGACTCCAGCGAGCTCTGCCATGAACATGGACGTGAACGTTCGCTTGAACGTCAATATAAACATTTTTTGTTTTCTGTCTCCTCCGTTTGTCGAGACATGTTTGAAAGTTTGGGGCGAAGTTCGCGCGGTTACACACAATTTGGCAAGTGGTCTGTGGAAAGGACGCATCCACGCGTACGCACGTGACATCTGACGTTTACATAAATGTTAAAATGGGTTCTGATAAAGGAGCGATACATCAAAGAAAAACCACAGGTATTTATCAGGAAAGATTTCCGACAAATATCGATTATTGCACGACCTAAGATTACCATTAAAGAATTTCGAATATGTAAATAATGACGTAGACGTCAAAGGAACGTTGAGTTCTGATGTGAAAGATATTCCGGTCCTGACGAGACCAAAATTCAGTTATCAACATAAGAGATCACGGTCAAAAATTGATAAGAGATATTCTGATTGACGATTGATAAATTTTAGCCCGGACTCAATAGTGTCGTAAAAGTTTCAATTAACTGTCAATATGTACGCATTTATTTGAATTATGTCATTCGTTAATCAAATTTACTGGCTTATTTAATGAACGTATTGAATTAATGAAAATTTTTGTATTGAAAGAAGTCATATACGCGATCAGTAGACTTTATAATTCAACTAAGACGAATTTCAGGGATAAAAATTTCTTCGTATCCATAAATATAGGCTACTTTTGCCTACAAAATTATGTACTTTGTGGTTCTTTTGGATTCCGCCAGGAAATCCGTCATCCTGTAAATTCCGTTAGACACAAAATTTTCCCGTTTCGTGACACTTTAAATCGATTCGGCTCTCAACAGTGAAACTGTGCTAGGGATATCGATATGAAATCATCGGAAGTTACGCCTATCGATCCGATATTCTAAAGTTATCGATTTCATCATGCTAGAACTCTTGACCATTGAAGTATTCGCGCGGTTGTTGAAACTGTAGGAATTGACAGAGAATGCGTACGGCAAATTTTACATAGCAATTTTAGCTTAAAAAAACTGTGTGCAAAATGGTACCTAAAAATTTCCACGTTTGACTAACAAGAAGCTCGCCAATATTGTTACCTTATGCTGCATTTTTTGCTGAATCTTGTGTGACTTCTATCTGTTTGCTAAGGTGAAATTTGCATTAAATGGAACAAGATTTGAGTCCGTTGAAGCTGTGAAAGCGAAAGCAGCACGCGTTCTGAAAGAGCGATAGAAGACAAATTCTAGCACTGTTTTGAAAATCGAAATTCCACCGAAAGTCCCAGGTCTAATAAAAAGAAAGTTATAATTTCACAAAATACAATATAAATTTACGAGAACGATTTTTGTAAGACTACCAAATCCAAAACATAGAAAGCTGGAAACTTCCGTTTGGGCTGCAAAAAATCTTCAATTGGGTCATGGGTTGGGCGTCCTGGCCTGTTATTTCTCAGCATGGCAACAAGGGCGACACAACGATTTCCATGAGCTGTTCCCAAAAACGAACAAACGTTACGGGTAATAGCTGTTTGTTCGCAAAACCGAACAAATAAGC
Organism: Glyphotaelius pellucidus; assembly: GCA_936435175.1. Lineage (NCBI taxonomy): Eukaryota > Metazoa > Arthropoda > Insecta > Trichoptera > Limnephilidae > Glyphotaelius > Glyphotaelius pellucidus. The sequence continues at coordinate 20,546,730 of OW386561.1, read as the reverse complement.
AAAAATATTAATTGAGGTGAATTCGCACGAATTGGCATACTCGTTACTCACAGTGGTCATAATTGCAGACTGTTCATCTGTAATATGTATTTTTACGTCAAATCTTTTGTTGACAAAATTTCGTTGTATCATTTCAGCTGAAGAAGGCAGAGGAGACCCAAATTCTAAAGGAGAAGAAGGTCAAACTTGGGCACCAGATCCAACCACAGACGCAACAGAACCCGGGTTAGAACCAATTATTTTATATTTTTTCACGATTGACTTTACAAGGATCAGTGGCGTACTCAGTGAATGGAGGGGGGGGGGGGGGGGGGGGAAATTTTATCTCCTTTTTTTTTATGTACTAGCGAGTTCCCGGCATGCGTTGCAATGCCACTTAAATAAAGAGATTGTTTCTCCCTTTGTGTCCTATCCCTTTCGTCTCCGTTCCCCTCCCGCGTTCCTCCTCAATCTTCCCCGCCTTCCCTCCTCCCGCAACCCCCCTTCCTTCGTTCTCCTCTCACTCCTGGATTCCCTCTCCCTCCCTTCTTCTCCTCTTCCGCTAAACTATATGAAAAACACAAATTTGTCGAACAATTCGCGCCCCACCGATGGCACATTTTTAGTACAATTTTCATAACGCCAGAGCTCACCAGTATACGTATAAACCTTTGCGGGCGTGCGCAAAACAACTCACCAAAATTTCATCGCAATCGGATGAATGATTTAGAGTTTGTTTAAAAGAGTTTTAATTTCAGACGTTACGACTTTCACGTAACAATTTGTTACGTAATTTTTATTTATCTGCTATCTATCGGTTCCGACACATCCGTGTCATTCACAACATTTCGCTTTGGCAGCCCTAGAAATTAATTTTGTTAACAAAATAAAATCATCCTGTGAATTACCATTATTTACAGTGATTCCCTGTTATGTTCACTCATCCCACCGTTCTCTACCTCCCCCAAAATCACCCCTTCAACTATAATAATAATAATTATAATAAGCCTTTTTAATTTGGACTTCTGTTAGGTATGAATCTTGTCATGTTCTTATTTGTTAAAATATATCCCGAAGCTCAGTTCGCCTCTTGGCATAGGCCTCCTCTAACATTTTCCACTGGGAACTGTCACGCGCTACTCTTCTCCAATGTCCAGCCGTGAGTTTTAGGTTGTCTTCCCATCTTATTTGTTGACGTCCTCTACTTCTCTTGCCATCTCAGGGATACCAGTCAGTGACATTTTTGCGCCATTTTTCTTGTGGATCGCGGATAATGTGACCATTAAACGACGTAAGTGTGAATTTCGGCCAATGCATAAACAAAAAAAAAAAAAAAAAAAAAAATTAAAATTGCTTACAAATTCTGAACCAGTAACAATATAAATTGACAACCAACCACTCGAATATGTGTCAGATTACATCTATTTAGGACAGATAATATCTCACAAAGATCAAACCACTAAAGAAATCGAGCGAAGAATAGCAAATGGATGAAAGAAATACTGGTCTTTGAAAGAAGTCTTGAAATCCAAAGAACCAAGTATGCAAATTAAAAGGAAAATTTTGAACACCCCTTGCACTACTCTTACTTACTTAAAAAATCTTATAATTTCTGTACTTGTATAACTTTTAATATTTTTTAGTAGTTAACACTTATATTTTTAAAATTTTTTTTTTTTCTATTCAATGGAAACGGTAAAAACAACTTCAATTAATCCAACGCATATTTTTTGTATTTATAATGAAAACCGATTCGTAGTAAAGATCTGAAATAATGATTTAGCATTAAGCTTCGCCTATATTTATTTGATAATTGTGAGAGACTCGTGAGTACGAAGCGATTGGCTTTTTGACAATGTTTGTCTATTTAAAAAATTAATTTCATTTTATTTTAGATATCCCCCCGGTTCTGGTTGTGTTTTGCCAGAATTCCCAAAGAGAGGGAACTATACAGTAATTGCCGAGAATGACGATAATCTAAAACCAGGAGACAGGGCTCCTGAATTTACCTTCCTGATATATTCCTGCGAAGACGGCTATGATTTGTCGGAAGATTTTTCCGTTTGCCAGGAAAACAACGAGTGGTCCGACACCCCAATTTGCACTGGTGAGTATTTATCTTATATACATAACAAAAAAAAGTGTGATTTTATTTTTCCTTTATTTTACCAAATTTTACATTAGATGTATACAATATCATGAAATAATAAGAATAATGGGAACGCACCAAGGCGCAACCTGTGCGTGGGCAATATAGTTTAATATATTTTATTATTGTTCCTAGAAAGAACAAACAATGGGCATATAAAGCAAAAACATGATTAAAAATTGTCTAAACAGCTGTGCACAAAATGAACACACAACAGTGCAATAGTGAGTGTATAGTGTAATGTTAAGTGTAATAGTAAGTGTATTTTAAGTGTAGTAGTGTTATAATGAAGGTATATTGTAATTTTAAGTACTTTAGCGGGGTGGGTATTATCTGCATCCACCATACTTTCCGATTCACAGTCATGTGTAATCGTGCTAATATTTGTCGTTTTGAGATAAAAATGAAAGTAGGATGTTGTAACAATCTTTACATTTATGAACTGAACAAGTTGTACAATTTAACGACATGTGTTTATCAGAAGGATTTATGTAAGACGATTAGCGATGCTATTGACTTGGACTCGGAGAAACGAATGGTTTCTAGAATCTCCCGATGACAGCTGTACCCGCTCTGCGGTCAGGGTTGCCATGGTTAAAAAAAAGATTTGTGGCTATACACTGCACTCGCGCTGATCGTTCTATAGTACATAGTGTAATAATAAGTGTACTGTTTAAAGATTTGAAACATAAAGTGATAGAAATTAAACAAACAACGTTTCAATATCTACATTGTCAAGCCACGACTTCAAGTCCTTTATGTATTGAAGTAGTTTAGTTGTCACTGTTGTTGTTGATTTATTTCAGCGGAACAGACCGGTGCACAAAAGGACAACCAAACGGAATTATGGCACCAAAATTAGGAAAATCATTGTCTTCAAACTAATCATAAATATTTTTAAAAAATTCTCCATAAACTAGTTCCAAATGGACCTAAAGAATTTATTTTATGATCGCAACCCAATATTCTGCGCATGCGCAAACTTAACAAACTTTATATAAACATTAGTAAATGCCACACAATAAGGTTTTTCGGAATAAACCAACATCTATCAATGAAATTAATGATCTTGGCATTTTTACCAATTCCAATTTAATTTTCTTTCAAACAATACTACAGTTACTAAAAAGTGTTATACATGCTTGGCACGTTTAATTATTATTCTCCGTAATCAAAATTATTCAACATTAAATATCTTATATTCTTCCCTAGTTCGAAGTCAAGTCGAATATAATTCTTCTATTTGGTCTCTTCACCTTAAAATCCACTCCGGTTCCATTGAAAAATTCAGCATAAATTCCTAAGTTATGCAGAGCTATGGTGTTAACAATACCTTTGCGTGGTCGTAAAAAATGATTAACACTTGATAGTTTATTAATGGAGTTCGTTTTATTCACCAAAATTATAACATAAAATTGTGTAAAAGCGCAAAATTTACGTGATAAGAATACAATGGAATATCGGCTGTGAGTGTTGACGGTCTAGAACGTAAATATACCAAACCACCCAGTCTAGAATTAACTTGTAGACTGATTAATTGCATGCGATCAAGTATCTTCTTAATCTTCGGGCAATTTGGATGTCGCGATAGAATTAGAAAATTCCCGAACGTTCGGCGCATTGCTTGTAACGCGTTTGTGGCGACTGCACCTTTCTAGTAAGCATTTTGATAATTTATGGCTGGTGTCAGTCGGTGCCAGGTACGATAGTACTCGCCACAGTTATCGGCCAAATCGCCACTTTAAACTCGGTCTACCTACCGAAACAATAAATTACAACTGATGAAAGAATTATAGGCAGAAGATTTATTTCCGACTTGACTTATATTTTTAAAATAATTGTTAATGTATTAAATTTATTAAATAATTATTAATTGTATTAACCCGCCATTGGTGACGTGAATTTGACTTACATTGTTGGTGACCCCGGTCTCGCGCACCGGGGTTTTTGACTATCAATTTTTCAATAATATACTGTTCATGCTACTTTTCATTGGAAAGTTTATTAAATAAGATCTTTTTCTGTCAATAAAACATAGGTATTTTATAAATCAATTCTATTAACACAACACAATATCTTTAATTGCATTAAAATTATGAGATATTTTAACAATATTTGTTTAAACTAAAAGATTTCCCAACAATCTTAATTATTTAATGACAAAATCATTATTACTCAGTCTTATGACATTTGAAACATAAAATAAAAAATAAAAAAATGGTAATATTTCTATAAAAAAATAAAAATGAAAAGGTACTAAAATCACTCATTTTCAACAGCCAAACAACTCGAGAAATTAGGTACTACGTGCTCAAGACGTACATAGTTTTTACATTTATGGCAAGAGAACCTGGTTCGAGATTCGCTTTCCGATGACGTTTGTAATGTATTGTCCTTATCTATATAATGCATCTTGCCTCGAGACGTCGCTGATTACTTTCGTAAGACATGCTGAAACAAAATTCATAATTTGAACGACAAACGCGTAAATATTTCGTAAAATAGCGGTCAAATCGAGCAAAAAACTTACTAATCTTAAAATTATATAATCATCACACATAAAAAAACAACGGCCTTATCAAAATAAGTCAACCAAAAAAATTACACAATAACCATTTGACTTACTTAGTTGGTGACGCCGGTCTCACGCACCGGGTTGACGCCAAAACTCTATTACGTGCGCCAGCGTCGCTGTCGCGGGATAGACTGGCGGTAGGGGGCGTGGAATAAGGCAGCTACTCGAAATCGCAGGTGATTCGATGAATGGTAAAAAAAAATTACACTTTTTCGAATTACCCGGTCTCACAGACATATACGTCACCAATGGCGGGTTAAAGAAAGCTTTGATTTACTAAGTCTAATTACCTTACATATACCAACAAGAACTACTCTTTTTAATAGCAAGAATTATAAAAGTATAAGTAAAAGTATAGAAAATGTTTGGCTTTTCCGGAAACTGTAGAACATATTATATCGGGATGTTCTATATTAGCGCCTTTCGAATATACTTTTAGACACAATCAGGTTTTAAAACAATTCATCAAATTTTGGTAATTAAACATAAATTGATTACCATATTATGAATACGAACCAAATTTGTTTTTAGAAAATGAATTTTATAAAATATATTATGATAAAACTATACTAACAGACAGAACGATTCGTCATAATAGACCCGATAGTTTTACATGACAAAATTAAAAAAATAACTTATATCATTGATGTCGCTATTCCAAATTCCTGTAATATTTAAAAATCTGTTTCTGAAAAAATTAGAAAATATACAGATTTAGGAAATGAGATTAAAAGAATTTGGCATTCTCGGACTATAAAAATATTACCATTTGTTATTTCGGCTACTGGCATTATACCTAGCTCTCTAATTAAAAATTTAGGCTCATTAGATTTGTCAAAGAATCTTTATATAAAAATGCAAAAATCAGTCATATTAAATACATGTAGGATTACGAAAGATTTTAAATATTTATATTGAGGGATCGGTAGGATTTATCGGTTCAGTTAGGAGTTCTATCGAGCCGAACCCTCTGATATGAAAATATCTGGAGTCGGTGAAGTATTTTCCCATATTATGGTCTCTGGTAGGTTGACGTGTTGTTCTTGTATAGTTTTGTATTTAGTATACTTATACAATGCAATTACATCGCGTGAATTGACTAGATTAGCATTTGTGGAAAAGTGTGTGGAAGGATTAAGTTTTTCCTGTGACGAAGATTTAACCCGGACATAAAATCTAGAGAACAACTATTAAAATAAATTTTGTAAATAATTGTAATTATATAATTTTTAATTTTTAATTCATAATTTTTTTCCCTTTACACACGAGTGGTTACACTCTCGTTAAGGTTATACATTATATACATAATATATTTTTGTGCAGTTTCTGATCAGTGTTGCATGATAATATTTATTGATTTGTGTTTGATCCGATTGAAACCTGATAATGTAATTGCTCATGAATATATTGCATGTACATGTAAATAAATTAATAAATTTAAATAAATAAAAAAAAAATATATATATATATATCAGGACTGAGTCATTTGTAATTAGATTGCAAGCATTGACAACACTTTCATAGAATATAATTGTAAGAATAACATACCTCAATAATAATAAACAATATTAGCATAATACTATTTCTCTGCGCATGTTCTAGATCACACATGGGCAACCGCCGGCCCGCGGGCCGGATCCGGCCCGCCGAGCTATTTTATCCGGCCCTGATTCATCTCGGCGAAGTAACAGAGAAATAAATTAGTAGTTCCAGGGAGAGATTAAATAATGGAGATGACACAAATTTAAATATGGAACTAATCGACATTTATCGTCACCACTCTGTGTCTAAATTCAAACTCAGTATATTAGAATATTTAAAATAAAGCCATAAATATCAATCAATTGCACCTTTATCAAATTATTAATTATCGCAAAACATGAAATATGTGAATAATAAAGGTAGCCAAATAAGAACACAATTAACAACAATCCTCTCGTATTTATTGTTATAAATATAATAACTAACTCACATTTCTATTTAAATCTTGGTGCCCTAGCAATAATAATATATTAATGATTAAATTAAAATCGATGGTCTCTTCATGTTCACAATAAAACCAAAATTTAATACTTATGTATACAAAGATTACCTTAGTACTTACCCTTTTATTATCTCTTTTGTATTAATATTATCTTGTACTTTTTGTACCATAATTTGTACTATTTTTTACTTTTTTTCTATCACACTATACACTTGTTGAACTCATCTGTATAACTTTTCAAGATATTACAACTCATGTATTTTTTATTTATTTTTTTCTGTGTAGGTACTATTTATCGCTGCGTTAATTTTGCTGAGTTCTTGAAAAACTTGCTTTCGAACAATTTATTCATGATCAAGTTAATAATAAAATCAACATAGTAAATACCTACACGTTCCTCAATAACTACTTTTAAAGTATCTTAAGCACTCTTCTGTTTTACCATTATTACACTATGTAAACTTTTTAACTACTTTGTACAATTTTAATGATAACGAAACTACATACCTATGTACATATTAAACCTGTTTGTATCCTTAAAGTACAGTTTATAATGTTATATACTTCAAGCTTACAATTATACTCCTGAATAACATGTGTAACTTAAATAATGTGATTCTGTAAAAGCCTTCAAGGCGTGTATGAATAAATAAATAATTATAAGCTTCAGGGGGATTTAGTGCTAAAATCACAATTTAACATCATTGCTTTGACGGATTTTTATGAATTATATTTGGTGGAAGAAAAACATACAAACTTACGCGCATTTGAAAGGAAAAACTTTTTTTTTTGCAGCACATTTACGTGTGAAAAGTTTTTTCGAGGACGAAACACACCAAATCAAAAATTCGAACGAGGAAAACAGATGAAAATCTCGAAAATTATGTGTGATTATCCTTTAGCAATACCAACGCCAATATGTTGATAGTCTCTTAATTCAAGTACAAGGCCAATCTTTACACAAAATTTTGAAATCAGTGTATAATATTTATATTATGTCGTTTATCAGTAAATACATAATAAGTAGCAACGTGTTTATGTACTTAAATATTACTTTAATATTTCTTCAAAATTCGCAAATTCACTTTGTGTCGTCATTATTAATTTAATATGTTTAATAATTTGGTGCGGCAGACAGGATGATAATTTGGCCCCAGACCTAGGAAAGGTTGCCCATGCCTGTTTTAGATAATTTATATAGCATATTTAAGTCATGGTTCTCCTTAAGTCGGTCCTTCATTGCTGAGGATCGTGACCCTTACTCTAATTTCCGTATTGGATAGGGCTCCTCCACTCCTCCCGATCCTGCGCTGCGTGGAGAGCCGAGGACATCGACATTCCGATGCCAGTGATACTTGGTCACTTCAGCGCATTGGTGACTTTCCTTTGCTTCTTCTGCCTCCCCCTTTGCCAGTGACTACGAGGTTCTCCAAGTTGGAGTCCTCAGTTCGGCAACATATTCAAAGTATCTTAATTTAGAGACAGATAGATGAAGGCTGGAAGAACTGGGCATTCACGATAGCCTAGTCCTTCAAGAATGTTTTTTTCATGATAACTGTTCCACAAAATTATTATGAATATCACACCTTCGACCGGTCAGTGGTTGAGTGGGCATCGCGTTTGGGTCCCATCCGGGCGTCGCGTGTTCGATTCCTTGGCTGGCTAAGTCCTCCATCACGACTCAAGCAACATTTTCGGCTTACTGTGGTGGTGGAGATTTTCAAACATTGCTGGGCTATTCTTAATTCGGGAATGTTTGTCTTTCTTTAAAAAAAAATGTTAATACAATAAAATAATATCCCCTGAGAAAAGTAATTTTTAGTAGCTAATATTTTTCATTTACTTCTAGGACACTGCAAAATGGTGACATCCACCACGGTTGACTTCGATTGCGTGAATCGCGGGCTGTCAAAAATCCCCTGCACAGACAAGTTACCAGAGGGGACACTGCTTATGACAACGTGCAAGAAAGGCCACATTGAAAAGAACTATCTGGAGAATTTGGTATGCAAAGATGGTAAATGGGATTCTTCCTCGTCGTGGCCGAGTTGCAAGCCAGGTGAGAGTCTTCATTCTAAATCACTGAATGGAAACTAAAACTGTGATATATTTATTTATTATTAGCGAGTTCCCAGCATGCGTTGCTATGTCAGTTAATAAAGAAATTATTTCTCCCTGCGTGTCTTTTCCCATTCATCCAGTTCCCCTTCCGCCCCTTCTTCTCCCACATCACCTTCCACTCTCGCGTTCCAACTCCGCATTCTCCGTCTTACCTCTCCCCACTCCCCTCATCCTCTTCCACCGTTCCGCGAACCCCCCTCCCAAGTTCCCCTCTCCGCTCCCGGTTTCACCTCCCCTCTCCCGAGAATCTCCCTCCGAGACCTCCTCCTCCCTCCCGAGTTCCCCTCCCTCCTCCGGCATTCAATACATTCATTCTCAGTACGCTCAGTTTTCAAACAGCTCGCGTGCCACCTATTGCAATTTTTTTACCATATACAAATTTCATAATACCATAGCTCACTGGCTGGCATCATTGCTGGCAGGCACACATTAAATCCCCAAAGTTTCATCGCAATCGGATGAACTGTGTTAGCGTCAGCGTGCGTGCTGATGCTATCGGCAGGGTTGGAGAAAGCTCCCACATATTTAATACAAATTAGTTGCTGTATCTGCCCCAAATAAAAACTAGCTCAGGTTCGGTGCAAGCAGGGTTTCTTTTAACCTCAAGGCTAGTGCTCGTGGTTCGGAACTTCACGCTTCTCCATCCCCCCAGGGCCTCTCTCGACAAGCAAAACACGGTAGGTTATCACATAAATAGTTTATTCAATTCTAGGAGACACAATAATACATAAGAGGAACGATCCTAGCTGAAAGTTAGTTTGAACGTCAGTCTCTGCTCTCTACACGCGTGGTTAGGGCTTCAAAACATTTAATTGCACACAAAGGGTAACATGGTAATTGACTCACGTTTGGTTTATGGGCCAACAGCGGCTTTACGCGCTTGTTCTCCCGGTCTCAGCAGCGTCCATGCGGACACCGGAAGTGCACAACCGGCGAAACTGAACTTGTGTCGCACATGTTCGCGCGGGACGTGGGCCCGGGAAGCTCGCTTGCTGAAGACTGATTTGAATGGCGTGTGCGGCGCGTCTCCTGATCCGTGGGTCGCGGGAGGGGTGATGCGCCTGCGCATTACCGTCCCGCGGTGCAACAGTATTTTAGGGCTCGATTCGCTGACTGTCGAAACATGACGGTACTTAAGACTCGATTCCTTATTCTTGTAACGTAACACTTCCCCCCTCGCCGCAATAAAAGCGACGTGGCAATGGAGCTGTAGGGCTAATAAATCCTCTTACCCTTTCAGCACTTGTGCCAAAAACATTTAAGAGAAACGAGGAGAGAGAGAGAGAGAGAGAGAGAGAGAGAGAGATTCCTAGCTGGAGAATAGTTATGAACAGAACACAAAAGAGATGATACATGGTGTAACAAGGAATTGTCAATAAATGTATATAAAGGCAGTGGCATACATAAATACAGTTGCAAAGAACAAGGATCTGTTGAAGAAAGGTACAAGGGTTATGCAGTGATAGAAAAAAAAAACTCTAATTGTATCATTGGTCTGTGAGCTAATGTTTGCGAACGTGGTTTGCGTAGGATGTCTGGGGTGGTTGAACGTTTCACTGAAGTTACAAGGTTACTTTGTCACAGTAACCTGGCCCATTTGAGATTACACTCAAGGGACACTAGGGCCTTTAAGAAAATACGAGGAAGAGAACACATGATGAGGCTTCTAGGTGGTGTGGAGAGTTCTACCTGTCACAGAGGTCGAAAGGGTAACTGCTTCCGGATCCTGTGGGTGAGCCAGTACGAAACCATTGAAGTACTGGAGAGTGGAATCGTAATTGGTGGTTGGTACACTGGTTTTTGTATGTAGTGGGATTGTTTTGTGAACAATCGTTGGTATTGTTATTTGCGCAAGGGCACAGGAGCATCAGCACAATGGCAGTAGGGCATTTGCATTATGCAGCAGGAACATTTGCATAATGGCAGCAGGAACATTTGCACAAGGGCAACAGGAACAGGAACCAACCTAGAGCTGGCGTGCTCGGGTTTGTTTTGAGTGTCGGTTCTTTGTGGTGATACAATTCGCAACTACACGCACGACTCACACTAGGTTATGTTAGATGCGGTCGGGTGCTTTTGGTACGCAGGGATTGAAGGCAAGGGACCTCCGTGACGGTAGCGAGGGCAGCATGAAGAGGCGCAGATGTAGATAGGGTGCAGAGCTGCTGGTTTTTTTTTTTTTTTTTTTTAATCCGGCAAAAATTATTATTAGAACAAAATTCTTGAAGTTTACCTGCCTAGTAGACCAATGATGAAAAAAGTTTGGAGAGAAACAAGTGTGCATGTTGAGAAAAAGTTGGATTCGTTTGGCGTGTAGAGAGAGAGACGGAGAGAGAGCTAACTAAATGTGGCTAATTCCTAATACATGTTACAAAGGTACGTATTCAAGGACAGGTTCTGTGTAACCCCTTTTGGTTTTTTTTCTTTACCAAATACATTTCCAAGAATACGTGGTTGAGGGATTGTACGTATAACAAAATTCCCCATTCGAAAGAAGTTGGTCTTCCATGACCTATGCTCACGTCTATACGGTAGCATTTTTTCTACTTTCGAAAAACAAAACATTGCGTACAAGATTAGTTATAACAAAGTGGGAAAGGAGTAGGAAGTTGAAAGGATCCGCGTATGAAGATTGTCCCATTTGACAAACGAAACGCCAAGTGCGTAACGCATATATCCCCATTCACGGATAATTTCGAGGAAGGGGGAGGGTGATAATTGGGAACATTTGAACGAAGAAAACTGCTGGGGACTCGGCTATTTCCGAAATTCGACCTCTGGGTGGAGGTGAAACAAGGTCTACAGCAGTCATCCTGGCACATTACAATAATGACAACTGGGAAAGGAGTAGGAAGTTGAAAGGATCCGCGTATGAAGATTGTCCCATTTGACAAACGAAACGCCAAGTGCGTAACGCATATATCCCCATTCACGGATAATTTCGAGGAAGGGGAGGGGTGATAGTTGGGAACATTTGAACGAAGAAAACTGCTGGGGACTCGGCTATTTCCGAAATTCGACCTCTGGGTGGAGGTGAAACAAGGTCTACAGCAGTCATCCTGGCACATTACAATAATATTTGGTAGTGTTGGACAAAAGAATACACTGACATAAAAGTCTAATCCTCTACGTGTATTGGGCAGAAGATTAGGGGTCGTTTTATTCTCCTACTTGTTTGCGAGAAATGACAGACCCTTGCTCAAATCTCACAAACCTGGGGATTTTCTTTGTTCGTCTCCCAGACAACGAGTTAGGTGTTTTTGTGTCCATCAACTTAACTCCCACGACACGATGCCCCATAATCATGAGTGAAGCGTATGATTAGTCCTTTTGAGATAGTAGATAGTTCCTGGGTTCTTGTGACAGGAAGTCCACGGGCATATTAATGATTACAAAAAAGGGGTGTGGACTACATTGAGTAGTTCACACATAAAGGTTTGATATTATTTCGTTCGCACGATTCATGGTGAGTATTATAACGTCTTCACGTATAGCGTACAAGATTGCAAAATCAAAAGATTTGCAAGTAAGTTTTATAACGTCTTCACGGATAACAATGAACGAATTACAACTGGGTTGCCCAGTATTGAAGGGAGGTGCAAAAGACTAGGTATTTATGACATTTCTGACAAAAACCCACAGAGTAATTATAACGGGCTCCCCGTATCGCATTTAGTAGATATTCTGAGATTCCCATCTATGACGGCAGATTTTATAAGGTTCCCACCTATGATGGCAACAAAGGTTAACGTTCATATAAAGGTACCTATTCAATACAGACGGCGAGACATACTGATGTACTTAGTACAACAATACCGTAGCATAATAAATCCATATTAGCGTACGTTAAAGACTTGCACAAAGGCAAAAACATATTTGAAGATCTGGCCAAGATTTTATACTTCAACAATTAAGGGACAAAAAATTTTGGCGTGCTGATGGAATGTGAATTTCATCTAAGCTTACCGCAAAAGAGATCCTTTGTGGTACAACCCTTTTGGTTACGCACAGAGTATCGTATCGTGATGGTACAACTTTTGTTGTACTTACACGTACGATGGTAGCAACAATACAAGACATGCGCTTATCGTTGTTTGACAAGGAAAATTATTTACATTGGTCCGATTTGAGTGTTTAAGACCTTCTAGGTTTTACTTACTTAAACAGACTGCGATGGACACACCTTGGTGTTATGAAAATTATAATAATGGGATGGGTTGTTCACAGGGTGGTTCACTTGGAGACCTGGCTTCTTGTTGTGACCTCGTACTTTGCACGTGATAAGTCACAACAAGGCAACCCCAAAATTTCAGTTTGAGCAGTTGAGACCCAGGGTGACTCAATGTTGCTGAAATGTTGTAAAAAAATTTATCGTTAATGAAGAGGCACGTTGAAAGTTGTCCCTTTTATAACGATACTTTCCAGACTCCACATCCAGTTCTGGGGAGAGCTAGAGCAATTTGGGTTATTTATTGAGCGCCATTCTATTTTCTTAAAAAACAGAAAAAAACTTAGAACGGGTAGCAAACATCTGATACCGCCGTGGGTTTACACAGGTTTGCTTACCTAATTTAACTACATATGACATAAGGGTTAGATGCACTTTGGCGAGGACCCGATATTTAATGTACAAAAAAGATTTTTCTAACATTTAGAAAGGGGTGACGAGGTATGACATGATGATGTGAAAATATGATGCTGCGAGTTGTGACGATGCACAAAACCTTGGGCACGTAGTCTCTGACTACTTGCAGTAAGCCACAGGGAATTCCTTTCTCCGAAGTGATCAATTTCAGGTAGAGGTGTGCATGCTTAGAAAAAACGATGTTTCCAAGGTTTGACACCTGGGGCAGCAATTAGAGGCGAATGACTGATGATGACGAGATATTTATACAAACAAAAATAAAATAAAATAAAATGAAACGAAACCACAAGGGAGAATTATAATTTCTTCCATGACTTTGGCTACAGTTGACACCACTGTGCCAGAGCTAGAAAGGTTTCGTTTGAGTGTCCCAATGAGTGACAATCGTTTACGAGAGGCCGCTCATTAGTGACGAAACAAAAGGGTTGACTTCCATAGTGATCCATGTCACGGTGTAGACGAATGGTTGCTAGGAGTCACGGAATAACCGTTGGGGTTATACGGGCGTGGCAATGGAGTTTGTTTCCATGTTCCCACTTTTTACAATGTCCTTTATGTGGTAGTTACCTATGTGTTTACCAGAGATGTCGGACAATCGGTAAACCAGGTCTGAGATTTTCTTTAGAACTTTCGTCTTTACAAAACGGGGTGCCAATTTGGCAGAGAAGTACAGCGCACCTTGTGACAGAGTGTTGTTTCTCCTCCAGACGATGTCTGAATAAGGCATTTTTTGGATTTATTCCTGGGAGAAATCTTTCTACTTCTCAGGGCCTGTAGTAGTTCTTCCTTTTTTGACGTAGAAATGTGGGGGATTATACCCAGCGTGACTTGAGGGACTTCCATAGTGTATAGGGTCGTGTCAGGGTGACCTTACGTTGGGAGAAAAACGAGAACTCGACTCTTTATCCGTAATTGGAAAGAAATTTTTGCCAGGGATTGACCACTGGGGACGTATATATATTTTTTTTTTTTTACAAAATGCTTCTGCGAAAAAACGCGTATTTGTAAGTGTTTGGGTTATTTGAAAATTTGGGCAGAGGTTTGCCTCTGGCCACGTGCTTTTTAGGAAAAATCCAAGCGTTTTGGAAAAAAAATTTCGAAAATTAAAAAATCGAAAAAAGGAAAAAATCGGAAAAATTTTCAGAGTCCGAAACTGGAGAAAATTTGAGCAGCGATTTTCCTCTGGCCATGCGTTTTTAAGAAAAAATCCAAGCGTTTTGGAAAAAAAAAAAAATTTCGAAAATTAAAAAAAATCGAAAAAAGGAAAAAATCGAAAAAATTTTCAGAGTCCGAAACTGGAGAAAATTTGAGCAGCGATTTTCCTCTGGCCATGCGTTTTTAAGAAAAACTCCAAGCGTTTTGGAAAAAAAAAATTTCGAAAATTAAAAAAATCGAAAAAAGGAAAAAATCGAAAAAATTTCAGAGTCCGAAACTGGAGAAAATTTGAGCAGCGATTTTCCTCTGGCCATGCGTTTTTAAGAAAAAATCCAAGCGTTTTGGAAAAAAATTTCGAAAATTAAAAAAAAATCGAAAAAAGGAAAAAATCGAAAAAATTTCAGAGTCCGAAACTGGAGAAAATTTGAGCAGCGATTTTCCTCTGGCCATGCGTTTTTAAGAAAAAATCCAAGCGTTTTGGAAAAAAATTTCGAAAATTAAAAAAAAATCGAAAAAAGGAAAAAATCGAAAAAAATTTTCAGAGTCCGAAACTGGAGAAAATTTGAGCAGCGATTTTCCTCTGGCCATGCGTTTTTAAGAAAAACTCCAAGCGTTTTGGAAAAAAAAAAAATTTCGAAAATTAAAAAAATCGAAAAAAGGAAAAAATCGAAAAAATTTCAGAGTCCGAAATTGGAGAAAATTTGAGCAGCGATTTTCCTCTGGCCATGCGTTTTTAAGAAAAAAATCCAAGCGTTTTGGAAAAAAATTTCGAAAATTAAAAAAAAATCGAAAAAAGGAAAAAATCGAAAAAAATTTTCAGAGTCCGAAACTGGAGAAAATTTGAGCAGCGATTTTCCTCTGGCCATGCGTTTTTAAGAAAAACTCCAAGCGTTTTGGAAAAAAAAAAATTTCGAAAATTAAAAAAAAATCGAAAAAAGGAAAAATCGAAAAAATTTTCACAAGTTTTCGTGGAAGTAATTTGTTTGAGAATTCAACAATATCTTGGGGGCATGGTTTCATTACGCGGCTTCCTATAGCCTGATTTTATACAGCACCAATTTTTGGTATTTACACGCGAATTCCCTTCGTCTTTTCGACAAGATATTACCTTCTTTGTCAATTGACAAGGTATTATAGTGTCAGATGTCAAGGAATCCACGTCAACGCGAATTTAGTATTTTTTGCATTATTCGAATGTGATTCGGCATGACCCGGTTTCAGCAGACGACAGAGTCAAAAATACTTAATTGTCAAATGACAGAAAGAATTTAAATCCACTTGTTCCCTAGGTGTCAGCAAGTGTCCGTTTAAGAGACGTACCAGCGTGCTGCAATATAGTATATTATTAAAAATATTTAGCACTTTCGAGACCAAGCGGATGATTTGTTTATCATGTACATGATTTTAATTGTTGAATAAATTCTTCTTTAATTTGTGTTTATTTCCACTATTCACTTGTATTGAAAATAGCAATTTTAATCGGCCGACACTTTGTAATCACTGTATTATTCGCAGCGACAACTTCCTAGGTTGGGCACCTTGCGTTGGAATACCGGTAATATTTTGTCGAGTGACGACTCACAAATGATAAAATCGCGCCCGTAATAATTTAAATTGTGATTCGAAATTACGTTCGCGCCGAGATTCCTGTTGGAAGTGCTAGACAATTGGGAATAAACAATACATCATAATAACATTTCAGAGTTTACAATTGTTGCTTGGGAACGAGGCCGTGGTGGAACAGAAAAAAATTTAAATGGCCCCACGTTTAGCGCCAGTGTTAGCGTCAGCGTGCGTGCTGATGCTATCGGCAGGGTTGGAGAAAGCTCCCACATATTTAATACAAATTAGTTGCTGTATCTGCCCCAAATAAAAACTAGCTCAGGTTCGGTGCAAGCAGGGTTTCTTTTAACCTCAAGGCTAGTGCTCGTGGTTCGGAACTTCACGCTTCTCCATCCCCCCAGGGCCTCTCTCGACAAGCAAAACACGGTAGGTTATCACATAAATAGTTTATTCAATTCTAGGAGACACAATAATACATAAGAGGAACGATCCTAGCTGAAAGTTAGTTTGAACGTCAGTCTCTGCTCTCTACACGCGTGGTTAGGGCTTCAAAACATTTAATTGCACACAAAGGGTAACATGGTAATTGACTCACGTTTGGTTTATGGGCCAACAGCGGCTTTACGCGCTTGTTCTCCCGGTCTCAGCAGCGTCCATGCGGACACCGGAAGTGCACAACCGGCGAAACTGAACTTGTGTCGCACATGTTCGCGCGGGACGTGGGCCCGGGAAGCTCGCTTGCTGAAGACTGATTTGAATGGCGTGTGCGGCGCGTCTCCTGATCCGTGGGTCGCGGGAGGGGTGATGCGCCTGCGCATTACCGTCCCGCGGTGCAACAGTATTTTAGGGCTCGATTCGCTGACTGTCGAAACATGACGGTACTTAAGACTCGATTCCTTATTCTTGTAACGTAACAACTGTTAGCAACGCATAATTTCATGATGCCAGAATTCACTATTGTTTAAAGAATTGCGGGCACGCACACATCAAATTTCCAAAGTTTCATCGCAATCGGATGAATGGTTTAGCAAGCATAGCATATAAACATACATAGACATAAGTAAACATATTTTGATTTTTATATATATAGATTTATTAAAGTCCTTTTATTGACATCACAATATTTTTGTTTTTCCGTACCGATAACCGGAATAAGTAAGTGTAATTAAATAACCATCATGTTACAAGTTTAAAAAATCCCCTACGCTCCCAAGATGTCATGCCAGAGATAAATGCAATTAAACCAGAAAAATACAAACAGGATTTGAAAGCAAGTACCCGAAAGATTTTAAGCATTGGGAATCGTCCCAAACATGTTTGGAATAAAAAAGTAGATGTCATTTTGGTGTCTGATATATTTTTTTAAATTAAAAAAAAAAATTACATATCGCAACGGAATCACGTGATAAGCGTGCTGTTCACGCCACTTTAATTGTAACATGTTTTTCTTTTGGCAACTATCTATTGTACACTCCGCCTTAACCAAGCTCAGTTGATTTTACATCGCCGCGCAAGACAAGCCGCTAAAATTCAGTCCTATAAATCGCACCTCTCCATAACATTGCCGCGTACCTGGCAAAGAACCAACATTAGCTGAAAATCATCGCCCAATGAGCTTTCTTCCTTGCCTAGGTAAAATCTTAGAAAAAATCATCCTAGTAAAACTAAATGCATTTGTTCAGGAAAATAAAATCTTACCTGACTTTCAACACGGATTTAGAGCTGGTCATTCGACCCTCCACCAACTTCTCCGTGTGGTCGATCATTGAAGGTTTTAATATAAATAAACATACGGTTATACTTTCGCTCGACGTAAGCAAAGCTTTCGACAAAGTATGGCAAAATGGCCTACTATATAAGATGTATCTTCTGAGCTTCCCTATATCATTTATAAAAATAATTCATAGCTATCTTACAGGTTGTACATTTAAAGTTAAACTAGACGACATATTCTCCTCGGTACTTATCTTATTAGCCGGAGTTACTCAAGGAGGACAGTTGTCCCCAACCCTTTCTTTATAATATTTTTTCTAGCGATATTCCCAAACCAATGAACCACAACGTTAAAATCACTCAATTCGCAGATGATAAGAATATCATGTCAAGCTCAACTGTTGCGTCCACTGCTACAAGGCGCGTACAACTCAAAACCATTCTAATACAAGAATGGTGCAAAAAATGGCGAATCTCAAAATGGGAAAAGTCAATAAAATACCTCGCAGTAACATTAGACTCTAAACTAAGGTGGAGAAAACACATTAATGAAAAAGTAAAATCAGCAAATAAGTCAATAGCCTCACTCCACCCTATGCTAGGTAGAAAAAGTCGATTATCAGCAGACAATAAATTACTACTCTACAAGACGACCATAAGGCTGGGCTTCACATACGCTGCACCTATCTGGGGCCACGCAGCTCACACACGCATAAACAAACTACAAACCCTGCAAAACAAAGCCATTCGACTTGCGTTGAATGCGCCGAAGTGGATCAGGGTTTCCACTCTCCACAATGGCACAAACATTCCTCTGATAAAGGATTTAATTGTTACACATTCTGAAAAATTTTATGCCGGATTAGCCGGACATGAAAACCCCACTATAAATTCTCTCGCTACATATAGCGATAATTAAAAATTTAAATATATTAAACCCAAGATAATCCTCCGCAAGGATTGAAATCCTGCCTCAAGTTGCAGTATAGTTTATTAAGTTTCATTTTCCCAAAAACCAACTTTTAGAAATAAATTCCATGTTAAGTATCTTTAGATAATCCATTTAGTCATTACGTTAGAGTCAGTAAACTCATGTTTAGGAACTCTGAACATAAATAATATCCAAATCCAAATCATTGCCGCGTGGGAAAAGGTTCCTATAATTCGCAACCATTTTTGGAAGGTTAAATCTTCACGTCGCGCTGCTCGCCTTATTTCGCTTATCACCATCACCAAATGCTTTCCAAAATACCTTCCAAACTAAAATTTACCTCCCTGGTGCAATAAAACATAAGTGGAATGCAGGAAGCAGTATTTCGGGTAAGTGAAATTATAATAAATAAAACAATTATAACCCGCATTACAGTCCATCCACACTTCAACACGTGCTATTTCGTGAGTTGTCATGCTTCTGGAAGGAGACGGAGTGCATATTACGTGACCCTCTGGTATAACCAACCACTCAGATGCGACATGAAAATGAAACGGAACCGTAATGAACACACAAATTTACTGTCAGATGAAATGCAAAACTGTAGAGTTAGATTAGGACTTTGCTACGTTCAGCAATGAAAGATTCAAAATTCTAAGTAATTGTCTTCTTGGATATATTATTTTTTATTTACTTCTTATATACCAGGAAATGATTGAGTCATTTAATTTACTGAATATAAATCTACTACTGTTCCGTACATTATACATTCAACATTAGCTCTACACGGGTGGCCGACACAATAATTAGCAGGCCCGCCACGCGGCAGGGGAGCAGACGCATCCATCACCAAGACCCGGATAAACCTAACCGGGCGCCTAAGTCATCAAATATGGTGAACCACTTTGGTAATCGCAATTGAGGTAACCTATCCAATAAATCCGGGGCGGCAGTACCCATACCCGCCCCTGATTCATTCATTCGTTCATTATGCAAAATAACAGGCTTATTAATGAACAAATGTGAATTTTCCTGTGAACGTGACGCATTTGTAAATTCAGCTACTTACATTTTTTTATTTAAATTTCAGTTTGCGGTAAAACATCTCCTGTTCTCAAGCCACCGCTAAGGGAGCGAAATATCATTTCCCCTTGGCATGTAGGGATCTACCAAAGAGAAGGAAAATTCTTGAAACAGATCTGTGCAGGGAGTCTCATTCACTCGAACATCGTCATCACTGGTAAGGAAATGTTTTTTCTCTCGCTTTCTTTTGCTATTGTGTTTTTTCCTTTCTTCTTTTTCCACTTTTCTCTCATACATTTCTTTTCCTTTTTTGTTTTTGTTTTTGTTTTAGTTTTAGTTTTAGTTTTAGTTTTAGTGTTAGTTTTAGTGTTAGTTTCAGATTCAGTTTCGGTTTTTGTTTTTGTTTTTGTTTTTGTTTTTGTTTTTGTTTTTGTTTTTGTTTTTGTTTTTGATTTTGTTTTTGTTTTTGTTTTTGTTTTTGTTTTTGTTTTTGTTTTTGTTTTTGTTTTTGTTTTTGTTTTTGTTTTTGTTTTTGTTTTTGTTTTTGTTTTTGTTTTTGTTTTTGTTTTTGTTTTTGTTTTTGTTTTTGTTTTTGTTTTTGTTTTTGTTTTTGTTTTTGTTTTTGTTTTTGTTTTTGTTTTTGTTTTTGTTTTTGTTTTTGTTTTTGTTTTTGTTTTTGTTTTTGTTTTTGTTTTTGTTTTTGTTTTTGTTTTTGTTTTTGTTTTTGTTTTTGTTTTTGTTTTTGTTTTTGTTTTTGTTTTTGTTTTAACCTTTGTTTTTTTTGTTTTCCTCTAGTGTATACTTATTTCAAAGTTGATACATACTCGATTTTCTGAAAAACGGAAGCTTAAATGGTTAAAAACTTGGACTGTATCCCACGAGAGATATATCAGTTCTATAAATGACAAATATTTACAGCAGCTGTTTTTTTCAGCTGCACACTGTTTTTGGGACCCGATACGGAACCAAACCTTTCCCGCCAGTATTTACAAGGTAGCTGCACGAATTGCTGATAGACAATTGAATGATCAATTTTCATGGATGATTGTGTCATCAGAGGTTTGTGGAACCATTATTTTAATTTCGAAAAAAATACATCAATTAAAAAACTAACTCATTAATGACCCATTCGCCTTACTTTTTCAAATTAAATGGAAATGTGGAAAGAATATTGAGTAGGACTAAAATTCAGAATTGAAACGTTGTTTGAAATGGCTTTGGCCGTGTGTGGTGATTAGGTCTGAATAGCCAGGTACTTCCCCACCTCCATTTTCCCCATCTCCTTCGTACCCCTCTAACTTCAACCTCATAACTTACCTTCAAATTGTGATGCCATATTCTCACCGGCTCCAGACAGGAGCAGTTGGGACTTTTTGAAAATTTTCGACTTACTACTTAACAACAGTCCTTGGTTGCGCAAATCAATTCGTTCGCAGGCGGGTGCAGTGTGAATCTAAAACAACAATTACTGAAAAACTGCTCAAAGGAAAAGGAAAATGATGGGTATTGCCAAAACTTACCGAGTTCACTAGACATTTGCCGCTGGTTCTGTGGTCCTTTTAAAAATTCTCCTTTTGTCTTTATAATAGTTCACTTATAGTAGTAAACGGTTACTTCTGCATTCACTTACCGCGGCGGTGATCCAATAAGTTCCCAAATTGATCTTATGGCGTTACTTTCAATTCAGTAAGAATGCACAAATTTTTACCCGAACTCGAAACGGGTGCGTTTTTCAACAAGTCAATAAAAAACAAGTGAATGCGGAAATCGAACGTTTTATTTCGTTTTGTCTTGGCGTGGGATGGGTAGGTACTTGGATAAAAGAACTGGGTAGGTACTTGGGCAAAGGAATAAGCAGTTTTCCAGTACTAAATCAAACAAAAAAGAACATTGACTGGCGCAAACAGTCCTCCTCACTCAGTATTCCTGTTACCAAATTCGACACTGGAACGCACTTTCAACTTTATTAATTGATTATATTTTTTAATGATTTTAGGTGACCAAGATTCTAATGCACGAGCTCTACGGAGGCGATGAACTTAATCACGAGGGTGACGTGGCTTTGCTAGAGTTGACTACGCCGTTCTCTTTATCGGATTCTCTCTACCCCGTGTGCTACAACCTCTATGACGCTTATTTAGATGCTGAGCAAACCAGTGAAGGTTTTCTTGCTGAGGTCAATACATTATATTTTAATTTTCTAGTACATCACACAGTGATAGAGGAGAGTTTTCATTTTGAAAACTTTTTTTTTCGTTTGACAGTTTGATAATCTTTGAATGCAAATTAGATTAAATGTTATATAATATGATGAATAATAATAAAAATCAACTGTCAAAAATGCGTGGAAGACCATTCAAATAATTATGTTATTTGACTGCCATCTTTATGTATAATTGCGTAATTTTGCCCGAATGAAATTTATTATTAAATGCAGTATTTTCCATATTTTTTGTACACTATCTCCACACAGGAAGCACTGAGGAAAATAATTTCCCTCAAGACCTGTGTCATCTTAGGGGATGATGTGTGGGTTTTTTTTAAGGAAAGGAAATAGTGAGTTCTGGGAAGGAAATAGGAATAGGGTGTGGGTAGTAATCCGAGGGTTAGTGTGTCCAGGAGTGACGAAGGTATGAATCCATCCCTGTAAAGTGCAAAGTGATGGGTCGAGAGATTCCAGTCTCTCTCCAGATCCTGCCCACCACACATGTGGGCAGACGCTCGGCCGCCAAGACCTGGACAAACCTCACCCCCTACTCGTTGCCAAAGAGTTGCCAAAGATAGCGAACCACTAGGGGTACGGCAGAGGTGTTGATTATCCAATAAATGGTTCCTGAGGCGTCGGTACTCATACCCGCCTCCTAAAGTGGAGAAAATCTGCCTCAAGGCGCGAGTATTCGCGTTAATAATTGAAATTCGCATCCAGCGTCCAGGATTTCTGAGCGTCCGATTTTGAAATTTACCGCCCTCATTAAAAAATCATTTTCTTATTTAAGAGACATAATATAAACTGCCAATATTGTTAGACAGCCATTATATTCTTCTATAATTAACCGTTTATACCGTTTTTTCAGGAATTCACAAAAAAAATTGTTCAATTTATAAATGCTTGAATTCTACCATTTTTTTACTTCAAAATTGACGTAGGTAGTACCTGCCAATTTGGAGAAGATAAAATATCATGATTTCTGTATGTTTTCTGTAGCTTAGTTGAAAACCATAGACATACATTTTAATTCGAATTTTTTTTAATATGAAACACGTGATCAATGATTGTAAGGAAAATATTTCAATAATTTCGGTTTGCAAAATCTCAATAACAAATAATACAGAAGAGATGCGAGACATCTGTCGTTAAAAAGTGAAAATACTAAGTTTTCTTTGTGATGTAAAGTATGCAATGCGCGGGAACTTTGGGAATAATTCGAAAAAATGTTTTAAAATATTATCTCTTCAAATTTTGGCCACATTTTGGCAAGCGAGCGCTCGAGGGTGTTGGCAAATTGGCCAAAATATGACCAAAAACGTCCCAGTGGTTAAGCATCTCCAGCGAATCTGATTTTTTTTCCAAAAAGATAAAGACAAATTTGTCCACAATTTGCAGGTGTTCAGTTGGGGCAGAGATAACTCAGGCAAACCGTCACGAAGTCTGAAATCCATGGCTTTTCCTATCGTCAATATCACCCAATGCGAGGACGATTACTCCGAGTACGGATTGGAGAGGGTCCTTACGTCAGACAAGCTGTGTGGAGGGTACACCAACGGTTTGTTAATATTTCATAATATTTTGAAAATAAATCACAACTATCAATACGGCTGTTCCTTCCGTTGGAGAGAAAAATTGATAGTTATGTGTTGTGGGCGTGTTCTTACGACCAAAATTAGTCCATCTTCTTTATATTCAATGAAAAATGTTTGTAATACACCACTTTTTATTTGAATTAACAAATAACAACCAGGTTTTACTTATCTAAGGCTTCGTCGGAGATTATTATACAAACTTTACTTAACAAGCCCTGATGAGGCCTGAACTATGCGAAACTTGTTGGCTATACTTTTGTTAACTCAAATTAAAAAAATATGATTTACGAATTGTGTTTTTCGTTTAATATAAAATGTCAAACCTCAAAGTATTTGCTTCCTTCGAAAATATTAATTTCCATACTTACTTCTAAAGAAATATATCGAATATTAAAAAAAGACGTATTATTCCTTGAACAGTTTTCTTAAGCCCTTATGGAAAATGGAAGCAGATTTTTTTATGCAATTTGGTGACCACAGTTTTTTTACATATTTTATTCAGTTGATTCTTTTACCTATTCTGTGAAATATATCAAACATTTTCAAATATAAAATTCATTATTTGCCTTCAGACGTGCCGCACAATGCACAAGAGAAATCAAAAGTATACAATATCAATTGTGACTATAATACTGTATATAGGAAATTAATCAATTGAGACTACAATAATGGTTAAATTGAATGAAATCAAGTTGTGGTTATAATGATGTATTAAGGAATGAAATCAATTGTGGCTATAGTTGTGTATAAAGAAATGAAATCACTTAAAATAGTGTATAAAGTGTATGAAATCAATTGTGACTATAATAGTGGTTAAATTGAAAGAAATCAATTGTGATTTTAATGATGTATGAAGGAATGAAATCAATTGTGACTATAGTAGTGGTTAAATTGAATGAAATCAGTTGTGGTTATAATGATGTATAAAAGAATGAAATCAATTGTGACTATAATAGTGGTTAAAGTGAATGAAAACAATTGTGATTTTAATGATGTGTAAAGAAATTAAATCAATTGTGATGTTTATGATGTAAAAATAAATGAAATCAATTATGACTATAATAGTTGTTAAAGGAATGAAATCAATTGTGACTATAATAGTGGTTAAAGGAATGAATTCAATATTGTGACTATAATAGTGGTTAAAGGAAAAAATCAATTGAGACCACAGTAGTGGTTAAATTTTTTTAAATTTTTTTATTTTTTTTTATTAATCTATAAACATAGGGTTTTACATAGGGTTTAATTGATGCCTGTCTCACTAGGATTTACCTGTGTTGAGACAGGCTTAATTGAATGAAATCTGTTCTTGTTATAATGATGTTTAAAGGAATGAAATCAATTGTGACCATAATAGTGGTTAAATTGCATGAAATAAATTGTGATTTTAATGATTTATGAAGGAATGAAATCAATTGTGACTATAAGTAGGATGTAAAGTGCATGAAATTATTTTTGACGCTTTATTATCTTTCGATGTAAAATGAAAACTCGTTATGTACACATATTATCTGTCTCTTTCTCTCGGTTACCATGTTATGTATTAATGTCTATCTCACTGTTCCTTTATTCAATTTTATATTTTGTCTTACTAAAATACCATATGTATTTGTAAGTGCACATCAAGATTTTTTTTATTTGTTTAAATTGGAACCATTTATTAGATAACCAACAACCCTGCGGTCACCCCAAGTAGTTCACCCCAAAAAGTGACTTCTAGTTCTGGTCTAGTTGGTCTAGTTCTTGAAGGCACATGCGTTGCGGGCCAGATCCAAAGGTCTCCTTCAACCAATAGGTTAATAAATTAAACAATTTTTGTTGTTATGAAGACATTTTTTTATTTATTTCAAGATTAATAGTAATAAAAAAACCGCTTGTTGATGGAAAGCATTGTGAAAATGCTACTCTATTTATAAATACTTGTTCTCTATATGTCTTTCCAGGTTCAAGTGCCTTATGTCAGGGGGATAGCGGAGCAGGACTGGTGGCCCCGACAACGGAGTTCCTAGGGGAGGTGCGATGGTACCTCTTCGGAGTTGTCAGCAACGGCCCGCTGAGCAACGCCAGTTCTGAGTGCTGGTCGACTTACACAACCTTCACGCAGGTGTTTAAACTGAGGAGTTGGATTTCAAGGCAATTGCATACATTAGTGTAGGCGTTTAATTTTAAAGATCTGTACAAAATAATGATTATGGTAAAAAAAGGTTTGAAGCTATGATATCAAGATTTTCTCAATAATAATACAACTAATTATTGTCAATAGATGTCTCTGTTAGTACCATCGATTTATCGATAGAGCTTTTGTAAAAATTTCATGTTTTACGATAGGAACCATTTTCTTTTGTTTTCGATACGTAATCAAATTCTTTCTTCTAATTTTCGAACTCAAGAGAACAACATTTTAAAACCGTGGCGGCTTACGGCCGTTGTTCCCAATCCTACTGTTTTTGGAGATATGAATAATGTTGGTTTATTTATTTTATACTAGCTTTTCCCCGCGGCCTCGCTCGCATGATATTAGGGGAAATTACTGTAGCGCTTCCACTTATCAATTATGCTCCCCACCCTCTCACGCATTCCATACATTCATTCCCGGTACATTCAGTTTTCAAACAGCTCACTCGAAACCTAAATTTCATAATGCTAGAGCTCTAAAAAAAAAAATTAGCCAATTTGACGCAGTCGTTCGGAATTTATGCGCATACAAACATTTCGGAGATTTATTTTTATTTAAATATGTGGAAGTTTGTAGATATAATAAAATATAGCATTATTAATTATACCGTCTTTATAATCGCAACAAATTATATTTTTAATGTAGGAATTCTCATCTGACATTTATTCCAAAACATAAGATTGTCCAAAAAATACAAAACATATTCTTATATTTGAATTTTCTGGAGCAGCAGCCGACGAGTAGGTAGGGGACTGAGTGCCTACAAGCATAGAGCCCACAAATATATCAACATCGTTTCTATGGCAACGATTTGTTTTCTGACATTTGCAATAGGCGAGTTTGTTAGCGACAGAAAACATAAAACAAATAAAATATATAAATATTTTTATTTTCATAACTTACAAATATATACAGCCTATAGTCCTCGCATATAATTTAGCTATCTATTGGTGAAAGAATTTTTAAAATCGTTTCATTGTTTTATGCGTGAAAGCGTAGCAAATAAACTCGAACAGTTTCGCATTTATAATATTAGTATGGATACACGTTATTGTATGACATCTTAAGTATTTAAAAAAAATAATTAAAAATTTCAATAAATAAGTCCGTGAGAGCGAATTTCCGGAGGCGCCTCGAAAAAAGTAGTTATGCGGTGAACATTGTAACTTGTTAACGAATCATTTGAAACAAAAAACTAAATGCGTCTAAAAGGTGATATGTTTTCATAGGTAGTAACGAAGCGTTTTTTTAAAAAAAAATTTTTTGCAGCATGTTGACGTCAAAAATTCGATTTTGGTGTGTTTGTTATTATAAAATGAAAAAAAAAATGGTACAAAAAAAACAAAATTATTCGTCACTACCTGCTGATTTATGTGTAAAAATAGCGTACAAAATTTCAAAAGGATCAATTAAATAAATTTTGAGTTATAATGTTCATGATCTTCAAAAATTTGTTGGCGAGAAAATCGATTTAATTTTTTTTTACACTCGAAATATATTTGAATAGAGCAAGAGGGCCGGTCGCTTGAAACGCTGTATCTTCCTTAGTTTTGCTCCGATTTTCTTGAAATTTTGACACAATACTCTCGACATGAACATTAAGAAAAAAAAATTATAAATGAGTTTTATTACCTCAATCCCTACATAAATCTCTCCTTTAATATACTATCTGAAGAGTATATTTAATTCTTATTTTTTCTCTTTTATTCGTTTGTAACACACATGAACAATATTGTATGCGAATACTTACTCACTTGCTTTTATATGTTGTACTTCATATTATATACTATTTAGGGCTTATATTATTATTATTGAATCATCGTATTAATATTTTGTAATAAATTTTATTGTAGGTACCTACATACGTGTTGTTTTCTTTTTCTGTATTATTATAACTGTATTTGTTTAGTTATCCTTAAATGCTGAATAAAATGTAAAATTTTATGTAAAAATCCACTAATTGATAAATATATAAATATGTTTTTGTATTCTGTATTTTTTGATGTTTAAAAATGTGTTCGAAAAGCACCACACTCACACATTGCCGACTCTTTAAGGCCCCATCTATGCATCACGTGGTAACAGCGGCAATGGGATCGCCTTATCCTATTGGTGGTGGAATCGGTCAGGTTGATTAAATATTTTATTTGTAATTTGTAAACCTTTTTGAAAGATTTGAGTTTGCTTACGGAAAAAAAAAACAATTTGTCCATGTACGTATGTACTGGCGCAAACAATTAAGGGGCCAGCCATAAATAAAGTCACACCTTAGGGGGGGGAGGGAGTAGAGAAGTGTGACAAGAGGTATGGTGGGTCATCAGCTCTGTGACGTCACATGTAAAAATCTAAATGATTAAAACGCAAAAAAAATTTTAGATGTAAAATTGCAATATATATGACTTAACACTAGGGGGGAGGGGGTCTCACAAATGTGACGAGGTGTTTTATTTATTATTTACTAGCTTTTCCCCGCGGCTTCGCTCGCATGGTATTACGGGAAATTACTGTAGCGGTTGAACTTATCAATTATACCCCCTCCTCCCCACCCCCACCCCCTCCCGAATTCCATACATTCATTCCCTTACATTCAGTTTTCAAACATCTCGCCTGCCACCTAAATTTCATAAAGCTATAGCTCAAAGAAAAAAAGAATTATCCAATTTTGTTCATTCGTTCGGAATTTATGCGCTTACAAACATTTCGGATATTTATTTTTAATT
Source organism: Glyphotaelius pellucidus (assembly GCA_936435175.1). Taxonomy (NCBI): domain Eukaryota; kingdom Metazoa; phylum Arthropoda; class Insecta; order Trichoptera; family Limnephilidae; genus Glyphotaelius; species Glyphotaelius pellucidus. The sequence continues at coordinate 20,518,195 of OW386561.1, read as the reverse complement.
AAATATTTGAAAGTTTGTGAATATAATAAAAAATTACACTTTTTATTCAGTTCATTTATTCAGTCTTTATAATCGTTACGAATTATATTTTTAATGTAGGAACTGATATTTATTCCAAAACAGAAGCTTGTCCAAAAAAATAAAACATATTCTAATATTTGAATTTTCTGAATCAGTAGCATTTTCCATGGAAACGATTTTTTTCTGTCGTTAGCAAAAATTTGCTTTAGTTAGCGACAGAAAACGTATAACAAATATAATATATTAATATTTATAATTTCATTACGCCAGAGCTTACCATCATATACAAAATATAGTCTGCGCATATAATTTAGCTTTCTATTGGTGAATGAATTTTTAAAGTCTTTATATTGTGTTATGCGTGAAAAGGTCATAAACAAACTAGAGCAGTTTCGCATTTATAATATTAGTATGGATGGATTTATTTATTTAAGGAACATTAACAGTCTTAGTAATACAATAAACATAAGAGGATGATAAAAAAACAGACCAATTATTAATGTTCACAGATAGGTATTTAGAAACAAGACTAACTGAATATAAACTAGAATATTTAAAAAAATAATAAGAGTACAAATGTGAATTCAACAAATGGTAAACTAATACACAACATTAAAATAAGTGTGATTATAACTGAAATAGACTGCAAAATAGGTGTGACGTAATTTATGAATGGCCCCTATCGTATTAAAGCATAACTTCCAAAATGTGTTTTTTTCCTAAAATAATTCAACTCGCGCCATCTATGAAAGAGCAGACGATGAATTCTTTTAAGTATGACTTTAAAACAAAATCTTTTTACTTGAGGAAGGAAAAGGATGAAATGACAAATGACAAGGAAAATTGTAAGTAAATATTTTTATTTTCACCAGTTACGGCCACCAATTTAAGGTATTTATTCCCTGAATGTGAGCAATTTTAAGCAATGCAAAACCTCTCTTATTATTTATTTTGTTGTCAAGCGAATATGGCTTATTTAAAAATATGTGTTAAAGTTAGGTTTTAAAGTGTGAAAATTGATCTAATTAATAATAAAACTGGGGAGTGGTTGCCGACAGGTATTCCCGGTACAACACTAAGGGTCAAGTTGGCTATTGCCAATCATTGCATCATCAGGTCGTCGTGCAATATGCGATTAATCTTCTCCGCCAGCCAGTCCCTGTGTCTGAAGATACTGGTGAAGGTTGTGTAGAGGTCGTCCAGGCAGCCGGGCGTACGGTCTCGAATCGTAGCGGTTCGATGCGTACCGGTGCTGGCCACCCCTAGAAGGTACCAGCGGATGGAGTTGTTCTCTTTCTCGCTGAATACCAGACCACTCCCACTGTCGCCTTGGCAAGGGGGAAAACCTGCAGAATAACACGCCATTATGAGTAGTTGTTCTACATATAAAATATAAAAAAAATTATAGCCACTCGAGCGACCGCGTAAATAATTGAAAAAAAAGATCATGCGACCATGATTTCTGAGCGTTCGATTTGGAAATTGTCACGATAATAATTATTGCCTTTGTAATAATTATTGTCCTGACCTAGGAACCTCTTCTGACTTATTGGCTGATTGATAATTTGTTGCCTTCTGGCTAGTTATATAATTAACCAACCGCCTTTTTTTTGTTTTATCGATTGGCAACATAATTCGTTCGTTTCCGGTAAAGGTACTTACTTCTTGGAAAACGTCGAGATAATGGTCGGCGTTCATCTGATTGTGTAACTTATTTTGTAAGTTATGGAGTTATAAAATCCTTGAAAGTTAAGAAAGATAGTGCCGTGTGCCAAGTCTTTTACCACGAGATCCTAAAAGGCGAGATCTGTTAATTCTTTTGAAAAAAAGTGCTTGCGTGAATAATTCTCGCGCGGCCCGTTGAATGGCTTTTTCGAGCCAATTAAAGTTCCGCTGATCGTGATAGTTTTCTGTTGGAATGGTGAACGTGCAGTTGCTTTGTGGCCCCTTTGAAGAACTAAGACCACAAGGGCGTATCCTACGGAGGTCTTTTCATGCATGGCCTTCTGGCAATATTGCTAAGACGACGCGGAGGACGTACCGTTCCCGTTTGGAAAGAGTTTTAATGCAAAGACCACACGGAGAATGTCCAAGGTCATACTCTGGAGGATGTCCTGATCCCTTTTGGATGGAGGTTGCGAATCCAAACATGGCAGTATTCTCGTACCTGTTTGCTGGTTTTTTTTTATCGGCTCAGCTTTTTTTGAAGTGATAACCTTGTTTAGATAATTCCCAGGTCCTTCAGGTATAGTACATTGTTATTATATGTTTAAGATTTTGGCACCATGGTAGACTGTCTGTTTTTGGATATATTTTTCTTAATTTGTTCCTTAGATTCAATTCTGTTCCATAATTACAAAGCCTTATGTATTTAAATATATATGTTTTTATCTGTCACCGAGACATCATTCTTTTATTCCAACCATAATTATATGAATAACTTTTCTGTAGAAAATAAAATTCCCCATTCCCGGTATTGAGTCTCATTATGTTCTATTGCTTATTTTTACGGATTTTAGAACCTTTTGTAGGTTATGCAATAAATTATAATGTTTTTGCTTTGATTTCCTGTAAATACCACGATCACAATTTACACATGAGTTACAAAATTTCCCGCCCACGTTAAGGAAAAAATCGTAACTCAGAATTTAAAATTGAAACATTTAAACTGATTATAGTACTACACAGCTCAAGATTATACTGTTTTTTTTTTCATATTTTTAAGAAGTATAAAAAGATTATTAAAAAATCGTAAACTTTATAAACGCGCGAACTCTGCGTGTTACTTCTTTTGAAATTGCAGTGCGTGGTACTTTTTCGGGACGACATTGGATATTTTCTATTTCTGTGTGTTGTCTATGTCAGGGCTTCCCAAACTTATTTCAACTGTGACGCCCTTGGGAAATTGCCACATTTTTGCGACGCCCCCCCCCCCCCCCCGGGTGAAAAATCTAAGGCTCCCGCCACTCATTTGGGAGGGGGGGGGGGGGGGGTTAAAAAGTGTACCTCTGAAAAAAAAATTACTTATGTTTTAAGTTCCGTTTTTTTCGGTGATTGCGGTTGATTTTTATTTTGCAAAGTGTTTTTTTTTTTGAAATTCAGTTTCTAATTCAGTGGTGAGTGTATTCGTACTTTTAAATTATTATTTCACGTAGCAAAAAGTGTTTTATTTGGAAAAGCACAGTATTATTAGTATATTTACCAAGTTCCGATATCTTTCCAATTAATTAATCATATTAATTAACATATAACAGGATTAGTGTTACACAATCAGGTGGCTACGTAGGTAATTGCGTAAATGTGAAATTCTAGGGAAATTTCACTTCGAAATCTAGGGAAATAATTTTTTTGGGCAGAACATCCCTGGTCGCGTCGGCACAGACAGCCAACCTATTAGCGTCTCCCACACGCACACTTCGGAGCGACCGAGTCCCGCGCCACTTCAGGCGCAGAAAAGACTTTTCTGCGCAGCGGCCTGAAGTGGCGCGGGACTCGATCGCTCCGAAGTGTGCGTGTAGAAGACGCTATCAAGATTGCCTCACGACGCCCCTGGGATGATCCCGCGACGCCCCGGGCGTCGCGACTCACAGTTAGGGAAGCCCTGGTCTATGTCCTACTTGATAATCAAAGATTCAAATATACATTAAAAGTCTGAATTTGTAATCGTAAACAGCTGTTCGAAAGTTTTGATAGAAAAAAGTTACAGAATTTGGGTTCACGGACTGGCAAAATTGAATGCATTAAATTATGATATTTTATACATTTTCCACAGAGTAATGTTATTACATTAAAAAGATACACTTACTACCTTAAATATTATCAATAAGAATAATCTCGATTTTTCCTTTATTTAGTTCAATAAATCGTTTTATTCGACAACCTATTTACCAATACAAAAGACACGAGACGGACAATTCACACTTTGTTTAGAAAAAAAATAATTTACATATTTTTTAATTCACATTAACCCTTCAAAATTTTGGCGTATTTTTCAGATGGTCAAAATATTTCCGTTTTTCAATAAAATTCAAATAAATTAAATACTTCTGAATATATCCCAAAATTAAAAACTATTTATGAAAGGTGGTGAATTATGCTTTCAAATTTTATAATTCAAAATAAATATAAAATTTTTGAAATATAAAAATTTTGCATGCAAACATAAAAAAGTTTTAAAAATGGCTCACCTTACGCTTTTTCTATCTAAAATTACTAATAACAAAAAAAAATAAAAATACGTTTATATTTTATTAGACAAATGTAATATAAACGTTACTGATACCTCACTTTTTTTTATCTTTTCATATAAAAATAATTAATTAAAAATTCTCAAAGTTTCATTTTTTTTTTCAAATTGCAATTCAAAACTTTGGTTTCATAAAGGTATACCTTTTACTTTTTAAGTTGTTATTTTTTAGATTAGACTAAAAAGTGTAATTTTTTGCCTTTTTAACACTGTTTAGAATATAATTCTCACTCTGATAGTAATGGAGTTACAGCGATTTATACTAGACCCATGTGAGCTGGGACAAATCTGGTCTCCTGCCATTCAAAGGTTAAGTGAAATCACGTTACAAGGACAGATAATTCAATTACGAAAATACTGATTTATAAATATGAAACAAAAAAATCGAATACAACAAACAATTCAGCTCTTTTTACAAGCGCGCGTTCTAGAACAAATTTTTGTTTACTTGAGGATAATCAAAATTAGAATTTAGACGTGTATAGAATTCGTCTTAAGATGGCGATTTAAGTCATATATTGATAAAATCGGAAAGCAAATCGCGGGAAGGTTTGAGAAAATAAAAAAAATCTTTTACTAAATGTAGATAAATTTGCCACATTATGGCAATAGATCGCTCAAGTCGTTTTGCGAATTTGCCAAAATATGCTAAAAATCACTGGAGTGGATAAATAAATAAAATGCTAAAAAAATCAATAGAATCTCAATCTCCATCCTATCTAATGTGCAGAGAATTTTGTTATAAATTTATTTAGTTCAAACTGCACAATGCACGCATCAATTAATCAATTAACTTTTTATTTAAATTTTTTCGCTGTGAACAAGACAGTGGCGGACTTCGGCACCGTACATAGGTCTGTTTTCTCCAAGAGAAAGAAGTAATCATTTTCTTGCATCTCTCTCACACACCGCACCGTGACGTCTCAGTAGACCCCCACAATACTATTAGCCGCAACGATAATTTTGAAAGTATGATTATAGACAGCCCTGACTTATTAAGCCTAATTACCTTCCATATACTTACAAGAACTACTCGATCCAAAATTATTTTAATTACAACAACAATATCAGGACTGAGTCATTTAGATACTCGCTTATTTATACCTAGATTGCATGCAGTTGGCAATGCTTTCTCAGAAGTAGTGTTGTATTCAAATGCACTACTACTTCTGGAATATAGTTTTGAGAAGACTATAATAACACACCTCAAGCACAATAATCAATGTTTGGCATGATACTATTCTCCTGCATGTCGACATGTTATACATGTCATACACACATATAGCTTATTTCAGATATCTTAACTATCAGGCAACTAATAAATGTTTTATCTTATAAAATCAGTATTTTTTATTCCAAAATTATCATCTAACTGACAGCTCTGTTTCAAAAGAGGTGATTTTCAGAACCATTTCAAGAAAATATAATTTTGAAAGTAACAATAATTTCAATACTTAAATTACTTTATTTACAAGCCAATACTAGAACTCAAAGATTTGCAAATAACAATGCTAATTTATGAGTAGATGTTGATGTTGACAATTTTGCGCGATAATACTTGCTATCAAGTTACCTTTCTCTACATATTTTCATTCTGTTTATATAAACAGAATGAAAATATGTAGAGATTCTATATAGAATGCTCTCTTTTATTACAACTATTATACGAGTGCACATTTCTTTTTATATCTACATATTTTGTAAAAAAAAACAATTGTTGAGTTTCAAAAAAAAAACAAAAACAACTGTATATCTTATATATTATGTTTATCTCAAGGCCTGAACATGAACAATCGCTTGAAAAACACAAAAAAAATTGTTTTCCGTCTCCTGTTTGTTGAAACATGGTTTGAAAGATTGGTGCGAAGTTCGCGCCGTCACACACAATTTTGCTAGTGGCCTGTGGTAAGGGTAAGGACCTTTCCGTGCGTACGCACTGAACACTTTTTGGCACTGACGTTTGACGTTTAGCGTTTACAGAAATGTTAAAATGCGTTCCAATGAAGAAGAGATGCTACATCAGGGAGAAAACACAAATATTTTAATAGATGTTTATTTATCAGGAAAGATTGATTTCCGACTAATATCGATTACTATTACCTAATGTTAGTATTTAAGAATTTCGAATGCGTAATTATTTACGTAGATGTCAAAAATCGAGTTCTGATAAGAAATTTAGCGATAAGATTATAGACGAAGTATAAAGGAGAACAAGCAGATTTCAAGGTAGACCTAACTACCTCCCTGCCTCGATTTTGTATTAGGTATTTTTATCAGGGATTAAGAATAAAATATCTATTTTAATTGGTCAATTCCTTCCGTGTCTCTGAAACAGATTTATAAATTAATAAACTTTACTAACAAGTGAGTTCACGAAAGAAATAATCTTTTTGGATTTGGATATTATTTATGTTCAGAGTTCCTAAACATGAGTTTACTGACTCTAACGTAATGACTAAATGGATTATCTAAAGATATTTTACATGGAATTTATTTTTAAAAGTTGTTTTTGGGAAAATGCAACTTAATAAACTATTCTGCAACTTGAGGCAGGATTTCAATCCTTGCGGAGGATTATCTTGGGTTTAATATATTTAAAATTTTCATTCTCGCTATATGTAGCGAGAGAATTTATAGTGGGGTTTTCATGTCCGGCTAATCCGGCATAACGTTTTTCAGAATGTGTAACAATTAAATCCTTTATCAGAGGAATGTTTGTGTTATTGTGGAGAGTGGAAACCCTGATCCACTTCGGCGCATTCAACGCAAGTCGAATGGCTTTTTTTTGCAGGGTTTGTAGTTTGTTTACGTGTGTGAGCTGCGTGGCCCCAAATAGGTGCAGCGTATGTGAAGTCCGGCCTTATGGTCGTCTTGTAGAGTAGTAATTTATTGTCTGTTGATAATTGACTTTTTCTACCTAGCATCGGGTAGAGTGAGGCTATTGACTTATTTTCTGATTTTGCTTTTTCATTAATGTGTTTTCTCCACGTTAGTTTAGAGTCTAATGTTACTCCGAGGTATTTTATTGATTTTCCCCATGGGACTTTTTCCCCAAACAGTTTTATGTTCGGGGGTTGTTTTGGCTTTCTACGTGTAAAGACAGTCGCGACACTTTTAGTGGGATTTATTGAGGTTTGCCATTTTTTGCACCATTCTTGTATTAGAATGGCTTGGAGTTGTACGCGACTTGTAGCAGTGGACGCAACAGTTGAGCTTGACATGATGTTCTTATCATCTGCAAATTGAGTGATTTTAACGTTGTGGTTCGTTGGTTTGGGAATATCGCTAGAAAATATATTATAAAGGGTTGGAGACAACTGTTCTCCTTGAGGAACTCCGGCTAATAAGCTACGTACCGAGGAGAATATGTCGTCTAGTTTAACTTTAAATGTACAACCTGTAAGATAGCTATGAATTATTTTTATAAATGATATAGGGAAGCCCAAAAGATACATCTTATATAGTAGGCCATTATGCCATACTTTGTCAAAAGCTTTGCTTACGTCGAGCGAAAGTATAATCGTATGTTTATTTTTTTTTTTATTTTTAATTTTTTTTTTTTTATTATTTATTAAAATTACAGAGAACATTTTGTACAATAAATAGAGTAGACCCACAAAGCTGTCATATGGCAGCTTGTCTGCAGGTTCTAACAATTTAAACATTCTTAATATAATATCTAAGAAAATATTTGTAAATACATTTATAGTTTTAAGGAAACATTAGAATTGATCACATAGTAGTATTAGATAATTTAACTTACAACTATAAATATATAAGATATTTCAATATACCTATCTAATAAAAGATATGTAGGCAGCTATTCAAAGATATTCAAAGATACATGGAGTTTTCGTTCATTAACCATAGTTTTATCATTTTAGGACTTAGTCTCTCATTTTTTTCAAATTTTATGTTTTTATTGATTTTATTGAAAATCACTGGTATTAGATATTCAAGAGTACGGCTTCCATATTTATTTAATATTCGAGGAGTTTTTAGGCCCTTTCCTTCTCTAAATCTTGTGGTATGTTTGTGTACAAGCAGGTGTTTGTAAGGGCTTTCCCCCAAATTATCCATAATAGTAGTGAACCAGTGGAGACCTTTTATTGTAAGTAGGCTCTCTGAGCCATACAGTAATTTTAAGTTATGTCTCTGTTTGTAAATCTTAGTTGTGACAATTTTTTTTATTATGGCGGTTTGTAAATTTTCAATATATTTAATGTAAGTAGTGCTTGCATGTCCCCAAGTTCGAATACCATATCTAAGGATGGATTCGACCATAGAAAAATATATGAGTTTAAGAGTACAATGAGGCAAAATAAATTTTAATTTGTAAAAGTTACTAGCTAAGGATCTGAGCTGGTTACAAATTTTAGCCACTTGTTTATCCCACTTAAATTTGTTATCAACAATTATTCCCAGATAAGTATATTCATTTGTGAAATCTATTTTTTCACAGTCACAAACATTAATAATTCCTCTATGTATAAAGTAAAAGCTATGAGCGGTTATTTTAGGAACATTCCACATTTTCAAACTTGGTGATTTTATGTACATGCATTTGGTTTTTTTTACATTAATAATTAATCCTACATCATGAGCCCATTTGAGAAGCTCGTTAAAATCTCTTTGTAATTCTTGTATAGCAATTTCAGGATTTTCATTTGATACAACAAGAGCAGTATCATCAGCAAAAATGAATCGATGAGCTTTTTTGAAAATCTTACACATAGCAATTACATATATAATATATAATTTTGGACCTAGAATTGACCCTTGCGGTACTCCCGATTTGATGTATCTTGATTTACTAATTATATTTAAAATCTTCACACTCATTTTTCTATTTGACAAATAGTTTTTAAAGAATAAGAGGAGTTTACCCCGGATACCTATAAATTCAAGTACTTTAATTATTTGTACATGGCTAAGTGTATCGAAGGCTTTTGAGAAATCAATAAATAGAACCAATACATGTTGTTTACAGTTTAGTTGTGAATTTATATGATTAGAAAATTTTTCGAGCAATTTATCGCAACTTTTATTTTTTTGAAAGCCATACTGGCATTCATCAATAATACTCAGATTATTTAAATATTTATCTAAATTTATTGATATAAATTTTTCTAAGATTTTTTCTAATGCAGGAAGTAAGGAAATCGGTCTGTAATTGTTTATTAAAGAGTGATTTCCATTTTTAAAGATAGGTCTTACAATGCTATATTTTAGTTCATCGGGAATATGGCCCGTATCAATTATTCTGTTTATTAAGTGGGCGATTGTAGGAATAAGTAATTTAACATGTTTTTTTAAATCATACATACGAATTAAATCTATGCCTGGAGTCTTAGAATTTTTCATACCACCGATAATTAATTCGATTTGCCTTGTATTTGCTCGTGGTAGATACATTGTATGGTTTAAATATTCCGGCGTGTATTCTGACGCTCGGACATCACATATATGTAATAACTTATTTACCCCCTCATCAAAAAAGTCTGCAAAATTTTCTGCCACTACATCTTTCGATTTGGATTTTAAGAAATATTTTGATATGACTTCATCACAACCGGATTTATCTTTCCTTCCTAAAGTTTTATTAATTTCATTCCATGTTTTTTTAATGTCTTTGAAACAGTGATTAAATTTATAGTTATAGTATAATTTAAATTTAAATTTAAATTTAATATTAAAACCTTCAATGATGTGTTCGACCACACGGAGAAGTTGGTGGAGGGTCGAATGACCAGTTCTAAATCCGTGTTGAAAGTCAGGTAAGATTTTATTTTCCTGAACAAATGCATTTAGTCTTACTAAGATGATTTTTTCTAAGATTTTACCTAGGCAAGGAAGAAGGCTAATTGGGCGATGATTTTCAGCTAATGTTGGGTCTTTGCCAGGTTTTGGGATCAGAATAACGTTTGCTTGTTTAAATTTTTTTGGAAAACATTGTAGACGAAGTGATGCATTGCAGGTAGCTGTTATGGCACAAATGCCTTTTAAAGGGAGACTTTTGAGTACTTTGTTTGAAATGCCGTCAGGATCGTCTGCTTTTTTGATTTAAAGTGAATTAATTGTTTTTTTTTAATTTCCTTAGGTGACGTGAATTTGATGGGCAAGTCATCAGATTCGGTATTTATAATTCTACTTTTGAAATCACCATTGAAACAAAGGACGGATCATCGTGATCTGTATTTGGAGAGAATTGTGCTGCAAGGCTGTCTGCAAAGGCTTCTGCCTTTTCTGCAGAGGAGTATACTACTCTATTAGGGCCTTGCAGGGGGGATATTCTTGTCGTAGGTCTTCTAAGCGTTTTGGAGAGCTTCCAGTATACTACTCTGTCATCTTCGAGAGATGAGATAAATTCATGCCAACGCTCGTTGCGGTATTCACTTAAAGCGTCCCTCACTCAAGATCTTTGATCTCTTCAGGAATTCCGTGACGACTTGAGTCATTGGGAATTTCAACGGATGCCTTGTTGATACATAATTTTATTGAGTTTATTAAATTAGAAGTGGCAGTATTTAAACTAGCTTCATCTAGAATAGAAGTTGGCACTGTTGTGTTGGTATTTAATAGCTCACTAAGTTTTTGCCATTTGATTTTGGTCCTAGTTGGCTTATCAGGGACCAGAGGATTTGAACCTCCTGATAGTGATAACAGAATTGGATTATGATCAGATGCGAGATCATTAAGTACTCGTAAGGAGTGCAAATGGCTAGTATCTTTAAAAATGACTACCTCGATGACATCAGGTCTTCCGGCATGGTGATGTAGGGTGAGGATGTCCGGAGCATCTTATCGACTATGCCAGGAGCCGTTTTTCGTATTCAAGTCACTGGCTACTATAGTGGGAACGTTTTCTGAAAGAAACGAGTCTAGTTCTGAAGGGATCAATTGGCTTTTGGGAGGACTGTATACTGAAATGAATTTTATCGGGCCGGTAGAAGTATTGATTTTAACCGCGGTGGATTCAATATTAATGTTAGAAAATGAATGGGCTAAACAATGGTCAATATTGCTCTTAACTAAAATGGCTGTACCACCTCCTTTGTTGGTGGTTCTATCGTCACGGTAGATGTAATAATTTGGTATTCTTAGTTTGCTTGAGGGTTTTAACCACGTTTCATTTATAAGGAATACATCGAGATTATAATCATGGAGAAATTCAATTATCTCTTCGCGGTACGCTAGAACTGTGCCATTGGCATTCCAATAAGCCGTCTGTAGATTAGAGTTTTTGATGCGTTGTCTATCCATTGTGTTTGTTAATGAAGGTCTTGATGGAAGTTAGCTCTTTGGTTGCATTTTGAATAAGAAATTGGAGCTCAGTGGCCCTCTCAATAAGTGTTTGTATTTTGGAATCACTGGGTTTAGATTGAGGTGGAGGGGGGGAGGCAGGGGAGTACCTTGAGGCATTTGCGGGGACTCGGGATGGCGTTCAAGCCGGAATTGTTGGCTGGAAGCAGGGAAACTGTGAGACCGTTGATCCTGGGAGGAACGGTTTTTGTAGAAGTGAGGTGCAAGCCAAGTGGGAGGCATAGGAGGAGTGCAATGAGGAGGCTGCTGCGTAGGTTCAGGCCTAAGTGGTTGACTTTGCCGTTGTGGCTCGGCGCGGGAAAAATCAGTATTTTGACGGTAACTTTTGCGGTTATTCTGCTAGTAATTAGATGGGTATCGGTTGTTATTGTTAAAACGGTTAGCCTGGGGCCTGGCGGGGCAGCCCTTATAACTGGCTGTATGTTCGCCCTCGCAAAGGGCACATTTGGCAGGTGTATCTCTCGTTTTCGTACATTCCGAAGATCTGTGTAGACCTGCGCATTTTACGCAGCGCTCGAGTCTGTGGCAGCAGTTTGCTGAATGTCCAAGAGCTTGGCAACGAAAACATTGCTCCACTCTTGTTTTGTTGCGTAGGCTTTCGACCTGTATCCTCAGATGGAAGATCGAGGTGAGCTCATTAAATATATTTTTGCCGTCATCGTTTTTGGTCAGGTTGACCAGCACAAGAGGTATCGGTTTACGGGAGCGAGCAGCTTTTATACGGTGTACCGATATCACCGGGTAGCTGCGGGCAAGTTCAATCTTGACCTCCTCTGTATCTATTTCTTCAGGGATACCCCTGATGACAACTTTGAGGGGTTTCTCCTCAGGAAGCCGAAATGAGTGATGCTCGATTTTCCGGCTGATTAGCAGCCTGGTAATGCTGCTGTGTTCTCTAGGACTTTTTGTCTGTATACGGAGAAAGTTCCCCATATTTTTTGCACTAAAGTCGATACCTTTATCTTCGAGAGTTCGGAAAAGTGCCGTTATTTGAGTTTTATTATGGAGGACAATTGGTGGAATTCGTCCGAATTTGCGTGGTGGTTGGACAGTTGTGGAGGGCTCGACTATCTCAGCAGATGTACAAGGAATGGGAGAGGGAGACCTTAGTAATTCAAATTTATTATTATCGGTAGTTGATCCGGTTCGCGAGTCTATGTTCGATTTTTTTGATCGAGGGGAAGAACCAAGAGAGTGCCTCGGTGAGTTTACTGGGGTCCGGGAGCCATCAGAGCTAGCTCGAGTACGTTTGCGTCCGGATACGAGACGGAAACCTGTCTCGTCGGAAGATGAATATTCCATTTTGGATTCGGAATCGGCTTGGTTTTGGTAGGGAGAATAATGCCTTGGTGGAGAAAGATAACGACGCGGGGACACTATGGCATTATCTGGAGTTTGGTTTGCAGCTTGCGAAGCTAGTTCACGCTGATTTAATTCGTTAAGATACGTTTTTTCATCCGGGGAAAGTTCTTTGCCGACCGACCGACGATTTTGTGGTTTTTCCAGGAATCGGGACAGTCCTACTCTTCTTTCAGACGGGGAACCAAAGTCGTGGATTATAATAAACCAGAAAAGTTCAAAACACTTGCACTTGAGTTTGTAAAACGGATAATGTTTGAATCACTGAAGAAAAATTTAATTTCGACACATAAACGCGTGGTTGAGTAGATCACATGCGAAGAATCCGCATTTGTCGCGAGTAATCTCCAAAGGAGCAAAACACGAAAGAACTGATTTTGTAACTAGATAACTGTATTAAAAACACAATGGTTGGTGAAATCACTACGTTCAGACGCAGAGCTGTTGACGGTTCGGCAGGCGAATCGAGAATCAGAGTGTGAAAGAAATAATCATTCATTACGACAGTATTTATTTACAATTTAAAGGCATAATTAGGTATAAGCTCGCGCGGTTGTCAAAACTCAAAATCTCATTCGATTTATTTCCGTTATTTACCGCTCGGTGCGGCTTCTGTAAAATAATGAACTTATTCCCCCCCGCGCCGGCCCCGCCTGCCTTCCCATTTCACCCGGGAGAGGAATGTTTTCCGTTGCCTGTGGTAAAGCTTGAACACGAATTGTTCAAAGTTTTCAATGTTTACACTGTTGTTCAAGCGATTGTTCACTAAATATGGTTATAAGAAATCCTCCATACAGCATCCCCATATATGACATAGGCCATGAGGGGAATTATTTTCCTCTAGGCCTCCTGTGTGGATCTAATGTAAAATTGAAAAGAAAATAAAAAGATGCCACGTGAAATGAATTCATATGAAATATTATCAATAATAAGATATAATATTTACCATTGGCTGATCTCGCGCAAAACTTATCAGCGGTAAAGCCAAAGATTGATTCGTTTGGACCAGCGTTTTCACTGCATTCCGCGATGGTGGTGACTGCTACTTCCATGTCCTTCAGCTTCTCTGAACGCTTTTCGCTCGGCAACTCTCCCCAGCCAGCCAACTATCAATATTAAAACTATTAGGTACCACATATTTGCAATAATGCATTGTTGCGAACTTCTAAATCTAGTCAATTTAAAAGTGCCTATTCGACACACTAGGCATAAGTCACTAATAAGTCAAATAATGTCACTGTTCACAAAAAAAATTATGTAGCAAGCTCGCCAATTTAGTTTAGCAATCGTATATACCAATTTAGCAGGGGAGCCCAGTTCATGGGGTGAGAATTGTCTAGTTTAGAATCGTACGTCTAAATTCTAGTCTAAATTTGTACGTCCGGTATTCCTGGACACATTGACCCCCAGATTCCTACCTACCCTTCATAACCTTTTCATTTCCAGATATTTTCCTCCTTCTTTTCCTTAAAAAAATCCTTCACACAGCATCCCCGAAGATGACATAGGCCCCGAGGAAAATTATTTTCTTCCGGGCCTTCTGTGTGGAGCTAAGGTAAAAAAAGTGTACCCTCTATCTGGTACAATACTCGATTACTCATAAACACCACCAAATCAATTATAATGCAGAAAAATTTGTAGTGAATAAAACAAAATGTTGACGTTTTCTGGGTCACTAGTAGGATATTTTAAAATGAGATACAAACGGGTTGAAATGGGTACTGGGTACTAATATGGTAAAAATGAGATACTGGGGTTGAATTCTCCAGCGATGGAAGGCAAGACGGAGAAATTGATCAAAGAATTAGTGCGGCAAGCGGTGTATTGCGTCCTCTCTACAGCTCAGTGATAAGAAAAGCCAAGCTCAGTATCAAGATAAATATGGCTGTGTGCAAAACGGTATATCGCCCGACGCTCACTTACGACACATTTAATATGTAGGTACAGACACGTGTAAATAATATTTGAGTTATGGTATAATATGATATAATATATATACGGGCGCAACCAAATAAATCATCTTAAAATTTTAAAACTTAATTTGCAAAAAAGTGTTTTTTTCTAAAATAATTAAATTAGCGCCGTCTATGAAAGAGCAGATTATTAATTCTTTTAAGTATATCCTTAAGAGAAACGCTTGCGCGGCCCGTGAAGTGTTTGAAAAATAATGTTTACGGTTTGATGTGACCACGGATGAAAAAAAAATAGTAATACTCAGATTGTTCATGGATAAAACTTGTGTAGATTGGTACAGTTCTATAAAACTTACAATGAACTCCGAGTGGTCAACGTGGAAAAACAAATTCTGTGAATCATTTGCAAACAAAGGATGGAACCCTGTCACATACGCACTCTCATTTAGATATTCTTCTCTGTTGGATTACGCTATGAAAAAAGAAAAACTCTTAATGGATGCGAAGCGAAAATAGACTTATTAGTAGATAAATATTGTAGTAAGAGGCCTTACAGATGCAGCGTAGAAGATAAAAAGGAAATAGAAGAGCAAATAGCAAAATTATTAGACAATAAACTGATAGAAGAGTCCTACAGTTCATTTTCTGCACCGGTTACTTTAGCATTTAAAAAGAAAAAAAAAGATTCAGATTATGTATAGACTTCAGAGACTTAAATAAAATAGTAATACCTCAAGCTCAACCATTTCCGTTGATTGAAGACCTAATGACAAAGACCAGAAATTGCAAATTTTTTTCAACGCTGGATATAAACTCAGCCTTTTGGTCTATTCCGTTGCGGATTAAAGACAAAAAAAAACAGGATTTGTAACACAGGAGGGACATTATCAATATACCTGCCTGCCTTTTGGGTTAAAGACTTCTCTGGCAATTTTTCAGAGGATATTAAGCAATATATTGAGAAAATATAAACTAAACGAATTTGCTGTCAATTACATAGATGGCATTCTTATGTTTTCAAAAACTTTTGCTGAACACATAGATCATCTAACAAAGCTGTTGAATGCAATTAAAACTGAAGGCTTTAGATTAAAATTTACAAAATGCACATTTTAAAATGACATGGTAAAATATCTGGGTCATATAGTTCAGAATAATTCAGTCAAGCCAGTAAAGGATAATTTGATTTCAATAAAGAATTTTCCTATTCCAAAAACACAGAAGAATGTGAGACAATTTCTAGGAAAAATCAACTTTCATCATGAGTACATTCCAAAGAGTGCAATAATACTAGATCTTTTGCATAATTTACTAAGGAAAATCTAAAAGTTTATTTGGACTGATAAATGCCAAAATGCTTTTGAAACGATGAAAAACCTACTATGCTCACAACCAATCCTGAAAATTTTTGATCAAGATTTGCCAATTAATGTATACACAGATGCTTCTCTAGAAGGTGTTGGCGCTATTTTGAAACAGACGCAATCTGATGGAAAAGAAAAACCAGTAGCTTACTTTTCGAAAAAACTAAGTGGAGCCCAGAAGAAGAAAAAAGCAATTTACTTAGAATGCTTAGCTATAAAAGAAGCAGTGAGATACTGGCAATACTGGTTGATAGGTAAACCATTTACAGTTTATTCAGATCACAAACCACTGGAAAACATGAATCTCAAATCTAGAACCGATGAAGAGCTGGGTGATTTAACATATTATCTTTCACAATATGACTTTAACATAAAATATGCTCCAGGAAAACAAAATTTGGAAGCTGACTGTCTAAGCAGAAATCCAGTTCTAGAATCAAATGAAAATACAGATGAACAATTGAAAGTCGTAAACATGATTAAAATAGAAGATATTTTGAAAGATCAGAATAAAAATGAAGAAATACAAAATAAAAAAGCAAATTGATAGAGAAACATCATATTATATACTTAAAAAAAAAAAAAGAAAAGGAAAAAGTTATTCTTTCAGAAGAGTTTAGTATGGAACTTATAAAAAAATACATGAAAACCTTTGCCATATTGGAATTGGACAAATGCAAAAGATGATAAGTACACATTACGTCGCCAAAAATTTAGATAAAAACATCATAAAAGTTTGTAGAACCTGCGAAATTTGTATTAAAAATAAATCAAGAGGACAAGACAAATTTGCCGTTATGTCTCATCTAGGCCCGGCAACAAAGCCTTTTGAAATAGTATCTATAGACACAATTGGAGGATTTGGAGGTACAAGATCAACAAAAAAAAATTCTACATTTGTTGGTAGATCACTTTACAAGATATGCATTCGTTCTTACCCCAAAAACTCAAACTGCAAACGATTTTGTAAATCTAGTTAACAAAACAGAAACAAGGGACACAGGTATGCTACTTACCGATCAATACCCGGGAGTCAATTCAAAGGAATTCAAGAAATATTTACAAGACAAGCGGATACCAATGATCTTCACAGCAGTAAATGCACCATTCTCAAATGGTTTAAATGAGCGGCTGAATAAAACTCTAGTTAATAAAATAAGGTGTAAAATAAATGAAAAAGAAAAAAAGAGCCTGGACAGCAATAGCTCAAGAATGCACAAGAAAACATAATGAGACTATTCATTCAGTCACTAACTTTGCACCGAGTTACCTTTTATATGGTACGGACAGCACGATTTTACCGAATGAACTAAAGCAACGAGAATCAAATAGTAACTGGATCAGAGACAGGAAAACAGCACTTGAAAACACAATAAGATCACATAACTACAATAAACATTATTCGATAAAAAGCGGAAAACACTTCGAGTTTAATGTAGAAGACATGGTGTTTGTGGAAAATGGAAACAAGCTGAACAGGAAGAAATTGGATGAACTGAAAATTGGACCATATAAGATAATTGAAAAAATTTCAAACTCCGTATACAGGATAGATACGGGTCATAAAAAACCAGAATCAAACCTATTCCACATCACAAAACTTATTCCAGTTCAAACGTTGGAAGAAAAGGACTTCGAAGATGAGTAATTTTGGGGAAAATTTTCCAAAAATTTTCTTTCCCGAGGGGGGGAGATGTAAAGAAAAAATAATGTTGTGGTGTCGGTTAGAATGTTATTCTATGATTTTATTTGTAAAGTGTCAGTTTGTTAGAAGAAACCATAAAAAGAATGTGATTTAATAAACATAAATGTCGTTTCTTCGTTACACAACTTAGCAACACAAGTGTTTTATCAGTTAAATTAAGGAATTAAACGTCTATATTATATATATTAAAACTTCCACCGAAAAGAAACGCATTTTAACGAGTTTTATCTTCCGTTTTATTTTTCATTATATTAACACGGAAGATAAAGCACGATGTAATTTTTTTATAATTATAAATAATCCACAAAAAATACCAAAATTGCTTCCAAAACGAAGGAAAGCTGAATTTTTTTTTGTTACCTATATATCACCATTTAAAACAAAAATACTTATTTTGGTCTTTCTCCGCTTACTGGTTAATACGCAATATTTCTTATTCAAACAGATAGATTTAGCTTTATTATTATGAAAAGTGAGTATTTACGTCGGGGGAGATGAAAAAATATGCATAAAATATGCATGTTACATTGAAATTTTGTTAAAATTATTTCACTCGCTCGGTAAATGCCATTTTTTTCATCATTTTTTGGTTTACATTTCGTAGACAATCAATGCTGCCAATCATAGAAAAAATATTATTGCCATATAAAACTATACTTTATTCTGGTTACGAAGTGAATGCATTATTGACAAGTTTGAACCCGCATTTTTAACAGAAGAACGTGGAAGAAAGGTATTAGAATAATTATACATACTCGTTAGACAAACCCTGCTTTGCCAAACAAACCTTTCAAAACCTGGGATGTATATCTAAATTACGATGACATGCAGCTTTCTCAGCTTAAATCTCAACCCAGGAATAATTCGAAGTAGGTAATTTTTTGTTTTAATTTTGAAGAGAATTTATTTTATAAGGTTGGTACATCCGACAAATGTCATATTTGATTGTCTATTAGTTAAAAAGTAATATTCCGCATTATCCGTGTATCGAACTTCAACAACACGAACGTTCCGTATTATCCGTGAGGTGGGCTTATACAAATTTACCCAAAAATAAATTAAATCGCATTTTGCGTACTAGAACTTACTTAAACTTTTGATTAAAAAAATATTTTTCAGTTTGGTTTGATATTTTGGCTTCAAATCTAAAATTAAATTGTGTATAAAATGGGCCCCGCAAACGTTCTTCTTAAGCGTTTGTCGTATACGTATTGCGAGAATTTTATTTTTTGATAAAGCTCTCAAGCTTAACACATTGATATCATCATCAAACATTCATAAAAAAGCAGTTGGTACATTACCTTGCCAGTTCTGCCAACATCTGTATGATAGTTATTTGAAAACGTGCCCTTGAGATCCAAACAAATGGGAAGAACAGATTCTGACAGATTAAATGGAGTTGCCAGTTTGAGAAGAGCTAAGTCATATTGCTTGCTGAGTAGAACTTCTTTATAAGCTTCGTGCAGGTAGATTTTGGACACCTAAAAAAGGTAAAAAAGATTTTGATAAAAGTGCTTTATTCCTAAGATTAAATTATTATTTCTTATTTTAACTTTTATGAGTAAAACCTCAAATTGTAATATTGAATTAAATGAAGATATTTGCACCTCTGGGACTCGAACCCAGGACCTCCCTACTTTCCGGGCGGGTGCTCTTGGCCACTGAGCTAAGGTGTCGATATCCAATTCGGTCACCTTTAACTGTACCATACTTCTACTAAGAACCACCCATATTATCTTCATTTTTCTAAACGCATATTTTTATTGGCTGCCATCTTTATGTATGATGCCAGATTCAACTCGAACTAAATGCAATCTAGATGGTGTCTGGATAAGTTTTTATCCATTTTATTTAATGTGCGACATCTATTGACTTTTCTGCAAGTCTAGGATGAATATTTTTATTTTTTAGTTCGAGTTGAATCTTACAATCATACATAAAGATGGCAGCCAATAAAAATATGCGTTAAGAAAAATTAAGATAATATGGGTGGTTCTTAGTCGAAGTATGGTACAGTTAAAGGTGACCGAATTGGATATTGACACCTTAGCTCAGTGGTCAAGAGCACCCGCCCGGAAAGTAGGGAGGTCCTGGGTTCGAGTCCCAGAGGGGCGAATATCTTTTTCTGATTTTTCTATTTCCAGATTTTCGATTGATTTTCGCTCACAGTGTCTTCATTTAATTGAATATTACCTAAGATTTTACATTAAATATCTTAAACACTTAGAGTGAGTTCGGAACAAAGAATTTTACTGTAGGTAAAGTAACAAAATAATAAGAAACAACAAAAAAAAATATGTATCAAGAAATATAACCACACTACGCGTTATCTCCGATTGTATTCGGAACACAGAAATATCTCTTTAAACTCCTTAACATAGACAACATATTTCACATTAGTTTCAGGTACTGAGCCCTAGATTTTGATCTGAATATCTTTAGGAAAGATAAAGAATTCTATCCCATACTCCTTCACCTTACTTATACGGATGGCACATCTCATTATTTGTTTCAGGTACTGAGACTGGGGCTTGTTCTAGACCTTTACTGGTTCAAGGTCGTGCAGCGGTTTATGCAGGGCCAGTTGTAGTACATGCTTCAGTAGGTAGCGGGGAGCCGCCCACTGATTAGCTGATTTATTAATTGCGTAACGAATACGATCGCTACGGCATCCTGCGTTCGTTGACAAAGACGCCGTATTTGATGTGGGCAGCAAGTATTCAAGCTCACGCAGTTTCCCTCGTTACAAGACTTATTTAAAATATTGCAATTTACACGAAAAAATTGTACACCAACCTCTGATCTTTGAATAAATTTCTTGTTTTCATCCAGGTCTCTGTCCCAGAAACTAAGGAATTTCCCGGCTGCGACCCTCACATCCTCGGTTCTAATCGGTAATCGGCCACCTTTTATCAAGCAATGAGCAGCTGCACAGATATTTAAAAAAACAGTATATTAAAGTAAAGTTTTTTTCACAATATTTTCTAAAGTTTTCTTCATAATATTCTTTAACCTCAAACCTCGGGCCTGTTTTGTCGGAGGGTCAAAATATTTCTGCCTTGCAATAAAATCCTAATAAATGGAATATTTCTGATCGCATCCAAAAACTAAAAACTGTATTTAAAAGTTGATAAAATAGACTTTAAAATTTTATAATTCGAAATAAACATAAACTAACAAAATGTAATTTATGATATACAAAATTTTTGTGGTTAGTAAACAAGGTAGGAAGAAAGGTGCCGCATGATGGCATGATGAGATCAAAGCACTGGTCTCTGAGAAGAAGAAAGCATGGTTACGTCTGATAGCGACTGGCAGTGCTTCAAGCGAAGAGAGAGATCGAGCAAAAGAAGTGTATAAGGTATGCAAGAAAAGAGTAAATGTTGGAGTGACACAACAAAAGAAACGTCTGGATGAGGAAGAGGGTATCAAAATGACAAACCATTTCCAAAAAAACATTAAGTTGTTTTGGAAGGACGTCAAAAGGTCCCGGAGTGGGTCAGATAATGGAAGCATGAAAGTGATAAAATCGAACGATGGACAAATGTTGACGAATGAGGACGAAATTAAAGAGATATGGATTAAATATTGTGAGGGTGGTAGTGAGTCCAGCGTTGAATCGGGTATGAACGATGACGGAGTGAATGTTACCAAAATCAGCATGGATGAAATAAAAAGATCAATTGAATGTATGAAGAACGGTAAGGCTGTGGGTTTCGACAATATTGCTGCCGAATACTTTAAAGGGGATAGTCCTATTATTCTTACGTGGTTGTGCAGACTTTTTAGCCAGTGTTAAGTGGAGGGTTACACGCCATTAGATTGGAGAAGGAGAAGAATGCCATTATACAAAGATAAAGCACAACGTATGGAATGTGGGAATTACAGGACTATTAGTCTGCTGACTTCAGTCGGCGAGCTGTTGAAAGGGTAAGAATGGAATTTTGGGATGTACAAGGTGCTTTTATGAGTTGAAGGAAGTGCATGGACCAGATTTTCTCGTTGCGTGTGCTCACTGAACAAAAAACCAGAAACTTTTCTGTGGCTTTGTTGACAGGAAAAAGCTGTGAAAGGTGTTGTCCAAGTATGGAGTGAATACGAATCTCATACACGCAATTGCGTCTCTGTTTGAGGGAAGCGTTGCATGTATTAGGGTGAACGGCAATTTTACAGGGTGTTTGACATCACAAAAGTTGTTAAGCAAGGCTGCGTTATGTCACCGTGGCTATTCAATATATACATGGGTAATTGTACGCAAGAATTGAAAGATATGGGATTGGGTATGTTGCCTGTTGTATGCTGATGATGCGGTGCTGATTTCTAACAGTACGGAAGATCAAGAGTCGCTCGTGTCTAGGATGAACGAAATATGTATGAAGAATGAGTTAATGATGAATGTAAGTAAGTCTAAAGTAATGGTATTTGAAAGAGAGAGTACGAAAGCAATTGCAATATATTTTTGAATGATAAATATTTGGAGCAGGTGGATGAGTTTGTGTATTGGGGAAGTAGGTATGTAAACGAGAGATGAAAATACTGATAGAGATATTGAAAGAAGGGTACATGCCGATAACTCCATTAATGGAGGACTGAACGCCATTGGCGCCAACAAAAAAACTATCAAAAGAAGCGAAGCTAGCCGCCCATAATGGAGTGCTGGTACCTACCCTGATGCGTGGCAGTGAGGCATGGAACTTTTTTTTTTTTTACAGTTAATACCGCACAATAGTCCCAACTGCTCCCGTCTGGAGCCAGTGAGACTATGGCATCCCCAATCGGGGTATGTTGTGAGGCTGAAGGTAGTGGGGAGGGGAAGAAGATAGGGAAGAGGAAGGTGGGGAAGTACCTGGCTATTCAGATCTGGTTACTAAACACGGCTAAAGCCATTTCAAGCAACGTTTCAATTCTGAATGGTGGTCTTACACCAGGGCGATTACTGATAGTATCTTCCACTCTGGAACGTGCCGCAAATATACTATATATTATTATTTTAAATGAATAAATTGTGAAATAACACAAATTAATCAATAAAATTTATTTGCGCACGCCGGGTTCGAACCCGCGACCTTCGGATTGTGAGTCGAGAGTCTTACCTCGGGACCACGGAGGCCGTCTGGCAGAGGAAGGATGAAAGTAGACTGAATGCTGAAGAAATGAGATCCCTGAGGCGTATGTGAGGTAAAACCATGTATGATCGTGTGAGAAATGTGGAAATCCGCAAAGAATGCAAGGCTGATGTAAGCGTAATGAGTAAGATTAAGAAAGGGACGCTCAGATGGTTTGGGCATGTAGAGCGAATGAATGAGGAAAGGAGTGTAAGGAGAATATATGACGCAAATGTGAATCTTGAGGGACGCCCGAAGAAGACATGGCACGACCAAGTGAATCAGATACTTGAGTCGCGTGATGTCAAAAGTCAGAATAGTAGAAGAGCATGTATGAGACGATGTATGAATGTGTACGAGGCAAGGAGTGTATGCCAAGGTAGAGTTGTTTGGCGGTCCGTCCTCTCTGCCTCCCCCTGCGGGGAAACGGCGTGATGTTTAGTTAGTTAGTTAGTTAGTCAGGTTGCCAGATATATTTTGATATATCGCCTTTACCACATCGTCACATAAAAACAAATCAATAAAATAATCTTTAATCTTTCACGTAACCAATAAATATTTTTTTTAAATTAGTGTACTAATCCACTAAGTATACAGCACCATGCCAATAGGCCACTTGCAACACAATTTTTAAAAAAAATTTCGGGTTTGAGCAAATGTTCTAAGACATTGCGTATTTTTTTAAATTTTTTTAATCGTACTTTTGAAACCCTGGCGATTTTTTGAAACTTTCAATCCGAAAAATCGGACCATTTTTATAAACCGGAAAGACGGGACATAATTTTATGGGTGCGAAAAAAATATAATTACATAGCCGAAAATCATAAAAAAAAACGACTTATTCCACATGAATGGCACAGGAGAATAACGAGGCATTCCAAAAATATTAAATCTCATAAATATTTGTTTCCTTAATCCATCTTATTGATCATTAATCATTATAATGTTCAACATCTACATATGACTAAATCCAATGTAATAAATTTGTACTTGTAAATTATAATTATAATAGATAGATTTATTATAAAATTTGATTTTGTTAAAATCAGCACTGTTACCATTATACCCCTAAGTCAGCCGCTGCGGAAAGCATCGAATACGATACGAATAGCATACGAATTATACCATCTGTCAAAACGTCAAACCAAAAAAAGTTCGCAAGGTAACAAACAATAAATCTAGTGAATTTTAAGTGTCAAATTGAAAAATTCGCCGGAAATCAAAGTGTTGCCATATAAAAAAAAATAATTCGTGTGGAATTTTACAAAATTAATTGAATATTTTGAGGACGGAACATTTCCATTTTGTGACGTCACGAGCCCAAAAAACGGATTTATTTATTTGAAAAAGAAAAAAACTATAAATTAAAAAAAAAATATATTTTGGTAATCTTAGTAGAAAAATTTATCCACACGATTTTATCGAAGTCATTATGAAATCCATTCTTCTTCTTCTTTCGTATGGTGGGGGGGTCAGAGGGGGACATCTAAGTCTGCGAGCCAGTCTAGGGCCTCAGGCGTCGCCCTGTGGACCTCATCAATCCCGCCGGGGAATGAATGGAGCAGGCATTCTTTGACCACATGTTCAGTGGTCTGCACCTCACCGCATTCACAAACCTGCTGATAGACCTGCTGATAGACCTGCTGATCAGCAGGTCAATTTGACAATATTTATAAAACACTAAAGCACAAAATATTATAAGAAACCACAATAGCAAAATAGTTGCAGAAGAATAACTTTTAAGTACCTACAATACAAAAGCATAAAATATACAGACAGACAGATATAACACAGGTAAATTACTGACAGATTAAATTAATTATAGATAGTATTTATACATAAGATTACAAACAATATCAGTACAAAAAGTTTTGATCCATTAGCCATTTTTTAACTTTTCTTTTGAGATCAGTGGAGCAATTGGATTCGATTTTTAAATTCATCGGCATCTTATTAAATATGGTGGGGACAAGATAAGTGAATGTCCGTTGGCCGTATTTATTTATAATTTTCGGAACGGAATAACCCTCATTTTTACTAAATCTAGTGCCATGTTCATGATCTACTTTTTCTTTTTAAATTGAAATTAAAAATAATATATAGTATATTTGCGACACGTTCCAGAGTGGAAGATACTACCAGTATCGCCCTGGTGTAAGACCACCGTTCAGAATTGAAACGTTGCTTGAAATGACTTTAGCCGTGTTTGGTGACCAGATCTGAATAGCCACGTAGTTCCCACCTTCTTCTTCTCCATCTCCTTCCTCTCCCCACTACCTTCAGCCTCACAACATAGCCCAATTGGGGATGCCATAGTCTCACTCCTGATGGGAGCAGTTGGGACTATTGTATAATAATGAAAAGAAAAAATCAAAAAAAAAATATATATATATATATACGGATTATGTTCCAATCCTCCAACAAGTTCGACATTCCAACCATGTCGAGCTTAAAATCAACTCATATCGGGCCGTGGCCGTAGTCAAAATGGGTTTTTTCGCTTTGTTTTCCCCTTTTGAATGCTTATCGAAATGATCTATTTGCAAGTTTGTAGCGGCTCGGCTCGTTAAGCCGCTCTAGTCAGGACGTAGCCAATAAAATAAACAACACAAACTAATAAAAAACGAATAGTTGTACAAACTCTAAGGCCCTCCGTTCATGGAGATACTTACAAACTACGTGATTGTGACACAACCACAAGTACCTTGCAGATGTACTACTTTTTAAAGCTAGTTTCCGTACACGGCACTACCCGAATTATACTGAACTTGATCATTTTTCACGTGCAGCCGTGGAGTTAACACGATGTCGAACGATGTCAAATGACTTTTTTTCCAACATTAATCTATGCCTTCTTCACTAAATCCTTTCTTGCGTATTCTGGTAATGTAAAGTTATGTAAACACGCATTTTTATTCACTTCCAGAACAAATCTAACATTACTTTCATGTTCAGACGCCATTTCTGTCAAACGTCAAACGAAAGTAGCAGACACGAATGCTACAACGCGTAGCGCGCTACCAGCACCGTCGTTAGCGCGCTACCGACTTCAACCTGACATCCGTCGCGCAGCGCCGTGTACGAACACCAGCAAAATTGTATGGCGGGTACCCACGAGCGGTGTGCGTGCTACGCGCATCAGGCTCGAATAGTTTGTAAGTAGCTCCATGTACGGAGGCGCTAACTTACCAGTAATGACAATATTTGAATATATGAGAGACCCTCCACATCTTGATTGAAATTCTCCCCTATCCGATCTAAAAATCCCAACGTGCCAAGTGTAGCTCCCCTTTGGAGCTGTTGTTCTGTTGACGATGGAATTTGCTTCGATTGATTTCTCCAACCCGCATTCTGGAACATTTCAAATAAAATTTCCAATTTATTAATCAAGCCTTTCTGTACAAGATTGCGTTAGTTATTCATAAGAAATTAGAGATTCGGGGACTAACTAACTAACTAACTAACCATCACGCCGTTTCTCTGCAGGGGTAGGCAGAGAGGACGGACCGCCAAACAACCCGATCTTGGCACACACTCCTTGCTTCGTTCACATTCATACATCGTCTCATACATGCTCTTTTATTATTCTGACTCTTGACATCGCCCGACACAAGTATCTGATTCACTTGGTCGAGCCATGTCTTCTTCGGGCGTCCCTCAAGATTCACATTTGCGTCATATATTCTCTTTACACTCCTTTCCTCATTCATTCGCTCTACATGCCCAAACCATCTGAGCGTCTCTTTCTTAATCTTATTCATTACGCTTACATCAGCCTTGCAATCTTTGCGGATCTCCACATTTCTCACACGATCATACATGGTTTTACTAATGGTTGACTAACTACCGTATGTATTCCTCTTTGCCCAGAATACTAATGGAGGGAAACAATTATACCAAGTCAGTGACATCTTCAATTTATCTTTAAACAAATTTAAACTATTGTTATTGAGGCATTTCAGTTATGTACAATATATGTATTTTTCTAACTATTTATGTAAAAGACCCGAAAAAGGGCGTTAATTAATAAATAAATAAATAAGAGAAATCATTCAAATTCAATGAACTCAAATTTGCTTTTGAATTCAAGTGTCATTTTCATAATTGAAACTGATTGCGTGAAGAATAAAGTACCTACTAATCAAAATGATTTTATTTTGGTACAGTCACTGTGTGGTTTGATGTCATGTTAATGAAATAAATTAATTAAAACACCCAAAAATACCCTCCACCCAGCATCCCCAAAGATGACATAGGCTCTGAGGGGAATTATTTTCCTCAGGGCCTCCTGTGTGGAGCTAATGTAAAAAAAGGTTTGCTTATAATCCCGAAATTTACTACCGACTGGTTTCACTTAACACAAGCATCGTCATCGTCAAGCATGTACATGTACAAAGTAGATTATGCTTGTGTTAAGCGAAACCGGTCGGTTTTACAGGTTTAATTTTATTTCATACTTTATTGTAATTAATTAATAATTCTTTATTTGAAATAAAGAATTATTAATTGATATTTTTTTATTATTTCTTTTGTTTAATTTTTTATAATATATTCCGTGGTTTTTGAAGTTTGCAGACGGTGTTCATTCGATAAATTTCTGGTTGTATTTTTAATTTGTCACAGAAATATAATTATATTACAAAGAAAATTGAAAAAATTGTTTTTGAAAAGCAACAAATCCGAAATGAACTATTTTATAGATTACAAAATTATTATATTTCGCAATTTTTCACAGGTCTGCTTTAGTTCAATAATAATTAGCTATTTGAATGTTATTTTTTTAATAAAATTTCTGACTCTTTCGTTTTTTTTTTTTATTACGTTTGCCCATTTTCAATTATTTTGTCTACTCGAGAAATAGAATCGTTTTCTGCAGCGTATAGTTTTTGGTTTGATTTGAAAATGTTGCGGTAGCAACCTCTCTGGAGGTTAAAACAATAAATAAATAAATAATAATAACACATACATAAATAACTCAACTTTTATGTCGCCGAGAATTTTGGATTACTCTTCAAATGAAACTCCGAGGTTACCTCAAAAAACTGTAGTCCTTTAAACAGAAGTAGATTATAATGAAGCTGGAAAAACATCTTGATACGATTCACTGATTGGGTGCTCATTTTCTCTGTTCTATATGGTGTCAAAATGGGAACACTTAGAGCCAGCGAAAATAGTAAAAAGACGCCTTCAAATCGTGGTGTTGGAGAAAAACGCTCAGGATTCCATGGACGACCAGACGAACAAATGTATCCAATCTGGTAAAGCTAGGCATCCACAAAAGGCTTTCAAGTAACTGACTGACGCATTTTAAGATACTTTGGACATGTTACTCGCCAAATTGATGACTTCAACTTGGAGAAATTTATAGCTTACGATAAAGTGGAAGGCAAGAGAAGACGAGAAAGGCCACCAAAGGAATCATTAGCGTCTGGTAGGTCGGTATTCTTGGCTCTCCAAGCAGCGCATAACCGCGAGGAGTAAAGGAGCCATGTTCATCATGGAAATTGGAGGGGGGATCACGATACTCAGCAACACAATAAAAAAACAGCCAGTAGGCCAACGTCTGAATTCTAAGACGATAGAAATATTTTTCTTGACTTTGAGGAGCTACGGTATGTATAATCCCGTAGTTTTCTCGGTAATATCAGAGCAGGTGAACCACCAAACAACTTGGTCGTGGCACAAACTCCTTGCTTCGTTCACATCGTTCATCGTCTTATATACCCTTTTGTTCTTTTGCTCTGGGTTTCGAACCCGCAACAGAGTTTGCAGCCTAGGAACTTGCCGTTCTAGCATTGAGATGGCTTACTTGTTATGTTTGAAATATTTTTGTACCTTGAATGCATTCAGGTGTGGGGTTGTCCCAATTTCCATCGTTTCCACAGGTAAGTACGTCAAGGCCTTCTGAGGGTTCATTGTGCCAGGGTTTGCAGGTGGCTTTGACCTTGACTCCAGGTCGCAAAAAACTGGAGCAAAGGATGTTTTTGTTCCGTCTGTTCGTGCATCTGAAGTTAACCGTTAGGGATCTCATCATTTTACATTTTTCTGGAACAAATTTAAATTCATTACAGCAAGCGAAAACTGCAGCCTGCATCACGAGCAATGCTCATTTTTACAGGATAAAGATGTATCAACTGATGATAAGCAGTCGTGTTAGATCTGATACAGCTGTAAACAGAAACAGAACCAGAAACAGAAAAAAATCAGACACAGAAACAGAAACGGAAACAGAAATTGCCATAGTCTTACTGGCTCGAGACGTTTGGGAGCAGTTGGGATTCTTGCGTTATATTCAGAAAAAAAATTATATTATATGCAAGTAGGACTCTTTAGCAATTTTTCGCAAAGCCAACTGCGCGTTTAAGTATGTCGTATTTTTTATTGCCGCATGCTTCTTTGGAGAGTCAAAATTATTGTTAGTAAAAATATTTTTACAGCGGATTTTCACTCAAGATCCCTTCAGATATAAGTATATCGACTTTTGTTGTTCGGCCTTATATCCTCTTTGCATGCTTACTTGAAGAAAAATCATCTAAAAGATCAACTGTCAGCTGGACCAACTGTTACTGTCGGCCGGACTAACTGACGCCGGATCAATTGTCACCAGACCAACTATCATGGAACCACGTTTTTCTATACATGGTAGAATTTCCAAAATTATTTAATCTGTACAACTAATACTACTCCCTTCCCAAACTTGAGTTATTCTCAGGAGGCATTAATTAACACCAAGAAACAACTTAAGGCCAAATCACCATTTGTTTTGCAGAAACGCTT
Source organism: Glyphotaelius pellucidus (assembly GCA_936435175.1). Taxonomy (NCBI): domain Eukaryota; kingdom Metazoa; phylum Arthropoda; class Insecta; order Trichoptera; family Limnephilidae; genus Glyphotaelius; species Glyphotaelius pellucidus. The sequence continues at coordinate 20,488,382 of OW386561.1, read as the reverse complement.
GCAAAAACTCATGATTGTTTGTAGGCAAAATCACCATCCAAATTATTTGTCCGACCGACTTTGCCCGACCACCAGAATAATGATAATTCGGTTGGCGGTTGAGCATGCCGTTCTTCAAACAGTTTTGCAAATCGGATGGCAAATAGACCCTTTTAATTAAATAAGAACAAATGGAATTATATGAAGAGTGCGTTAAGAAATTTTTTGTCATTGCGTAATTCCTCAAAAAATTATTTAAATATACAGAATAAAAATTTTCCAAAAGATCAAAGAGAGGTTGGTGTTTTTTAGGTATTTATGCAGTTTGGCAACCATGTGTTTCAATAAAAATGTAAAAATTTTTTTAATTTTCCTTTCTATTCAAAAAACTCCACACGGGAGAAATGGTCGCGGGGCCCGGACTAACGACGTTTCGAAGCCATCGTCGATGCTTACCTTCCTGTTGGTTGGGTGAATTTGGCTCGCCCCAGGCCTGGATGATAGTATCTTCTGAAATAGCAAATTTACAAATAAATATGTTAATACAATTCATATTCACAAATATAAATAAAAGGTTTCTCTAGGATCATCCAACTACTGCAAACATTCATTCTCATTAACTTCAGTCAACCCAAAGAGAGGCTTGGGATCTTTCCAGGTGTGCCCAGGAATTTGTGATCACATCACGTCTGCGATGGATGGCTTCATAAAATCGGCAATAAAAGAAGCTGTTGTGGGCAAAACCATGGTTCAGTCGACAATGCTCGGGCAGTTCTATGAAATAACACAACTTACCAAGCCTACAACACATCTCGAACCTCCATAAACAGATTATTATTATTTTTGTTGGCATTATTGCTAGTTACTTCTAGTGACTATACTATTTCTTGTGACTTCCGTTAAAACAAACAAGAGTAAATTGTCTTGGTGGATTTAGACCAAACGAGCAAATGCTGATTCTGGTCTACTATTGCAAATTATTTTGGTGTATTAACACATATGTATATATTAATATCGCTTGCTGAGGATTGGTTTGTACTCCTCTATTTTTAGGTTTTTTATTAAGTTGTGAATTGAAGTGTATGTTACTTCATTCAAAATTCAACCAATTACGTTGTTATTTTACTTACACATGGATTAACCCTTGTTTTTAAAAAAAATATTTAAAACAATTAGTTTGAAATAAAGGAAAAAAAATTTTTTTTTTTGAAATTCAAAAACTTTTATTTTTCAATACGAGTTTTTGTGGACAAAGTACAAACCAATCCTCAGCAAGCGATATATAGAGCATTCTTTCGGTGCACCGAGTGCGTTTGCCGAAATTTAGTAGAATGCTCTAAGAATGTTAGTTTGTTTGAACAGTTGCCTAATTCCTTTCAAGTTCGGATGCGATCGATTCTCTGCGAGACAGTCTCTTCAAAGAATTCTTGTGTTCTTGGAATGTGTGTCGATCTGTTTATACTAATTATAGATTGTTTACAAATGGTAGAAGCGTACCAAAATTTCAGATGTCTGTGGGGTCCAATTTATGAAAATTATAAAAATAGAATCTGGTGTTCTTATTTCAATTAAATTCTTATACCCACCTACGTCTGTTCCTTCTTCGATTTTTCGATAATCGAGTCAAAACATTAAATGCAGCACTTCAAATCACAATGTGGACAAAGTGTAGTGAACAATACCTTGTTGAAGAATGAGGAATAAACATACGCTCGCCCGATATAAACTTTCCCAGAGCATCTGCAAGAATTCTGGTTCCTGTTTTTCTCGTTTTTGTTCGCTGGTATTCGTTTGGTGTAAATGGTGAAAATTCACCTTAATTCACCTTTAGCAGCAAAGATCGTGATACTGCAAATCACTCCCGCGCATCAATTTCTTGATGCCACACTTATTTACGAAAAAAGTTTAACACAAATGAAGATTAGAAGTAATTTGTATTTAGCGAATCAAAATATTTTAAATGCAACATGCAAACATGCAAAATGCAATAACGATTTATTATTCTTGAATAATGGGGAAAATGTTTTGACTTGAGAAGTTTGTGAAATATTAGCAAAGCATTTGGAAAAGTGTGGTCAACAGCATATACTTTTCCGTAAGCCATCAGCAAATAATAAAACAATTTTACTAGAATGATAAGAAAACTACATATAAGAAAGTGGATTTTTATAAAGAAGGCGTTAAGAAACTTTTTTTCATTGCTGTGTGTAAAATGTGCCTAACAAATTATGCAAATGTCCACAATACCCACTGAACGAGAATTTAGAAAATACTAAAGAGAGACGCGCAATTTTTGATTTTGCAATTCGGTAACAATATGTTTGCATAACCAGTATAAACATTGTTTACTAAAATCTTTGATAAATCTAGACACAAATAGTCTTGGATAATTACAGCAATTTTTGTTTATATTGAATATTTTTTTTATGTGTGAATTCTTATCATTTTAAATTTTAATAAGAAAAACTCTCTTTTTATAATTTTTTAAGGTTATTCCCATCAACGTAATATATGGAAAAAAAAGAACAAGTTGAAGATAATATTGTTGATTCAGAATATTTGAAAAATAAGATTGACAAATATGACGGTTTGACAGAAGGTGGCAATAGCGAAATTGGATAACGCGCACGTCCCGGTTAGACGAGAGGTCTGGGTTCGAGTCCCAGTTGCGACCATTGTCTTTTTCTATTTTTCTGTGTCTTGTTTTCTTTCATATTTTCATTTAGATTATAAGTGTTATCTTCTTCTCGTTCAATGATATCTTATCATTTTCTTCAATCTATTTTATTTTGTTTTATATGCTATTGTTGTTACATTTTTAAAAATTATATGATATTTTCTTTATTTTTTTAGTTAAACGTATTTAAAAGAACTGTGATACTTAACTTATAAACAAAGAATGTAAAAACCGAGCGAAACGAATGTAAAAGAACGAGCGAGTGAGCGAGTGAGTAACTAAATAAATAAATGAATAAAAAAAATAATAATAAAAAAAAGATAAAAATTAAAGAATAAAAAAAAAAGAAAAAAATTGACAAATAAATAGATACAAAAATAAATTAATTAATTAATAAATACATAAATAAATAAAAAAAAAATAAACTAATTAATTAATTAATTAATTAATCAATAAAGCAATGTCGAAAAGTTTCTTAACGTTTCTTCATAAAACTCCACACAAGACAAACCGTCCCGGGGCCCGAGCTAAGGATGCCTCGAAGCCACCGACTGCTTACCTTCGCCGGGGAACACCACTACGCCATCGTTCTTTAGAGCACAGGCGTCGGGTGGGAATGCTATCCATGTTCTACCGGTATTTCAATGGAAGATGCTCTGAGGAACTAGCGTCATTGATCCCTTCGGCACCGGTGCATAGTCGGGAGACACGCCAAACGCGCGCCCAACATATGTACACGGTTGACATATGTCACATGAGAACGGGTCGTTTTTTCGACTCGTTCTTGAGTTCAACAGCTCGGCTATGGAACGATTTGCCGGCATCTGTGTTTCCTCCCTCCTACAACATGGGTCTCTTCAAGACCAATGTTCATTCCTTCCTCTCCTCAAAAAGACCCTCCACACAGCATCCCAGATGACATAGGCCCTGAGGGGAATTATTTTCCTCAAGGCCTCCTGTGTGGAATTAATGTAAAAAAAAAATGGCTGACAGTCGAACCTACACCACACGAGAACATTGTCAAATCAACATAAAGGCATAAAAGGCATAAACGGTCTCCTGCGACCTCCGACATGAAAATTTGCTTAATAACTATAAACTTTGTCAATAGGGCGTGGGTCAGTAATCAGTGCGTTGATACGTCTTCACCACAAGACAAATATGTGTGGCAACGCACACTTCGCCTCAGTGTTCCAACAATCTTTCAGCAAACGGAGGAAAGGAAAAAACAAAAAAAAGTTTTACCAAATGATTTCGAAATGTTTCCGTTTTGTTTGTGTCGAAGATCGGAGGAGACTCTGCTAAAGATATACAAGCCAAAGAAACAAACGAACATGGCAAGTAAAAATGAACGAATGCATCTAATAACTGAGACGTATTTTGCTCAGTTATTTTGGCAGTTTTCCTTATAAACACTATCATCATTGAAGCAAAATTTTTGTACCCCTTTTTACGAAAATTGCTCGGACGGAAGAGTATGAAATTTAGCAAACTCATAGTTTATAGAGAGAAAGAGTTCAGAACGCTTATATTTCATTTAAATTATGCATAAAATTACATTGAATTTAAATAAGTTATAATTGGGCGACCATTAGTTTTTTTTAATTAGTCAAAAAAGACATTTATTTCCCCTTCCCCTCCCCCTTCCCCCTCCCCCTTCCCCCCCCCTTCCCCTCCCCCCCCCTTCCCCTTCCCCTTCCCCTTGCCCTTCCCCTTCCCCTTCCCCTTCCCCTTCCCCTTCCCCTTCCCCTTCCCCTTCCCCTTCCCCTTCCCCTTCCCCTCCCCCTTCCCCTTCCCCTCCCCCTTCCCCTTCCCCTTCCCCTTCCCCTTCCCCTTCCCCTTCCCCTTCCCCTTCCCCTTCCCCTTCCCCTTCCCCTTCCCCTTCCCCTTCCCCTTCCCCTTCCCCTTCCCCTTCCCCTTCCCCTTCCCCTTCCCCTTCCCCTTCCCCTTCCCCTTCCCCTTCCCCTTCCCCTTCCCCTTCCCCTTCCCCTTCCCCTTCACCTAGAACTTCTTGTAAACTTACCATTACTTTCGCAAACTGGAGAATAGGACCAAGTGCCGTTCTCCTGGCACTCGACCAGTGTCATGGTGATATGGTAGTTGGCGTCGCAAGAATATTTTAGGTAGGTGGAAGACTCCACGATTTCACCAGGCAATATCTTCCTCCTGGATTGGCCGGGGATCATGTATTTGCCGTGTTTTGGAAAAGCAGGCAGGGGGCAGCCAGCTCTGTTCATAATAGAGATTTACAGTGAAATTTTTTTTGACATGACGATGTATTAATTTATTTCCATAATCAATTATTTTTGTTTCAATAATCTGAATAATACAAAGATTATGCTATAGAAAAAGAGATTCGAGTTCAATAACACCCCAAAGTGTCATTTTACCACAGTTCAAGGTGTAATGGTGCATCAACACTACTTTCGATGTTTCGTATTTACCGTGCCAAAAAAGTTGTCCTTTTAAATATTATGCATTCCAATTTTAAAAATATCATGGTTTTTGCTTTTTAAACAATTATTTTTTTAGAAACTTAAGTACCTACCTAATGTACATTGTCTGTAATGTAATGGAAACGCCTGGAGCTGAAATGATTAAAAAAACATATTTGACGCAAAGTTGCAGATATCTTCCAAATTGTTGCTAAAAATATCCTAGTTGGCTTATCTCAACAAATGAATGAAACCGAAGAAGAGGGTTGAAGAACTTTTGTAGATTGTTTGAAAAGTATTGAGTTTTCACTTAGTAAAGCTAAGAACATAACAAAACTTTTCGCTTCGCAAAGCAGATACCAAGATGCTTTTCAACATACGTACGGAGATTTTCACACTGAATACAGCTGTCAGGGTATTAATATCTTCGTTAGAAGGTTTCGATATGCATACCTTTTGTTCACTGCATCCAAGTAGGAAAAATAATTGAATTAAGTTTCTCGATTAAAGAGAAGTGTGTAATTTAGTGATTTAAACTATAATCTTATTAATTTTTTTTAATGGAGTCACTCTGAACAACATCAGAAATCTTATAATTGGAAGCACTTGGACCCTTACTTTTCTCGCTATTTATCAACGATATTTACCACTGCATAAAATTCTCTAAGTTCCTCTTATTTGCGGATGACATTAAACTATTCCTTTTAATAAATTCTTTGGAAAATTGCTTGTAGCTACAAAGTGATATAAATTCTATAGTCGAATGGAGTCACACCAATAAACAAGGATTTAATATTAAGAAAATGCTACATTATGTGTTACGTTGCCAAGGCAAACAAAACGATTTATTACAACTACAAAATGTCTTATTCATCTCTTCAGCACATTATTGTTTCGAGAGATTTGGGAATCACATTTGATACGCACCTAACACGTCCTAACACGCACTTAATCACGTCCACATAGAAACGATTTGCAGCAAAGCTTTAAGAATGCTAGGATTTGTGCTAAGCAACTCCAGATATGTTTGCAGCTCGGCCGCGATTCGCGTGCTCTACTTAAGTTTAGAACGTAGCATTTTGGAAAGTGGTTCAGTAATATGGGGACCAATGGATTAAACTTACTCTCAAATGATAGAAAAAGTACAAAAGAAGTTTCTGAAATATTTTAATCTTAGAGACCGGATATTATCCCTGGTTATCCATCAGCCTTTTTGTCCGGCATGCTGGGTATTAATAGCCTCGCCGATAGAAAGAAAACTGCTTTGCTGACAACAGCATATAAATTTCTTAATGGTAACATCTGTTTCCCGATATAAAACAAAAAATTGAGTTTTATGTCCCCGACAACTTCACAAGAGCGCGCAGACAGAACTTTTGTTGTTCCAAGATTCAGAACTAACTTACCATTAGTAATGCCGCTCGGAAAAATATTTTTGTTACTAAATTACCTGTCCCTTGGAATAGATATTTTTCAACAAAATATTCAAAAATTCAAAAACGCTCTTATTACTTAATAAAATAAAATGTATGTTTGTTATTGGTTATATACAACTGTAAATGTGCATTTAAAATAAATAAATCCTAATTTTTCCAATGAATGGATTTTACCTCGGTAAATTTCTCGTTGTGAGGACAGTTTATTTATCTCCCGCCTTAGCCATTCACTTAAGGCAAAGAGTCTGGTGAATGCTGTGTACGTGTTGTACTTGCAGACAAAAGGGTCTCGTGGGCCGAGACTTAGAATGCCTCGGAGAAACCACCGCTCCTGACCTTTCTGCGTGTCGGGAAACACCAGCCCACCCCCGCTATCACCAGGGCAGCCAGCCGAACCTAAACCACAAAGACCATTGTCAAACAAACAGAGGGCTAAACTTAGTCAGAAAATAGATTTTGCATCAATCGACGTGTTGTTATTTCTGCATACACCGGAAATATCGATGCAATAAATGCTGGCTCTTGTTGTCAGCAAAATACACTCGGTAACAGAATGTTTTCTTAAACTTAGAATAAAGCCACGACTAACCGTGAAACTCCTAAAGGAATATTTCATCTTCATTTATTCAACAAAGATAAATTAATTGGCCATTTGCGTATATAGTGCAAGAAAGCAGGGAACCACAATAGAGACCTACCGTTCAAATAACCGGCGCAAATTTTATCCTCTGTGAGAAATTGATCCGTTTTGTATTTTTTGTACTCATTGACACACTTGCGGTAGTCGATAAATGGGACATTCAGAATTCGCAGTTCTTCAGCAACCTTCTTCGTTTCCGTTCCCCCCCAGCCTGCAAACTGCAATCAATACAACACAATCATTAATGTAAATCATCTTAGGGAATGGAACCCACCCGTTCAGTGGAGCTGTTTAAATAAGTATTTCGGAGAACATAAGAAGTGTCTCTGTTTCTGGTGACATTCTACGACAACATTAGTGTGGATTATTTTATCTTCTAGCCTGTAGGACTAAACTGTCAACGAACCTAACAATGGGGAGGAATATTTATGTTTTAATTTTTTGAAAATTGACAACAAATCTTAAAATGAACATAGTATTTATTAGAATTGAAGAACTTTACCAATTGCGAACTTTAAATTGATGATAGTGAATGACGGAAGTGTGACAATTCGCAAAATAAGTGTATATTTTAGTTACAATATTTGTTGAGAAGGGGTAGGGAAGGGGAACACAGAATTAGGAAAAAGCGACGAAGGAAGAGAGTAGACGGGAAGGTAATTTGGATGATCTATTTTGAGTCGTGTTGTGTAATGAATCTTTTCGATTTATGACTCGAATTAAAAATGTCAAACAGGTAATAAATTATGAAAGTGGAGATGACGTACGCGACTGTCTGCTAATTTGAATTGGAATACGGAATAATAGTAAAATGGCATCTGATCCATGTGATGTACACGTATTTTAGTCGCGTTGGACGATCTTTACCACTGCCTGGAATTTTTGAAATGATCAATTTTTAATAATTTATAAAAAGAAATTGTTACCTTGCCAACGCTATCAGAACCAAGTTGATATTTGTCGAAGTCCTCGTCGTTGACATCGAAGCAAATAGAGCGGACTTTGTCATTGAACTCAAAAGGATTCGTTAGGACAAGAATGGCGATGTCTCTCTGGTATAGCAGCTTTCCTCCTTTGTACCATTCGTGGAGGTGAATTTCTCGTACCTGAAAACACAAAATTCTGTTTTAATTGTGCGGCAGTCAACTGCGCTTTTGAATCTCTCGTACCTGAAAACACAAAATTCTGTTTTAACTGTGCTGTAGTCAACTGCGCTGTTGAATCTCTCGTATCTGAAAACACAAAAGTCTGATTTAACTGTGCTGTAGTCAACTGCGCTGTTGAATCTCTCGTATCTGATAACACAAAATTTTGATTTAATTGTGCTGTAGTTGGCTGTGCCAGTTTGGTGTGGCTTCCGGAATCTGACGATGAATGAAAATTAATCTCCGGGAGACTTTTTAGTGTCGTTAAATATTATTGGAACTGTGAATTTATTAATTGAGATGAAGTAATTAATTACTTCACCCTGATTCCAAGAATATCACATTTATCTACAATATCGGCAGTTCTACAAATATGCTACAATTGATCTCAATTATTTCACAAGCCAATATATCGGCAGTGGATTCTTACTATGTCTATGAAGGCAGTCACATTAAATATCCAATTTGATGAATCGAAGGCTCCTGTATATCTGTTTGAAAGACTGAGTGGTCCTGTGACTCTCGTGCACACAGTTCACGCCAAATGAACCATTTATTCGTTCTCCCCAGACATGAATCTGCCGTATTTGAGGATAGTTTCAGCTATTCATCATTAAAACTTTGGATTGAAATACCGCGGACATAGTTGCGGTGCTTCGAGACGCTCTGCGGCGAATGGTTGCTGACAGCACAGTCAATAGCAAACCATCATAATTGAAAGAATTTAGAATAAAAGGATCACCTTCTTGTGTTTGTGAGTATATTATTTACTATCTTTTCCCCGCGGCTTCGCTCGCGTGGTATTACGGGAAATTACTGTAGCGCTTGAACTTATCAATTATCCCCCCTTCTCCTCACCCCCACCCCCTCCCGCATTCCATACATTCATTCCCTTACATTCAGTTTTCAAACATCTCGCCTGCCACCTAAATTTCATAAAGCTATAGCTCAAAGAAAAAAAGAATTATCCAATTTTGTTCATTCGTTCGGAATTTATGCGCTTACAAACATTTCGGATGTTTATTTTTAATTAAATATTTGAAAGGTATGTTTTTAGGTTTTCACGGCCAAAAAGTATTTTTGTTATTGTTTTTGGGGTGTTATGCCGTGTTTCGCTACCTCCTTCTTTAGCCAACGTTTCGGACAGCGTTACAGTGTCCATCATCAGGGCAGATGACCAAATGATATTGGTGAGTGTTTACTTATGTGTGTCGAAGCGATACCGTGCTGCCAGCTCCATTTCTCTACGAGCTGGTGTTAGAAAAATTCAGCATGGTTTTTTTTTTTTGTTTTGCGTTTAGCTTTGGTGTAGCCGTCAATTACTGGATACCAAGAACTATTGAGCTTAGCTCCGTCGTCTCTGTTAATATTGATGGGGTTTTTATGGATTTCAATTGCCTCCGTAATTAGGCGTGCTCTGTAAGTTTTGGGTCTTCCCAGGACTTCAGGAACAAATCCGAAGTAATGGCCGGTTTCGATTAAGTGCTCGGCGATTGCGGATTTGTCAGGGTGGCCAAGTTTACAAGCACGAAAGTGTTCGGAAATCCTTTTGGAGATCGTTCGCTCTGTCTGGCCTACATAGACCTTGTCACATCCGGAACAGCTGAGTTTATATACTCCATCTGTTTCCAGAGGAAACTTAGTCTTTGCCGACCTCAGTAGGTCTTGGATTTTAGTTGTCGTTCCGAAGACCGTCTTGATGTTTTCTTTTCTCAACAGCCTGGCAATTCTGTCTGTTACATTATGGACATGGTCAATACAATTCTCCCAGCGACTTCACATTCAAATACGTACACAGACTACCCAAACACATTCTGATGGACCTTGACCACATCTGGCATGAACCAGATTCAGACGCCGACGAGTGAGCGAGCAGTAGGTATTCCCAAACTCCAGACCCCTCCCCCGTAACTTATGTTTATATATCTATGTATATATTTATATAATATTGTATAGTACGTATGTATATGTATGTTTATCCCCTATAGTCCCATAAAGTATATATCTACATAAAAACAGACTTACACCCCACACACACACAATGCAGGATATCATATACCGATATCACTGAAGGCCGACCGGGTTCATGTTGACCGCCGGCCGAATCTTCCTGGATGAGGTTTTTCATGGTTTCCTCATTCCCGAAGGCAAATGCGGAAGAACTCCAAATAAAAGGACATGACCGCCTCCTTCCCACTCCCAACATAACACAAACACACACACATATGTATTTATGCTTTCCAGTTTGCTGACGATCAAGAGTAAATGATGACCAAAAAAGATGCAATTTTAGTAGGGTTTTTAGGTAACAATTTTTCCCTACCGATTAAATTCAGGACCTTAAGTCTATAATAAACAAGTAAAATTTTTAAATACCCACATGAGGTAAAGATTGCGAGGCGCAAATGACGCCGTTCTATTTGTATAAAGAACATTAACTTTAAATTCAGTAAATTTAAATGATTCACCTCTTCAAGGAATATAAGAATCTAGTAAATCAAAAAAAAAAAAAAAAATATCATTTGGTCATCTGCCCTGATGATGGACACTGTAACGCTGTCCGAAACGTTGGCTAAAGAAGGAGGTAGCGAAACACGGCATAACACCCCAAAAACAATAACAAAAAAAAAAAAAAAAAAATATTTGAAAGTTTGTGAATATAATAAAAAATTACACTATTTATTCAGTCTTTATAATCGTTACGAATAATATTTTTAATGTAGGAACTGACATTTATTCCAAAACAGAAGCTTGTCCAAAAAAAATAAAACATATTCTAATATTTGAATTTTCTGAAGCAGTAGCAATCGTTTCTATGGAAACGATTTTTTTCTGACGTTAGCAAAAATTTACTTTAGTTAGCGACAGAAAACGTATAACAAATATAATATATTAATATTTATAATTTCATTACGCCAGAGCTTACCATCATATACAAAATATAGTCTGCGCATATAATTTAGCTTTCTATTGGTGAATGAATTTTTAAAGTCTTTATATTGTGTTATGCGTGAAAAGGTCATAAACAAACTCGAGCAGTTTCGCATTTATAATATTAGTATGGATTTGAATTTAAAAATTATTTGCTTTAATTTGAATGTTGATTTAATTTTAATTGAAGAAGAAGATAAAACTTATAATCTAAATGAAAAATATGAAAGAGAACAAGACACAGAAAAAAAAGACAATGGTCGCAACTGGGACTCGAACCCAGACCTCTCGTCTAACCGGGACGTGCGCATTATCCAATTTCGCTATTGCCACCTTCTGTCAAATCGTCATATTTGTCAATCTCATATTTCAAATATTTTGAATCAACAATATTATCTTCAACTAATTTTTCTATTTTTCGGTGTCTTGTTCTCTTTCATATTTTCATTTAGATTGTGTTATCTTCTTCTTCAGGCACTATGTCCAGCACAAAACGACACTAGTTTTCATTCAAACTAATGATTCTTTGCCAAGGCGGTAAGTGCACCATGTCAACATGTGTATCACAGGAAGAAAGTTCGAACAATGAATATAAATTTGCAAATTACTAATACGTGCCAGAATCAAAATCTTAGATACGACAATAATTCAGTCATGTGAATCATCCCAATATGATTTGACTAGGAGTGACATCTCTTGGCCTTTACTAAAACTCACGTCGGAAGTAATTGCCTGCTTCACAGAAGTAGAAAAATGCATGAACACACCGTATCTCAATGTCACATAGGTGAATTCAATATAATACAACCAAACAAAGATTGCGCGTATTTATTCTTCAATGATATATTACGTTGATGGGAATAACCTTCAAAAGTTATAAAAAGAGAGTTTTTCTTATAAAAAATTAATTTTAATTGTTTACTATACATGTAAGTATATTATATTAGAGGCACTGTTGAAAACTAACTGCATTCTGGGAAAAATCCTAAATGCACTAGTACAGTTGAGCACTAACCTATTTGTCAGAAGCAATAAATGCTAAAAGAAATAAAAAAGAAGGATAAATTGGTTAAAATCTACTGACAAATAAATGTTTATATTATTATCGTTATGTTTTCTAAAGACTACATCATAGTTTTGTTCCCAAATAGCTCTATTTTCCGTTTATAAAGGTTTTAGTAGGAGTTTTTAAAAATTATTAGGTCATTCGTACCTACTCTGAAATGTTTGCTTCTCTAAAATAATTAAATTTTTTTTTTTTTTAGAAAGACAAATATTCCCGCGTTACGAATAACCCAACAATGTTTGAAAATCTCCTACTACCACCATAATAAGCCGAAAATGTTGCTTGAGTCGTGATTAGGGAATGCAATCTCGACTCGAGATCGCAAATTCGAGATCTCGCGAGATTAGAAATTACAATCTCGCGAGATCTCGGAATTTTCGGGATCTCGTTAATTAAAATAAAATATTATTTGAAAGAAAACAAAAACCTTTATTCTTTAATATTAGTTACTAAATAATTAACAGTTTTTTTTTTAAATTAAAATAATCAAAAGAAAAAAGCTTAAGGAGATTAGAAAGTAATTACGGGTGATTTGGAAAGTAATTTATTAAAAAACAAAGTGTATTAAGGGTGCTATCTGCTAAACGGCATCTAATGTCCGTTGCAATGTACCCAGCTGCTGAAAATGCCCTCTCCGACTCAACACTGGTTGGCAGCAGCGTGACTAAGCAATTATATGCAAACTGCAAAAATCTCCCCCTCGTTCCTCCACACTCAAATAGATCCATTTATGACTGACTCTAATTTATCTAAGCTCGTGGATACACGCGAAAAACGACTTTTAGATACTCTCAGAGTCTCTTCTAATTACTCTTGAAGTGCACTGCTTTACTCTATTGTATGTACTTATCATGTTGCATAGGCTAGACCGGGGTTTCCCAAACTGTATTCCGCGGAACACCAGTGTTCCACTGAACAATCAAACAGACAACAATTCCACTGGTCGAATCCATCCTTAGATATGGTATTCGAACTTGGGGACATGCAAGCACTACTTACATTAAATATATTGAAAATTTACAAACTGCCATAATAAAAAATATTGTCACAACAAATATTTACAAACAGAGAAATAACTTAAAACTACTGTATGGCTCAGAGAGCCTACTTACAATAAAAGGTCTCCACTGGTTCACTACTATTATGGATAATATGGGGGAAAGCCCTTACAAACACCTACTTGTACACAAACATACCACAAGATTTAGAGAAGGAAAGGGCCTAAAAATTCCTCGAATATTTAATACATATGGAAGCCGTACCCTTGAATATCTAATACCAGTGATTTTCAATAAAACAATAAAAACATAAAATTTGAAAAAAATGAGAGACTAAGTCCTAAAATGATAAAACTATGGTTAATGAACGAAAACTCCATGTATCTTTGAATATCTTAATATAGCTGCCAACATTTTTTTTATTTTTAATTTTTATTTATTTATTAGAATCATAAATAGATACATGTATTTTAAAATGATTCTATATAATAATTAGTTACATAATATATATATTTGTACATGTTTTTAATTTTTTCTGGTAGGGAATTAAAAAATTTGACACCGAGATATTTATGATTTTGCTGTCCTATTGTTTTTTCACATTTAAGAATTGGAAGTATTGACGTTTGTCTGAGATTTCTGTTATTTTTAAAGGGTGTTACTTTATTTTGAATATCATCTTTATAAATTTGTAATGTTGCGTGGTAGAAGTATAATGCATTTAATTTTCTGACCTTAAATTGTTTGAATAAAAGTTCTGACGAATATGTATAGGGTTTTTTTAAAATTGTTTTTATTATTAGTTTTTGTGATACGTAAATTGTTACTCCTATAATGCCATATTGCCCATCCTATAATGCCATATTGTATAATTGATTGACAGAAAGCGAAGTATGTGGTTCTAAGTAATTTTTCTTTTAAAATATCTCTTAAACATCTAAATATGTATGTAAGTTTCCTTACATATATTGTTATTAGGCAGGTATATTGAAATATCTTATATATTTATAGTTGTAAGTTAATTTATCTAATATTACTATGTGATCTATTCTAATGTTTCCTTAAAACTATAAATGTATTTACAAATATTTTCTTAGATATTATATTAAGAATGTTTAAATTGTTAGAACCTGCAGACAAGCTGCCATATGACAGCTTTGTGGGTCTACTCTAATTTGTGTACAAAATGTTTATTCTGTAATTTAATAAATAAATAAATATATTGAAAAAAAAAAAAAACCTGAATAGGGGTTCCGCAACAATATGTCGGAAGAATTTAATTTAATGTAGTGTACACATATTCATATTGCAACACTACTTATATTATTCACAAGAAATTATTATTTGTATAATTTTTGTCCGATAGTTATTAATTTATTTAGTAGACCCTTCCAGGTAGAAAATCAAACCTTTAATGATTTCTGGGCGAGTTTGTCAGAAGAGTACCTACTCCAATTTATCAAAACAAGTTATTATTGTTTTAATTCCGTTTTCTACAACCTTTTTTTGCGAAGAGGGATTTTATAATTATGCTGCAACGAATTCAAAGTGCAGGAACAGGCTTGATGCCACACCAGATATTAGAATCCAACTTACCAATATTGTGCCTGATAACAAGAAGAAATGAAATTCACGGACTCGAAATCATCATCACCGCGAGATCAAGATCCCGCGAGATGGGGATTGCATTCCCTAGTCGTGATGGAGGACTTGGCCAGCCGAGGAATCGAACACGCGATGCCCGGGTGGGACCCAAACGCGATGCCCACTCAACCACTGACCGGTCAAACACACATTGATTATACATTTTTGAAATAGCAGAGAGCCTAATTGGCCAGGTATTTCAAAGACAAATCATCCATAAAACCAAAACGAAAGAATTGAATGGTGTTACCTCTGATTTGGGAGAATTCACCTCTTCCGCATGATCCCAGGCACTGTAGTGTTTATTCGCAGCAACACGGAATCGCTGCGCCGGTAAAGCGCTCTCATTTGTTGGGTCGTAGAAGCAGTGAGCAGCTGGAAATAAATAAATATTTTGTCCGTTTTTCCAGGTTTTGTCCCTGGAGTAACCCATATTAGATTTAGCTTACTTCTATATTTACTATTCTTAACCAGTACTTGACAAAATTTAACAGGTGAATGCTGACATTATTATTAATATAATTTTGGTCTCCGATTTTTACGATGTTTTTATTTCCATTTCTTTTTCTTCAAAACAAAAAAACAACAAAATATCCACATATCATCAGCTGACTAACCATCCAACCCCTCGATCCGGGTATAAGTATTCTCAAAACAACTGTTTTGCGCCACAAAAAAACAACCTCTTTACAGTCAACTGATAGCAGAGCAAAAGATACTCTCAGTTTTCAGTATCGCATGGGTGAGTGATCACCAACCAGAATAGAAACTTAATTTGAAATAGATAAATCATGCAGTTTCAGCAATCTTTAAAAGATGTTGTAAGCTTAGTTGGTAATTCGAAGTTCTGCTATATCCCAACAGATGTCATTTAAGTGTGACATCCGAAGAGTAACCTCTTTCGTCGTACCTTTGATGAGTGCCAAAGGCATCAGAGAGTTGGGCAAATGCCTGCATTCTGCCAGCTGTCAGCCTCACCATACTGCCTTTTTAGGGCCTGCTCAAGTAAGAACGTCTAGTCCAGTTTAATAATCATTGTAATCTTTACGTTAACTTAATAGATCAACCGGTAATCTTTACGTTAACTTAATAGATCAACCGGTAATCACAAAAACCTCAAACTAATTTGGAGTTCAACACCTCTAAAGTATAATCACTGAGATTAATAGATACAACAGTTAACTGATCTGAATCCAGGTACTTTCAAAACTTCCTCTTCTCCCTTATCAACCCCTACCTACTGCCTTCTACCCACAGCATACTCCAAACGGTGTTACCGCATACCCAATGGACCGAGCAGCTGAGACTGCAATGGGTATACCGTATACCCCAGTATTAACATAAATCCAAGGGTAAATTTCAAAAGTGTTTTCTGGTTTGATCTTACCTCCCACGACCAGTCTGGTGCTGAGGATGGTCCCACCGCAAATGAAACCAAAATTAGGAATGCCAGGCGTGTTCGATTGATCTTCATAGATGGCCACGTGCCAGGGCAGGGTGTCTTTTTTGGAAACTGGTGCATTAGCGATGAAAGTAACACCGTCTGCAATATCCAAGCCGCAATCTAAAACCAACAGAAACTTTTCAATAAAACTTTAAGACAATTTGATGAGCGGGTATCGGTACTGCCGTCCGGAACCATTTATTGGATAACCAATACCTCTGTCAGAGGTCACTCCAAGTGGTTATCTACGTTTCTTGAACTTGCAGGTGTGCTCAAGTTCATTGTGTGAGGTGTTTCCAGGTCTTGACAGCGAATGCGCCTGCCCAACGGGATCGGAAGAGGCCAGTTTTGGAAAACGCTTTGAATTCTCTAGCTGGTCTCTTTTGACCGGCTGGAGAGACTTGTCATACGTTCGTCACTCTTGAACATGCTGCCCCCTAGATTCCTACCAACTCCCATAACTTTTCTTTCCCAGAACATCTCCTTTCTTTCCTTAAAAATAACCTCTACACAGCATCTTCAAAGAAAGAAATTGTTTTCCCCAGGGCCTCCTGTGTGGGGCTAATGTTAAAAATAGAGTTTTCTTGTAAAAGTGAGGTCTTTACTTATATACATATAAAAATTAAAATATGTTTGCTTCTGTCTATGTATATTTATTTATTTATTTGTAAGAGACAAACAGCTTTTACATTAAATATAGATACATACATATAAAATTAAATTAAGTTAAGCCAAAAAGGATGTATGCTACGCATTGCTACACTATTCCACAAAACGACCCGTCTGAACATGAAAAAAAACGAAAGTGTTGAGAGACAGTGCCGAATGAATGATTAGGTACAACTATGTTGGTGAATCTATCATTAGTGAATCATGTGATTCATGCTTGAAGGTGTATTCTAGTCTAGAAGCATGAATTGTAGGTATTTTTTTAAGGTGGAATAAAAAAAACCATTACATTTTAACAAGCCATTATTTTACCAAATATTGATTAAACATTGAAGAATACATAAAAAAATCAAACAAAAAATTCAAAAAGTTACAGGGTGTTGAAGTGGGAGGTCTAAAAAAAATGGCGCGCCTCGGTTGACACGATTGCAACCCTCCTAGTAATCTAAAAAAAAAAATCATTTTTAATCCAAAAAAATGCGGCTATGGCCCGAACCCGAAAGGAAAAGTCAAAAAATAATTTTTCGCGAAATGGCGGCTGTCTTTTATGACTTTCCAAATTTTTTAAAAATAGTAAAATTTGAAATTTTGTTATAGTTTTAGTTTCCGCCATAGAGTAATGTATAGAGAAGGCTCACACCAAATTTCAAGTAAATTGGTTTTGTGAAACTTGAGATATCGTGTCAACCGTCTCAAAAGAAGTAGTTTTGAGAAAAATGCGTTAAAATTTTTTTTCAGTTCAGATTCTGGTTAGATTCCGTCTAAACCGCGATATTAAAATGGTTATAACTAATAGGCGGCCATGCCGCGGCTGTTACAGTGCCGGAAGAGAAGACAAAACAAGAAGGAAGACAAAACTTAATTTTTAAACACGAAAAAACGCGTACCTATTAAATACTTATTTTTAAATCACTTTAAATGTCGTGCAAAGTTTTCTCGGAACGGTTTGTTTTGGAGTTATCCTTTAACTGTCAGCAGTTAAACGATATCTTCAAAACAACGAAAGTTAAAGGAAGTTAAAGGACACTCCTTTACGAATCACAAGTGCTCTCCACTGTTCAATTTGGCAGCCGCCTCTGGTCTGGAGTCCCAAAAAATTAAAAAAAAACATGACTCTGCTCAAAAACGGACGGTCCGTTTGATAGCTTCCCCGATTACAACTGGATTGCAATGGGGGAAGCAATCAATTTGTGCAAAACCTACTACCATGTTCTATTATTATTATCTATGTAAAAGCATTCTCAACTATATATGTCTCAAATTGTGCAAACTCACAAATGACAAATAAAATATCAGGGAAGCGTATAGACCCAAGCGGAGATGATACGTGATAGCGACAATGCCCGGCGCAACAGAACGCCGGCGCGTTCGCAGCCTCTTGTCGGTCCAGTTCTGAGAATTTCATCCCAATCTTTAGAATTGGGCTAAGACAACAGACTGGCAATGGCTCCAGCCGGCCAGTGGGTCCTTAAAAAAGGATTCTAAAAAAGTCCTCAAAACCTGTAAACAGCAGATATTCAGAAACCGTCATCACTTCGACATCTCCGCCTGCTCTTCTCTGCCTTCTCCGATCAACTGGAAAACTTGGACTTCTTCTTCCTGAAGACTCCAGTACAATTGTTCGAACGCCTTTTCCAAGGCGCAGGTCGCCCTTTCACCTCCCTTCCACCCCTTGCCTACAACCCTTCTCCCCACATTTTTTCCCTCGTTTTTCCTCATATCTCCCTAGGCGTCAATGCGGCCAGCCGGTTCCCTCTCCCTACATCGTCTGTGCAACTGGCGAGTACAATGCCCGTTCCGTACATTGATAATAACTTAATTAAATTAAATTAAAATTTAAAAAAATCAAGCTTCAGAAGTAGTAAGTAGCTAGTCTTGTAAGGACGTCTGTTCAGTATAATATAACATTGTAAATATATACGAAAACTAATAAACAAATAGTAACCAAATAACTTTATATTTATTGGAGGAAGTCCAACACTTCACAGATGTCTGACCATGAATAGAACAGACATTACAGAAACTCTACTGACCTGGTTCGCACTCAGGAATAGACAGGCTCCAGGTGCCGAATCGACAGCTCATCTCTCCGAGTTTCTGTGTGCCGGAAACAGAGTGCCCGGCTTTACATTCAAACCTCACGGAGGAGTTGTGGGGCATAGAGTGGTCGCAGAGCATACGCACGTGCTGGGGGGAGAAACATTCATAGTCCACAGTGTAGGAGCCATAGAGAATGCAAGTTTCTGAAAATCAACAAAGCTTCATTATTCAAACATCGCAGGCGTCAGGATCATCAGTGTCCGCAACAAAATCACATTCTTACGATAGCGTACAGCCCAGTTTCAGTTCTTGGCAAGCTACAGGCTTTCCTAAGGTGGAAAATGATATTGGTATTGTCGGCGAATCGAGAGTTTTTTACGTTAACTGGTTTGGGAATGTCACTAGAATAAATATTAAAAAGTTTATAAGTTATTATAGGAGGGCGCTTGCTTTTTGTGGACGTTCTATGGAGAAAACTTGTCTAGTTTACTTTACATGGTTTTGGAATTAAAATAACATTTGGTTGTTTGAAAGCCTTTGGAAAATAACAAAGTTACCGTGACGCACTGCAAAAAGCTGTTTTTGCACATATGCCTTTTAACGGAAGGCATTTAAGGACTTTATTTGAAATGCTGAAATCTCACCTCTGAAAATTTTAATTTTCAGTTTAGAGTTGAGATAATTTTTTGAATTTCTTTAGGTGATGAGAATTTGATGAGCAAGTCAGCAGATTCAGTACTTATAACTGAAGCTAGTTTTGAACCTACCTTTAAAACGAAAGAAGGATCAGTTTTTAGATTTTCACGGCCAAAAGTATTTTCGTCATTTGTTTTTGGGGTGTTATGCCGTGTTGCGTGTTGTATACAATTGCACATCTGCCCTGATGACGGACACTGTAACGCTGTCAGAAATGTTGGCTAAAGAAGGAGGTAGCGCAACACGACATAACACCCCAAAAACAAATAACGAGAAGGAAGGATCGTTGTGGACGGTATTTGGGAAAAATTGTTCTTCAAGGCTATCTGCAAGATCTTCAGCTGAGTTTACTACCCCGATCGGGTCTTGAAGGAGGGTTTTCCTGGTCTTGGACGTCCAGTGTTTTAGAGAGTTTACAGAAAGCTGCTCTGCCATTTTCAAGGGAAGTACAGTGCCTGGAAAAGGGCTGCGCACCTCTATGTAAACTCTCCAATACTTGTTCCGGCAAAGTGGTGAAGTTTGGCGAGACCATATTTCACAAAGTGCGAATATTTCGCGGGTACCTCAGCTATTACTTGCGTGGTGGGAATCGCAGTATTTGGGGCTACCATTTTCTCAGTGTTCTTTCTGCCGACCTAAACCACCCCTCTCCAGCATTTTTATTAAAGAAAAGTTTTAAGAAATGTTCGTGGGTCCCCGGCTCAACAATTTCTGGGGATTTTGAAATGTATCGCTTATTGCTAGACTGACGTTATTTCCTTAGTGTTAATTATTGAAAGTGGAGTTTGGTCTATCTTTCAGTATCATTTATTTGAAAATATTATAGACCGAACTCCCTTTAATAAACAGAGAGACAGATTCCAATCCGTAAAGCTAAAAAATTCCTGGGATATGAGACGCTCTGATTGGTCAGCTAGGGAGGGCACCCACCCTTGGTGGAAGGTGGGGAGTGGGGGGGGGGGGGGTGTAGAGGTTTTACTTAAATATTAAGAACCCCTCGCTCTCCGCATCACCCGAAAACGAAAAACGGCCGTAGCTAAACATCCACGTTTTCGATTTCCCCGATAAGCCGTTACAATGACCATTCCTCAGTCCAGGCCTAGGGGCGACAGATTTCAGGGGACGGCGTCAAGCCTACAAGTGAGTGATTATGATAGGTGGCAACTTATAAGAAGGAGGAAATTAAGTGGTCTATACTTATGAAAAATCCGCCACTGCCATTACTACGCGTCAAAAATGGTGCATCAGACAATGCATGACGCTGATGAAGGTATTTATTTGCCTTGAGTATAAGCAGTGGAACATTACAATATAATTAAATCGCTAAAATTATAATTAAACTCGCTGAATTCATATTATCTTTCTCCTGCCAAATTTAAAGCATATTATTTTATATACACATATTTATTATTTCTAGCTTAATCTTAAAAAAAACAACTTAATTTTATTTTAATTTTAAATCAGATCTCAAAACTATGGTCACCCTAAAAGTCTACCAGCCTAACTAAAAAAAAACCTTCCACGGCCGATAACCTGCGTTGTTGCAACAACAAAATTAAATCCCGTATAATACACTAAAACACGATCTTTTACTAATTCTTCTTCCGCGGTCACGCTGTAAAAATGCAATAAATGTATTTAAAATCTGACAACGTTGTAAATATTCGTAATTTACTTGAATTTTTTTTTTTTGGTTTAATTCTTTTCCGCAAGAGGGCGCTAATGGCGCATTTGTTCTCCGCGCTAAAAAAACAGTTTGGTCTGTTTATGGCGGGATGTTTGCAATTTTCGTTAGTAAATATTGTGATTTTACTTAATGATTTCTATTACAGCGACCAATTTTTTGTTTTTATTTTATTTTATTTATTTTTATTATTAAGTTAAAAGAAGTATAATATTTCGCTTTCTTAACTTAAATATAGAGCATATATAGTATAGTAGTTTTTAATTTTGTTCAAACATCTTAAGTTTAAATAGTTTTTTTTAAAGGTTTTTATATTCTTTTCCATTTTTAGGTTATCTGGAAGGAGATTATATATGTGAACTCCCTCGTGGCCAATACTTCTCTTGCCACTTCCAGTCTTGACTGTATTTGTGTACAATTTATTGTGTTGTCTAGTATAATGTTCGTGTACTTGTGATGTTTTTATAAATGTTGTGTTTGTGTGTATAAGTTCATTTTGTATTTTGTAGATTAAAAGACATATGTTATATTCGTACAATGTTCTTATTTTCAAAAGGTTCATTTCCTGGTATAGTTTTTTTGTGGGAGTGTCTGGGTTATAGTTGAAGAGTTTTTTAATAACTTTGTTCTGTATTATTTGTAAGTCGTTTAAGTACGTAATGTATGTGTTTCCCTATATTTCTATTAAATAATTTAGGTGGGACTGGATTAAGCTAGAGTATAAGCCCCTCTTTACCTCTGTTGGTAGAAGATGAGCAATTCTACCAAATACACCAATTAATGGGATGATTTTTGTTTTTAGTTTTTCTACGTGTTGTTTAAATGTTAAATGTTTATCAATATATAAGCCCAGGTATTTTTCGCTATCTAGAATTTGTAGGTCTCTTTCTTCTATTTGTAATGGTTTATGCGATGGTATTATTCTTTTAGGTGAGCTCATGTAACCGGTTTTATTAATATTTATTGTTAATATATTTTTTATTAGCCAATCGTTTAGTACATTAAGATCCGTTTGAGATTGTTCTAATAGACTTTCTAAGTTTTTGCCGAAGTACAAAATTGCCGTGTCATCTGCGTATAAGAAGATTTTACCATGTAGTTTTAGCTGACAGATATCATTTATGTATATTTGGAATAAAAGTGGCCCCAGTATTGATCCTTGTGGAACTCCGTAGTTTATACTTTCGAGTTGACTGTTTTTATCTCCTGTGTTAACACATTGTTTTCTGTTGGACAGATAGTATTCTATTAGTTTGATAGCTGGACCGGTTACACCTGTTTTTTCTATTTTTTTAATCAGTATTTCATGACTTACGGTGTCAAAGGCTTTTTGAAGGTCTACGAGAATTGCTTTGACATAGTTTTTATTATCTATGCTAGTTCTAAGTTTATTTATAAGATCATTAGTTGCAGAGAGAGTATTAGATTTTTTTCTTAAACCGTATTGCTTGGCATATAGAAATGATTTTTTTTTCAGAAAGTTGTTTAGCCTATCGTATTTTACTCTTTCATATATTTTTGATAGAATCGGTAGGACAGAAATGGGCCTATAGTTAGATGTTTGAGTTTTCAAGCTCTCTTTATATATTGGAATAACCCTTGCAATTTTACAACTGTCCGGAAATTGACCTTCTTTCAGGCTCAGGTTAATCAGTTTAGTTAGTGTAGGAGTTAGTAGTGGGGCAAGTTTTTGTACTGTTGTACATTTTAGTTGATCATGTCCAGCACTCGCGTTTGATTTTAGGGATTTTATAATAGCTAATATTTTGGGTTCAGTTGTGGGTTGTAAGTATATTGATTCCGCACTTTCATACTTTAATGTAGTTTTATCATCCAGTTTATGGGTGTATTTGTTGATTATATTATCAGCCAAAGAAGCTGTTATATTATCAGCAAAATTCACTCTTCTAGTAATATAATTAATATATTTATCATGTTTTTTGTGGTTTTTCACCAGTTTTAGTCAAGCTATAGCACAATAATCGTTCTTTGAAAGTTAAACTGTCAGAAAATTGTGTTATAGGTTTTTTAGTAAGGCTGTTAATGTTTAATGTTCTACCTAGCGCCAGCAGTTTAGTTGGTACCCATAATCTCAATCTGTAAGAAATACGACAATTTTGTTCTTTCAATATCTGTATAATTTTGTGTTATTTTGTTAATTTGTGGAATTTTTAACCTCAACACGGGCTTGTCCTAGTGAGATTGCAAATTGTATTGTAAACATTTTACATGCAGTGTAAAGAAACAATAAATAAATAGATATGATTTAATAGATTGTCTTACTTTCGCAACGTGGTGTCGAAGTCCAATGTTCATTTCCTACGCACTCGGCAGTTTCATCGGTGGGAGCATAACCGGCATTGCAGGAATAATGAAGTATTGTGCCCGCAATCACATCTGTGTGGGGTCCCGGCTCTGCCCCTGTCGTCTGGTTATTCCACCTGTACTGCCCGTTGGCCGGGTAGGCTGGCAGCTCGCAACTGAAGCTACAACATGTTGGTAAGATTGTCTACATCTCATGATGATTAGGGAGTTAAACTGTATTGCACTTCCCTCTCCTTTAGTCAACTTTCAAACATTTTTGCGGTGTCCACTTACAGGGTGAGAGACACTTATAGTATCACTTCTCAACAAACAAATACTCTTCACCGCAATTCATACACTTGCCATGATGTACACTGCAAAGCTATCTACAATGTTGAAGAAGATGAAGCGTTAAAAGGCTTAAAAGGAATTTAAAAGCTAAAAGCAGATTCTAAAGGCTGATTTTCCAATCCTAACTGATTTTCGCTACCTTTGACCTTGAATACGTATGGACGCTCACACGTGACCTTATGAGATTTTTGAGACAACATTTAAAAAGCCAAAATGAAGGTTTATACTAATGTTCAGCTTGTTCTGTTTCATTCCGAGGTAAAACCCAACATTGACTGGACTATTATTGTTGTATTGTTATATTTAAGCATAGAAAATATTTGAAACTTTCAAAATGCCCTTTTTCCACCCTCGCAAAAGTTTCTGGATTATTTGAAATACATGACAATACATCTGAAAAGGTTTTTAATCATTACAAAAACTCTTAGGACGGGTTGTTTCAAAAAATTTGATGAGTTCATCAAATATTTGAAGTTAATTTTCAGGTTCTGTGTAAGTTCTTTTAGAGTTCTGTTTTTTTATCATCATAGGACAGCTGCTTCGCAAAACTGAAATCATCACAGAACTTGAATAGAACTTACACGGAACGTGAAAATTAACGTCAAATATTTGATGAACTCATCAAATTTTTTGAAACAACCCATCCTTACTCTTACTAAAAATGTCATAATTTGAGAATGACATTTTGCAAATCATCAACTGTTAAATCAAAAATCAATTTTCGAATTACCAATTACGGATGAAAGTTGATGTACGAAGACTTACCTGAAATCAGAGACACTTGCGTGTTGCCCTAAAATAAAGAAACATTATTTTTAACAAGATGTCAGTTAAATAGATAAATATTTGTTAAAAGATAACACCAAAAGATCGACCAATATTTGCAAAACATCGGACAAAAACAAAAACATTGGGTCGGGGTCACGACGTTTTTTGTTTACATCGGCCGCGGAAAACAAAAACATTGTAGCCCTGTCCCAATGTTTCATAAGGTGACCCGACAACTCGGAAAGAAACCAACTCAGAACCATCTCAGATAAGTCATTAAGAGTGATAAAAAAATATAAATAAAAAATTGGTTAAATAGGTTACGTTGACTTTGATTCGTTGGTTGAGTTGACTTTATTCTCAGTTGGCACGGAACCGTTTCATAATCGCACAAACATTTGGTTCAATGTTTGTGGTGATTTTTTGCGCTTAAGACTATACATTCAAAGTAGAGAAAGTATTCAAAACCATTTATAAAAAAATATCTTACGTAAATTCAACAACTTTCAAGTAGAAGACGTTTGTTTGAAAGGTGCCCGGCCCTGCGTTTCATACAAATCTTAAATTTGGATTTGTGATCAAAATACCCAACTAAACTGAAAATTTATTTTTGTAATCAAAAGGTTTTTCAAATATCTAGTACGCATATGAGCAACTTTATTTATTTTTGCTTTAAATTATAAGATATAGGCCATTAAAGATTTTAGTGTTTCATGATTTTAGAGGCAACTTTGACAATTATTTGTAAGTAAATGAAAAATACGAAAAAAAAATTTACTATTGAAAATTATTCTTTATTTTATATTTCTATGATAAATATGGTAAAATTATTTTTTTATTGTACCGCGCATACGTCTTAAGCCGTGGCATTCCGAATTTCTACCGTTTAATAAGTTATTTTTTCGGAATCTTTTAAGTTTCTAAAAATGTATATGTTATTTTGGAAGATTATATCATTTCATCGGCATTCCCCACGCCGAAACAATAATTAAATGAAATTCCCCCGACAGAAAAAAAACGCATAAAAATGCTCTGAAAATTATTATAAACACAGTTTTTCTATTATTTTACAAGTTATATACTAGAAAAAATTCGCAGTGTTTTCTTTAAATTTTATTCAAAACGAATCGTGTTTTAAAACATTTTCACAGTTTTCGCTTAAGTATTATCGTTTTAACTATTACAGCGCTTTTTCATATTTTACATTCTTATTTACATATCTCCCCTTCTTATTGTTGAGCGCTTATTACTGGACCTTAAAAGAAGCGTGCTAATATTAAAAGCGATAATAATTAAGCGAAAATTGTGAAAATATTTAATAAAACACGATTCGTTAAAAATACGAAAAAAAAACATTAAAATAATGTTAATGTCTATGATATTGGCTTTATTTAATAGATAATTTTATGCCATTATTGTTTAAGTATGATTTCGGGCATATGAGCGCCACGGCTAGCTCGAATGAAGCGCAATCGTGAAGTCCAATTTTCGACAACTTTATCGAGCAACTGGAGCCATATATCGGCAATACCACGGCGAATGTTGACTTCCAAATGGTCCAACGTCTCTGGTTTATCAGCATAGACTAGTGACTTCACATTCCCCCAAAGAAAGTAATCTAATGGTGTGAGATCACACGATCGTGGAGGCCTAGATCCAGATCTTTCCGCAGAATCTTCCACAAAGTGGATGGGCACAGCTGCAATTGGTGTACACGATGGCGAATCGACTCATTCGGATTCTCCTCAACACTACTCTCCACAGCAGCAATAACTTCTTCTGTGCACACTGTCGTCTTTGTGGATGCGTATTATCCACTAGAGTGTACGTGGTGCGTAAACGATCCATGGTCTTCCGAATAACTTGTTCGGATAGATGATTATGTCGACCGTAAAATGGACGTAGTGCACGATAAGTTTGACAAACCGAACCATGATTTTCAAAATAAATTTGCACAATTTGCAAGCGCTGTTCAGACGTCAGTCTATTCATGGTGAAATGGCAAAACATACTGACTACAAATCAATTGTCAACTGTCATATTGACAGTCTGTAGAAACAATGGTGCAAGTTTAAAAACCAAACCTCTTAAAAAAACACCCGTTATCTTATAACGACTCAACTACGGCGACGAGAATGGCGTTTTGTTTTCTTTATTCGTATGAGGGAGATGTATGATAATGATTGTATTTTCTCTTTGGGGGGATTGAAGATCTATGTTCACCGTTTATCTCATTTTCGACTCTTGTTATTTAGTGTGTAAACATTATATTTAAGAACAAAGCAAAACCATCAGCGCATTGAATTTTTGGAATTCACTCACTTGTAACTATATTCCATACATCAAAAATTATCGTCACCGCTAGTGGTATTGTAGGGGTCTACGAAGACTTCACGGTGCGGTGCGTGAGAGAGACGCAAAAAAAATATTAATTTTTTTCTTTTGGAGGCGACAGACCTACGTACATTGTGTATCTCATCTTTTAAAGAAGCTGAAGCATTATTGTGATAAGGAACGTATGTTTATTGCCTTTTTGTGCCGTCACTGTACCGTAATCATGGTTCGTAACGGCAATAATAATAGCGCTCATTAGTCCACACTTCTCACCCCTACAAATACATTTACACAATACACCGTCACCCGATAATTACTCTATGTACCTTCCACAAATAATCAGGTAAATATTCAGTCGAAAAGTTTTAGATTTGAAATAAATTGATTTCTTACCTAAGCGAAATAACAGCGTCAACAGGAATAATACGGAAAACATGTTTACAAGTCAAGTATGCAATTACGTATGAACAATGTCATTTTCTATTGACCTGAACTGTTATGTGCATTACATTATTATAATTTATAAATGGTAAATATTCTAAAGTTCAGTTCTCTTTAAGGGGGTACCGTGGTCCAGTCGAGTATTTTTTAAACGCGTTTTTTTCAAGATAAAATTTATTTTCCGTCACAAAACTTTTGTTGCATCGTATATTTGAACAGAGAAAAAAACACGATAAGTTTTTAGATTTTCACGGCCAAAAGTATTTTCGTTATTTGTTTTTGGGGTGTTATGCCGTGTCGCGTTACCCCCTTTTTTGGGCTTAAGAAGGAGGTAGCGCAACACGGCATAACACCCCAAAAACAAATGACGAAAAAATAAAAAACACTACTGAATATTTGATTTTAATATCTATGTATATAGATGTAGCGGCCGCAAGCAGAGGGTCCGACCAAATAAACTGTAATCCTGGAGTCTTTGGAAATTATGTGAAACACGCAATAAAAAAAAACAGAGTGTGCAATTTACACGCGGTAGAAGTGAAACCTTAAAAAAACCTAAAGGCAGACAAGACCGGAGAGGCCACGAAGCACCGCAAAAAGAGAAGACTGGTAGGCTACGAAGCGCCACACAAAAAGAATACCAATTATACTACCTCACCCTCTCGCAGGCTAAATGCTATAGATGTTTGTGTTTGTTTCTTTCTGGTGTCGCTATTTTTTGTTTCATCGAGTTTCAAATCACAACAGTGCTAAATAAGTTTTCATTTAAAAATTATTTTAGTATAAATGTAGAATGCGCATGAACCACAGTTTGCAAACAAAAGTTGTTGATTGCAAAAATGGCGAACGTTGGATGAAAATTTGGTGAAAAAAAATCGGCATTAATTTTGCAATAACTTTGTCCTTAAATAATAATTTTTCATAAATCGAGATTCATCCGCATTCAAATTTAATTTTCTTTTCATTACATTTTGAGTCAAGTGAATCGGATGAAAGTTCGATGAGTTACGATTCCAGACAACTTGAAAAACATGGTTTTAAGAAAAACCTTTCCTTGTTAAAAAAGTTTTCGTTTGTAATCGGGTCGCTCCGTTCTCCGTCTACCTGCTTGCATGCGCTGTTCTTAACTTTATTTCAAGTTCGAATTTGAAGACGTTACTTTGGGAATGTATTCTCCACATGATGGGGAAGATTTTTAGATAACGAAAAAGTATTTTTGTTAAAATTTATATTAAAAACACACCTAACGAAAAAGTGTTTTTTTTGGATTGGCTGGACCAGACACCCCCCTTTAGGTGATGCATCACGTCATACGAAATTCGGCCGCTTACAATAAAATTCCTTAGGTAGATGTTGATACGATATAAATTACCATTTAAGTGGAACGTTTGCGCGGCCCTTTCCGGCCCATTTCATACAAATCTTAAATTTGGATTTGAGATCAAATACCCAACCAAACTGAAAAATTATTTTTGTAATTAAAAGGTTATCAAATATCTAGTACGAATGTGAGCTGATTTATTTATTTTTGCTTTAAATTATAAGATATAGGCCATTAAAGATTAGTGTTTCATGATTTTTGAGGCAACTTGGGCAATTATTTGTAAGTAAATGAAAAACAATAAAAATTATTTTTACTATATTTATATAGAAATATAATGAAATAAAAAAAAAAATTAAGAAAAAAAAAATCATTTTGATAGGTGTAAATTTAAAATACAAATTACCTATTAACGGTGGATTGAAAATTTGTCGTTTATGCATTAAAATTACTACCCCAAAAATGCATTTATAACGATGTTTTATTTTTTATTTTATTTTTCATTGTATGTGTAAAATAAAAACAGTAAAATTATTTAAGTTGCCCCTTAAATCACGAAACACCAAAATCTTGAATGGCCGATATCTTATAATTTAAAGCAAAACTTAATAAACTATCTCACATCCGTACTAGATATTTGATATACATTTTGATTACAAAAATAATTTTTCAGTTTGGTTGGGTATTTTCATCTCAAATCCAAATTTAAGATTTCTACAAAACTGGCCGAAATGGGCCGCGCATACGTTCCTCTTAATACCTGCAGACCGTTTTGATTTATTCACGAAGAAACATCATCGCCAAAAAGAGTGTTTTATTTTATTTTGCTAAGCTCAGGCAAAAATATCGTAATGTTTTACGATCATTTTCTAAAAAAAATACTTTTCAACATTTTACAATAAAACCCTAACCAGAAAGTGGTTCATAAGTAGGAGATTTTGAATTTTAAAGCAATTTTTATAATAAGTCCAATCCTTTTTCTGGGCTTTAAAAGCGAAAAATAAAAAACACTCGATTATTTTGAAAGGCGTGTGTGTTCTACTTGCAGCATTCAATTAAAACAAAAATTACAAGATTTTGCATTGCTTGGTAGTGCATCACCTTAAGTTAGAAATGTTTGTGCGCAGTAAGTATTTTGTTTTCATTTTCTAGATTATTATCAGTCATGAAGTGGAAATCATTTAAATTCATTGATTTAACTCAACTTATTTATTTATTTAATATGTTATACATATACCATAAATCTATCACAAAATCATAGTATTTTAACCTCATCTAATCGAATCGTTGAGGCAAATTTTAAAAACATTACATCTTCTAAGTTTCCTGGATTTCTCTCACTTGTACAGAACAAAGATTGTGGAACTGCGGTACATATTCCCGAATTCAATTTTGATCTGAAATCAAAGAAATTTCTACAATTATTGCAGAATGCTTCGAAATTGAACAAGCTTTAAGTCAAATCCAGCTTCTCAATATTCGACTAGCCTTACTGTGCACTGACTCACATAGCGCAGTATTGAAAATTTCCTCAAATAAGCCAGAAGATTATATAATTTTTAATATCAAAAACTCTCTGAAATCTTTAAACGAATTAAATTACCAGACAATATTGGTTTGGGTCCCTGGTCATTTCGGAATTGAGGGTAACGAGAAAGCCAATTCTCTTGCCAAACTTGAACGATTTCTGGCTCTGATCCTTTATATTTTAGAATTCCTATCAATGACATCATCCCTATTCTTAAATCCAACATGATTCGCTCCTGGGAAGAAAATTGGACTAACACGAAAATCCGAACTGGTGTTTTTTATGCTGGAATACAAAATCATATCCCGAGTAAGCCTTGGTTCCACGGCAAGAAAAAATCCAAAAGATTTATTAATACAATTGTCGCCAAAGTAACAGTGAATCTCACAATACTTTGTTACATTTTAAAAAAGAAGACAAAGGTCTGAATTCCCAAATGCGTGCTACAGCGTCCACTTCAAATTAAGATACTTTGGTGTCTAACCATGCCGCCGTACGAATCATTTTATTTTACTATCAACAGCAGTAATTAATGTAAGAAGTAATAATGGAGATTTAATTAAAGCTCGTGTTTTATTGGATTCTGGAGCTCAATCGAACTTTATTTGCGAAGATTTCGCAACAAGATTACAATTAAAGTCAAAAAGGACGAATACCAATTACAAGAATTCAAAATAAAGTTTTACATATTAAAAATATTGCAGATTTGAAAATATTTTCGAGCTATTCCTCTTATGAAAAGGAGATTGAATGTCTCGGTTTGCGAGAAGTAACCAGTAATCTGCCAGTATCCAGTAATTTCCAGAAAAAAAATGCTGGCATTTCTAATGGCCTGCAGCTAGCTGATTCTAGTTTCAATGAAACCAGCCCCATAGATATGTTGATTGGAGCTGATACATTGTGGGAAATATTGGGGCAAGATCAACTCAGGATTGGAAATTCAGGGCCCATACTACAGAGGACTGAATTCGGATGGCTGGTGTCAGGACCTATCTTTGCTCCAAAAATGACAAGGCCTGTAAACTTTTGTCATCTTTCATTAAATTCAATCCCTAAACAAATTATAAGACCTTTATACAAAAGTGGTAGACACACGGACATAGGAAATTATAGACCAATCAGTATATTGCCTGCCATAGAAAAGATACTTGAAAAATACGCCTCCATAAAATTGAATAAATACCTTGAGTCTTTTTCAATAATAGATCCACACCAATACGGTTTCAAAAAAAGAAGAGCTTAGAACTGTTACTTCAAGATTTTTCAAATTACATAAATAACGAACTAAACCATAAAAATCGTAGTTTTGTTTATAGATAATTCTAAAGCATTTGATACTATCGACCCAACAAAATTACTTAAAGTTTTAGAGGCGATAGGAGTGCAGGGACGTTTTCTTAATCTTTTGAAGAACTACCTTAGTGATCGTAAAATTCAGGTAAAAATAAATGGAAAATTAAGTAAAGTGGGAACATTGTCTACTGGTGTACCACAGGGCTCTATCCTAGGTCCAACACTATATATAGTATTTGTATCTCTTATGAATAAAGTATTTTCTTTTGTCAAACACTATGTATATGCGGATGACACCGCACTTGTCATCGCACATAGGGATCTGCTCGCGGCCATGAATATGCTACAGCAGGATTTCATAGCATTACAAAAATGGTCTCACGACTCTGGCTTAGTTATAAATGCACAAAAACAAAACTAATGCACATAAGATCGCCTTATGCCAGATTTACTCTTGATACTCTTGAAATGATCATCTAGTCAATCCACGCTTTGCAATTGCACTGTATAAGTATAATAAATACAAAACAATACAAGAACAACATGTCAACCTACCAGAGAACAAATGGGAAAATAATTCACCGACTCCAGATATTTTCATATCAGAGGGTTCGGCTCGATAGAACTCCTAACTGGACCGATAAATCCTATTGATCCCTCAAAATAAATATTTAAAAAATCTTCCGTAATCCTACATGTATTTTATATGACTGATTTTTGCATTTTAATATGTAGATTCTTTGAAAAATCTAATAAGCCTAAATTTTGAATGAGAGAGCTAGGTATAATGCCAGCAGCCGAAATAACAAATGTAATGTTTTTATGGTCTGATAATGCCAAATTATTTTAAATAAATTCATTTTATAAATTTATTATTATTATTAAGGAATTATTAAAATACCTCGGTACTGGGAAATTTAAATGGTTTCTTGTTTACCGGGGTTGTCCGATAAGTGTGATCTATTTCAATTTGAAGGAAAACCATTGTCATCAGTTTATATTAGACTTTTTGACTAGATCCTAGAAAGGCCTATGAAAATGATTATCTTTCAAAGAAAGAATTCCGATATATGAAAATTTATTGGATAACCAATACCTCAGCCACAAGTCACGCCAAGTGGTAAGCTACATTTGGTGACTTATCAGGGGTGCCCGGGTTCATGGGGTGAGGTTTATCCGGATCCGCCCTAACCTAACCTAATCGAAACTTATCTGATACTGAAAACTTATCGATCGTCGGTCGGAATATTTCTTACCAATTGTTGACCGTGATCGCAAATATTGATAACTGGCCGCAGATGACGGATTTGGTCAATATTGTATTGATATAGGTTTTATCGATCGAATATGTTAACCTTCTTGGGACATCGATATTGCTTCGTTTTTGCTATGTATTGGGTGTAATTAACTAAGTTGTCGTTGACACATTTTATTTAATTTGCTATCTTGTCTCAGTAGAAGGATGCACAATTTATTACCTTGCTTTGACAACATAATTGTGATAGGTTTTTCCGCATCGAAGAATTAATGTTAAATAGATATTCTTCTAAGAATATTCTTAAAAACATTAGTTTCCCGCTCCCCGCCAGTGTCCAACTGACTGATTATTTTCAACGAATTTGGTTTGGTTTTGGTATCAATGTTCATGTAAATAGGTTTCAGTGGCGTATATCGCGATACGGCCAAAAGTGGACTATGTCTAGTTTTTCAAGTTCGGGTATTAATAATAATTATCGTGCATTAAGCATTTGAAAATTACCATTTCATTGTCATCTTCTGCTGATTGTTAAAATGACCAACTTATTGACACAAAATGACAACTAACCACAAAAATCAAATATTTTCCATTAGAGCCTCTGAAGGGCACGTCTAATCGGGTCTATCTTTATATATAAAAATGAGTGTTTCTTTGTTTGTCCTGGATGCGTTCCCATACCATTCGTCCGATTGTAATGAAACTTTGGTGAGCTATTGTGCGCAGGCCCGCGAGGGTTTCTGTGTATAATGACGCTATGAAATTTGTATTATTTGAATAAGATAATTATTTGAAAAAGAGAGGGTTAGGGGACGCAGAAGGGGAAAGGGGACGCATGAGAAAGGACACGCAGGGGAGGGGAGACGGAGAGGTGGGAGATGAGGAAGGAGCAGAGGGAAGAATTGCGAGACATATTAGCGGTAGGGGATAGTAGGGAGTACATTTTGCAAGTTTCCTACCTACGTCAAGGGTTTTCAAGACCCATGCTCACTCTTTCCTCTCGTTAAAATTACCTTCCACAGAAGGAAATTATTTTCTTCAGGGCCTCTAGTCTTTAGTTAATTAATTCGTTAATGTAAAAACTGTTAATCAAAACAAATCAATAAGAAATATTTAAAAATTCCCTTTTATCAATATCATTCCTGGAAAGAAAACAAATAAAAATAAAGAAGTTATAATCTATTACTTTTCAGCCTTAATACACCGCACGCCACTGAAATATCTATTACGTCAATGACATTAGCATCCAAAGCAAGATTCATGACCTTTGCCACCGAGCCGTTAAGTTCTCCGTCCCTGGATTCAGAGGTCAAGGGTTGTGCGCAAATAAAATGTCAAATGTTGTCTCCATTAATAAGTATATGTGGTTTTTTTTGTTATTTTTTTTTGTTGGGGTGTTATGTGCAATTACACAACTGCCCTGATGATGAACGCTGTAACGCTGTCCGAAATGTTGGCTAAAGAAGGAGGTAGCGCAACACGGCTTAACACCGTGAAAATCTAAAAAAAAGAGTATGTGGTGTTTATCTGCATGTTATCATGTTGTCGAGTGAAGTTTTTATGTATTTATTTTTTTATATATACATATTTCAAAACGAAACAATACAAAATGATGCTTTGTCTATCCAACTGGGAAGGATTCCCGTTTCAGGATAGGCGAATTGCACATTTAATTCATAATATTCTTAACAGATGAAAGGTCCCATTAAAGATGGCACAAAAATGAGATTTTGTCCAAATAACTATCGAGAACATTAATAATTGCATTCTGAGCGCAGGTATAGATTTTGTATATCCTTGGAAGAATTGCAAAGATGTGATTTTTTCCAAGTGTGATTTGGAGAACATTAATAATTGCATTCTGAGCGTAGGTATAGATTCTTTATGTCCTTGAAAGAATCGCAAAGATGTGATTTTTCCCAAGTGTGATATGGAGAAGATTAATAATTGCATTCTGAGCGTAGGTAAAGATTCTTCATGTCCTTGAAAGAATCGCAAAGATGTGATTTTTTCCAAGTGTGATTTGGAGAACATTAATAACTGCATTCAGGAAAATGAATGATTTCTTATGAGAACATTTCGGAGAACATTTACAATTTTATAATTAAAAATAAAGTATTTAACTATAATGTAAAAAATTGAAACAACTATAATGATACCTTTAATGTAGACAATGTCAATAAACACTTAAAAAGTATTAGAAATTACAAATTTTTAAACTTATATATGACAGTGAATTCCCAATGTAAATGTAAGTGTGTATGTACTTGGCATGTTTCATAAGTGTGTGTACTTGGCATGTTTCATAAGTGTATGTACTTGGCATGTTTTATAAGTGTATGTACTTGGCATGTTTCATAAGTGTGTGTACTTGGCATGTTTCATAAGTGTATGTACTTGGCATGTTTCATAAGCGTGTGTACTTGGCATGTTTCATAAGTGTATGTACTTGGCATGTTTCATAAGTGTGTGTACTTGGCATGTTTCATAAGTGTGTGTACTTGGCATGTTTTAACGAATTCTGTGTTTTATGGATGAGCTTATTATTTATTTTATATATAAGGAGACACGTGTTGCATTCTTAATGTAAAATGGTTTGTTTCCACATATATTTTTTTGTGAATGTTCTGGATGTGTAGTGAAATAGCTTTTTGATTTTTTGTTTCATAAGTGTTTCTTCAGATTTCAATCAAGCAAATTAAATATGATAATAATATTTACCACTTTTAAATTTATTTTGTAAAACATATGATAATTGTCTAAACGCTAATTATCATGTACACGTTGTTTAAATTTAAAATGCTCATGATTGCACAGCCCAAAATATTTTTCCCGTATCAGGATTTGCCAGTCGATCTCTTCAATTTTGAATGGTACATGAGAAGGAATTATTTTTCAGAATGATCGTAAAATCATGTAACCAGCTTTTGTATTTACATTCACTGTTTGGACATTTGATTGTAATTTGTGGCAAACTGTTCATTTTCTCTATGTCTCTTTGTGCATTTTCTAAATCTTAACCCCGGTAGAAAATTGCAGTATCATCTGCATACAAATAAATTTCACATCATCATTGACATTAATTTGCAATAGTAGTGGTCCTAGTATGGATCCTTGCGGAACTAATTTAAATAATGATATTCAGATACATTTTTTTTCATAGAGCCAGGTTTCGGAGTTTTTTCATCATTGAAACTCAAAAATAAAGACATGGGAAGTACAAACAAACGATATAATACAAACAAAGAAAAAGATTAAGAAAATAAGGATGATTACAAATCCATGAAAAGAAAAGGAGAGAAAAAAAACAAGGCACAATAGAACAAGACAAGAATATGACTTAGTTTCATCTTTAAACGTTCTTAAAAATATTATTTTAAAGCGTTATTCAGATTTTTTTGTTTTGCCGGATACCCTTCTATATTAGCGGAAAGCGAATTATACACTGTGTAGGCAATATAGTTCAGATGTTTTATCCCATATTTTGTAGTGTGTGTTTGAGGTACGCAAATTTTATTGCTATTTCGAGTATTGTGTGTGTGGATGTCTTGATTGTAAAGTGACTTGATGTTAGTGTGAGTTGATTGTTGAGTAATTTGTAGGATAGAGCTTGTGAATTTCATGTTTATGAAGGGTTTTGATTGGAAGACCACCGAATAATGAATAAATGTCTCTGATATGGGTGTCCCACGGAAGTCCTAAAACATTTCTGAGAGCTCGGTTTTGAACCACCTGCCGATCAGCTATCAATTTCTTTGAGGCAAAGCCCCAGATGCAGCAGAGATAGGGAAGGTGTGAATGTACCATAGCAAAGTAAACTGATGTTAGTAAAATAATGAGTACAAGGTCGTAGCCAGAGAAAAAATTCAGGAGAGGTTTTGTTTGGTGGAACAGTATTTATAGAAATACGTTAAGTTTTTTAAAATATTTTTTCAATGAAAGAAATTAAACTGTGTTGTGTGTCAATCTTATCATATATTTTTTTAATAACAAAATTAAATTTGGTCTTCTAGCTTTCTTTGCAGCGAACAAATCAATTACCTTTTCGGTGGCAACGTCGATTTGGCGGTGGGTTGACATAAACGCCAAACCTTTAAGTCTTTCCTGACTCGTGAAATTTCTCAAATAACTTTTGAGGCGTTTCAGAGAAGAGAAAGTTCTTTCAGGGATACACGTGGAAACAGACAGCGTCGCCAAGATTTTTAAAAGTTTGTGAATGTTTGGAAATAAGACCTGGTCCTGGTCGCATTCTCCGAAAGCTTCAAAAGCACATGTTGGTCGATTTAGTTCAGATTCTTCCAGCCATTTTATCCTCCACATTTCTAATTCGGCTTTTACAGAGTCCCATTCCAAATATTTTTTTAGAGCTCTAGTCATATAATATATATTATCATTCTTGATAATTAAATTGATCTTTACAACACACAAACGGAATCAAAATGTTGAGAGATGATAATGTGGATCTGTGATTTTGGAACGAAGCTGATCAATCAAGTCATCCAAAAGTGAAATCACGATAGTAACTGAAATAAGTTTCAGGATCTTTTGTGTTTCTATACTCTTGGTGTGACGATATTCGCGGAATTTTTATTTCCTCGTGTACAGTTCTGAGCAACTTTTGAGCGTTATTGCAAAGTTCAGCAAATTTTGAATCAGTATTTTGGCGAACATCTTGATAGTTTTTATTTAATTTAATTTAATTTTTTTTATTTTTTATTGTAATATAAAAATATGGGTTACATATATACAAATACATTTTAGAAAATATTAGAATTAAGGTCGTTTTTGGTCATGTATACCTTATCAGAAAAGAGGAGCTATTGTGCCTGACAATTTAAATCGACATATTGTAAAGCAGCTGCTAAATCACAAAGGAAAGATTGAAGTATTTTGCATAGTGTCAGTGTGTATGGAAACAACATTCCTAAGCAACATAAGCTTATAGCAAAATCACTTGAAATTACTGATCTCAGAAAAGAATGAGCATTTGATGATATTGCAGAATCCATGTCACTTCGAGTGTATCAACAATGGCTTTATAGATTTCCTTGAATCTTACCAACCCATCACTTGATAAAACTCTTGAAATAAATGAACTTTTCCTCAATATTGAAAAATGCCAAACAATTACTTTTACTCGAATCAAAAGTCCCATTAAATTTCAACACAGCATTAACATTTTCCTAAAAAGGGTAGAACAAATCAAGGATCTCGGTATTATTTTTGATAGTAAATTAACTTTTGTTCCTCATATTAATGTCATAACTAATAAGGCAATGAAATGTCTGGGTTTCATTCTGAGGACGGTCAATAAAATCAATTAATTCGTTTAAATTGCTGTATACTGGACTGGTGAGATCTAATTTAGAATATAATTCAACCATTTGGGCTCCATTATATAAGACACACCAACAAAAGATTGAAAGAGTACAGCATAAGTTCTTAAGATTTATTAATTATAAACTCGGAATACCTATCGAAGAACTAAATTATGTATATGTAATGGAATTACTCAATATAAGCGATTTAATGTCAAGGCGTGTAGTGAGCGATTTAGTTTGCCTTTTTAATATATCGAATGGCAGACTGGACGCCCTCGATTTAACTTGTAAAATTAATTTGAGAGTACCCACGCGTGATACCCGTTCTAATGCACTTTACTTTGTTAACGATTCTACTAATAATTATTTTGAAAACTCTCCAATACAAAGACTTCATATTCT
Source organism: Glyphotaelius pellucidus (assembly GCA_936435175.1). NCBI lineage: Eukaryota > Metazoa > Arthropoda > Insecta > Trichoptera > Limnephilidae > Glyphotaelius > Glyphotaelius pellucidus. The sequence continues at coordinate 20,449,580 of OW386561.1, read as the reverse complement.
CGGAAATAAATATACTTCAATTGACGTTTATCGACATCAATCGATTTCTAAATTTAAACTCGGTATATCAGAACATTTAAAATAAAGCTATAAATATCATGCACTATATAGCACCTTTATTGATATATTATTGTAGCTATGTTTCGATAAACACGTACCAAATATGTATAACAAAGATTGCTAATTATAAACATAAATAATGACAATCTTATCTTATTTCTCTTTATAATTACAATAACTATCTCACATTAATTAACGTGACCATATATTCTATTTTACCTGCTTTGTGTCATATCTAGTGTTCTCCATGTTTTGTTTCTTATATCTTATGTTATCTTTATTTTTTTTTTCGTACAGTTATATTATGTTTATATTATATTTTGTTATTTCCTATACTTTACCAACAACATGTACTGCACTTTATGTAAAAGCCCTATGGGCGTTTAAATAAATAAATAAATAAAAAATTTCCAGCCGATTTTATAGTACCAATAGCTTTTCGAATAGGGTGAACCTGGCAAGAATGACGTAGAGCCAAATTCAACGAATGTGAGCTGCAATGAATGTATAAGGCTTCTGGATGTGACTCACGAATTACTGCCTGCACATCTTTAAAACTTCCTTTCATCGGAGAAGTTCCATCGTATCCTTGTCCGATTAAATTTTGCAATCTACACTCAAAGATTTTAATTCAGATAAAATTGTATTAGCTAAATGCTTTCCTGTTGTATTCCCAACTATTACAAAAGTTTAAAAATCTTCAGGCGAGATAAACACATATTTTAGTTCTGCGTATCTCACACAGATAGACATCTGTTCTTGTCTTGAAACATCGATAATTTCGTCAACAAGAACTGAATTTTTTTTTTCAGAATTCTATCTTTACACCAGTTTGTTTCTGGACAGTTTCACCACATGATTATTTTGTAAGTTCATTTTGTACAGTCGGGCTTAGATAGGAGCGTTTAACATCATATGTTCAGTGCATTTTATTAGATTTGAGTCTCCACATCTGCCTCTCATTCATAATATAGCACGAAAGTTTCCATAATTTGTTTCTGGCTCAGAATCATTGATTTTTATTGGACCTGAATCCCACGTACCTATTAGAGCCAATTCCTGACGTCTACATAATTTAATTGTTTCAATAATCGGAATGAGCCGTTTTCTGTTGTCCGCTATGAAACTAAACTGACTCATTATATTTGGTTGAGATCTATTATACACCTTCATAAAATTCTTCAGTATTCTTCTTTCGTATGGTAGAAGAGGACTGGCAGAGAATTTTATGGAGATGTATAATAAATCTCAACCGAATATAATGAATCTGCCAGTAATTCAGAAGATTTGTGGTACTGGCTTTCAATATGATGATTGGAATCATGCACAGCATCTTTCCATTTTGTGAGCGGCTGAGTAGCTAAGGATTTCAACTGCTGGTGAGAGCCTTTACTTGCGCAGTCCCTGGCAAATAAATCACAGTATTTGCATACAGCACCTTGTTAAACTAACCATAAGAAGCGTACAAACCATTGCATTTGAAATTTTAGCTTTATTTTATCGTCACTTACTGGACACTTAAATATCTTTTCCAGCATCCAAGGAGATTTCAACAATCTGTACTTCAAATCATCAACAATTTTGGTGTTTGATTCCATATGACCCGCCCTCATTCCCGCGCCGCTCCATGCCGTTTTTAAAATTATGACATCGTGCGCCCCCGCCTTTGTCATCGCCGCGCGGGCGCCGGGCGATCCGTGCAGTCAATTTCGAGGGGGAATCAAGGAGGATTGATCCCTTCCCCGAAATTTTATTTTCCAATCTTTTACCACTGTTTAATTACTAATTTCACAACTCTCTCTCCTCCCCGTCATCTAAATAATAAATCATGGCTTGCCCTCACCCCAAAGTATTTAGCCCTATCGAAGAAAATGAACTTTTAGACCTTGAGTTAACTTCTTTCCTCGCAGCACGTCCTGACATAAATAATATGTCTTTAGAAGAAAAACTTCATGTCTGCAATCTGACACATCGTCAATTTACAAATGCACGCGTCTCCCCCCACTCGAACCTCACCTTGTAACTCGCCTCAACCAGGCAACGTCACACCCACCAACTGCGTCATTCCCCCGCCTCACCCTGTAGTAAACAATTATCAAAACTCTCCCTCCACCTCCCGTCGATCTGCCTCCATCTCCTCCCGATCCAGTAAAAATTATTCTACTGAACACTCAGATGCTTCGGAATACTCCGAATGCAAAACTTCCGCATCCGAACACTCGGGTGCCGAAGATATGGCCTTTGAAACCGTTAAGCTCTCCCGTAAACGGCTCCGAGACAGAAAGTCACCCATCCTCCCTCCCCTTTGAAAAATAAGAGCCATCTTGCCTGAATAAAAAAAGACCCGTCCTCAACACCACCGTCCAGCCAGATGCAACCTCTACCCCTCAACGAACCACTCTTTTCACCCCTCAACCTACCACTCCTCCAAGTTCCCCAATTCCCCCCTCTACCCCCCAGGTAGTGTATTTCACACACAGAATACCCCCAGTTGTGCTCCATTCAAAATCCTGCTGAGCTTTAATAGATAAATCGCTTGCCGACAAAGGAATAGATTTTTTTGCGAAGAATCAGACTAAAAACATCACTCACTCCATAAAACATCCTCCATAAAACCCCTTGTGATCATCTATGCATAACAAAAATCCTCAGCAAAAAAAAATTAGACAACCATTAATTTAAACTTCCAGAAGGTAAACCGCTTAGGGCTGTACTTAGGGGTATCCCTGAAGAAATAACAAGCCAAGAGACCAGCGATGTTCTTGGATTCATTTATCCAGTCTTATTAGTTCATCGCATGCGTACAGGGCCCACTCGCCGCAAAATCCCCCTGTTGTTAGCCAATCCAACAAAAAATGACGCTAAAAAATATTCACGGAGCTGACGTTGATCCTCGATTTAAAAAAAACAGTCGTACCCCAGCGCAGGCTTTTGTTGGTAGGCCAGTGCCGCCGATGCCAAACCCATGGCCACTCATTTTCATGCTGCAGCGCCACTCCCCGTTGCGTTAAATGCGGCGATAATCATCCCAATGCATGCACCAAAACTTCCGATACCCCAGCCAAATGTGCTCTTTGCTCAGGCCTCATCCGGCAAATTATAAAGGTTGCCCAGAACGCCCTGCCCGTCGCTTTTCAAACAGGTTCCGTTTCGCCTTAATTATTTATTTACGGACAAATAGTCCATTAATAACATAACAATAACACCAAAAAAAAGAGATGACTGTGAAAGGAAAGTACATAAAAATGAAGAGCATTGACAAATTATAACATAAAAAACATATAGAAGACTACAAGTCAAAGCTTGAAGATGGATTTAAAAGACTTTAAAAATTACACATTTCGTATCGACTGCCGAAAGTCATTTAGGCTAACACCAAAAAATTCAATGCTTTGACTTGCGTTAACAAGTCTCGACATTCTGGATAAAGGAGAATGATATCCATAATTAATAGAATGTTGATTGAGGAACAACAATTCATTATTTCGGAGTCTACGGGAAGGGATGTTAAACTGGATGAGTTGTAACAAAGCAGGTGTGTCAGTAATACTGTTGATAATTTTGAATATGCAAATTAGATCAGTGTCCTTTCTACGTTTTTCTAAAGAAGAAATGTTTAAAGTTTGTTCGATTTCATCATACGAGTACTCGCCTCTTTGAAGTCCTAATCTCCAAGCAATTCCTCGTAGGAAGCGATGTTGTACTGATTCGATGTGACAAATAAGAGTTTGTATATTCTCAGTTGAGAAACATCAGCATTAGTCTCCGTTTCAAGTTCCGCTAGGTTCAGTTTTTATTTTAAAACTACTGTATCATTCGCATAAAGTTGTAGAGTTCCTTTAATACCCCACTTTGATATGTCATTCACATAGATTAGAAATAGCAACGGTCCAAGAATGACCTGTGACCGGTGGCGGCCGCTGCCCTGAAAATGTGGCGAGATAACGATTACTAAGCAACATTAGGTAAAAATAATTCCACTAATCTTATTTGGAGAAAAGGTCAATTCTAAGCTAATTTCGAAGGGCGAAAATTTCTACATATCGCTTTAAACTAAAATTTTAATTTTTTGAACAAATCTTTTTCAGGACCTACCAAGAAAATAAAAACACATCTAAAATTGTCGTAAATAAAAATTAAATTTCAACCCAAAAAATTCTTTTTTTTACAATGATTAATTAATTTTATTTTACATTAGCAAGTTTTAGTACATTAACAGTACGTGGGTAAAATTGTCAAGGTTGCTTATAAAAAAATTGAATTCCTTAATGATATGCGTTTTATAATTTAAAACACAAATCAATAAAAAAGCAAATTTATGTAAAATGTATGTATTTGCTTTACCTTTTGATTAAAAAAAGAATTATTGAAGAAGAAGATAACACTTATAATCTAAATGAAAATATGAAAGAGAACAAGACACAGAAAAATAGAAAAAGACAATGGTCGCAACTGGGACTCGAACCCAGAACTCTCGTCTAACCGGGATGTGACTCTCGTAAGAACTCTCTTTAAAAAAAAAAAAAAAAGTGTTTTTCTTATAAAAAATTGAAAAAAAGAATTATTCAGTTTGGTTAAGTATTTTTTGCCTTTAATCCGAATTTGAGCTTAGTATGATAAAGGCCGCGAAGCCGTCCGAGTGACACGCGGATAGCTTGATTTTTCATACATATGGCCGGCTTGACGCGCCAGCGATGTTTGAGATATTGGATACAAAAACACAATTCGTTCCGCTTGCTACCGGTCTGCACACGGGCACAGGACAGCTTCGCGCGTAATTTTGAGAATTCGCTCTCCATTCAACATTTATATTAGGCATTATATTGATAGGTGATATTTTTAATGAGATTCATAGATTTTAAATTCATTGATTAAAAGACAGCACTGTTGGTCATAAAACACGGGGAAGGCCCAAAAATATTCCACCCGCCTTTTTGAACGGTGAGCTTCTGAAAATAATAGAATCTACAAAGTATCTAGGACATGTCATCAATAACAAATTAACGGATGATGAAGACATCGACAGGCAGAGGAGAGTACTTAGCATAAAATGCAATATGCTCAGCAGAAGATTTCGGCTTTGCAGCCCAAGGGTAAAAAGGACGCTCTTCCTAGCCTTTTGTACCACCCTGTACACGTGCGAGCTCTGGGCAAATTTCAAAAAAGGACCGTGGAAAGGCTTCGGGTGCAATATAATAATACATACCGTCTAATGTTCGGACTTCCCAGGTACTGTAGTGCCTCTTCAATGTTCACAGAAGGGAGAGTTCCAGGATTCGAAGCTCTATTAAGAACAAGGATTGCAGGACTGAGGGGAAGGATAAACCACTCCAGTAATATCCTCATCATGGAAGCCCGTCTGATTCCAGGATCGAGCATAGATGAATATTGGAGAAAAACACTGGCTCCTACAATCTGAGATCCGATGGAACAACAAGAATCTGATTAAAGACTTTACTATATTTTTTGTGAATAGTGTATCTAACGATGCTACTCTTTTTTTATTTTGTTAATTTTTATCTTTTTATTTACTCATAATAACATATGTAATTATACCCTACATGGGATGTGTGGGATTGCACTCCCCTCCCCACATCCTGGAATAAAGACCTTATTATTATTATTATATTTTTCGGTAAGATATTATTTAGTAATTTTAGGCGATATAATTTACCAGTGCTTCACACGAACACACTGTGCAACCAGCCGCCATTGCCTGTGACATACATGTTGTTTTACCTAATTCATTCGTTTCTCCTCCAATTTCAACAATTTTTATTAATGTTTTTTTTTTCATTTGTAATCTTGTTAACGACTTTTGTCAAGTTCGCAATATCGATTCTTGTTCATTTTTAATTATAATGTATTTAAACATGTTATTTTCTCTTCACTAACATAAGCTTTGACCTCTAGAAAAATACGATAATAATAAATTCTTTGATAAGTCAAACGTAATAACAGAATAATATTGTGTAATTATTTATAATGTTTTGCGGGAATTCCTTAATCAGACTGTTATCAATCGTGTTTGTGTTTAATTCGTAGAACTACATTTAATTTAAACAAATATTATTTATCATAATGAAAACAAATAACTTTGTGTACACCACTATATAATTAACATTATCGATATGTTTTCTTTGTCGGGATAATAAATTAATATAAAAATAACAAAAGACAAACAAGTATAGACAAATAAGAACGTAGACAAAATATTAGAAATGAGAGGTGATTAATTTGTTTTCATTAAATTAATAATGACACCACAAAGAGGATTTGCGAAGTTTGTAGAAGTAAATATTATTTAAATTAATGTAATAATGTTATTATTAAGTCTGATAGTGCGGTGTGTAGTCTGGTTCAGCCTATCAAAAAAATTGACCTTTCTGTTACCTTAAAATCTTTCTATACGTGTGGAAAATATATTCACAAAGTTATATCATCAAATTTGACCATTAAATATAGTTAGGAGCGGTGCGCGCCAAACAGGTAGAGCGAAATACGGAGCGGCCCGGTACAAGCGAAAACTTTAAACAAGGTTAACCACGTTTTTCGGAAACTTTGGCTGGAATCGTAGCTCATCTAATTTTCATCCGATTCACTTCAAAGTTAAAATTAAAGAAAATTAAATTTATATGCCGATGAACCTCGACTTAAGAAAAATCACTATTAAAGGACAATTTTTTTGCAAAATTAAGACCGTTTTTGTCGTCAATTTTCATTTAACTTCCGCCATTTTTACAATCATTTTTTTTTATTTATTTCATGTATCAAATTCTTCTTTCGTATGGTGGGGGGGTCAGAGGGGGACATCTAGGTCTGCGAGCCTGTCTAGGGCCTCAGGCGTTGCCCTGTGGACCTGTGGACCCTGTGGACCTCATAAATCCCGCCGGGGAATGAACGGAGCGGGCATTCGTTGACCACATGTTCGGTGGTCTGCACCTTACCGCATTCACACATCTCCGACTCTTTAAGGCACCATTTATACATCATATGGGCACAACGGCTATGGGAGCACCTTATCCTGTTGATGGCGGACCAGAGTTTGCGATGCAATGAGAATCCAGGCTTTCTCTCAGTGGGGTCTTGTACGAGATGGGCATTTTTTACCTTGGCCGATTGCCACTCAAGCTTCCACCTATCTTCTGGGGTGAGAGGTGAATGGAGGAGTCTTTCTCCTTCTGTCCAGAAGGGTTTTCGGGACTTTAAGCGGCATGGCGGGTGAGAGACGACATCATCGTGCAAAGGTATTGCGCTTTTTTGCAGCGCCTTCTTGTACTCCCTTAGTGTTGCAATCTCTCGCCTGATATTTGGCGGGATTATTTATTTATTTTATATTTATTAACGCCCTAGTGGGCTTTTACAAGAAAAGAAGCAAATATATAATTAACAATATTAATTACATGTATTACATAATCAATAAAACAGAATAAATATGAATGCAATCGACTCGTTATGTAAAGAATATTACAACATAAAAAAGAAAAGAAATGAAAAAGTACAAGTTGTACTTACAAAAAACTAAAACAATTCAGCTTTAAATATTTGTACATATTATTAATAATAAGACCTGGCATAGAACAAAGTGTAAATAGAACCGCAAAAATATTATAAAGTAAGTATACATTTTACTGGTGAGGTTTAGATGAGAAAATATTTTATGAGAAAAACAAATATTATATTTCTATTTCTCCTTCTTCCCGTCAGTTAAACTCAGAATGGAAGGGGCGTACATCACTAGGGATCACCATGTGACCCAACTTCTGTCCGGTCATGGGAAGTTCAGAGGGAGACTTCACAGTCTCTCCCTATCGCCTCATTCTAACTGCGCTTGCGGTAATACTGATCAAACAGCCGAGCACATTCTGTGGCACTGCGAGATTTTGACGGATGCCCGAGAGGAAATGCTATATGGCTTGCAAGTTACTACGAGACCAGCTTGGAACGCGGATCTCGTTTCGAATAAGGTGAACTTTGAGTGCTTGAGGAAATTTACGAAAGTTTGGGTTGAGAGATGGCCTGTTCTTAGAGTCGCTGATTAGCTGTAAAATCATGTAGGTGCCAGGTGTATCTGCTCCTGAATCTACGGACTTCCTTATATCATGTTAACATCTACTGCTTGAATTTTATGCTTTATACCTACATATATATATATATATATATATATATTTTTTTTTTTACATCATCTCTGATGGATGCATTTTGTTTTCATTTATTTTGTTTTTGTGTGACTTATCTTTTCACTTATTTTATTTCTATTCACACTGTTTATTTTAGATTTCACTAAGCTATGCTAGGCGATGTATTATCAAGATACCTGTTTATTATGTTTGTGTTTTATTATTTGTTTTCCGGTTTCCTGTTCCAATGAACACTGTTGTGATCCAACCAACATTTTCAACTTTGTATTTTTTTTTAGCGTTTGTTTTGGTTTCTTTGTTCTCTTTTTTTTTAGTCTCACAACCTCTGCTTCGCTCAGAAGGCTGAACTGAACTGCACCTATCTATTTTGTCATGTTTCTTTTTACCCAGCTGGGGGTGCGCTAGACCTTGTCTCTGCATCGACAGGAGTCGTTCGACGACGGCACGGTGCCGTCTAAAATCATTTGCGCCACCCCCAGCAACATGTGCAGGCTTGCTCGATCATCGGATCATCATCGATCATCGATCGATCGAGTCGCCTTGTGACTGCCGCCTGCGACAGTCGCTTTTCGAGACCACCGCCCTTTCGCCCCGATTCGCTTTTGTCTGGCTTATGTTTACACGGCCAGACACCTGCCACCTCGCAGCCAGCCGGCCCGACCGGCTCACTGCCCAGGCCCCCGCGCCACCAACTGCCTTTTTCAAGGCAAAGAAGAAGAAGAAGGACGACCTGGCCCCACCGAGACGAGATCACAGGACCATCACCTCAATCCAGAAGAGGAAAAACATCATCCCTGCCGTGCGGATGTACTCCGCGCGGCTAGAAGCCGCAGACCCGGAGGAATCTCCTATCGTGATTCCCCCTGGCGCCCGCCAGTACCGCAGCAGGACAAAGACCGGGACCGTGCTGTACACGATCCCCGCCATCCAGCCCCAGCAGCCAGTGAAGAGCCACCCCGCAGACCCGAGGACAAGGCCGGCCATCCCCATGCCGTCCCCCGTGATGCCCGAGCCCGCCCCCGCACCCGGACCCAGCAACCGCCCCACAGTAGGCCCAGCTTCGGGCTACGTGCCGCCCCCCAGACCCCAGCAGCCATCCCAGGACATGGAGACGACCCAGGAGGAAGGTTGGACGAGGCCGTCCAACCCCGTGAAGAGGCCCCTGTCACCGCAGGGACCGGAACCGGTTATTGTCGGTAACCGGTTCTCCGACCTCAAGGAGGTTTCTGAAGGCGGCGGCGCTCCGCAACCCAAACGCGCCAACACATCTAATCCCTCCCATTTCTCTTCCGCAGGTACCAGAAGCCAGCCCGAGAAGAAGGATCGCGTCCCCCCAGTGGTCATGACCCTGGGCACCCTGACTCACGCCCAAATTACCTCTACGGTACAGGGACACCTGGGCCACGCCAACTTCACCTTTCGCTACAACCGGGGCGGAACAGCGAACATTTTCGTGCGGAGCATGGCGGATCACCGCGCTCTCACAAACGGGCTACGTGTGGAGGCGCGCGGCTTTCATACATACACGGCGGAGGCTGAAAAACTCAAAAAGGCAGTCATCAAGGGCCTGCCAAACATCGAGACGGAGGAGATCGCCGCAGACCTGACGGATCAGGGCTTCCCCCCAGTCAAAGTCGTGAGGATGACGACCGCCGCTGAGTACCCGATGTACCTGGCTCAGTTTGGCAAGGAAGTGAACATGGGCCAGCTGAGGGCGGCAGTAAAGTACATCTGCCACTGCAGGATCCGCCTGCAGAAGCACCGCAGCAACCATCTGCAGCACGGGACACAGTGCTACCGCTGCCAGAACTTCGGGCACGGGTCCCGCAACTGCTCACACACCGCGAGGTGTGTAAAGTGCTTGGTGGAGCACGCCTCGGCCGAGTGCCCCAAAACCACCAGGGACGAGCCCGCCGCGCGCTGCAACTGCGGAGGCCCCCATCCCGCCAACTTCAGAGGCTGCCCGAAGAGGGTAGCGTACGTCGCCTCCCTCCAGCAGCGACAGAAGCAGCCCCATCGCCCCGGACCAGGGGCCAGCAGGCCACATCCTCAGGCGCAGCAGACGACGAGGACTGATGGACGCTCATGGGCCCACGTGGCTGGCGGAAGAGCGGCCACCCAGCAGCCCGAGGCGCAGCCCGAGGCGCAGCCCGAGGCGCAGCCCGAGCCTCAGCCCCAACCGCAGCCCCGCTCGCAGACCTACACGCAGCAGTCCGCAGGCTCCAGAGACCCAGACGCCACGCTGATGATGTCCCTCCTCATGGGATTAGATGGCGTGCGATCGCAGCTGGCCAGCTGCACCTCCATATACCAGAGGGCTTGCATCCTGATGGATGTCATCACCACCACCATCAATGTATAATCCCGAGATGGTGAACGTCCTCCTGTGGAATGCCTTCAGCATCCGCTTTAAGATCGATGAACTGCTCGCTCTGGCAAATAACACTAACATTGACATCATTCTCATTTCAGAAACACATCTCAAACCCGACACACCGCTGAGAGTGCCCGGCTTCGAAGTTCACCGAGACGACCGACTAGAAGGAGGAGGCGGAGGCACCGCCATTTTCGTTCGTCAATCCATCACATCTACAAGGATCCCCACTCCGAAGCTGAAGCATACTGAAGCTACGATTGTCGAAGTCACCATAGAGGATAGAGCGCATACCTTCATCGCCGCCTATTGCAGACACCACAACCTTCTGGTGAGAGAAGATTTGGACAAATTACTTAATCTGCACCCAATTGTTGTTCTAGGAGGAGATCTCAACGCCAAACACAACTATTGGAATAACTACAGAGGCAATGCGAACGGGAAAACGCTCTTTACGCATATGCAGACTCACAACTACACGATCATGGCGCCGGACAAACCGACATACCACGCAGTGCACGCACAGTACCCCAGCACTCTGGACATCGTACTCGAGAAAAACGTCAAGACGATCTCGCCACTGCGCACGCTGGATGAACTGTCATCGGACCATCTGCCCGTGAGCTTCAGTATTGGAGGAACGACTTCAAGGAGCCCCAGAAAACAGCGAAACTACAAGGACGCAGACTGGGAAGGATTCAAGAAAGAGATTAACGAACGAATTCACCTAACATCGGGAACTCTGCGCTCTACAGATGAAATCGACGAGGCCGCAAGCACTCTCACGGAAATCATACAACATGCACAAGACACACACATACCTCTCAAAGAAGTACACACACACACGATCAAGCTTCCCGAGCATGTCTTATCGCTCATCAAGGAGAAAAATCGCTTGCGACGCATCTACCATCGTACGCGCGACGGCTACTTCAAAACGGCCTACAACACTCTACAGCGGGAAATCAAGCAGGAAATAACGGACCTCAGACGCCAACTTTGGACGAAGAAAGTTACATCACTCACGCCAAAGGATAACAGCCTATGGAAAATGGCAAAAGCGCTGAAACATCAAGACCACACGATTCCCCCGCTAGAGAAGCTAGACGGCTCAGGATTGGCGCTGTCACTAGAAGAGAAGGCGAACGCGCTCGCCGACGGATTCGAGAGAGCCTACGCAGCCACGGACGGCCTATCCGATCCGGAAACGGATCGACTAGTAGATGAATCTCTACGACATCTCGAACAAGCGGAGCAGACGAACGTCGAAGACATCCATTTCAGCACACCGAGCGAAGTTGCCGTCATTATTAAGCGATTGAAGACCAACAAGGCGCCGGGAAGCGATCAAATACACAACATTCTACTCAAACATCTACCTCAGAAAGCCATCATCTACATCACAAAACTGTTCAATGCCTGTCTCATCACCGGACATTTCCCACAGATCTGGAAGACGGCGACCGTGCTGCCCTTCTCGAAGCCAAACAAGGACAAGAGGCAGCCGACAAGCTACCGGCCGATCAGTCTACTATCCACGCTGAGCAAAGTATTTGAACAGGTTATACTCAACAGGCTGCTTCCACACCACGAAGAAAACAACACTTTGCCAGACGAGCAGTTCGGATTCAGAAAGAGGCATTCCACCACCCATCAACTCACCCGAGTAGCGGAATTCATCACCAGAAGATTTAACGAACATCGCTACATCGCCGCTGCACTGCTAGACTTGGAGAAGGCATTTGACACCGTTTGGATCAGAGGGCTACTGCACAAGCTGCACAGAACTAACACGCCCATATACCTAACGAGAGTGATACAAGAATACCTCAAGAACAGATCCTTCCGAGTCTTCATCAGGAACGCGCTGTCGTCACTACGTGAGATTCCAAAAGGCGTGCCACAAGGAAGTCTACTGGGACCTCATCTCTTCAACATCTTTACACATGACATCCCCCGAGACGAGAGATGCAACCTGTCTATCTATGCAGACGACGTCAAGCTGTACGTTTCCTCGCTGAAAGCCGAGATGGCGGCCATATACCTACAGAGAGCGCTCGACGCTCTCGTAGAGTTCTACAAGATGTGGCGCCTCAAACTGAACGAGGCCAAAACCGAAGTCATCATGTACACGAGGAAACGCGTCAGAAGGACACCAGACGTCAACATCGAAATGGGCGGACACGTCTTAGAATGGAAGGATGAAGTCGTTTACCTGGGCCTGACTATGGACTCACGACTCAACTGGAAATCTCACCTAGCCAAGATGCACGCAAGAGCCAGAATGGCACTCGGCATGATGAAGCCCATCTTCAATAGAAAAAGTCCGCTACTTCCCAGAACCAAACTCCTGACTTACTATTCGCTCATTCGACCGGTGCTGACATATGCTATTCCCGTGTGGAGTAGCATCTCACAATCTGACTTTACAAAACTACAGACACTACAGAATCTCTGCATTAAAATCACATACAACACTAGAATCAGAACAAATTTGAAAAGACTACATGCGAGAGAAGACATTCCGACCTTATTTGAATACACTCACAGACTGACAGACCGATTTTACAAATCTTTAAGACACAGTAAAAATAAACTCATACAGGAAATCGGTCAATACAATTCTCCCAGCGACTTCACATTCAAATACGTACACAGACTACCCAAACACATTCTGATGGACCTTGACCACATCTGGCATGAACCAGATTCAGACGCCGACGAGTGAGCGAGCAGTAGGTATTCCCAAACTCCAGACCCCTCCCCCGTAACTTATGTTTATATATCTATGTATATATTTATATAATATTGTATAGTATGTATGTATATGTATGTTTATCCCCTATAGTCCCATAAAGTATATATCTACATAAAAACAGACATACACCCCACACACACACAATGCAGGATATCGTACACCGATATCACTGAAGGCCGACCGGGTTCATGTTGACCGCCGGCCGAATCTTCCTGGATGAGGTTTTTCATGGTTTCCTCATTCCCGAAGGCAAATGCGGAAGAACTCCAAATAAAAGGACATGACCGCCTCCTTCCCACTCCCAACATAACACAAACACACACATATGTATTTATGCTTTCCAGTTTGCTGACGATCAAGAGTAAATGATGACCAAAAAAGATGCAATTTTAGTAGGGTTTTTAGGTAACAATTTTTCCCTACCGATTATGTTCGGGCAAATCTGTACCTACTCCCATCTATCCCTCCCGTCTTACCTACCTATCCTGTTACATCCATCTTGCTATTGTCACCGGTTCAAGTTTGACTCCTAACCGTGAAATCAGTACAATTTCAACACCGCGCGGATTGGCAGCCCAAATACTTGGTCTCGTCGCTTATAGTCAAAACCCGGATCCGCGCAAAATACGTGCTTTCCACCGCGAGTTATCTTGAGTGCATGAAGTGTGGGACCCAGGACGTCATCAGCAAGGTAGGGTTTCATCTTGTTTTCGGTGGACATCCCATTTTTTCCCCTTCATCCCTTTTTTCATTCCAACAGTGATAGGTGGAGATTCCGAACTCCGCGGTAGAAAGTAACAGGCTTCCAATCAGCTATCGAAACATTGGTCCTTCGCCGGATGTACATTCTTTACAGATTAGTTAATTTACATGATTAGAAATTGTACTCAAACTAGTTTCATTACAAGACGATTATCAATAGTAGGTAGTTTCGGTAGATACGGCTTATCAGTTCAGCTGGTAGGTAGATAATATTGGGGCAAATAGAATACTTTATTTGTTACAAGTAGATACCTACTATTATAATTGTTAATTTACGTATTTAATACATTTCAAAATGGATAAAGTTGCAACCAAAATTGGTTCGTTAAAATTAAAACGGCAAAGGCTCTTTGGGAGAGTGCAGGTCGCATATGATCTCATTAAAGATTTAGAACAAAAGACTAAGCTATGTCAATTCAGAGCCCGAATGGATAAATTAGAGTCCACATATGACGAATTTCAAAGTATTCAATGTGAGCTGTCAGATCTGGTGTCACTTCCCGAGTTTGAGTCGAAAAATGATATATTGGAGGTTTCGCGTGTATTTGAGGAATTGTTCTTTGAAGTCACATCGGCACGTGATGCCTTAGAAATGAGTCAGAATAATCGTCATGACGTGTCAGGCGGAGAAGTACAACGCTCTGGGCCGCCCGGTCGCAGTTTACTAGCTCCGGAAATAAAAATTCCTATATTTAGTGGAAATATCGGAGAGTGGCCTCAATATTTTAATTTATTCAGGAGCCTTGTTCATGACAGCACTATTTTGAGTGACATTGAAAAATTTCATTATTTATTGACCTCTTTGAAGGGAACAGCTTTGTCATTGGTTAAGACTATTCCATTGATTCAAGAAAATTATGAATTAGCATGGGAAACACTGTGGAGTCATTATTCTGAATCTAGAGCATTATTTATATATTATGCCAACTCGATTTTAAATTGTAATTTTGCTAATAATGAAGAGATTTTGAATGTCTTGCGTGAAAATCTCTCGGGGCTTCGCGATTTAAACCGAGGAAAATTATTAGAAGAATTCGTTTGTCATATGGTTCTGCAAAAAATAGATTTAAAAACGCGTCGGTCTTTTGAATCTCTTGTTAAAAAAGATGAAATACCGGATACTGGAAAATTAATAGAATTTTTAGCAACTCAAAACCGTATAAATATGTTATCAGATATTAAAGAAAAAAAGATTCCTAAGCGGGTATTATTTTCAAATGCGAGTTCAAACGGGCATAATGTCAAGAAAATTACTTGTATAATGTGCAATCACACACATCACTTGACAAAGTGTCAAGACTTCTTATCACTAAATGTAGACAGTAGGAGGGACTTCGTAAAAAAGGAGAGGTTATGTTTCAACTGTTTAAATTCGCACCTTATTAAAAATTGCCGTTCAAAGTTTCGATGCAAACGGTGCAAGCGAACGCATAATACGCTACTCCATACTGATGAAAGATCTCCTTCGCCAAACGACCGTGATACTGAAAGTGATAACCCAGTAATATGCAACGTAGTGTTTGGATTGAGTAAGCGTTCTATATTGCCTACCGCGCTAGCAGAATTCCTTGATAATTCAGGACGTAAACATACTGCTAGGATGTTAATCGATACGGGAAGCGAGATTTCGTTCATTTCGGAAAGATTATTTAATATATTGGGCTTAAAAAAGAAAACATGGAACGGTAATATACGTGGAATTAATAACGCAACAGTTAGTAATGTGCAAGGTTTAGTTAATTGTAAAATATTTTCCTTGCAAAACAGCTCTTGGGTTGCAGGGCAGGCAGTAATAATCTCCAATGTTACGTCAAAACTCCCTTATATAAACTTTCAAGATACGTCTGAAAAATTTAAAGGTCTAAATCTTGCAGATCCAGAATTTAGAAATCCGGGAGAGATAGATTTCCTATTGGGGTCTGACTTGATTGCAAAAATATGGAGGCAAGGTTATATTTCAAACCGTGATTTAATAGCTGTTAATACAATATTCGGATACATAGTTATGGGATCATGTATACAAGGTTATAATTCCGTACAACCCGTTATGACGTCAGCGTTGACTGCAGTTGAAAATAGTGACTTAAATTACGCGGTAAGTCGTTTCTGGGAAATTGAAGAGGTTTCTAACGAAATTATTCAGAATAAGGACGACAATGAATGCGAAACCATATTTCAATCAACAGTCAACCGGGAAGAGTGCGGCAGGTATATCGTGGCACTACCTTTCAAGAACAGAGATCATGTGGATATCGGAAGTACATATGATATCGCCCTTAAGAGATTTTATAATCTTGAAAAACGCTTGTCATTAAATCCAACATTGGCAGCCCATTACTGTAAATATATGGATGATTTCTTACAGCAAGGCTTCATGACAAGAGTTTCTCCATCGACTGAGATACCGAATACTTATTACATTCCACATCATGCGGTTGTTCAAAAAATAGGAAATGATATTAAAATTCGGGTGGTCTTTGACGCCTCATGTAAATCTGATAAACAAATTTCGCTGAACGATTGTTTATATTCGGGTCCAAAATTACAAAATGAAATAAGTCACATACTTTTAAAATTCCGTGTATACCCGATAGTACTCACTACGGATATACAAAAAATGTTTCTACAAATTCGGTTGAGAGAAGAAGATACAAATTTTCAAAGGATTCTCTGGCGATCTTCACCGTTACAGCCGGTAGGGCAATATATACTTGGTACTGTCACATTCGGGGTGACTTCTTCGCCCTATTTGGCCATAAGAACTTTACATGAACTGGTGAAGGATGAAGGTACTCGATTTCCAAAGGCTTCTAAAGCACTGTTGTCGGACACATACGTGGACGACATCGTTACCGGTGAATGGGAACCGGAAAGCGCCGCTCAGCTGCAGACGGAGCTAAAAGAACTCCTTACAAAAGGAGGCTTTCAATTGAGAAAATGGATGACAAATTCGCAGTCAGTTTTAAATAACATTCCAATTGAGCACCGGAGCCACACGAGTGGTAAAGTTGCATTTGATGATGGAACATCTTTCTCGTTGAAAATTTTAGGTTTAATTTGGAATCCTGATAAGGATACATTTTCGTACTCGGTAGAAGAAAAAGAAAAGGTTTTTACAAAACGTGCGATACTGAGCTGTGTTGCACGTATTTTCGATCCCATTGGATTAATAACACCTGTTGTTTTTAAGGTGAAATGTCTTCTACAGGAACTATGGAAATTAAAGTTAGGTTGGGATGACTCCCTCCCGGAAAAAATTGTTAATTTATGGGAAAATTTCTTGGATGAATTACCTAGTTTATGTTATTTACAAATACCGAGACATTGCAGTACAATAAAAAACTCAAATTGTACTTTAGTAGGATTTTCAGATGCGAGTGAATTAGGTTACGCGGCTTGTATATATTTGGTTACGAACGAAGCACAGCCTCAAGTCACATTACTTACGAGTAAATCTAAAGTTGCACCGCTGAAAATATTATCAATACCACGTCTCGAGCTTATGGGAGCTTACCTACTTTCAAAGCTTGTAAAAATGACGAAGTCGTCTATAGAAACTCTCGTGAAAATTACAGAAATAATATTGTTTTCCGACTCCACCATAGTTTTATCATGGATCAAGACACCCCCTCATACTTTGAAAACTTTTGTCGCGAACCGTGTTATCAAAATTATTGATGAAATCGAGGACGCAAAGTGGTACCACGTCGCGTCAAAGGAAAATCCAGCCGATTTTGCTTCTCGCGGTTTATGTCCATCGCAAATAATAGACAACAAATTGTGGTTTCAAGGGCCTCCTTGGTTGGCTCAGCCAAGTCAGAAGTGGCCATTGTCTTTACCGGAAAAATTAAATGAAGAGCTACCGGAAGTAAAATCCCACGTCTCAACAGTTAACAGGCCGCTTGATTACTATGAGGGCCTACAATTTTTCCGATTTTCTTCTTGGAACCGTCTTCGGAATGTGGTCGCTTGGTCGCTTAGGTTTATTTACAATACGCAGCAACGGACCAAGGATGCTCGTAGATCTGGAATTCTGACCAGCGCAGAAATAAATCGCGCGGTCACCCTAATAGTAAAATGCGATCAGCAGTTTCATTTTCCCGAGGAATTCAGAATGCTGCAAAATGATGCGGTCAACTCAGTGGCATTTCAAAAATTAAATGTGTTTATTGACCACGAAAACATACTTCGCGTTGGCGGGCGGCTCCGCAACTCTCATTTAAAATATAATACTAAGTTCCCAATAATCTTGGCAAAAAACAGTAAGATTGCGGAACTGTTAATATCTTATTACCATAAGGCCTATCTACACGCTGGTTCACGAACTTTGCAATTCCTGATTCAGCAAAATTATTGGATTGTGTCGGCACGTAATAAAATCAAGAAAATGGTGTCCAAATGTGTGAGATGCGCGAGATTGCGAGCGTCCCCGCAAAATCCTCTCATGGCCAGTCTGCCAGAAGCGCGTGTCACACCGAACCGCGTATTCAATCGGGTGGGGGTGGATTTGGCCGGCCCATACGTCTTAAAGGAAGGAAAACGCAGGGGTGCTAAGACATACAAGGCTTACTTTGCAATTTTTGTCTGCATGGCAACGAAGGCGATTCATCTCGAGGTTCTCTCAGATCTCTCGTCTGACGCTTTCATCGCTACCCTCGATAGGTTTGTTTCACGACGGGGTATTTGTCAGGCCATTTATTCGGATTGCGGTACGAACTTTGTTGGGGCGAAACGCCATTTGATTGGAACACAAAATTTTTTAAATAGTTGTCGTAATGATGAACAAGTCATGCGTACATGTTCAGAAAAGGGAATAGTGTGGAACTTCAACCCTCCCTCCAGTCCTCACTTCGGAGGACTATGGGAAGGGAACATTCGAGTCGTTAAAAATCATTTAAAACGAGTAATAGGGGACACTTCATTGACGTTTGAGGAATTTACAACTATATTACATAAAATAGAAGCCATACTAAATTCTCGTCCCCTCTGTCCTCTAACCTCAGACCCTGAGGACATTCAGGCCCTTACTCCAGGTCACTTTTTAATTGGAGAACCGTTAATTTCGATTCCAGAATATAACTGTTCAGAGGTTAAGATAAATCGTCTCAATCGGTGGGAACATTTAAAGAAAATGACACAACATTTTTGGCAGCGCTGGAATACAGAATATTTACAAGCGTTACAAAATCGAGTCAAATGGTATAAGGCTACCCGTAACCTTCAAGTAAATGACCTAGTGGTCATCAAAGATACTAGGAGTCCTCCATTGAAATGGCCGCTCGGCAGGATAAGGGAGGTGAAACCGGGCTCTGACGGGGTCGTAAGATTAGCCTCAGTACAAACCAGCGATGGTATATATCTACGGCCTGTGGCAAAGCTTTGTCTTTTACCTGTAGAATAAGATAGCAACGTTTTTTTTTCTTTTTTATGAATATTGGAATAGGTTCATATATTTTTTGTTTTGTTTTGTTTTTATGCCTTCAATGGTTTCGCATTGATTGCGATTCAGCTATCTTTTGTTTTAGTTATGTTTTTCGAGTTATTATTTTTTCATTACATTCTGCACGTATAGTCTTTAGTTTCACGTGCACCTAGTTTGTAAGGAATAGATTAAATGTTAGGAGTAGGTTTCTTGGCCAGTTTCGATGGGTGTTGGAAAAATGGTATTTTTGGCGGGCGGTATATGTTCGGGCAAATCTGTACCTACTCCCATCTATCCCTCCCGTCTTACCTACCTATCCTGTTACATCCATCTTGCTATTGTCACCGGTTCAAGTTTGACTCCTAACCGTGAAATCAGTACAATTTCAACACCGCGCGGATTGGCAGCCCAAATACTTGGTCTCGTCGCTTATAGTCAAAACCCGGATCCGCGCAAAATACGTGCTTTCCACCGCGAGTTATCTTGAGTGCATGAAGTGTGGGACCCAGGACGTCATCAGCAAGGTAGGGTTTCATCTTGTTTTCGGTGGACATCCCATTTTTTCCCCTTCATCCCTTTTTTCATTCCAACAGTGATAGGTGGAGATTCCGAACTCCGCGGTAGAAAGTAACAGGCTTCCAATCAGCTATCGAAACAGATTAAATTCAGGACCTTAAGTCTATAATAAACAAGTAAAATTTTTAAATACCCACATGAGGTAAAGATTGCGAGGCGCAAATGACGCCGTTCTATTTGTATAAAGAACATTAACTTTAAATTCAGTAAATTTAAATGATTCACCTCGTCAAGGAATATAAGAATCTAGTAAATCAAAAAAAAAAAAAAAAAATCATGTGCAGGCTTGAGGTTTGGTTGGGCGACCTCGGCTTTCCTTCGCCTTGCCTCCGGCTACTCGACGCTGAATTCCCTAGGGTCGTCGGGCATTTTCCCCCAATCTCCCATTTACTTTTCTTTGAGGCATCACCGAAGAACCGGCTTAGGGGCGCGGATGCTGAGTGTGGTTTACGGCTAGACCGAATGTCTTGTGCATTCTTGCTGGAACTGCCAATCGATTGGAGAGGACTCCCACCCGTTTGCCATGCCCTTATTATTTGTGTACTGTGTCTTGAGACACTTCTGGGTAAGTTAGTTCCTCTAGACCAAGGCTGCCCAACCTTTTTAACAGATGGGCGAAATAGACGAATTGAAAATCACTGGCGGGCCACTCAGTTCGGACACAGTCTTATTTGAGTACTTCAAACGCAGATTTTCAAAAGCCGGAAGGGGGGGATGCGTGGAAATCCTATTTTTTTTATTACAACCTCATTTTATGCCGATTTTTATAATCACACGTGATGCATATTTTTCTACGCTCAGAACATGAAAATGATTTTTCTTCGATTTTGGCGACTCATACAAAATCTGCAACTAGAATTTTATAACCGCATTTCAAAAAAAAAAAACTTTATAATACCTTAATATAAAACAATTTATAAATACATTATGTACAAATTTTGCTATAGATAATAATAAAAAAAAAAATAAAAAAAAAAACAAGAGAATTTTAATTCGAAATGTGTCAGCAGATGAATCCACAACAGAAATTTAACATTCTGAACACAAAACTGGTTTAAATTCAATCTGTATGCGGCGAATTAAATGGTTAAATGAAATTGGTTTTTCTTTATTCCGGCAGTACATACATACAGTCCGGAGTCTGCAACAGAATTTTATAACCGCACATCGAAAAAGATAAAATGTTTCAGCATATGAACCCAGAACTTGAGATTCGGCACACAAAACTAGTTTAAATTAAATCTGAATTAAAACTACACTCAGAACATGAAAATGTTTCTCTTTGATTCTGGCGGCACATACTTGTGAAATACTGGCATACAGAGCCCCGGGCCAAAAAAGGCCCCTTTCTCTTTCATCATGAGTTTATAATTAATTGGTTGTAGAAAAAATTAATTTAATCAGTGTTTTTTTTTATTGTTATTTGCAAGGGGGGTACATGGCTGCAATATGGGGGGAGGGATTTTTCGGAGGATTTGTTTGGGTTTCTTATGTTTTGTTTTTTCGCTAATGTCGTACTGGGTGAGGCGGTTTATAGACGCGTTGTCATGGGTGGGGATTCCCGCATAAAATGTTTCCGCGAGGCTTACGATGTGGTCTTTCAATAGTGGGACTTCGGAGTCGTTATGGAGTTGGGAAACCCTCAGCCACTTGGGGGCGCCCAGGGCTGTGCGGGTTACTTTGTTTTGGAATATTTGGAGTTTATTCATGTTATTTTGAGAGGTGTTTCCCCAGATGGGGCTGGCATAGGTTAATTTGGGCCTTATTGTGGTTTTGTAGATTAGGAGTTTATTTTTAACAGAAAGTTGTTTGTTTTTTTTACATAGCATGGGATAGAGGGCTGCGTATGTTTTGTTAGCTGAGGCTAGAATTTCTTTGGTGTGTATTCCAGGTGAGTCTACTGTCGAGGGTTACGCCGAGGTATTTAATATTTTTTACCCAGGGGACGTTTTGTCCGAACAGCTGGATGTTGGGTGGTCTTTGGATGGAATTTTTACGGGAAAAGACGCAGGCTGCGCTCTTGGAGGGGTTGATGCTAATTTTCCATTCTTTGAAGAAGATTTCGCATTCGGAGGCGTGGGATTGAACTCGACGGGTAGCGGTGCGTGGACTTACTGAAGTGGACATGACTTCAGTGTCGTCCGCGAACTTACCTATTTTTGTGCGATGGTTTTGGATGCTGGGACGGGGGATATCGCTTAGATGTTGAAGAGGGCTGGTGAGAGAATGAATCCCTGAGGGACTCCTGCTGTAAGTGATCTGATGGTTGAAAAAATACCGTCGAGTTTGATTCGGAATTTACGATTTTTGAGGAAATTGCCTAGGAGTTGGGAGGGGAATCCCTAGAAGGAACATTTTGTAAATGAGGCCTTCGTGCCAGACTTTGTCGAAAGCCTTTTGGACGTCTAGGGATAGGACTACCGTGCACTGGTTGTTGTTGAAGGCGTTGGTAATTTCTTCGACCACCCGCAAGAGTTGGTGAAGAGTAGAGTGACCTGATCGAAAGCCGTGTTGAAAGTCGGGGATGAGTTGGAGGTCGTCGACTATTTTTTTCAATCTGGCGAGGATTAACTTTTCGAGAATTTTGCCTGTACAGGGGAGTAGGCTGTGTATCGAACGAGTCCGCAAAAGCAAATGAGATAACTAAAATTTTTTTTTTTTTTTGATTTACTAGATTCTTATATTCCTTGAAGAGGTGAATCATTTAAATTTACTGAATTTAAAGTTAATGTTCTTTATACAAATAGAACGGCGTCATTTGCGCCTCGCAATCTTTACCTCATGTGGGTATTTAAAAATTTTACTTGTTTATTATAGACTTAAGGTCCTGAATTTAATCGGTAGGGAAAAATTGTTACCTAAAAACCCTACTAAAATTGCATCTTTTTTGGTCATCATTTACTCTTGATCGTCAGCAAACTGGAAAGCATAAATACATACGTGTGTGTTTGTGTTATGTTGGGAGTGGGAAGGAGGCGGTCATGTCCTTTTAGTTGGAGTTCTTCCGCATTTGCCTTCGGGAATGAGGAAACCATGAAAAACCTCATCCAGGAAGATTCGGCCGGCGGTCAACATGAACCCGGTCGGCCTTCAGTGATATCGGTGTACGATATCCTGCATTGTGTGTGTGTGGGGTGTATGTCTGTTTTTATGTAGATATATACTTTATGGGACTATAGGGGATAAACATACATATACATACGTACTATACAATATTATATAAATATATACA
The DNA here is from genome assembly GCA_936435175.1 of Glyphotaelius pellucidus. Classification (NCBI taxonomy): domain Eukaryota; kingdom Metazoa; phylum Arthropoda; class Insecta; order Trichoptera; family Limnephilidae; genus Glyphotaelius; species Glyphotaelius pellucidus. The sequence goes on along the minus strand of OW386561.1, from coordinate 20,426,255 downwards.
TAGATATATAAACATAAGTTACGGGGGAGGGGTCTGGAGTTTGGGAATACCTACTGCTCGCTCACTCGTCGGCGTCTGAATCTGGTTCATGCCAGATGTGGTCAAGGTCCATCAGAATGTGTTTGGGTAGTCTGTGTACGTATTTGAATGTGAAGTCGCTGGGAGAATTGTATTGACCGATTTCCTGTATGAGTTTATTTTTACTGTGTCTTAAAGATTTGTAAAATCGGTCTGTCAGTCTGTGAGTGTATTCAAATAAGGTCGGAATGTCTTCTCTCGCATGTAGTCTTTTCAAATTTGTTCTGATTCTAGTGTTGTATGTGATTTTAATGCAGAGATTCTGTAGTGTCTGTAGTTTTGTAAAGTCAGATTGTGAGATGCTACTCCACACGGGAATAGCATATGTCAGCACCGGTCGAATGAGCGAATAGTAAGTCAGGAGTTTGGTTCTGGGAAGTAGCGGACTTTTTCTATTGAAGATGGGCTTCATCATGCCGAGTGCCATTCTGGCTCTTGCGTGCATCTTGGCTAGGTGAGATTTCCAGTTGAGTCGTGAGTCCATAGTCAGGCCCAGGTAAACGACTTCATCCTTCCATTCTAAGACGTGTCCGCCCATTTCGATGTTGACGTCTGGTGTCCTTCTGACGCGTTTCCTCGTGTACATGATGACTTCGGTTTTGGCCTCGTTCAGTTTGAGGCGCCACATCTTGTAGAACTCTACGAGAGCGTCGAGCGCTCTCTGTAGGTATATGGCCGCCATCTCGGCTTTCAGCGAGGAAACGTACAGCTTGACGTCGTCTGCATAGATAGACAGGTTGCATCTCTCGTCTCGGGGGATGTCATGTGTAAAGATGTTGAAGAGATGAGGTCCCAGTAGACTTCCTTGTGGCACGCCTTTTGGAATCTCACGTAGTGACGACAGCGCGTTCCTGATGAAGACTCGGAAGGATCTGTTCTTGAGGTATTCTTGTATCACTCTCGTTAGGTATATGGGCGTGTTAGTTCTGTGCAGCTTGTGCAGTAGCCCTCTGATCCAAACGGTGTCAAATGCCTTCTCCAAGTCTAGCAGTGCAGCGGCGATGTAGCGATGTTCGTTAAATCTTCTGGTGATGAATTCCGCTACTCGGGTGAGTTGATGGGTGGTGGAATGCCTCTTTCTGAATCCGAACTGCTCGTCTGGCAAAGTGTTGTTTTCTTCGTGGAGTGGAAGCAGCCTGTTGAGTATAACCTGTTCAAATACTTTGCTCAGCGTGGATAGTAGACTGATCGGCCGGTAGCTTGTCGGCTGCCTCTTGTCCTTGTTTGGCTTCGAGAAGGGCAGCACGGTCGCCGTCTTCCAGATCTGTGGGAAATGTCCGGTGATGAGACAGGCATTGAACAGTTTTGTGATGTAGATGATGGCTTTCTGAGGTAGATGTTTGAGTAGAATGTTGTGTATTTGATCGCTTCCCGGCGCCTTGTTGGTCTTCAATCGCTTAATAATGACGGCAACTTCGCTCGGTGTGCTGAAATGGATGTCTTCGACGTTCGTCTGCTCCGCTTGTTCGAGATGTCGTAGAGATTCATCTACTAGTCGATCCGTTTCCGGATCGGATAGGCCGTCCGTGGCTGCGTAGGCTCTCTCGAATCCGTCGGCGAGCGCGTTCGCCTTCTCTTCTAGTGACAGCGCCAATCCTGAGCCGTCTAGCTTCTCTAGCGGGGGAATCGTGTGGTCTTGATGTTTCAGCGCTTTTGCCATTTTCCATAGGCTGTTATCCTTTGGCGTGAGTGATGTAACTTTCTTCGTCCAAAGTTGGCGTCTGAGGTCCGTTATTTCCTGCTTGATTTCCCGCTGTAGAGTGTTGTAGGCCGTTTTGAAGTAGCCGTCGCGCGTACGATGGTAGATGCGTCGCAAGCGATTTTTCTCCTTGATGAGCGATAAGACATGCTCGGGAAGCTTGATCGTGTGTGTGTGTACTTCTTTGAGAGGTATGTGTGTGTCTTGTGCATGTTGTATGATTTCCGTGAGAGTGCTTGCGGCCTCGTCGATTTCATCTGTAGAGCGCAGAGTTCCCGATGTTAGGTGAATTCGTTCGTTAATCTCTTTCTTGAATCCTTCCCAGTCTGCGTCCTTGTAGTTCCGCTGTTTTCTGGGGCTCCTTGAAGTCGTTCCTCCAATACTGAAGCTCACGGGCAGATGGTCCGATGACAGTTCATCCAGCGTGCGCAGTGGCGAGATCGTCTTGACGTTTTTCTCGAGTACGATGTCCAGAGTGCTGGGGTACTGTGCGTGCACTGCGTGGTATGTCGGTTTGTCCGGCGCCATGATCGTGTAGTTGTGAGTCTGCATATGCGTAAAGAGCGTTTTCCCGTTCGCATTGCCTCTGTAGTTATTCCAATAGTTGTGTTTGGCGTTGAGATCTCCTCCTAGAACAACAATTGGGTGCAGATTAAGTAATTTGTCCAAATCTTCTCTCACCAGAAGGTTGTGGTGTCTGCAATAGGCGGCGATGAAGGTATGCGCTCTATCCTCTATGGTGACTTCGACAATCGTAGCTTCAGTATGCTTCAGCTTCGGAGTGGGGATCCTTGTAGATGTGATGGATTGACGAACGAAAATGGCGGTGCCTCCGCCTCCTCCTTCTAGTCGGTCGTCTCGGTGAACTTCGAAGCCGGGCACTCTCAGCGGTGTGTCGGGTTTGAGATGTGTTTCTGAAATGAGAATGATGTCAATGTTAGTGTTATTTGCCAGAGCGAGCAGTTCGCGTGGGGCGAGGAAGTGGCGGAGTTGGTTGGGATGACGTTGCCAGAGTTGGGCGGAGGCGAGCTACGAGGGGAGGATTGAGAGGGGGTAGGGAGCGGTTGGTCGGGGTGACCGAGTTGGGAGAGGGCGACGAACGAGGGGACGCCTGAGGGGAGGCGGGGGGAGAGCGGGCGTTGGTGTACTGACGGAAGGTCAGATTGCAGACGTGAGCTTTTTCTTCGGGGGTGTAGGAGTCAAGGTCGGGGCGCGAGTCGAGGAATGAGGTCAGTTCGAGATCTAAGATCTCGTTGACGTCGGCGGTGGAGATAAAGGCGTGGGTGACGGGGGAAGCCATGTCGAGATTTGTGAGAGAGAGACGGGGAGAGTTTAAAAAGTGAGAATTGAAGATTGAAAATTGAAAAGAACAGATTTTACTTGAATGATTTTAAGCTTGGAGGAATCTGTATGCCAAGTATGAGGAAGGGACTTACGGGGCGGAGAGATGGTTGTAGTGGGCTGGGCTGCGGGCTGGTGCTGGACTGGAGGGCGGTTCTGTGCTGATTTTGTGGCAGGGCTGTTGGTATTGGTGAGCGATTGACCCTACTCTTCGTTCAGGCAGATCAACTCAAGCCGCAAACACGGGGATAACTTAAGCCACGAAAATTCAAAGCACAGAATTTACTGAATGGAGAATCGCAGGTGAAAGGCGGTGAAACTGTAGGCGTGATTTGAATGGCGTGGGTCGATAGGTACAATGACGGTTTGAAATGGCGGGAAAAACGGTTGACGAAAACGGTTTGTTTTGGCGCGAAAAACGGTGGGCGCGTCGGTAGTGGGCGGCTGTGGGCGCGACGGTAGTGGGCGGCTGTGGGCGCGACGTTAAGGCGGGAAGGTTCCTTTGCAGGGCACTGGGGTAGGTGGGGTGACTGGGGTGATGATATTCCTTTACTGGGAAAGGCACTTTTTCTTCGCTGGGAGACTGGGGATCACACAACGAACTTGGACGAAACAATCAACGGACAAGGCGACGGTATGTGGCAAGTAGGCCAAGCCAGAGAATGTGAATTTTAAAGCGCTGCTGCTTTTTTTTTCAAATGGTCAACATAGAACAAAATAATAAGAATACCTTTTAAAGAATTACCTTTTAAAGAATTTCTGAACCAATATGTAATTTATATTAACCCACTGTAAACTTATATATCTATATTAAATAAAAAAAATAAAAAAAAAACCTTAACGAATAGTCCCGGTGGAGAGTTTCCGCTGTAAAAATCCTAGTACTTCTGAATCTCCCGTTCCATGTATATTTGTACCAGCATCATATGTTTCTCCAGTAACCTTTCTGTTGTCATCTATTTTGAATGGCCTCTGTTAAGATTCTCCGTATGTATGCGAGGATCTATGGCCATCGCCAACCACAAACTTGTCTGTAACTTCCTTCTGTACTCCGTAACTGATTACGTCTGTAACCGATTCCACAATTAATCCGGGAGTGTAAGGAACTCCCGAGCTCCTCGAACCAGTCTTTTCTTGATCGGAGTTGGAAGAGTGTCATTGTGTGTCTGTATTGGTTGTTTCACCCAAACCATTCGTTTGAGTATCTGATTCATAATCTCTCCTCAGGTCATCATCTTCTTCATGCATCTGGGATGCTGAGTTTAACCTTTCAGCATGTGCGACATTTGTGCCTTAACCCACATTCTGTTGAACACACACGGTTTTACCTCTCGGGTTAGTCCCGAGATTAATATTAAATTTATTACGTTTTTAAATCATTTTATTGGTAGTAGGTACTTACATGCATTATATCAGCTGAATATTTCATTGTTCTAACAGCACTTCCCACACAGTTTAACACAGTTTTTTTTTTTAAATCTGGCTGTTGTATCTTGAACCGAAATGTGTTTTTTGTTTAGCAACATAAGACAGGCATTGTATCGAACGTGTTATGCAAACTAAATACCGCCCTTCATATCATGCATTATTATCGAAGACGAAATATTCCGCTTATTAAGGGCGCGTCACCGAAAATCAATTTTGCTATCGATCGCTTTCAGCGTGAAATGATTCATGCTCCGAAAATTGAAATTATTTGAATATAACACCACTTGAATTATTGCTCCCGGAGATGACCCACCGTTAATGCAAAGTAATTAATTGAAAAGCAATTGCAATTATTTCACAATTTTGAGTCTTGTGCAATAAACTGAGCTGCATCTATAAAAAGATTGCAAAGAAGGCAACGAGGCAGTCGTTACTGTCAGCGATCGGAAAAACACCTCTACAAATCGCCTACCTAAACACTCTTGGGCTCGCCATCGGTTCGCCGCTCGATTCTAGACGCCAGTCTCGCCGTCACTGGTTGTGGAACTCCAAGATGTCAGGCTCTTTCAATTCGAGCACTCAATGGGACAACACCTACAAAACGCTGACACCTGAGCCCTGGCCATCCTCGGCCTCCTCCAAACTTGCTGCCTCTTACCAAGCCCACGAAGTCGCTGCGCTACCACTGGCCATCTTGCTCCGGGCTGCTAGCCTGGAGCCTTCTTGTATCGAGCCTCGCATTTCTCTGCTCTGAAGCTGACGCCCGAGCCCTGAAACCCACTGGCCCGGGGCTACATCTTGGGCTACACTTTTACTGTCTGAAACTGCCAGGAATCCGTTGAAGATGAGGATATATAATATGAATCAATTGAGGAAACAATGCGTGCGCTATGCTTAAAGATGAATAATATGGACACCCGCGACGCCCAATAGAATGCAGACCTACATGAGGTTGACACCACGTCTGTAAATGTAAAATGATGACACCATTTAGAGATGCGTGCTATGCACCCAGCACGTCCAATGGAATGCACACTAGAGTGGGCCGATTTTTTTTTCTTCCGAATTTCTTTTGGCGCTAGTAATAAAAAATTGTATTTGCATCTAAAACATCAAAAAAATTTAGTTTAAAAAAAATCAAAAAATATCCTAAAGTTCCGCAAGACCTCTGAAGTTTGAGAAAATATCGAAATATTTCCATTTTTTCAGCCTTTGCACAAAATATTCTGAAATAGTTTAAAGATTTTCAATTATGAGCTCTTGTTGAATAAAGTCTATAGCTTCGTTGTATAAAACCACCATTTATTATTTTTGTAGTGGTACGGCACTAAACCACGTCCGCCCGCAGCGACGACCGCTTGAGCAGCGCGCCATATTGACCGTTCCTTAGTCGACCAAGGACCCTCCGTTTCGTGATATTGTTTTGTAGGTAACTAAAAGTACTTTAAAAATATGGGATTAAGCTTCTTTGCCAACCATTTCGAAAGAAAGAATTACAAAAATTATTAAAGCATATCAACATAAGTATATAAACTTGTTGAAGTCAGAAAAGGGTAGAAGAAATACAGTTTCCTTCCAAAGAAGAGTCCCTACATTTAGAATCACAAGTTCCCTACTGTTTGTTATTGATATTGTAAATGGAAAGACAATAAATGCAATTTATTAATGCAAATTACAGACAATAAATGAATGTTTCCCCTAAGGAAAAAGAGTTTTTGGAAGATCAAAGAGGTGAGAGAAAGATGTTCATCGGCAGTGTTGATATACCGATTACGAAACAATTGCTAAAGCCTATGAAGAGAAAATGATAAGATCTTACCAAATTAAATGAACAGGATGAGAAGAAAAAGCTTTAGAATTTGTGGACACTTTGAATCATTGTTTATCATTGCTTATCATTATCTTCCACCTTACCATCAAAATTATCTTCTCCGGTCGCGAAATGAAGTCGGCTACTTAAGACTAATAACACCGCCTTTCCGACAACCAGCAATTCTTCGTCTTTTATAGTTCTCTCCAAGATCTTTGACAGGTTCAGGATATCGGATCGAGCTGGAGCAGCAATTGCTTCTGCCATTTAAATAATTTCAACATAATCACGCAGGATAATAAAGTTATCGACAAAAATAGACTGCGTCGCGGACGTCCGCGTACCAGATCTGTACTCATCAAAGCTATGTGCATAAAGTAAGTAGATTATTTTTTAATGGTCGAAAGGATAAGACCTTAGCTAATATAAAAAAGACACAAATACTATGAAAGCACAGTACTCGAAGAACACGTATCGATAATCGAGGAACCAATTTTCTTGACGCGTATTATGCCTAGGTCAGCACTGCCGTAAACACAGTCAAACTAATAATGGAATATTTTGCTGGTCAAAACATTTCACTCTACCATTTTGAAGCAATTGGGTGTGACGGCAAAAATTTTAAAACAGGAATTACTGTTGATGTGATTCAAACGATGGAGAAATACTTGAATGGACCGGCACAGTGGCTGATCTGCATTTTTCATTGCAACGAGCTGCTTCTACGCCATTTGATTGTCAGATGGTACAACCACTGGACTTCATGATTTTTCCGGCCCTGTAGGTTCGACTCTTCATAATTGACATAATTTACCGGTACAATCTTTTTTAAATTTATGTTGAGTATTCAACACCAAGATTTAAGCACCTATCAAAAATATTTGCTTGATAGATTGAAAGTAGTTTCCAGCGGACGTTGTCATCCTGATATTGCCAGAAGAATCCAGGAGTGATACGTAGGAACCCAGGAGTAATACGTAGAACGAGGAATAGTACAGCGAGTTAAATCCCACGATTATATATTGGAAGCGCAATGCCATCATATTTTTTCGTTATGTTAGCCACGTTTATCTTGAGGGCATACTCTCCTACGTAGTTTGATATAAAACTACATGGATCGTGCAAAAAGGTGCAAGTCGTATTTTTAGCACGATTAAATATTCGCGCTGTCTTCCGGGTGAATTAAAAGCAATAGTTAATCCTGTATAGCAAAGGGCATACTTCGCTCATACTGAAAATTTACTCTTGTCAATGATAACCGATGAATCACCTACCATGATACCAAAATTTACAATTTTCAAAACAATACTCCAAAACGGAAGACCTCTTAGTCTATAAATGCCTGGTAATATTTTTAAAACCCATATGAGAAAAAAATTAAGGTGCAAAGAATGCCATACTGTTTATAAACAAGTAAAGAACAAGTTTTAGGAATATTTCAACTTCAAATAATTTTGTATTTTTTTTTAAAAGAAAGACAAACATTCCCGGGCTACGAATAACCCAAAAATGTTTGAAAATCTCCTACTACCACCACAGAAAGCCGAAAATGTTGCTTGTGTTGTGATGGAGGACTTGGCCAGCCGAGGAATCGAACACGGGACGCCCGGGTGGGACCCAAACGCGATGCCCACTCAACCACTGACCAGCCATTACATACAGTCTGACACATCCTTAGTACGTAGTCAAGTTGAATATAACTCCTCGATCTGGTCACCCCATTTTAAAATACATTCAGATTCAATCGAGAAAATTCAACGTAAGTTTCTAAGACACATTAATTTTTGAACTCGGCATTCCCATTGAAAACATAAACTATAATTACTTGATGAAAGAATTAAATTTATTTAGACTCTCAGATCGAAGAATTATATCTGACTTAATATTTATGTTCAAAATCGTAAATCGTAGAACAGACAGTCCTGATGTAACCAAGCTCATTAAATTTCATATACCCACGAGAGCCATTCGTTCTTAAATCCTGTTTAAATGCTACAATAAACGGACTGAATATACAAAACTCTCGCTTGTACCTAGATTACACGAAGTTACTAATAGATATGTAGATGTGGCAGATCTATTTAACTGCACGGAAGCTAGGTACAAGAAGGCTATACTATCAAATATTTTCAATCAGTATTAATTTTATTTGCACTATAATTTTAATTTTATGTAATTGACGGCCTCCGTGGTCCTGAGGTAAGACTCTCGACTCACAATCCGAAGGTCGCGGGTTCGAACCCGGCGTGCGCAAATAAATTTTATTTGATTATTTTGTGTTATTTCACAATTTATTCATTTAAAATAATATATAGTATATTTGCGGCACGTTCCAGAGTGGAAGATACTATCAGCATCGCCCTGGTGTAAGACCAGCATTCAGAATTGAAACGTTGCTTGAAATAGCTTTAGCCGTGTTTAGTGACCAGATCTGAATAGCCAGGTACTTTCCCCACCTTCCTCTTCCCTATCTCCTTCCCCTCCCCACTACCTTCAGCCTCACAACATACCCCAATTGGGGATCCCATAGTCTCACTGGGACTCTTGTGCGGTATTTCATATAAGAAAATCTCTGTCATTTCTCTTTAAAAAGCCACAATTCACTGTTTAATAAAAATAAGTTGATTTAAATCAGTGTATTTAATTGGTTTCCACTTCATGACTAATAATAATCTAGAAAATGAAAATAGAATACTTACTGCGCACAAACATTTCTAACTTAAGGTGATGCACTACAAAGCAATGCAAAATCTTATAATTTTTGTTTTAATTGAATGCTGCAAAATAATCGAGTGTTTTTTATTAGTCGCTTTTTAAGCCCAGAAAAAAGGATCAGGCCTATAAAAACTGCTTTAAAGTTCAAAATCTCCTACCTATGAACCACTTTCCGTTTATGGTATTATTGTAAAATGTTGAAAAGTATTTTTTTTAGAAAATGATCGTAAAACATTAAAACATTTTTGCCCGAGCTTCGCAAAATAAATTAAAACACTCTTTTTGGCGATGATTCTTCGTGAATAAATCAAAACAGTCTGCAGGTATTAAGAGGAACGTATGCGCGGCCCATTTCGCCAGTTTTGTACAAATCTTAAATTTGGATTTGAGATGAAAATACCCAACCAAACTGAAAAATAATTTTTGTAATCAAAATTAATATCAAATATAAGGTACTTATGTGAGATAGTTTATTTATTTTTGCTTCAAATTATAAGATAGAGGCCATTAAAGATTTAAGTGTTTCATGATTTTAGGGGCAACTTGGATAATTATTTGTGAGTACATTAAAAAAAAAATATTTTTTTATTTTACACGTACATTGGAGGTTATCCACCACATACCCGCCCTGGTATAAGTAACATATGGTTACTCCTTCAAGGCTCTCGCAAGATACTAATTTTTTTTGTTAAACGAAGCTACATTTATTTATTTTTGAACGAATCTAGACCTCCAGTGTCCCTGCATACGTTGTTAGTAAGCAGTATGCAAGTGCTTAACAGGAAACAAAATGCAAAAATATGTTAGTAAAGCAAATATGAATTAAACAGGGCAAAATGAGAAAAAAAAAACTCATTCATGAGACTCCGTGAGCGGCATTGCATCGTGTAAAAAAAACCTGCAAGCACCTGTATTAAATGGAGAACATAAAAAATACAATAAATCTCAAATCAATAGGCAAGTACCAACAAAAAATGTGAATGGCATTCGGTCTGACCATAAACCACATTAGCTTCCGTGTCCCTTAGCCAACCACTCAGTGAAGCCTCAAAGAATGTTAACTGAATATTTGGGGTAAAATACCCGAAGACTAAAAGAAAATTCAGCATTGAGTAGTCAGAGGCAGGACAAAGGACAGTCAAGGTCGCCTGATCAAGCCTCAAGCCTACACATGTCATTGGGGGAGGCGCAAAGATTTGAGAGGGACCTGCAAAACAGATAATGTAAGTAAATATGAAGCAGGAACGAGGTCCATCACACCCCCATACGGGGATAGGGAAATAAAATAATAAAAAATAAAAGTTGGAGTTCAGTTCATCCAGTAAAACAATGAAAAAGTTAAAGACAAATATAACAAAACAAGGAACATGACCTAAATAACAGGTATTAAAGTAATTATTAATAGAACAAATCGCAAGACAACTATATAATTTTTTTGAAAATATAGTGAACAAAATAGATAAATAAAATATTGCAAAAGAATTAACTATTGTATACAATTAACTATTATATATTTATATATAAATAAAGAATAAACACAACGCAAATATGTAAAATACAATTGAAAAAAAACAAATAACTAATAATAAAATAACAAATAACAGAAACACAAAATACATATTACATAACAAATAAATCCAAGCAGTAAAGGAATCATAAAGAGTGTCCGTGGATTCAAAAGCAAAATACACCTGGTACCTAAGTAATTTTACAGCTAGTCAGCGACTCTAAGAACAGGCCATCTCTCAACCCAGACTTTCGTGAATTTCCTCAGGCACTCAAAGTTTACCTTATTCGAAACGAGATCTGTATTCCAAACAGGTCTCGTAATAACCTGCAAACCATCAATCATTTCATCTCGAGCATCCGTCAAAATCTCACAGTGCCACAAAATGTGCTCGGCTGTTTGGTCAGTATCACCACAAGCGCAATTGGGATGGGATGATAGAGTCAGTCTGTGAAGTCTACCTCTAAACTCTCCATGCCCAGAAAGCAATTGGGTGATGTGGTGGTCCATTAAAAGATATGCCCCTTCCATTCTGATTTTAACTGATGGAAAGAAGGAGAAGGTCCATCTTCCCATATTCGATCTATCCCATCTCATCTGCCATTCACTCAGCGTTCTTTTTCTCATCATCTTTAGAAGTTCAGGGAGAGGCACTGCTCCACCAGGTATTAATTCAATACCAAGGTGGTTTACAGGTCTTCCTCTTTTCAGACACTTCTTTGTCAAAACTTCCCTAATTTCTAAATCTATTGGCAAAATGCCGGCCAAAATTGGCAAAGCATCCGATGATACTGTTCTGTAGGCTCCTGAAAGCGCCAGTAAAGGGATTCGCTGGCTCCTCTTAAGCGCTGAATGAATGAGTGAATTACCCAGTCGATGTTCCCATACACAGGCACCATATGAAACTTGTGCCACATATATGCATGTGTATAATAGACGGAGCGCAGGGAAACGTAAACCCCATTCAGCAGTTGAGACTCTTCTCAGTTTTAAGAAGAGAGCCTGGGCCTTACTAGAAACGCTTTTAACGTGAGTCAAGAACGAGGACGATCTGTCTAATGTAACGCCTAGATATTTAGTACTCTCAACGAAACGGATTGCGGTATCTCCCATTTTTATGAAAGGGTTTCTACCTCTACTGAGGGAGCCTTTCATAAGGAGACCCACGGTCTTATGGGGAGCAAAAGTCAGTCTGTTTTCCTTTCCCCAGTTAAGAATCATATTCAAACCTTCTTCAGCTTTATTTTCAACTTCTTTTCTACTGTTCCCAGAGACCAAATACAATTTGTCGTCTGCGTAATCAATCGCAATAGTGCCTTCAGGTAAGGGTAACCTGGAGGAGTCATCGAATAAAATATTCCAGAAGTCCGGTCCAAGGACCGAACCCTGAGGACAACCCATGTCCACATCTCTTTCAATGATGCAATCACCAAAGCAAATTATAATTTTTCTATCTTTAAAATAATCGCAAGATATTTGAAAAATTTTTCTTGGACAATTACGATTTTTTAATTTAGTCAAAATCATCGCCCACCATGCATTATCGAAGGCACCAGTTATATCTAAGAAGATACCGATTACGTACCTCTTTGTGCAGACCTTCACCCAGTCAAGCGCAGTCATAATGGCGTGCTCCGTGGACTTACCTGGGACGAATCCATATTGATGTACGTATGATGGTGTCAATGTTTCTCGTAGACGATTTTGAATAAGTTTTTCCAATATTTTCCCCAATACAGGAAGAAGTGTTATTGGTCGATAAGCTTTAACATCAGTTCTTTCTTTGTCGTTCCCTTTAGGTATGATCCTGAGCACGCCAAAATGTACAATTTTACACGTACAATGAAAAATAAAATAAAAAATAAAACATCGTTAATAATGTATTTTTGGGTAGTAATTTTAATGCATAAACGACAAATTTTTGTTCGGCCGTAAATAAGTAATTTGTATTTTAAATTTACACCTATTAAAAAAATTTTTTTTGTATGTTCCAAGTATGTTTTCTTTAAAAATATCTGTGTAATATTTTGTTTTGGCGAAACGTCTGTAATTAGTAACCAAATTTCTTGACTTATTTTTTTGTGATATAAGAAGACTGTTTTGTAGATCTTTCTTCCATTGTTTGTATTTAGTATTTCGTTCTCTAATAAGGAGATCCAGTTTTTTGTCAAACCATGGTGTATTACCCTGCTTAGGGTTTCCTATTCGTATCTTTGGCTTAAATTTGCAAGTGTCAATTGCTGTTTCGATATATTTAAAGAATTGATTAAAATTTTCGGTTATATTGGTGGTGTCATGAGAAAACGGTTGGGTCTCAAGATATGTTCTCAAAGCCCGCTTATTGATGCTGATGTTTATGTTTAGTGGTATTCTGTTGTTAGAGTGGTGTTTCAAAGAGTTTTGGTAGTCTAACATCATTATACTTTGATCACTTATCTGGTTATCAATATTGGAGGTCGTTGAAGATATGTTTTCTCTATTTGATATAATATGGTCTAATAGAGAACTGCTGGTTTCAGTGACTCTCGTGGGATGTGTATTATTACATATGAAATAGTTATATGAAAATAAAGTGTTGATATATTTTTTTGTTATATCATTTTTTTTAAGTACATTCATGTTTAAATCCCCAAAGATGAGTGTATCTACGCTACTTTTTTGTAAAATAGATTCAAGAGATATAAGAAAATCATTTATATTGTTGTTAGGTTTCCTGTACATAGCATATATATTTAAAGGTTTAAAATGTTTATATTGTACCCTAACTCCTAAAAAAGAATTATTCGTTGACCACTTTTCCATAACTTCACAGTTAAATGTATTGTGAGTATATATCGCCACTCCTCCTCTTCCAGTAGTCCGGGAAGCAAAATTGCCCTGATAGCCATTGATGTTGAACAAAGATCCTTCTCCATCTCCCAGCCAAGTTTCAGTGACAACTAAAACGTGCACAGTATCCGTTATTCTTTTGAGCGTTTCTTCTATTTCGTCTATTTTGTTTCTAATACTTCTGGCATAAATGTACAGGACTCTCAAGCTATTTTTTATAGGCATATAATCATCCACCGATTGGTACTTCCTTTGTATGATTGATTGGTCACCATCTTTTTCAACAAATTCCGGCGTAGTCCACTTTTTCCCTAACACGTTCATCCGTCGTCTTCCAGATTGGACATTCTGAGCTGGTGGCTCTGTGGTCGTTATGATTTAAATTATTACAATTGGTACATGTAGGCTGTTCTTTTTTGTTAGGGCAGGCCTCGAATTTGTGGTTGCCCCCGCAGTGAACACAGGCCGTTTCTTCCTTGCAAAACAATTGGGTGTGTCCGAAACCCATACATTTATAGCATTGAACCAATGGTGACTGATCCTCCACTTTTAAACGTTGGTATCCCACATTGATATGCCCAACTTCTATCAAGCTTTTCCAATTCCCGATTCCAACCCTCCCATGGATCCCGTCCATAAGAAAGTTCTAGACGAGAAAGTCACAGAGCTTACACTTATTATCCAAAACGCCACCAAAGAGCTAGAAAACATCCGGGCACAATTAAGATCTCACGATGGCTAGACAAAATGTAAAACTAAACAACCTACAGATGGCCTATTGGAACGCCAATGGCTCTGTCCTAACGCACAATGAAGAAATAATTGAATTCCTACAAGATTACAGTATCGAAGTGTTCCTCATAAACGAGACCTGGCTTAAGCCATCTAGGAACTTCAGAATACCAAATTATATAACCTATCGTGACGACAGACTAGCCAAAAAAGGAGGCGGAACCGCCATCTTGGTTAAGAATAACATTGACCACCGTCTAGCGCATTCTTTCTCTAGTAATAACATTGAATCCATATCAGTAATAATAAATACCTCTTCCGGACCACTAAAATTCATTTCAGCCTAACCGTCAAATAATTCCAGCCGAACTAGATAGCCTCTTGTCCGAAAATGTTCCCACTATAATAGCTGGGGACATGAACGCCAAACACGAATCGTGGCATTCCAAACAAAGTAACACAAAAGGAAACATACTTGCAAAGTACGCGAGTACCAATCCTATCGTAGTCGATGCCCCAGATAGACCAACGATTCATCATCATAACGGTAATCCGGACGTGATTGACATCGTTTTACTTAAAAATACTAGCCCCTTACACTCCCTCAGAGTACTCAACGAACTTACTTCAGACCACGATCCAGTTCTTCTAACCCTAACAGGAGGCTCTAAACCTCTGGTCCCCGATAATCCTCCGCGCACTAAAATCAAATGGAAAAAAAATAACCGAACTGCTAAATAAAAACATAGTAATACCCACATCAATTCCTGACTAAGCTACTCTAAACGCTGCCACCTCCAACTTTATTCAGTAAATAAAATCTTGTATCAACGAGGCGTCCGATAAAATTCCAGACGTCACAACACGTCACGGAATTCCCGAAGAGATCAAAGATCTTATTAGGGAAAAAAATCTTGTTAGAAAAGAGTTGCAAAGATCTTGCAATCCGATAGTTAAACAACACCTTAATCTTTTTTGTTATTTTTGTTATTGTTTTTGGGGTGTTATGCCGTGTTTCGCTACCTCCTTCTTTAGCCAACGTTTCGGACAGCGTTACAGTGCCCACTGGACACTGTAACGCTGTCCGAAACGTTGGCTAAAGAAGGAGGTAGCGAAACACGGCATAACACCCCAAAAACAATAACAAAAATACTTTTTGGCCGTGAAAACCTAAAAACATACCTGACAAACACCTTAATCGACTAAACAGAGAAGTGCGTGACGCCCTCAGCGAATTTTGCAACGAGCGTTGGCACGAGTTCATCTCAACCCTAGAAGACGATAGAGCAGCTTACTGGAAGCTCTCTAAAGCACTTAGACGCCCAAAAACAAAAATTTCTCCGATTCAAGGCCTCAACGGAAAAGTATATTCCGCTGCAGACAAGGCTGAAGCCTTTGCAGGTAGCCTTGAAAGTCAATTCACACCAAATACCCACCACGACGACCCTGCCTTCGTAGCAAAGGTGGATTCAAAAGTAGAATCAATCTTAAGTCTAGACCCTGAAGATCCCGCAATCAGGTGCGCAACTCCTAAAGAAATAATTAACATAATTAAGACATTAAAAAAGGTAAAAGCCGCTGGTCCTGACGGCATTTCAAACAAAATCTTAAAACATCTGTCAACCAAAGGCATCTGTGCTATGACAGCCATCTGCAACGCGTCACTTCGACTACGTTGCTTTCCTAAGGATTTTAAAGAAGCTGACGTAATTTTAATCCCCAAACCAGGCAAGGACCCATTATTAACGGAGAATCATCGGCCAATTAGCCTCCTCCCATGCCTAGGTAAAATCCTGGAAAAATAATACTAGCACGATTAAATTCTTTCACTCAGGACAGTAAATTCTTGCCAGACTTCCAACATGGTTTTAGAGCAGGTCATTCCACCTCTCACCAACTCCTGCGTGTTGTAGAACACATCACGGAGGGATTCAACATCAAGAAAAAAACAGTTATTCTTTCACTCGACGTAAGTAAAGCTTTGATAAAGTGTGGCATAACGGCCTCTTATATAAAATGAACTCTCTTGGTTATCCATTAAAACTTACGCAACTAATAGCCAGCTACCTAAGAGATAGATTCTTCAAAGTTAAAATAGACAACGTATTCTCCACAACCCGCCCCATATCAGCTGGGGTTCCACAAGGCAGCCAACTCTCTCCATCCTTATATAACATCTATTGTAGCGACATTCCTAAACCCGTGGATCATAATGTTAAAATCACTCAATTTGCGGATGACACTAACATCATTTCTAGCTCTAACGTCGAGAGCATCGCCACAAAGCGTGTTCGGAGACAAACCACTTTAACTGAAAAGTGGTGTAAAAAGTGGAGAATATCAATAAATCCAACTAAAAGTGCCGCGACCGTTTTCTCAAAGACACGGCCGAAACGGCCTCCATTCATTAAACTGTTTGGGGAAAATGTTCCATGGGAAAAGTCAATTAAGTACCTAAGTGTGACGCTCGACTCCAAGCTCACCTGGAAGAAACACATAACTGGAAAAATTAAAGCAGCAAATAAAAGTTTAGCATCACTTTATCCGATGATGGGAAAAAAAGTCGTTTATCAACGGACAACAAATTATTACTGTACAAAACAACCATAAGGCCAGGTTTCACCTATGCATGTCCCGTTTGGGGGCATGCTGCGCCCAGTCTCTTAAATAAAATACAAATCTTTCAAAACAAAGCCATTAGACTTGCGTTAAATGCACCAAAATGGAGTAGAATTTGCTCTCTCCATAATGACTCCAACATTCCGTTGATAAGGGACTTCATTTTCTCACAAGCAACTAAATTTTACGCCGGCCTACGGGGCCACACTAATCCTATCATAAATACTCTTGCCAAATACGGCGAAAATGATAACTTTAAATATAAAAAACCAAAGATTGTCCTCCGGAAGGAATAAAAAAAATAAAAAAAAACCTGCATACAGCCGCAGTATAGTTGTAACTCTCACTCAATCCAACCTTAATCCATTCTAATATTATAAATGCGAAACTGCTCGAGTTTCTTTATGACGCTTTCACGCATTAACCAATAAAAAGACTTTAAAAATTCATTCACCAATAGAAAGCTAAATTATATGCAAATACTATATGTATATGATGGCAAGCTCTGGCGTTATGAAATTATAAATATTAATATACTATATTTGTTATACGTTTTCTGTCGCTAACTAAAGCGAATTTTTGCTAACGTTAGAAAAAATCGTTTCCATGGAAACGATGTTTATATATTTGTGGGCTCAAAGCTGGTAGGTACTCAGCCCCTGGTCAGCTACTGCTTCAGGAAATTCAAATATTAGAATATGTTTTATTTTTTTGGACAAGCTTCTGCTTTGGAATAAATGTCAGTTCCTACATTAAAAATATAATTCGTAACGATTATAAAGACTGAATAATAAATAGTGTAAGTTTTATTAAATTAAGAAACTTCAGAATATTTAATTAAAAATAAACATCCGAAATGTTTGTAAGCGCATAAATTCCGAACGAATGAACAAAATTGGATAATTCTTTTTTTCTTCGAGCTATAGCTTTATGAAATTTAGGTGGCAGGCGAGATGTTTGAAAACTGAATGTAAGGGAATGAATGTATGGAATGCGGGAGGGGGTGGGGGTGGGGAGGAGGGGGGATAATTTATAAGTTCAACCGCTACAGTAATTTCCCGTAATACCATGCGAGCGAAGCCGCGGGGAAAAGCTAGTAATAAATAAAAGTAAAGTATCTATAGATAATCAATATATAATTATGCTAGAGTCAGTAAACTCATGTTTAGGAACTCTGTAAATAAATTAATCAAAAGTCAAAAAAAAAGTCAGCTTTTGCAATTTTTTGGCGATAATTCAAATATAGTATTGCAGAGAAGTGTATTCCTATGATTTTTTTTGTACTTAATGGATATTTTTTCCGAGAAATCAATACCTATCCCATTATTTTGTTTCTCCAGGGAATGCATTAGGTCATCATTAGTAGCTCCCTTGATAAGGCCTCTAATAATAACCAAAGGATTCAATTTTTTTCTTTCTTCTATATTTATTTTGCCTTGTAGCCCTTTATTCAATTCTCTTTTAAATTTATGTTTATCTTCTCCAGGGAGGCCATGTTGAAGATTAGTTTGTCGCTGTTATTCGATTCTCGCATGCGTGCAACACCGATCCCCAGAGTGCGAACATCTACGTGCTTTTTGATGAGTTTTTCAATGTCGGCTGATTTTTTCTGTGGGTCGTCGGAGCTTATTATTAGGGCATGATTTTGAAGGGTTGTTTTCTGCCTAGCTGCAACAGTCGCATACGTTGTAGCTTGAGGGGTTTGGTCCAGCTTTTTATTGATTTTATTAATATCATTGGAAAGCGATTCGATGCTTCTCATAACATTTTTTAAAGGTGTTTCGTAGTGGATTTGCGAAAAAATTTCTGCCATCTCCACTAGGTGATCTATTAAGCAGCTAACGCAGTTTTTTAGGGTTGTCCGTTGATCTTTTGTTAGGATGTTAGACACTAATAAATTATCGATTTCCTTTTGTATGCCTCGAGCATTCTTTATTCTCTCTTCAGGAAGCATCTTGTCGTTTTCGGGTTCACTGAATGACATTTTCGCTGTTTTTGATAGATAACGCCTATTTGTCTGCAATCGGACTAGCACTTTGTATAGAAATTGTGCCTGTTATCCGCAAATCGGCTAGCACTTGTAAAACGTAAACAAAAGTGAGCTCACTTTCAACCAATCAGCATGCAGCTACTTAAAACACTACCCGGTTCTGAATGTATTACTGTTATTCGATAGAATATCACTAATAAAAAGTTGCACTTGTGATATTTTCCGATGGGATACCGAGAAAGATAAAAGTACACCGTTATAGCCCGCACAAAACTCCACTATTTTACAAGTTTATATGTTCGAATTCACTTTTTTACACACTTTCGGTTGATTATCGAAGGAGCGCTTAACAGGCTACTTGGATGGATTTGTACACATTCTTTTCTGCAGCTTACTGCAAACGTTACACTGTCACTGTTAATAGCGTTTTATGTCGTATAAATCAGTTTTTTTTTACTATATTTCACTATTTTAAATGGAGCAGTATAAAACATGACATCTGTCATTGATAACCATAGACAAATTTAAAATAGCGACACTAGAAAGAAACAAACACAAACATCTGTAGGATTTAGCCTGCGAGAGGATGAGGTAGTATAATTGGTATCCTTTTTGTGTGGCGCTTTGTAACCTAGCAGTCTTCTCTTTTTGCGGTGCTTCGTGGCCTCTCCGGTCTTGTCTGACTTTAGGTTTTTTTTTAGGTTTCACCTCTACCGCGTGTAAATTACATACTCTGTTTTTTTATTGCGTGTTTCATATAATTTCCAAAGGCTCCAGGATTCAAATTTATTTGGTCGGACCCTCTGCTTGCGGCCGTTACATCTACATACGTACATAGATATTAAAATCAAATATTCAGTAGTGTTTTTTCTTTTTTCGTTATTTGTTTTTGAGGTGTTATACCGTGTTGCGCAACCTCATTTTTTAGCCCAAATAACGAGGTAGCGCGACACGGCATAACACCTCAAAAACAAATAACGAACATACTTTTGGCCGTGAAAATCTAAAAAATGTTGTGTTTTTAATTGTTCAAATATACCATGCAACAAAAGTTTTGTGACGAAAAATAAATTTTATCTTTGAAAAAATGCGTTTAAAAATTACTCGTCTGGACCACGGTACCCCCTTAAAGAGAACTGAACTATAGAATATTTACCATTTAAAAATTATTATAATGCAGACAACAGTTCAGGTCAGCAGATAATGACATTGTTCATTCGTAATTGCATACTTGACTTGTAAACATGTTTTCCGAATTATTTCTGTTGACACTGTTATTTCGCTTAGGTAAGAAATCAATTTATTTCAAATCCAAAACTTTTCGACTGAATATTTACCTGATTATTTGTGGTAGGTACATAGAGCAATTATCGGGTGACGGTGTATTGTGTAAATGTATTTGTAGGGGTGAGAAGTTGTGGACTAATGAGCGCTATTATTATAACCGTAACGAACCATGGCAAATAAATATACGTTCCTTATCACAATAATGCTTTAGCTCTTTCAAAAGATGAGATACACAATGTACGCAGGTCTGTCTCCTCCAAAAGAAAAAAGGAATCATTTTTTTGCGTCTCTCTCTCGCACCGCACCGTGACGTCTTCGTAAACCCCTACAATACTACTAGCCGTGACGATAATTTTGAAAGTATGTAATATAGTTACAAGGATAATTTTGAAAGTATGGAATATAGTTACAAGGATAATTTTGAAAGTATGGAATATAGTTACAAGGATAATTTTGAAAGTATGGAATATAGTTACAAGGATAATTTTGAAAGTATGGAATATAGTTACAAGGATAATTTTGAAAGTATGGAATATAGTTACAAGGATAATTTTGAAAGTATGGAATATAGTTACAAGGATAATTTTGAAAGTATGGAATATAGTTACAAGGATAATTTTGAAAGTATGGAATATAGTTACAAGAATAATTTTGAAAGTATGGAATATAGTTACAAGGATAATTTTGAAAGTATGGAATATAGTTACACGGAAAATTTTGAAAGTATGTAATAAAGTTACAAGGATAATTTTGAAAGTATGGAATATAGTTACAAGGATAATTTTGAAAGTATGGAATAAAGTTAAAAGGATAATTTTGAAAGTATGGAATATAGTTACAAGGATAATTTTGAAAGTATGGAATAAAGTTACAAGGATAATTTTGAAAGTATGGAATAAAGTTAAAAGGATAATTTTGAAAGTATGGAATATAAAAAGGATAATTTTGAAAGTATGAAATAAAGTTACAAGGATAATTTTGAAGTGTGAGTGAATTTCAAAAAATTCAAAACGTCAAACGTCAATGCACTGATGGTTTTGCTTTTATTCTTAAACATGTTATGCTGCAGTTCTTTCTTACACACTAAATAACAACAGTCAAAAATAACACAAACGATGAACGTATTTCTGACCCCCCAAAAGAAATTTGCAATTATTATCATACAACTCCCTCACTCTTCTAAAGTTAAATGCAATTTCTGTTTCGGTAACTGAGCCGTATTAAAAAATATCCGTTTCCTCCAAAGGAAAAAGTAGTACTTTGGAGGAAACAGACATATACATATTGTGTGTCTCTTCTTTTGTCTCTTTCCGTAATTTAATGTGTAAGAAAGAGCTGTAGCTTATAAGGATAAACAACGTACGTTTTATGTTTTTTTTTGTGCCGTCACGGTACCGCAAGCGTGGATTGTCACGGTGTAATAAAAATGCTCAATAAAAGTGAAACGATTTGTACACTCTTTGAACAGTTTATATTTTAAATTATCATTTTAAATGTGGGCGAAAATACGAAAAGATATTATTTAAATTTTAATGAAGTTAAGAATACAGTTAAATGACGAATTTTCAGCTAAATTTGTTTTTTAATAAATCCCCCGCATTCCCAATTTCCACCGATTTATAACATATTTCTCTTAAAAACTTTTAGTTTTTAAGTTTCTAAATAAATATATATTAGTTTCTTATATTTGAATTTCGTATAATTATTGTTTCGGCGTGAGGAATGCCGATGAAATGATATAATCTTCCAATACAGAGAAAAATTACGAATTTTCAGCTACATTTGTTTTTTAATAAATATTTATCATAGAAATATAAAATAAAGAATAATTTTTAATGGTAATTTTTTTTCGTGTTTTTCACTTACATACAAATAATTGTCAAAGTTGCCTCTAAAATCATGAAACACTAAAATCTTTAATGGCCTTTATCTTAAAATTTAAAGCAAAAATAAATAAAGTAGCTCATATCCGTACTAGATATTCGATAACCCTTTTGATTACAAAAATAATTATTCAGTTTGTTTGGGTATTTTGATCACAAATCCAAATTTAAGATTTGTATGAAACGGGCCAAAAAGGGCCGCGCAAACGTTCCACTTAACATTGTATTTACACAATAAATCCTTTCAAACAATCATCTTCTCCTTGAAAGTTGTTGAATTTATGTAAGATATTTGTTTGTTGAAGCTATATAAGATATATTTTTTATAAATATATATAAAGCCGGGTCTTCAGCGAAAAAAATTACCACAAACATTGAACCAAATGTTTGTGCAATTACGAAACGGTTCCATGCCAACTGAGAATAAAGTCAACTCAACCAACGAATCAAAGTCAACGTAACCTATTTAACCAATTTTTTATTTATATTTTTTTATCACTCTTAATGACTTACATAAAATGGTTTGAGTTGGTTTCATTCCGAGTTGTCCGGTCACCTTATGAAACATTGGGACAGGGCTACAATGTTTTTGTTTTCCGCGGCCGATGTAAACAAAAAACGTCGTGACCCCGACCCAATGTTTTTGTTTTATCCGATGTTTTGCAAATATTTGGTCGATCTATAAAAGATTCAGTCAAGGTCGTGTTATCTTTTAACAAATATTAATCTTTTTAACTGACATCTTGTTAAAAATAATCTTTCTTTATTTTAGGGCAACACGCAAGTGTCTCTTATTTCAGGTAAGTCTTCGTACATCAACCTTCATCGGTAATTAGTAATTTGATTTAACAATCCATGATTTGCAAAATGTCATTCTCATATTGTGACATTTTTAGAAAGAGTAAGAGTTTTTGTAATGACTAAAAACCTTTTCAGATGTATTGTCGTGTATTTGTAATATTTCAGAAACCTTTGCGAGTTTTGAAAAAAGGTATTTTGAAAGTTTCAAATATTTCCTATGCTTAAATACAGCAATACAATAATTTTTTATTTTTATTTTTTATTAATAAATTCCTTTATTATTTACTAGCTTTTCCTTAATCGGAATAAATGCGCTCTTTTGTAAAGATAGGATTATTGTATACTAGTTTTTCCCCGCGGCTTCGCTCGCATGGTATTACGGGAAATTACTGTAGCGCTTGCATTTATCAATTATCTCCACCCCAACCCACCCCCATCCCCTCCCGCATTCCATATATTCATTCCCTTACATTCAGTTTTCAAACATCTCGCCTTCCACCTAAATTTCACAATGCAAATTTCAAAGAAAAAAAGAATAACTTATCCAATTTTGTTCATTCGTTCGGAATTTATGCGCTTACAAACATTTCGGATGTTTATTTTTATTTAAATATTTGGAAGTTCGTTAATATAATAAAAAATACTCTATTTATCATTCAGTCTTTATAATCGTTACGAATTATATTTTTAATATAGGAACTCTCATCTGACATTTATTCCAAGCTTGTCCAAAAAAAAAAAAACGAATTCTAATATTTGAATTTTCTGTAGTAGTAGCTGATCAGTAGACCGAGTACCTACCAGCATAGAGCCCAAAAATATATCAACATTGTTTCCATGGAAAAGATTTTTTTCTGACGTTAGCAAAAACTCGCTTTTGTTAGCGACAGAAAACGTATAACAAATTTAATATATTAATATTTATAATTTCATAACGCCAGAGCTTACCATCATATACAACCTGTAGTCTGCGCAAATAATTTAGCTTTATATTGGTGAAAGAATTATTAAAGTCTTTTTATATTGTGTTATGCGTGCAAAGGTCATAAACACACACACATAAACTCGAGCAGTTTCGCATTTATAATATAAGTATGGATTTACATTTTTTACATGTTTTCAATTAAGTCCCGTTAAACTGATTGATATCAGTTTGTCAACGGGTTCTTTTGACATTTACTTTTTTAAAAAAAAATTGAACAGGTTCATAAAATGTACACATTATTACATTATATAAATATATACATAAAAACATATATTTTTGGAAAAAAAAATATTGTTAGTAAAATTTATAAGGAATAAAGAACAGAGAAAATGAGAGAAATAAAAGAAAAGAAAAAAGAATAATAATAATGGAAAAAAACATTAAAACGAAAAGCGGAAAAACACAGATTAGTACAAAAAAGTTCTTTCACTTAACCATTTTTTTAGCGTATATTTCCTTCTGAAACTCAAATCACCGCTTTTTATTGAGTTGGGTAACATATTGTAAATTGTTGGAACAGGGTATTCTAGAGTTCTTTGACCGTGTTTATTTAGGTATCTGGGAATAACAAGTCCGTCGTTTGCAGTTAGTCTTGTATTATGAACATGAACCACTAGTTTATTATATTCAGATTGAGATGTATGCTGACTCCATGAATTTTAGGCCACAATATAGCACGAACAGATAATAAATTTACAAAATTGTATGGTAACGATTTTGGTACATCGTGTCTTTCTACGAATTCATTTTTTTTTTTTAATAAATGTTTTTTTTAATCTTGTACGTTTTGCACTGAAAGAAAATTTGTTTTTGTTGAATGTCCCCATGTGGTTAATCCATATCTTATTAGGGATAACGCCAATGAGAGATATATTAATCTAAGGGTATTCGACGGCCTCCGTGGTCCCGAGGCAAGACTCTCGACTCACAATCCGAAGGTCGCGGGTTCGAACCCGGCGTGCGCAAATAAATTTTATTTGATTAATTTGTGTTATTTCACAATTTATTCATTTAAAATAATATATAGTATATTTGCGGCACGTTCCAGAGTGGAAGATACTATCAGTATCGCCCTGGTGTAAGACCACCATTCAGAATTGAAACGTTGCTTGAAATGGCTTTCGCCGTGTTTAGTGACCAGATCTGAATAGCCAGGTACTTCCCCACCTTTCTCTTCCCTATCTCCTTCCCCTCCCCACTACCATCAGCCTCACAACATACCCCGATTGGGGATGCTATAGTCTCACTGGCTCCAGACGGGAGCAGTTGGGACTCTTGTACGGTATTAACTATAAAAAAAAAAAAAAAAAACTTAGTGGAACAAAAAACTTTTGTCTATAAAGTTTGCTCATTACACCTCTAAGCCGTGTGCAAACTTTTTGTATATGTATATCGTATTTGTATTTGTATATTGTATTTGTAATTGTTAATCCTAGATATACGTATTTTGAAACGAGTTCAATATTTTTACATGAGCATGGTTGTATTACAGAGTTATGGATGCAATTAAAATCATGAGATAAAATTTTAGGAGTTATGGTGAAGTTAGCATGAGAAGATCTGACGTGCATAAGCTTCGTTTTTTTAGCATTGATTATTAAACCTACATCATGTGACCATTTTTGGAGTGACAAAGTCTATTTGCAGTAAAGTACTCGCAATTAATAAATCCTCATGTGAAATAACTAATGCAGTGTCGTCAGCATAAAAATAATGTTTTACGTGAGCGAAAATCAATTTTATTGCAGTAACATCCATATCCATACTAATATTATAAATGCGAAACTGCTCGAGTTTGTTTATGACTTTTTCACGCATAACACAATATAAAGACTTTAATAATTCTTTCACAAATATAAAGCTAAATTATAGGCACAGACTACAGGTTGTATATGATGGTAAGCTCTGGCGTTATGAAATTATAAATATTTTTATTTATTTATTTTTATTTATTTATGAAAAGTATACAATACAGAATATAGTAAATTATATAAAGCATTGTACTCCCAGGAGTTAATAAACTCATTGCGGGAATGATACGCATTACATGAAACATATAGCTGTATGTATTAAATGGACATATGATGGGGACATACACAACATTATTATTTCAGATAGTCATTAATAAGATGAAGTTTGAGCATGTTAGTTTATTAACATATTATATTTGTTATACGTTTTCTGTCGCTAACAAAAGCGAGTTTTTGCTAACGTCAGAAAAAAATCTTTTCCATGGAAACAATGTTGATATATTTTTTGGGCTCTATGCTGGTAGGCACTCAGTCTACTGGTAAGCTACTACTGCAGAAAATTTAAATATTAGAATTCGTTTTTTTTTTGGACAAGCTTGGAATAAATGTCAGATTTGAGTTCCTGTATTAAAAATATAATTCGTAACGATTATTATTATAAAGACTGAATGATAAATAGAGTATTTTTTTATTATATTACCGAAATTCCAAATATTTAAATAAAAATAAACATCCGAAATGTTTGTAAGCGCATAAATTCCGAACGAATGAACAAAATTGGATAAGTAATTTTTTTTTTATTATGAAATTTAGGTGGTAGGCGAGATGTTTGAAAACTGAATGTAAGGGAATGAATATATGGAATGCGGGAGGGGATGGGGGGTGGGATGGGGGTGGAGATAATTGATAAGTGCAAGCGCTACAGTAATTTCCCGTAATACCATGCGAGCGAAGCCGCGGGGAAAAGCTAGTATATAATATACAAGGTAGGCCCTAGTATGGACCTAGTAGTCCAGTCAATGTTGGGTTTCACCTCGGAATGAAACGGAATAAGATGAAAATTAGTATAAACCTTCATTTTAACTTTTTAAATGTTGTCTCAAAAATTTCATACGGTCACGTGTGAGCTTCCATACATACTTAAGATCAAAGGTAGCGAAAATCAGTTGGTATTGGAAAATCAGCCTTTGTAATCAGCTTTTAGCGTTTAAATTTCTCTTAAGCCTTTTTACGCTTAATCTTCTTTTAGTCAACATTGTAGATAGCTTTGCAGTGTACATCATCAGGGCAGGTGTATGAATTGTAGTGAAGAGTATTTGTCTGTGGAGAAGTGATACCATATGTGTCTCTCACCCTGTAAGTGGACACCGCAAAGATGTTTAAAAAATGATTAAAGGAGAGGGAAGTGCAATACAGTTTAACTCCCTTTTCATCATGAGATGTTGACAATCTTACCAACATTTTGTACCTTCAGTTGCGAGCTGCCAGCCTACCCGGCCAACGGGCAGTACAGGTGGAATAACCAGACGACAGGGGCAGAGCCGGGACCCCACACAGAGGTGACCGCGGGCACAATACTTCACTATTCCTGCAATGCCGGTTATGCTCCCACCGATGAAACTGCCGAGTGTCAAGGAAATGATCGCTGGACTTCGGCACCACGTTGCGAAAGTAAGACAATCTATTAAATCATATCTAATTATTTATTGTTTCTTTGCACTGCAGGTAAAATGTTTACAATACGATTTGCAACCTCACTAGGACAAGCCCGTGTTGAGGTTAAAAATTCCACAAATTAACAAAATAACACAAAATTATACAGACTAGTGGCCGCCCAAAGGTCGAAATTCGACCATTAATTGTAATGTATTTTTTATTGATTTAATGTATTTTTATGCATAATTAAAAAAAAATATATTAGCATTCTGCACTCCTTCTCTATATAAACTATAAGTGTGCGAAATTTCATACTCCTCCGTCCGCGCAATTTTCGTAAAAAAAGGTACAAAGTTTTTGCTTCACGTATTAATATACTGACTGATGAAGATGATGATGTGATGATATTGAAAGAACAATATTGTTGTATTTCTTACAGATTGAGATTATGGGTACCAACTAAACTGCTGGCGCTAGGTAGTACAGTAAACATTAACAGCCTTACTAAAAAAACCTATAACACAATTTTCTGAGAGTTTAACTTTCAAAGTACGATTATTGTGCTATAGCTTGACTAAAACTGATGAAAAACCACAAAAAACACGATAAATATTTTAATTTTATTACAAGATGAGTGAATTGGGTCACTGTAATAGAAATCATTAAGTAAAATCACAATATTTACTAACAAAAATTACTAACATCTCGCCATAAACATATCAAACTGTTTTTTCAGCGCGGAGAACAAATGCGCCATTAGCGCCCTCTTGCGGAAAAGAATTAAACCAAAAAAAAAATTCAAGTAAATTACGATTATTTACAACGTTGTCAGATTTTAAATACATTTATTGCATTTTTACAGCGTGACCGCGGAAGAAGAATTAGTAAAAGATCGTGTTTTAGTGTATTATACGGGATTTAATTTTGTTGTTGCAACAACACAGGTTATCGGCCGTGGAAGGTTTTATTTTTAGTAAGGCTGGTAGACTGGTAGACTGGCTGGTTTTGAGATCTGATTTAAAATAAAAAAATTAAAAGTATTTTTTTTAGATTAAGCTATAAATAGTAAATATGTGTATATAAAATAATATGCTTTAAATTTGGCAGGAGAAAGATAATATGAATTCAGCGAGTTTAATTATAATTTTAGCGATTTAATTATATTGTAATGTTCCACTGCTTATACTCAAGGCAAATAAATACCTTCATCAGCGTCCTGCATTGTCTGATGCACCATTTTTGACGCGTAGTAATGGCAGTGGTGGATTTTTCATAAGTATAGACCACTTAATTTCCTCCTTCTTATAAGTTGCCACCTATCATAATCACTCACTTGTAGGCTTGGCGCCGTCCCCTGAAATCTGCCGCCTCTAGGCCTGGACTGAGTAATGGTCATTGTAACGGCTTATCGGGGAAATCGAAAAGGTGGATGTTTAGATACGGCCGTTTTTCGTTTTCGGGTGATGCGGAGAGCGAGGGGTTCTTAATATTTAAGTAAAACCTCTACACCCCCCCCCCCCACTCCCCACCTTCCACCAAGGGTGGGTGCCCTCCCTAGCTGACCAATCAGAGCGTCTCATATCCCAGGAATTTTTAGCCTTACGATAATAGTACAGGGAAAAATCGAAATCAGAATGCACGCCCTTTGTGGGAGGAGTTTAAAAATATTTGAGAAAAAGCTTTTGGAATGGTTGAATAAGGTATTTGAGTTTTTTTTTATGGCTTGATTTCGTAAAGGCCTAAAAAAAACATTAACTCCTTTTTTACACATTGTTTATTGTCATAACTCAGGACTAACTTAGGACTAACTCAGTGTAATAGTATTCATAATATTGGTGGTCGTACATTGGATTTGGCATTGTCAAATGTGTCTGATATCTGTGTTGCGAGAAGTACCGAAATACTATTACCTGTTGATGTTTACCATCCACCACTAGAAATATGCATGTCTAACCTCAAACCAATTCCTATTGAAAAAAGGGTAGTAAAAACTAGAAATTTCAAAAAAACAGACTATGTACAAATTTCCAACTATCTCAAACAGATTGACTGGTCATTCTTGGAAAGCGAGGCTGATATCAATGCACACCTTAACTTTTTTTACTCCATTATTAATTCTGCAATTGAAAAATTTGTACCTTTTACGGCTTACAGGGAAACTTAATACCCAAATTGGTTCTCAAAAGACCTGATAGACTTAATATACCTCAAAAAAATATCTCATAAGAAATTCAAACAAAGTCGCCTGGCTATCGATTATTCCGTGTTTCAAAAATTGAGGGGAGACTGCAATAAGCTCTCTGCAGAATGTTACAAAACTTACATACGTGATGTTGAAGGCTCTATCATGAACGACTCAAATTTCTTTTGGAAATATGTTAAATCCCAAAAAGAAAACGGTACTTGTATACCTAGTATTATGTCATTCGATTCTAAACTATCCCAAAATCTTCAGGAAACTGTTAATCTGTTCGCCGATTTTTTTAGCGGTGTATATGTTAATGCAAATGTAGATAGCAATATCTCTTGCTCTAATTTAGTTGAGACTCTTGATATATCTGATTGTACTCTAACCATAGATGATATTATATCCAAGCTGAAGAGTCTCGATTCCCGCAAATCCGCAGGACCTGACAAAGTTCCACCCAGATTCTTAGTTAATTGTATGCATACATTATCGTATCCCATACATAAGTTATTTACAAAGTCACTCTCATCAGGTGTGTTCCCTGACCTTTGGAAGTTTAGTCTTTTGACACCCATTTTTAAAAAAGGAAATAAGAGCGACGTAACAAACTATAGGCCAATATGCACCATGTCTACATTACCCAAACTCTTTGAAAGCCTGGTACTAGACAAATTGACATCCCAAATCAATCGCACCATCTCACCGCTTCAACATGGATTTATCAAAGGAAGATCAACCCTGTCCAATTTAATATTATACACGAATGACATTGTTAATGCCCTGACTTCATCACATCAAACTGATTCCATATATACTGATTTCAGTAAGGCATTTGATAAGGTTAACCACAGACTCTTATTACGAAAACTGAAGTTGTTGGGAATGAGAGTGAGTATTTTGGAATGGTTTAAGAGTTATCTGTTGGGAAGGTACTTAGCGGTCAAAGTTGATTCGTTTACTTCTTATACATTTGCAGCCTCGAGTGGGGTACCACAGGGATCTCATTTGGGCCCGATATTATTTTGTTTATTCATAAATGATATAGTTAATATTTTTAGTAATGTTAAAGTCCTATTATTTGCTGATGATCTGAAGATTTACAGAACAATTAGAAACGACGACGATCGCGCCATTCTGCAGTTGAACCTGAAAAAACTATGCGCGTGGTGTTCTGTCAATGATTTACAACTAAATATTGGTAAATGCCAGATTATTAGTTTTTACAAAGGTAAAAATCCTTTTAACTTTTCTTATGATATGAATGGTGTAAATCTTCTTCGTGTATCGCAGATTCGTGATCTTATATATACGTGTTATATTCCAAGAGAGTCTACAGTTCAATGTACACATCGATGAAATAACAAGCGATGCAATGAGAATACTAGGTTTTATCTTGAGAATGGGGGCAAATTTTAAAAGTATGTTAACATTAAAACATCTGTATTGCTCACTAGTACGAAGCAGATTAGAATACAATTCCTCTGTTTGGTCACCATACTACAATGTTCATTCTCAATCATTGGAAAAGGTACAAAACAAATTTCTTCGGTACATCAATTTTAAAATGAAAATTCCAATTGAATTTATAAATTATAATTACTTACGCGCTGAAACCAGACTTCTTAAATTATCAGATAGAAGAGTGTTAATTGATTTATTATTTTTATACAAAACTATAAAATCTTTAATTGACAGCCCTAATTTGTTGGAACTAATTTGCATTAGCATACCCGCTAGACAAACTCGTAGTAAAGATATTTTTAAATGCAACAATAAACACAACACTAATTACTCTATATACTCACCAATTCCAAGAATCCATAACCTTGCGAATAAATACTACGAATCTATAGATATATTTAGTGTTGACAGTTTTGAATGTTTCAAAAATCAATTAATCTCGATTCTATCTGCTAATAATTAACTTTTATTATTTTTTTGTTTTTCTCATAATATATTTTCTCATCTAAACCTCACCAGTAAAATGTATACTTACTTTATAATATTTTTGCGGTTCTATTTACACTTTGTTCTATGCCAGGTCTTATTATTAATAATATGTACAAATATTTAAAGCTGAATTGTTTTGGTTTTTTGTAAGTACAACTTGTACTATTTCATTTCTTTTCTTTTTTATGTTGTAATATTCTTTACATAACGAGTCGATTGCATTCATATTTATTCTGTTTTATTGATTATGTAATACATGTAATTAATATTGTTAATTATATATTTGCTTCTTTTCTTGTAAAAGCCCACTAGGGCGTTAATAAATATAAAATAAAAAAAATAAAAAATAAAATAACAAGGAAATTTAAAATTGATTTCACGGAACGGAGCGACGTGGAGCCACAAGCCTGTTCCCTGCTCCGGCCAGGGCGGAACTGAAAGAAAGTGGGATGTCGTAAGCCAGTAGTCCTTGAGTGAACGACTTAAGGGTTACTTTGAAAATCCACATTCGTCGGCTGCCGGCCGTATTGTTAAATAATAACGCAAAAATGCATATTTTATTTTATTTTGTGAATATCGGGCGTAAATATCAATTTTTTTTGCAATTATCATAAAAGAAACTAAATTTGCTACAATAAACAATAAAACCATATCCGAAAAGATGTTCATAAGTAGGAGAGTTTGCACTTGAAAGTGTTTTTTTATAGAACTATAACTTTATTTTTTTCTAGGCTTATTAAAAGACATTAAAAAAATGTCCGATATTTTTAAGGGCCAAGATATGTTCTACACGCAGTATTTAATTGAAGCATCTATAATATTTCTAAGCGATCAAATTTTCAAAACAAAAACGCATGATTTTGTGTGATTTTGCATTATTTACTATGGCTTCATCTTAACGAGAATTCGGCCTAATAATATTTCCAAATAAACGATACTGAAAGATAGACCAAACTCCACTAATAAGCACTTAGCAAATAACGTAAGTCTAGCGATAAGCCACATATATTATTGCAAAATATTTAAAATATATCTATAAATATCATGCACTATATAGCACCTTTATCGAAATATTATTGAAGCTATGATTCGATAAACACGTACCAAATATGTATAATAAAGATTGCTAATTATAAAAAAAAATTACGACAATTTTTTCCTATTTCTCTTTATAATTTAAATAACTATCTCACATTAATGACTATTTACCCGCTTATATATTGGTACCCTGGCTATTATGATATATTATTGACATTATGACATTATAATAATATGATAAGTTGTGACAACCCTGACATTCTGTAAAAAATTAATTTGAGTTTTTCTGAGTAAATGGCGGCACTAACAACACGCAGTGTACATATTTGGTAAGTCTTCATAAAATCCTTTGAATATGTTTGAAAAAAATGTAATTTTATTCATTTTTAAATTTGCGAAAAAAATCGTGGCCTGCCATGTACAGCCATACAAATACCTTCCGGCATACAAAGGGTTAAATTATATTCGATGGTCTCTTCAAGATCGATACAATAATAACAAACTTTAATACTTTTGTAAAAATTATCTAAGTACTAACTTTTCTGTACTCTCTCTCTTTTGAACTTTATTTTTTTTTTAAATTTATGGAACTGTATAACTTTTTACAAAAATTCAAATCATGTATTTTTATTTTTCCGTAAATTTGAACTATTTAACGCTCTGTTAATTTTCCATTGTTATTTAAAACCAACTATTCATGTTTAAGTTAATAACAAAATAAACATTTTAAATTTACATTCCTCTATAACAAATTTCATAGTACCTTAAGTTGTTCTGTTTTACCATTATTATACTGAACTAATTAACTCCTTTGTACAAATTTTCATTATAATGACACTTCATACCTATTTATTGAACCTGCTTGTATCCTAAATGTCCAGTTTATTATGATACATACTACATGCTTGTATTCCTGAATAACCAGTGTATTTTTAATAACGTGATATTGTAAAAGCCTTCAAGGCGAGTATAAATAAATAAATAAATAAAATACCCCGAACATTGTTGAGCCGGGGACCCACGAATATTTCTAAATCTCAATATGTTTCTTTAATAAAAATGCTGGAGAGAGGTGGTCCAGGTCGGCAGAAAGAACACGGGGAAAAGGGTAGCCCTAAATATTGCGATTCCTACCACGCAAGTAATGGTGGAGGTCACAACTCGCGAAATATTTGCACTTTATGAAATATGGTCTCCCCGAACTTCACCACTTGGCCGGAATAAGTAGTGGAGAGTATACATAGAGGTGCGCAGCCCTTTTCTAGGTACTGTACTTCCCTTGAAAATGACAGAGCAGCTTTCTGTAAGCTCTCTAAAACACTAGACGCCAAGACCAGAATATCCCCGCTCAAGACCCGATCGGAGTTGTATACACAGCTGCAGACAAGGCTGAAGATCTTGCAGATAGCCTTGAAGAACAATTCTTCTCAAATACCGTCCACGACCATCCTTCCTTCGTTTTAAAGATAGGTTCAACACTATCTTCAATTATTAGTACTGAATCTGCTGACTTGCTCATCAAATTCTCATTACCTAAAAAAATTAAAAATTTACAGAGGGGAGATTTCAGCATTTCAAATAAAGTCCTTAAATGCCTCTCGTTAAAAGGCATATGTGCAATAACAGCTTTTTGCAATGCGTCACGGTAACTTTGTTATTTTCCAAAGGCTTTCAAACAGAAAAAAAAATATTTTCCCAAAAAAAGCAGCAGCAGCAAAAAAAAAGCAGCAGCAATCTCTGGCTTGGCCTACTTGCCACATACCGTCGCCTTGTCCGTCGATTGTTTCAACCAAGTTCGTTCGTTGTGTGATCCCCAGTCTCCCAGCGAAGAAAAAGTGCCTTTCCCAGTAAAGGAATATTGTCACCCAGTCACCCCACCTACCCCCAGTGCCCTGCAAAGGAACCTTCCCGCCATACCGTCGCGCTCTCAGCCGCCCGCTACCGACGCGCCCACCGTTTTTCGCGCCAAAACCAACCGCTTTCGTCAACCGTTTTTCCCGCCATTTCAAACCGTCATTGTACCTACCGACACACGCCATCAAATCACGTCTACAGTTTCATCGCCTTTCACCCGCGTTTCTCCATTCATTAAATTCTGTGCTTTGAACTTTCGTGGCTTAAGTTATCCCCGTGTTTGCGGCTTGAGTTGATCTGCTTTTGACTTTTGATTGATTTATTTACAGAGTTCCTAAACATGAGTTTACTGACTCTAGTATAATTTTATATTGATTATCTATAAATACTTTACTTTTATTTATTATTAAGGTTGGATTGAGTGAGAGTTACAACTATACTGCGGCTGTATGCAGTTTTTTTTATTTATTTTTTTTATTTTATTCCTTCCGGAGGACAATCTTTGGTTTTTTATATTTAAAGTTATCATTTTCGCTGTATTTGGCAAGAGTATTTATGGTAGGATTAGTGTGGCCCCGTAGGCCGGCGTAAAATTTAGTTGCTTGTGAGAAAATGAAGTCCCTTATCAACGGAATGTTGGAGTCATTATGGAGAGAGCAAATTCTACTCCATTTTGGTGCATTTAACGCAAGTCTAATGGCTTTGTTTTGAAAGATTTGAATTTTATTTAAGAGACTGGGCGCAGCGTGCCCCCAAACGGGGCATGCATAGGTGAAACCTGGCCTTATAGTTGTTTTGTACAGTAATAATTTGTTATCCGTTGATAAACGACCTTTTTTTCCCATCATCGGGTAAAGTGATGCTAAACTTTTATTTGCTGCTTTAATTTTTCCAGTTATGTGTTTCTTCCAGGTGAGCTTGGAGTCGAGCGTTACACCTAGGTACTTAATTGACTTTTCCCATGGAACATTTTCCCCAAACAGTTTAATGAATGGAGGCCGTTTCGGCCGTGTCTTTGAGAAAACGGTCGCGGCATTTTAGTTGGATTTATTGATATTCTCCACTTTTTACACCACTTTTCAGTTAAAGTGGTTTGTCTCTGAACACGCTTTGTGGCGATGCTCTCGACGTTAGAGCTAGAAATAATGTTAGTGTCATCCGGAAATTGAGTGATTTTAACATTATTTTTATTTTTTATTTATTTAATTTATTTAGTAAAATATTTAAAAATTTATGTACATTATTTATAAAATGTTTTGACTGTCCAACTAGGATGATTCCCGTTTTAGGACAGTCAAATTAGGATAGGTGTGAATATTTATGGACCATGATTTATACAAAAAGAGGAAAAATTGAGGAAATGAAAAGAAGAGAAAGAATAAAATATAAAATTGGAAAGTTAAAAGCGTATTAACATATAACTTAAAAAAAAGGTTTATATGTATAGGTTCTGGAAAAAAAAGGGCTTAAACATATAGTTCACTTGTGTATGATCCACGGGTTTAGGAATGTCGCTACAATAGATGTTATATAAGGATGGAGAGAGTTGGCTGCCTTGTGGAACCCCAGCTGATATGGGGCGGGTTGTGGAAAATACGTTGTCTATTTTAACTTTGAAGAATCTTTCTCTTAGGTAGCTGGCTATTAGTTGCGTAAGTCTTAATGGATAACCAAACGAGTTCATTTTATATAAGAGGCCGTTATGCCAGACTTTATCGAAAGTTTTATTTACGTCGAGTGAAAGAATAACTGTTTTTTTCTTAATGTTGAATCCCTCCGTGATGTGTTCTACAACACGTAGGAGTTGGTGAGAGGTGGAATGACCTGCTCTAAAACCATGTTGGAAGTCTGGCAAGAATTTACTGTCCTGAGTGAAAGAATTTAATCATGCTAGTATTATTTTTTCCAGGATTTTACCTAGGCATGGGAGGAGGCTAATTGGCCGATGATTCTCCGTTAATAATGGGTCCTTGCATGGTTTGGGGATTAAAATTAGGTCAGCTTCTTTAAAATCCTTAGGAAAGCAACGAAGTCGAAGTGACGCGTTGCAGATGGCTGTCATAGCACAGATGCCTTTGGTTGACAGATGTTTTAAGATTTTGTTTGAAATGCCGTCAGGACCAGCGGATTTTTTCTTTTTTAATTTCTTAATTATGTTAATTATTTCTTTAGGAGTTGCGCACCTGATTGCGGGATCTTCAGGGTCTAGACTTAAGATTGATTCTACTTTTGAATCCACCTTTGCTACGAAGGCAGGGTCGTCGTGGTGGGTATTTGGTGTGAATTGACTTTCAAGGCTACCTGCAAAGGCTTCAGCCTTGTCTGCAGCGGAGTATACTTTTCCGTTGAGGCCTTGAATCGGAGAAATTTTTGTTTTTGGGCGTCTGAGTGCTTTAGAGAGCTTCCAGTAAGCTGCTCTTTCGTCTTATAAGGTTGAGATGAACTCGTGCCAACGCTCGTTGCGAAATTCGCTGAGGGCGTCACGCACTTCTCTGTTTAGTCGATTAAGGTGTTCGTCAGGTATGTTTTTAGGTTTTCACGGCCAAAAAGTATTTTTGTTATTGTTTTTGGGGTGTTATGCCGTGTTTCGCTACCTCCTTCTTTAGCCAACGTTTCGGACAGCGTTGGCTAAAGAAGGAGGTAGCGAAACACGGCATAACACCCCAAAAACAATAACAAAAATAACAAAAAAGATTAAGGTGTTGTTTAACTATCGGATTGCAAGATCTTTGCAACTCTTTTCTAACAAGATTTTTTTCCCTTATAAGATCTTTGATCTCTTCGGGAATTCCGTGACGTGTTGTGACGTCTGGAATTTTTAGCACAGATGCCTTTGGTTGACAGATGTTTTAAGATTTTGTTTGAAATGCCGTCAGGACCAGCGGCTTTTATCTTTTTTAATGTCTTAATTATGTTAATTATTTCTTTAGAAGTTGCGCACCTGATTGGGGGATCTTCAGGGTCTAGACTTAAGATTTTTTTATTTTTTTTTTTAAACTTTATTTATTCTCATTTCTTTGTACATATAATTTATAATAGCACATAGTATACATATAATAACATAATATATATTAACAAATATTATGAACAAGAAATGAAAACCCACTAAGGCACCGCCTGAGTGTGGGTAATATTAAAACAAAATACTATATTTCCAAGTAATCAAAGTATAAAATAGACTTAAAAAACATATAAAATATAAAGTTAGTATTACATTGGTAAAATAAGTGAAATTTTTTTTTTTTTTTTTCAAAAAAGTTTCAAAAAAGATTGATTCTACTTTTGAATCCACCTTTGCTACGAAGGCAGGGTCGTCGTGGTCGGTGATTGGTGTGAATTGACTTTCAAGACTATCTGCAAAGGCTTCGGCCTTGTCTGCAGCGGAGTAAACTTTTCTGTTGAGGCCTTGAATCGGAGAAATTTTTGTTTTTGGGCGTCTGAGTGCTTTAGAGAGCTTCCAGTAAGCTGCTCTATCGTCTTCTAGGGCTGAGATAAACTCGTGCCAAGGCTCGTTGCGAAATTTGCTGAGGGCGTCACGCACTTCTCTGTTTAGTCGATTAAGGTGTTGTTTAACTATCGGATTGCAAGATCTTTGCCACTCTTTTCTAACAAGATTTTTTTCCCTAATAAGACTGAAGGAAGAGTAGGGTCAATCGCTCGCCAATACCAACAGCCCCACCACAAAACCAGCACAGAACCACCCTCCAGTCCACCATCAGCCCGCAGCCCAGCCCACTACAACCATCTCTCCGCCCCGTAAGTCCCATCCTCATACTTGGCATACAGATTCCTCCAAGCTTAAATTCATTCAAGTAAAATCTGTTTTTTCAATTTTCAATCTTCAATTCTCACTTTCTAAACTCTCCCCGTCTCTCTCTCACCAACACGCCATGGCTTCCCCCGTCATCCAGGTCCCTAACTCCACCACCGACATCAACGAGATCTTAGATCTCGAACTGACCGCTTTCCTCGATTCGCGCCCCAATATTAACTCCTACACCCCCGAAGAAAAAGCCCACGTCTGCGATCTGACCCTCCGTCAGTACACCAACGCCCGCTCTCCCCCCGCCTCCCCCCAGGCGTTCCCTTGCTCCTCGCCCCCACCCAACTCTATCACCCCGACCAACCGCTCCCCTACCCCCTCTCAATCCTCCACTCGTAGCTCTCCTCCACCTAACTCTGGCAACGTCACCCCGACCAACTCTGCCGCCCCCTCGCCCCACCCCATCTCCTTCCCCTCCACCTCCGGCCTAGCCCTCTCCTCAATCGGCTCGCGAAGGGGCGCCACCCAGCCAACTTTAAAGGCTGCCCCGCCCACCCCGCCCCTCGCTTCCCCATCTTCGCCAACCGATTCCGATTTGCGTCCCAACATCAACCCCAACACCCCATACGTTCCCTTATGCAAGAGCCCATCCAGCACCCAAACTCTTGGTCCCGTCCTAATTTTACTAACTTCACCACCAACAACCTCCAATCGCAACAGTTCCGCTTAGAACGACCCCCCATCCCCCTTATCACCAAGCCCCTCACGCAAACCTTCCCCTCTGCCTCCTTCCCCCCTCTCCCCTACCCCACCATTCCCCCTCAAGCCTCATCTATCCCCCCCCAAGCCCCATCCATCCCCCCCCAGACCCCTTCTAACCCCCAAACCCCACTCAACCCCCCCCAACCCACACCCCCCATAACTCTCTCCTCCAAGCTCATAAAGGCGCTGCAAGCCTCGCTAGTCCAATTAAGGATAGCCATCGAGA
The DNA here is from genome assembly GCA_936435175.1 of Glyphotaelius pellucidus. Classification (NCBI taxonomy): domain Eukaryota; kingdom Metazoa; phylum Arthropoda; class Insecta; order Trichoptera; family Limnephilidae; genus Glyphotaelius; species Glyphotaelius pellucidus. The sequence continues at coordinate 20,387,363 of OW386561.1, read as the reverse complement.
TGAACACCAGACTCCTCTCAAACGTCCAAATACACCTCGAAGCCGCTCACCAAGAATCCACTCAACAACAGTAAACCCCAATAAACTCGTTCTATCCCCTCCCTACACCCATCAAATCACTCAAAATGTCAAGACAAACTCATAAACCTTCTAACCTTCAAGCTGCATACTGGAATGCAGACGGCAAACAACAGATTACAACCTCGATGTTCTCCTCATTAACGAAACCTTGCTAAAACCCAGTGTAAGCATTAAATTTCCGAACTATATTACCTACCGCACCCACACCAACGGCGGTGGCACCGCTATCATCGTTAAATACTCCATAGACCACCGTTTTGTAAATTGCCCCTCGTCAGTAAACATCGAAAACACCGCAATAGTCATCAACACCTTAAAAAACGGCCCCCTTAAACTCATCTCAGCCTACAGCCCCCCCCCAAAGAAAATTAACTACCCCCGAACTCGACCCCCGAGCCAACCTCCTACCCACAATAATAAGCCGAAAAGAGTGGCAAAGATTCTCAAACCCGATCGATTGCATTCGCATGAACCGACTCGCCCATCAAGTCAAAGTCGAACTCCAAAAATTCAGAGACGAGCAGTGGCATGACTACATTTCCACTCTCGAAGACGACAGAGAAGCCTTTTGGAAACTCTCCAAAACCCTTAGAAAACCTCTCACCAGAATATGTCCCCTTACGGGCCCAAAAGGCACAGTCTATTCCTCCCGGGATAAAGCCGATACTTTTGCCGACAGCCTTGAAGAACAATTCTCCCCCACCACGACCTACGATAACCCTCAATTCGTTGCTACCGTAGAATCTAAAGTCTCATTCCTCATGTCCGAAATCCCCTCTGATGATCAAATCCCCTTCACAACCCCTCAGGAAATCACCTCAGTCATCACAACTCTCAAAACAAAAAAATCCCCAGGACCAGGTTCAATCTCAAACAAAATTCTGAAATGCCTCCCCTCCAAGGGCATCTGCGCCCTCACAGCCATCAGCAACGCGTCCTTCAGACTTTGTATTTTTCCCCAAGATTACAAAACCGCTGACGACATTCTCATCCCCAAACCTGGCCGAAAACCACCGACCCATCAGCCTACTCACCTGTACAGGCAAAATTCTCGAAAAAATAATCCTCGCCAGACTGAAAAAAATAGTCGACGACCTCCAACTCATCCCCGACTTTCAACACGGCTTTCGATCGGGTCACTCTACTCTTCACCAACTCTTGCGGGTGGTAGAAGAAATTACCAACGCCTGCAATAATAACCAGTGCACGTTAGTCTTCTCCCTAGACGTCCAAAAGGCTTTCGACAAAGTCTGGCACGAAGGCCTCATTTATAAAATGTTCCTCCTAGGGATTCCCCTCCAAATGATCCAAATCCTTGGTAATTTCCTCACAAATCGTAAATTCCGAATCAAACTCGACGGAATTTTTTCAACCATCAGATCACTCACAGCAGGAGTCCCTCAGGGATCCATTCTCTCACCAGCCCTCTTCAACATCTACCGAAGCAGGTAGATGTTGAAGAGGTGATTAAGCAGGGGTGCCCGGGTTCATGGGGGGAGGTTTGTCTAGGCGGATGACCAGGACATACTGAACCTCAGATTCCTACCCACCCTTTAAACCCTTTTCCTTCCTTTCCTCAAAAAAACCCACCCTCCACACAGCATCCTCAAAGATGACAAAGGCCCTGAGGGAAATTATTTTTCTCAGGGCCTCCTGTGTGGAGCTCATGTAAAAAAAAAAAAAAGCGATATATATCCCGTCCCAGCATCCAAAACCATCGCACAAAAATAGGTAAATTCGCCGACGACACTGAAGTCATGTCCACTTCGGTAAGTCCACGCACCGCCACCCGTCGAGTTCAATCCCACGCCTCCGAATGCGAAATCTTCTTCAAAGAATGGAGAATAAGCATCAACCCCTCCAAGAGCGCAGCCTGCGTCTTCTCCCGTAAAAAATCCATCCTAAGGCCACCCAACATCCAGCTGATCGGACAAAACGTCCCTTGGATAAAAAATATTAAATACCTTGACGTAACCCTCGACAGTAGACTCACTTGGAGAAAACACACCCAAGAAATCCTAGCCTCAGCTAACAAAACATACGCAGCCCTCTATCCCATGCTATTTCGAAAAAACAAACAACTTTCTGTTAAAAATAAACTCCTAATATATAAAACCACAATAAGGCCCAAATTAACATATGCCAGCCCCATCTGGGGAAACACCGCACATTGTCACATGAACAAATTTCAAAACTTCCAAAATAAAGTCATACGTACAGCCCTGGGCGCCCCCAAGTGGCTGAGGGTTTCCCAACTCCATAACGACTTGGACTTGGACTTAGATACTATTTAATGACAGAGTTCCTAAACAATGAGTTTACTGACTCTAGCATATTTAAAGGATTTTCTATGAAACTTTACTTGGAAGGGTTTTTTTTTTGTTTGTGTTGAGAATTGAAACTTAAAACTATACTGCGACTTGATGCAGGAATTATTTTTTAAATATGTACTTAATTGCCTATTCCTTGCGGAGGATTATTTTAGGTCTTTTGAATTTGGTAATTTCATTCTCGCTATATTGAGCGAGAGAGTTAATGGTCGGATTTTCATGTCCGGCTAGGCCGGCGTAGAATTTTTCCGATTGGGAAACAATTAGCTCCTTTATCAGAGGAATGTTTGTGTCTTTATGGAGAGTGTTAACCCTGATCCACTTCGGCGCATTCAATGCTAATCGAATGGCTTTGTTTTGCAGGGTTTGTAATTTATTTATGTGAGTGTCAGCTGCATGGCCCCAAATGGGAGCAGCGTATGTAAAACTACTCATCTACAATGGTCGTCTTGTAGATGAGTAGTTTATTGTCTGGTGATAATTTACTATTTCTACCTAGCATAGGGTAGAGGGCTGCAATTGACTTATTAGCTGATTTTACTTTTTCATTAATGTGTTTAGCCCACGTTAATTTGGAATCTAGGGTTACTCCGAGGTATTTAATAGATTTTTCCCATGGAACCTGTTCCCCGAATAATTTAATGTTCGTAGGCTGTTTTGGTAGTCTTCGTGAGAAAACAGTAGCGGTTCTTTTGGAAGGATTAATTGAAATTCTCCATTTTTTACAAAACTCTTCGAAAAGAGTGGCTTGGAGCTGTACGCGGGTAGTAGCAGTGGTCGCGACAGTAGAACTTGAGATAACATTTGTATCGTCGGCAAATTGGGAAATTTTTACATTATGGTTCATCGGTGGCGGAATATCGCTAGAATAGACGTTAAACAGTTTAGGGGACAATGAACCTCCTTGGGGGACACCGGCTGTTAGTGGACGTTCTGATGACAGAATTTCATCTAGTTTTACTCTAAAAGTCCGATCAGTAAGGTAGCTATATACCATTTTAATAAATGAAATGGGAAAGCCCATAAGGTACATTTTATATAATAACCCGTTATGCCATACTCTGTCGAATGCTTGTCGTATATCAAATGGAAGGATCACTGTATGTTTGTTTAAGTTGAAGCCTTCAGTTATGATCTCGACTACGCGGAGAAGTTGATGAATTGAAGAGTGACCAGTCCGGAAGCCATGTTGGAAATCTGGCAAAATTTTATTTTCATGAATAAATGATTCTAATCGAACGAGGATGATTTTCTCAAGAATTTTACCTAAGCAAGGAAGGAGACTAATTGGGCGATGGTTTGTGGTTAATAGTGGGTCTTTGCCTGGTTTAGGTATTAAGATTACATTTGCTTGTTTAAATGCTTTAGGAAAGCAACTGAGTCGTAATGATGCATTATATCTGGCAGTTAAGGCGCAGATGCCTTTTAAGGGGAGGCATTTTAGAATTTTATTTGATATTCCTTCTGGTCCGGCCGCTTTTTTATTCTTAAGAGAGTTAATAATTTTTTTAATTTCATTAGGTGTTGAGAATTTGATTGGCAAGTCAGATTCTGTATTTAAAATAGACTCTACTTTTGAATCCACCATTGTAACGAAGGATGGGTCATCGTGATCAGTTATTGGGGTGAACTGGGCTTCAAGGCTGTCTGCAAAGGCTTCTGCCTTGTCTGCAGTGGAGTACACTACTCCGTTTGGGCCTTGAAGGGGAGATATTCTAGTATTTGGTTTCCTGCTAGTCTTAGAGAGCTTCCAGTAAGCTGCTCTGTCATTTTCGAGGGATGATATGAACTCGTGCCAGCGTTCATTGCGGAAATCGTTTAAAACATCTCTTACTTCGCGTGATAAGCGGTTATAATGCATTTTTACTAAAGGATTGCAACTTTTTTGCCATTCTTTACGGATTGAATTTTTCTCCCTAATAAGATCCTTAATCTCTTCGGGGATGCCATGTCGTCTTGTGTCGTTGGGAATGTCGACGGAAGCCTCATTGATGCAAGATTTTATTGATTTTATCAACGTAAAAGTGGCGGTGTTAAGACTCTCTTTGTCGGGTATAGAAGTTGGCACTGTCATAGATGAATTTAATAACTCGATGAGTTTAGGCCATTTAATTTTTTTCCGAGTTGGATTATGTGGGACCAGTGGATTTGAACCTCGTGTCAAAGTAAGAAGAATAGGATTATGGTCGGATGCGAGTTCGTTTAGAACTTTAAGCGAGTGAACGTGACTTGTGTCTTTGAGGATGATTATGTCAATTACATCTGGCCTGCCGTTTGGTGGCTGAAGGGTTGGTAGGTCAGGGGCGTCTACGGCGATTGAATTAGAGAGAGCATATTTTGCAAGATCTCTTCCTTTTTTGTTATCATATAGACTGTTCCAGGAGCCATGCTTGGCATTCAAATCTCCGGCTATAATAGTGGGGACGTTTTCGAAGAGAAGTGAGTCTAGTTCAGAGGGAATCAATTTACGTTTGGGAGGGCTATACACAGATATGAATTTAATTGGACCGGAAGAAGTATTGATTTTAACCGCGGTGGATTCAATATTATCATTAGAAAATGCATGTGCTAGATAATGATCAATGTTGTTTTTAACAAAAATTGCAGTACCGCCGCCTTTATTGGAGGTTCTGTCATCTCGAAATATATTACAATTTGGTATTCTTAGGTTACGTGATGGTTTTAGCCACGTTTCATTTATAAGAAATGCGTCTAGATTATAATCGTGGAGAAATTATATTATTTCCTCGCGGTATGCTAGTACTGTGCCGTTGGCATTCCAGTACGCTGTTTGTAAATTTTATTTATTGGCGCGTTGTCTAGCCATTGTGATTTTTAATATATGTCTGTATGGAACTTAGCTCTTTAGCGAAGTTTTGCATAAGGAATTGGAGCTCTGTAGCTCGTTGGATGAGGATTTGGATTTCGCTATCCTCGGGTTTAGAAAATTGCGGTGGGGGAGGAGGAGGAAGATTGCTTTGGAATGTTTGGGGGGACTCAGGACGGCGTTCTAGCCGGAATTGTTGGCTGAAGGCCGGGGTTTCGGGGGGCCAGATTTCCTGATGGGAGCTAAGGCTTTTGAAAAAGTTTGGCGCAGGCCAAGATTGCGAAGTTGAGGGGGATACGGAGGAGGGTTGGTTTACATTGATGGTGGTGATGACGGGCTCGGAACTAGGGTTTACTCTTTCAGGCTGTGGCTGAGGGTCGGAAAAGCCTTGGTTCTGTCGGTAATCTCGGCGGTATTCATTATAATTGGGGTTTCTATTCGACTGACGTTGATAGTTGTAATTACGGTTTCTGTTGGCATTATAGTTATTGTAATGGGGTCTGGCAGGACAGCCCTTGTAGTTTGCCGTATGAGCACCCTGGCAGAGGGCACACTTGGCTGGAGTATCCGTTGGTTTTTTACACTCCGAGGATCTGTGGGGCTCTGCGCATTTAACGCAGCGCTCCTGACCGTGGCAGCAGTTTGCCGAGTGGCCATGTGTCTGGCAACGGAAACATTGCCCCATCCTTGTTCTGTTTCGTAACGATTCTACTTGGATACGTAGGTGGAGAACAGTTTGAAGATCTGTGAAGATGCGTTTTGCGTCTTCATTTTTAGTTAAATTGACCATTACTAGTGGAATCGGTTGACGAGACCGACCAGATTTCATTCTGTGAACGGATAGTACTGGGAATTTTTTGAGGGCTAGTTCAAACTTTACCTCGTCTGTGGGGATATCTTCCGGGATGCTTCTAAGTACTACTTTTAGAGTTTGTCCTCTGGGAGCCGGTAAGAACGGTGTTCGATATTTTTGGCAATAAATATCCTAGTTATGTTACTATGTTCTCTTGGAGTTTTCGTTTGAATGTGAATAAATTTACCCATATTCTTCGCGAAGAAATCTGTACCTTTTTCTTCAAAGCTCCTGAAAAGAGCGGTTGTTTCGTTTTTTTTATGTAGGACGAGTGGGGGAATTCTGGCAAATTTACGTGGTTGTTGTTCAGCTGGTGAGGTTTGATCCTCTTGTGCCGTAGAGGAGCCAGGTGTAGGAGAGGGTGTTCTCAGAGCTGCAAATTTATTGGTTGCGAATTCTGGGGAGGTTGGTCGCGTTTCAACATTAATTTTTTTTGATCGGGGAGAGGAACTGGGAGAATGTCTCGGGGAATTTACAGGGGTTAAAGTGCCCATTGAGCAAGTGCGCGTGCATTTACGCCCTGAGACAAGGTTGAACCCTGTCTCGTCAGAGGAAAATTAGCATTCTTCCATATCAGAATCTTCGTAGTGTCTTCCTGGGTTGGGAGAGGGTAGCCGCCGAGGAGAAGGAAGCCGCCGCGGGGAGAGTGGTGACTGGTTTGGAGCTATGCTTTGAGAAGCCATTTCATGCCGGATTAAATAAGTTAGGTGGATTTTTTCCTCCGGGGATAGATCTTTATTGATTCTAGCAAACATAAAAGCTGCTAGGTTATTTTCATAGGCGCTCATGATTTTAGGGTTGGAATTTCTAGATATAAGTAATTAGAGATTTGAGTAGCAACCGGCTGGGAATGCTTTTAGTCTGTTGGAAATACCCGTTTGGACAATGGAACTTTATGAGTCTCTAAGTGGGGTAAAACCGAGTGTAAAGTGCTTTTAATAAATAAAGGCTATAACTGTCCGTGAGGTAATTAGTGCATTCTAAGGGCGTTTGAAAATTTGGGCCGGGGAAAAACGCGGCAAAAGTGAATTTTACAAGATTATTTCATTTATATGACGTCGGTGGGAATGAATAAAATTTTTGAACTCTGACAAAAAAACAATATCACAAGTACAAGTAAGTCCAAATACTCTCACCAGAGATGATGGAAGGATGTCTGCTGTAGATGTTGTCTGCTGTTGGATGCTCAGCGCTGATTTTGTGGTTTCTCCAGGAATCTGGACAGTCCTACTCTTCTTTCAGACGGGGAACCAAAGTCGTGGATTATAAACCAGAAAAGTTCAAAGCACTTGCACTTGAGTTTGTAGAACGGATAATGTTTGAATCGCTGAAGATTAATTTAATTTTGACACATAAACGCGTGTTTGCGTAGATCACATGCGAAGAATCGGCACTTGTCGCGAATAATCTCCGAAGGAGCAAAACACGAAAGAACTGACTTTGTAACTAGATAACTGTATTAAAAACACAATGGTTGGTGAAGTCGCTACGTTTAGACGCAGAGCTGTTGACGGTTCGGCAGGCGAATCGAGACTGTTGAGTGAGAACTCCATAACGACTCCGAAGTCCCATTTTTTAAAGACCACATCGTAAGCCCCGCGGAAACATTCTATGCGGGAATCCCCACCCATGATAACGCGTCTATAAACTGCCTCACGCAGTACGACATTAACAAAAAAACAAAACATAAAAAACCCAAATCCTCAGAAAACTCCCCCTCCATATTGCAGCCATGTTCCCCCTTTGCAAATATAATTAAAAAAAAAAAAACACATTAAACTTAATGATAATTATTCAGAATTTGCAAACCATATTTTGGAAACAGGTCATTCTTTTGATATTAATAAAGGTTTAAAAATTTTACACACTAACACAACGGGTATACAATTAGATAATTTAGAAATTTTAGAAATTAGAAAAAGTGTTAATAGTAAATTAAATATTATAAATAACCAAACGTTTTTTAAAAATAGCCATCTTTTAAATTTATCTTCGTATTAATACTTATATTTATAATAATTTATTTTGTTATTTAGACTTCTTGTTTTCTTTTTAAAAGATTTTTTATTATGTTAATGTAATTTTTACCCATTCTAAAATAATTTTTATATTTTATTTTATATAATTGTTTTTTATGATATATTTTAGGTAATTAATCACCTCTCCTATCTAATATTTTGTCTATGTTCTAATTAGTCTATACTTGTTTGTCTTTTGTTATTTTTTATTGACTTATTATCCTGACGAAAAAAACATAGTTTTCGAAACATGTTGATATTGTTAATAAAATAGTGGTGTTACACAAAGGTATTTGTTTGTCATTAAACCAAATGTTATTTTAATTCCAAAACCATGTAAAGTAAACTAGAGTAGATTTCTCCATAGAACGTCCACTAAAAGCAAGCGTCCTCCAAGGTGAACAATTAACTTATAAACTTTTTAATATTTATTCTAGTGACATTCCCAAACCAGTTAACCATAAACCGAGTAAAAAACTCTCGATTCGCCAGCAATACCAATATCATTTTCAACCTTAGGGAAGCCTGTAGCTTGCCAAGAACTGAAACTGGGCTGTACGCTTTCGTAAGAATGTGATTTTGTTGCGGACACTGATGTTCCTGACGCCTGCGATGTTTGAATAATGAAGCTTTGTTGATTTTCAGAAAATTGCACTCTCAATGGGTCTTACACTGTGGACTATGAATGTTTCTCCCCCCAGCACTTGCGTATGCTCTGCGACCACTCTATGCCCCACGACTCCTCCGTGAGGTTTAAATGCAAAGCCGGGCACTCTGTCTCCGGCACACTGATCCTCGGAGAGATGCGCTGTCGATTCGGCACCTGGAGCTTGTCTATTCCTGAGTGCGAACCAGGTCAGTAGAGTTTCTGTAATGTCTGTTCTATTCATGGTCTGACATCTGTCTAGTGTTGGGCTTCCTCCAATAAATATAAAGTTCTTTGGTTACTATTTTTGTTTATAATGTTACTAGCTTTTCCCCGCGGCTTCGCTCGCATGGTATTACGGGAAATTATTGTAGCGCTTGCACTTATCAATTATCCGCCCTCCCCCCCACCCCCTCCTGCATTCCATACATTCAGTTTTCAAACATCTAACCCGCCACCTAAATTTCATAATGCTAAAGCTCAAAGAAAAAAGAATTATCCAATTTAGTTCATTCGTTATGCGCTTACAAACATTTCTGATGTTTATTTGGTAAGTTATGTATAACCATTTTAATATCGCGGTTTAGACGGAATCTAATCAGAATCTGAACAAAAAAATTTTAAACGCATTTTTCTCAAAACTACTTCTTTCGAGACGGTTGACACGATATCTCAAGTTTCACAAAACCAATTTGCTTGAAATTTGGTGTGAGCTTTCTCTATACATTATTCTATGGCGGGAACTAAAACTAAAACAAAATTTCAATTTTTAATATTTTTAAAAAATTTGGAAAGTCAAAAATACTGGTAAAAAAATGTCTTTATTATTTCAGACAACCGCCATTTTGCGAAAAATAATTTTTTGACTTTGCCTCATTTGTTCGGATAAAAAAATTATTATAATTTTTTTTTTTGATTACTAGGAGGGTTGCAATCGTGTCAACCAGGGCGCGCCATTTTTTTAGACCTTCCACTTCAACACCCCGTAACTTTTTGAATATTGAATTTTTTGTTTGATTTATTTTATGTATTCTTCAATGTTTAATCAATATTTGGTAAAATAATGGCTTGTTAAAATATATATTTTTTTTATTGCACCTGAAAAAACTCCTACAATTCATGCTTCTAGACTAGAATACACCCTTAAGCATGAATCACATGTTTCACTAATTATAGATTCACCAAAATAGTTGGAATCGTTCATTCGGCACTGTCTCTCAACACTTTCGTTTCTTTGCATGTTCAGACGGGTCGTTTTGCGGAACAGAGGCGGAAAGACTCTCATTAGTGTAGCAATGCGTAGCATACATACATATATACATAGACAGAAGCAAACATATTTTCATTTTTATATATATATTTAGATAAGACCTCACTTTTACAAGAAAACTCTTTTTTAACATTAACCCCACACAGGAGGCCCTGGGGAAAACAATTTCACTCTTTGAGATGCTGTGTAGAGGGTCTTTTTAAGGAAAGAAAGGAGATATTCTGGGAATGAAAAGATATATGAGTGGGTAGGAATCTAGGGGCAGCATGTCCAAGAGTGACGAACGTATGACAAGTCTCTCCAGCTGGTCAAAAGAGACCAGCTAGAGAATTCAAAGCGTTTTCCCAAACTGGCCTCTTCCGATCCCGTTGGGCAAGACCTGGAAACACCTCACACGATGAACTTGAGCACACCTGCCAGTTCAAGAAACGTAGATAACCACTTGGAGTGACCTCTGACAGAGGTATTGGTTATCCAATAAATGGTTCCGGACGGCAGTACCGATACCCGCTTGTCAAATTGTCTAAAGTTTTATTGAAAAGTTTCTATCGGTTTTAGATTGCGGCCTGGATATTGCAGGCGGTGTTACTTTCATCGCTAATGCACCAGTTGCCAAAAAAGACACCCTGCCCTGGCACGTGGCCATCTATGAAGATCAATCGAAAATGCCTGGCAGTCCTAATTTTGGTTTCATTTGCAGTGGGACCATCCTCAGCACCAGACTGGTCGTGGGAGGTAAGATCAAACCAGAAAACACTTTTGAAATTTACCCTTGGATTTATGTTAATACTGGGGTATACGGTATACCCATTGCAGTCTCAGCTGCTCGGTCCATTGGGTATGCGGTAACACCGTTTGGAGTATGTTGTGGGTAGAAGGCAGTAGGTAGGGGTTGATAAGGGAGAAGAGGAAGTTTTGAAATTACCTGGATTCAGATCAGTTAACTGTTGTATCGATTAATCTCAGTGATTTTACTTTAGGTGTGTTGAACTCCAAATTAAATTGAGGTTTCTGTGATTACCGGTTGATCTATTAGGTTAACGTAAAGATTACAATGATTTTTAAACTGGACTAGACGTCCTTACTTGAGAAGGCCCTAAAAAGGCAGTATGGTGAGGCTGCTAGCTGGCGGAATGCATGCATTTGCCCAGCTTTCTGGTGCCTTTGGCACTCATCAAAGGTACGACGATAGAAGGTACTCTTCGGATGTCACACTTCAGTGATATCTGTTGGGATACAGCAGAACTTCGAATTACTAACTATACTTACAACATCTATTAAAGTTTGCTGAAACTGCATGATTTATCTATTTCAAATTAAGTTTCTATTCTGGTTGGTGATCACTCATCCATGCGATACTGAATACTGAGAGTATCTTTCGCTCTGCTATCAGTTGACTGTAAAGAGGTTGGTTTTTTGTGGCGCAAAATAGTTGTTTTGAGAATACTTATACCCGGGTCGACGGGTTAGATGGTTAGTCAGCTGATGATATGTGGATATTTTATTGTTTTTTGGTTTTGAAGAAAAAGAAATGGAAATAAAAACATCGTAAGAATCGGAGACCAAAAATACATTGATAATAATGTCAGCATTCACCTGTTAAATTTTGTCAAGTACTGGTTAAGAAGAGTACATATAGAAGTAAGCCAAATCTAGTATGGGTTACTCCAGGGACAAAACCTGGAAAAACGGGCAATATATTTATTTATTTCCAGCTGCTCACTGCTTCTACGACCCAACAAATGAGAGCGTTTTACCGGCGCAGCGATTCCGTGTTGCTGCGAATAAACACTACAGTGCCTGGGATCATCCGGAAGAGGTGATTTCTCCCAAATCAGAGGTAACACCATTCAATTCTTTCGTTTTGGTTTTATGGATGATTTGTCTTTGAAATACCTGGCCAATTAGGCTCTCTGCTTTCATTTTTTATTTCAAAAATGTATAATCAATATGTGTTTGACTGGTCAGTGATTGAGTGGGCATCGCGTTTGGGTCCCACCCGGGCGTCGCGTGTTCGATTCCTCGGCTGGCCAAGTCCTCCATCACGACTAGGGAATGCAATCCCGATCTCGCAAGATCTCGTGATATTTTTCAGGATCAATCCCGAAGCATAATATGACGAGATCTCGTTCGAGATTAACGGGATTGGGCGGCAGTAGTCAGCGACGCTACACACGTCCACTCGGGGCGCGAGTGGTGCGCTGACTGACTGACAGTCGGGCGGGAGTGTCGATGGAAGAAAGAAAACTATCCCGACTATTTACGAATATTAGGACGGATGTGGAAGTCCTGGAGGACAATCCGGATAATTATGGTGGTTTATACTTTTCCTTACCTATAAGACAACTAGATCTGGTTACAGAATATCAATTGATTATATCGAAACTAAGAAAATGCGTCAAACTTTTCAGGAATTCTCCAACCAAGAATGATATGCTACAGAATTATATTCAGCAGAAGTTTGGCAAAACATTTTATCTGGTTCTCGACTGTATGACTCGTTAGTCTAGCCCAGGGTTTCCCAAACGTTTTCTCCAACGGAACCCTTTGCAAACCCATAAATTTTAATGGAACACTTGGCTTATTTGTTGGATTGGACAATTTCTAAAGCAAAAATTTAAAAAATGTTATTTCGCACATTATTTATAATTTATCTTTTATATTCCATTTTTTGGTTTAAATATTTATAATATTAACGAAAAAATGGAATATAAACAAACAAAAAAAAAAATGGAATAAATAAATCACTTAATGACTTATTGATGTCCGTGAATTTCATTTCTTCTTGTTATCAGGCACAATATTGGTAAGTTGGATTCTAATATCTGGTGTGGCATCAAGCCTGTTCCTGCACTTTGAATTCGTTGCAGCATAATTATAAAATCCCTCTTCGCAAAAATAGGTTGTAGAAAACGGAATTAAAACAATAATAACTTGTTTTGATAAATTGGAGTACGTACTCTTCTGACAAACTCGCCCAGAAATCATTAAAGGTTTGATTTTCTACCTGAAAGGGTCTACTAAATAAATTAATAACTATTGGACAAAAATTATACAAATAATAATTTCTTGTGAATAATATAAGTAGTGTTGTAATATGAATATGTGTACACTATATTAAATGAAATTCTTCCGACATATTGTTGCGGAACCCCTATTCAGGTTCAGCGGAACACTGGTGTTCCGCGGAATACAGTTTGGGAAACACTGCTCTAGCCTATGCAACATGATAAGTACATACAATAGAGTAAAGCAGTGCACTTCAAGAGTAATTAGAAGAGACTCTGAGAGTATCTAAAAGTCGTTTTTCGCGTGTATCCACGAGCTTAGATAAATTAGAGTCAGTCATAAAAACAGAAATGGATCTATTTGAGTGTGGAGAACAGGGTGGAGATTTTTGCAGTTTGCATATAATTGCTTAGTCACGCTGCTGCCAACCAGTATTAAGTCGGAGAGGGCATTTTCAGCAGCTGGGTACATTGCAACGGACATTAGATGCCGTTTAGCAGATAGCACCCTTAATACACTTTGTTTTATAAGAAATTACTTTCAAAATCACCCGTAATTACTTTCTAATCTCCTTAGCTATATTTTTTCTTTTGATTATTTTAATTTAAAAAAAAACTGTTAATTATTTAGTAACTAATATTAAAGAATAAAGTTTTTGTTTTCTTTCAAATAATATTTTATTTTAATTAACAAGATCACGAAAATTCCGAGATCTCGCGAGATTGTAATTTCTAATCTCGCAAAATCTCGAATTTGCGATCTCGAGTCGAGATTGCATTCCCTAATCATGACTCAAGCAACATTTTCGGCTTATTATGGTGGTAGTAGGAGATTTTCAAACATTGTTGGGTTATTCGTAACGCGGGAATGTTTGTCTTTCTAAAAAAAAAAATTTTTTAATTATTCTAGAGAGGCAAACATTTCCGAGTAGGTACGAATGACCTAATAATTTTTAAAAACTCCTACTAAAATCTTTATAAACGGAAAATAGAGCTATTTGGGAACAAAACTATGATGTAGTCTTTAGAAAACATAACGATAATAATATAAACATTTATTTGTCAGTAGATTTTAACAAATTTATCCTTCTTTTTTATTTCTTTTAGCATTGATTGCTTCTGACAAATAGGTAACTGCTCAACTGTACTAGTGCGTTTAGAATTTCTCCCAGAATGCAGTTAGTTTTCAACAGTGCCTCTAATATAATATACTTACATGTATAGTAAACAATTAAAATTATTTTTTTATAAGAAAAACTTTCTTTTTATAACTTTTGAAGGTTATTCCCATCAACGTAATATATCATTGAAGAAGAAGATAACACTTACAATCTAAATGAAAATATGAAAGAAAACAAGACACCGAAAAATAGAAAAACTAGTTGAAGATAATATTGTTGATTCAGAATATTTGAAATATGAAATTGACAAATATGACGGTTTGACAGAAGGTGGCAATAGCGAAATTGGATAACGCGCACGTCCCGGTTAGACGAGAGGTCTGGGTTCGAGTCCCAGTTGCGACCATTGTCTTTTTCTATTTTTCTGTGTCTTGTTCTCTTTCATATTTTAATTTAGATTATAAGTGTTATCTTCTTCTTCAATTAAAATTAAATCAACATTCAAATTAAAGCAAATATTTTTTAAATTCAAATAAATAATATACCCACAAACACAAGAAGGTGATCCTTTTATTCTAAATTCTTTCAATTATGATGTTTTGCTATTGACTGTGCTGTCAGCAACCATTCGCCGCAGAGCTTCTCGAAGCACCGCAACTACGTCCGCGGTATTTCAATCCAAAGTTTTAATAATGAGTAGCTGAAACTATCCTCAAATACAGCAGTTTCATGTCTGGGGAGAACGAATAAATGGTTCATTTGGCGTGTTCTGTGTGCACGAGAGTCACAGGACCACTCAGTCTTTCAAACAGATATACAAGAGCCTTCGATTCATCAAATTGGATATTTAATGTGACTGCCTTCATACACATAATAAGAATCCACTGGGAGTCCGATTCGAGCCGCGGTCAACAGTGGTTGTGTGTACCTTACCTATTGCTTAGTGCCGTTCGCCCGTTCCCGTGCCTCATACAGATAAGAGATTATTGTTACATTTTATTTAATTCTGTTTATCGTATACTTATTTGTTTGCATTCCTACTTACGGCTAATCCGTTTTTGTTTGTACAGTCAATGAAATAGACTGCGTATTATTTTTTCAGTTTAATTTTTAAAAGTTAAGTTTTTTTTTATACAATGGAGGAAGACGAAGATAGACCTCCCGACCCAGGATCGATATTAGATTTTTCTGATTCGGAATCTACCACTAGCCAGGCTTCTATTACGCTTCCATCTCGTAAACGACGACCATCGCATAGCCTTTTCATCCCATCGAAAGTTAAAACTATACCGCCGATTCAACAAACCTCGACCTCTAACGACCTTAACCCCAATAGTAACACCCAGACAAGTACTTTAGCTAGCGATAATACAAAAAGTACTGACTTACTTTATCCTGCTTCCGCTTCCGGTCCTTTTATCGTAATTGTTCAGAGAACTGAACAAGGAAAACTTATTCATCCTTTAGATTTTGGAAAATTCTTATTTGACTCAAAAAATAATAACCTTGGTATTGTTATCGGTTCAATTAAACCGGAAGGGCGATATAAATTATCTATCGAGTTTAATACTGCCGCTTCCGCAAATGGATTTGTAAAAAAAATTGACTCGCTCTCAAACCATAAATATAAATCGTTCATCCCGTCATTTAACCTTACGAGAATGGGTCTTGTTCGAGGAATACCCACGGAGATCCCAGAGGCTGAAATTGTTGATGCTTTGAATAATTCCCAAGGAACCCCGAAAGTAATAAAAGCACGTCGACTGAACTACAAGGATTCTACTGATGGGAACACGATCTGGAAACCTTCCCAATCTGTTGTTGTTACATTTGAGGGACAATCCCTTCCGTCTCGTGTGTTTATTTATTATACCTCGCTTCCCGTCGAAGTTTATAAATTTCCAACTGTTCAATGCTTCAATTGCTGCCGGTTTGGACATACGAAATCCGTATGCCGCTCCCCTCCACGTTGTTACTTTTGCGGAGAAGGTCACCCATTTGATCAATGTCCAAAATCTTCCAATAATCCCATTTGCATTAACTGTTCGGGTGCACATACCGCGGTCAGTCTAGCCTGTCCGGAATTGACAAGACAGAGGAACATAAAACATAAAATGGCTACCGACAACATTTCGTACTTCCAGGCCTCAAAGTTATTCTCTCCTGCGAAAAAATCATTCGCAGAGATGACATCGTCCTCAGCTCCTTTCCAATCAACCACCTTTTTAAATTCAACGTCATCTTCTCACAGAGAAACCATTCTCAAGCCAGTCAAACCCAACCCAAAATATACTCCTTACCTTGATAAAAAACAATTGAATAATATTTTGACCAGCCCGAATGGGAATGCCAAATCTCGGACCCCCAATGGGTGTGCCATTAATAGTAATACATCCCCTCCTGCTCTCCCCGAAATATTGAATAATAATTCTTTTATACAAACTTTAATTACCCTTTTAATTTCTATCCTTACAAACAACAATACTGTACCGTCCAACGCTGCCGATTACATTAAATCTTTATTATCTTGCCTCCCCAATGACTTCGAAACTGAACAAAATTCTTCAGTGGAACAGTAGAAGCCTCTTCGCTAACAAATCTGACCTAATTCAGTTACTCGACGAACACGACGTTTCAGTGGCCGCCATTTCTGAAACGTGGTTAAAACCCTCCTTTCACTTAAGAATTCCGGGTTATTATTGTCTCAGACACGACAGACCGGATGGTAAAGGCGGCACGGCTCTGATAATCCATAATTCTATCCCGTTTAAACAAATTAATATACATACTCCCTCCGACGATATCCAGATAATAGCAGCTGTCTTATCTGATATCACAATATTATCAATATATATTCCTCCCTCTACCACTTTTATTGAAAATGAATGGGCACCAATCTTAACCCAGATTTGTTCCCCTTTTATGATCCTTGGAGATTTTAATGCACATTCCCCTTCTTGGGGTAGCAAAATAACAAATCGTTCTGGCCGCAATCTTTTAGATTTCATTGATACCCATAACCTATGTTTTTTAAATGACGGATCTCCAACCAGATTCACCCCCCCTCATCAACGGAAAAGTGCTGTTGATTTATCTCTTTGTTCATATTCGTTAGCATCTAAATGCTCTTGGGACATCCTAAACGATCCCCTCTCTAGTGATCATTTTCCAATTATAATCCGATTCCAACATCAATCTAACACTTATCCTCCACCAGTTAAAAATAATCTCAAATTTAGAATAAATGATGCGAATTGGAGCACTTTCTCTTCTGAACTAGATAACCTTATTAATTTAAAAAAAAAATCGTCCCCGGGAGACATCAGATTGCAATGTGAGACGTTTCCCTCTATGGTTATAAATGCAGCAGAAAAATCCATCCCGAAACGCAATGCGAACATTAAAATAAAACACTCTACTCCGTGGTGGGACGAGGAATGCACTCGCTCCGTCAACTCTCGTAAAAAAGCAATTTCCTCTTTTCGTAAGTGTATGTCACTAGAAAATTTTTTATCAGTTAAAAAAGCCCAGGCAGAAACCAAACGAATTTTGAAAAATAAAAAACGCGCTGGATGGCGGAAGTTCTGTGAGAACCTGTCTCCGGAAACTCCCCAATCTTCAGTTTGGTCTAGCTTAAAAAAATTCGGATCATCGTATTCTCCGCCGAGAACCAAGCATATATCAGAAGAAATTCTTATAGGATTTGCGGATAAAATAGCCCCCCCATCAGTGGCCGGATGTGAAGAAATGCCTTCTATTAAGCCATATCCATCTCACTCTAACTGGCTAGATGCTCCTTTCTCCATTGATGAGATGAAACTAGTAATAAGAACCCTTTCTGACTCTGCTCCGGGTCCCGATGGAATACTTAATAGTTTCATTAAATCATTTTCTGATATGGCGGTTGAATATTTCTTATCTCTTATTAATAATATGTTTGAAACAGGACTAATTCCGGATGATTGGAAAACTCAAAAAATCATTCCCATTTTAAAACCTGGAAAAAATCCATCTGAAATTTCGTCTTATCGGCCTATTGCTCTTTCATCATGTTTGATGAAAGTAGCGGAGCGGTTGATGAAGAACAGATTAGAGTGGTTTGTTGAAAGTCAAGATATTATCTCACCAAATCAGTATGGTTTTCGGAAAAAGAAATCTACAATGGATAATTTAAGTTTGTTCACAACTGATATCCGAGTTTCCCAATCCCTAAATTCTTATACATTGGCCACATTCCTTGACCTTTCATCAGCTTACGATGATGTTTTACTGAATGTTTTGAAAGAAAAGCTAATTAAAAAACAAATCCCCCCGAAATTAGTCCAATTTATTATTAATTTGCTCTCAGATAGGTCCATTATTATTGAGTCTTCCTCTAAATGCTTAAGGCGCAAACTATGGAGAGGTTTGCCCCAGGGTTCTGTTATTAGTCCTCTGTTGTTTAATATTTATATAAGCGACCTAGACTCAGTAATTCCTTTTTCTATCAAGCGTCTTTACTTTGCGGATGATATCCTTATATATTTGTTACATAAAAATATTATTTTTGCAGCTAAGGAAATGAATTTGGCTTTACAATATATTAAAAGCTGGTTGTCATTAAATGGGATGAATCTGGCGGCATCTAAAACAAGGGTCGTGGCTTTCACGCGCAAAAGAAAAATTCCCCAATTCTCAATTTCTTTTGATAATGTGCCTCTACAATCCGCTACTCAAATCAAATTCCTTGGTCTTCTTTTGAACCATAAACTTTCCTGGCTTCCACACATTCAGATAATTTCTACAAAGTGTGAAAAGGGACTTAATATGATGCGAGCAGTTTCCAGAGTATGGTGGGGATCTCATCCTACCACTCTTAAATTAATGTATAATTCCCTAGTTCGGAGCCACTTGGATTATGGCTCATTTCTTTTTGACCCACTCCCTAAATATCTAGATAAGAAAATGGAAAGAATTCAATCAAAAGCCCTCAGAATGATTATTGGAGCTATGAAGTCTTCTCCAATTAATGCGCTTCAGGTGGAATGTGTGGAGCCTCCATTATATTTCAGAAGGCAATTCCTTGCCAATAAATATATTTTCAAGGCTTTATCGGTATCACATCATCCTATTAAACAAAGTCTTAATAGGTTAAGTGTTAATTTGAATTCTAACAAAAGATTGAGAGAAAAACAATGTTTTCCTCTCTTAATTAAAAGTTTTCATCTCTATAATTCTCTATCATCTTCCCTCCAATATCTTCAAGAAGTTCCCAATCTTCCTATATACAATATTCCATTTAAGGCAATCACTTTTATGCCGAACACAATAACATCAGTCTTTCGGAAGAATATTTTATCTTCCCCAAATAAATTTCAAAATGTGGATGATTGCTTTAAAAGCATAGTGGCTTCGAAATTCCCTGGATTTTCCATCCTTTTCACGGATGGTTCCAAATTTGAAAATAAAAGATGTGGAGCATCTATATATAGTCCAGAATTCAACATCAATCTCACTTATAAATTACCGAAAGAAGCTTCCATATTTACAGCCGAATGTTTTGCAATTGAACAAGCACTAAATCAAATTCAGGTTCTCAACATTCATCGAGCCTTACTATGTACTGATTCGCTAAGTGCTCTAACTAAAATTAGGTCAAATATTTTACGTTATCCGGAAGACAATATTATATGTAAAATAAAAAATCTTCTCAATTCTCTTAGTGAATCTGGGTTTGAGACGATATTGGCCTGGGTCCCTGCCCATTTGGGTATCGAGGGTAATGAGATGGCCGATTTTCTCGCCAAATCTGGTTCAGATTCCGGAACTATTCCACTAAATTTTAGAATTCCTATATCCGATGTCTTTCCGATTCTTAAATCCAATATGACTCGTGCCTGGGAAGAAAATTGGGCAGTCTCCAAAATAAGAACTGGATCTTTCTATGCGGGAATTCAAAACCATATCCCTGCTAAGCCATGGTTTCACGGTAAAAAACTTTCAAAACGATTCATTTCATGTATCTCGAGAATGAGAATTGGCCACTGTTCAATTGCATCTCACTTGTCTAGAATTAGAGTTTTAGATGATCCGTTCTGCCAGTGCGGTGTGGAAGAGGAAACCCTCGACCACGTTTTCTTTAACTGTAAAAACCATTCATCTTTCAAGAACATATACCGCCGGCTTATTAAAATCACACACCAGTCCCCCCTTAACATTTCATACCTTTTATCTCTTAACAATTCTCGTGTTCATACAGCTTTATGTAAGTTTATTAACCTGAATGAATTCAATATTTAATTTGTTTTAGTGATCTAAATGAGTCCAATATTTAATTTGTTTTATTATTTTCCCATTAGATTAACCGAAATTTCTTATCCATTTTAAATATTACCGGCACAAAGCACTCTCTCCAGGGTGAATTGCCTAAAACAAAAAAAAAAAAAAAGAATCCACTGCCGATAATTATGGCTTATGAAATAATTGAGAGCAATTGTAGCATATTTGTAGAACTGCCGATATTGTAGACAAATGTGATATTCTTGGTATCAGGGTGAAGTAATTAATTACTTCATCTCAATTAATAAATCCACAGTTCCAATAATATTTAACGACACTAAAAAGTCTCCCGGAGATTAATTTTCATTCATCGTCAGATTCCAGAAGCTACACCAAACTGGCACAGCCAACTACAGCACAATTAAATGAAAATTTTGTCTTATCAGATACGAGAGATTCAACATCGCAGTTGACTACAGCACAGTTAAAACAGACTTTTGTGTTTTCAGATACGAGAGATTCAACAACGCAGTTGACTATAGCACAATTAAAACAGAATTTTGTGTTTTCAGGTACGAGAGATTCAAAAACGCAGTTGACTGCCGCACAGTTAAAACAGACTTTTGTGTTTTCAGATACGAGAGATTCAACAACGCAGTTGACTATAGCACAATTAAAACAGAATTTTGTGTTTTCAGGTACGAGAAATCCGCCTCCACGAATGGTACAAAGGAGGAAAGCAGCTACACCAGAGAGACATCGCCATTCTTGTCCTAACGAGACCTTTTGAGTTCAATGACAAAGTCCGCTCTATTTGCTTCGATGTCAACAACGAGGAATTCGACAAATATCAACTTGGTTCTGATAGCGTTGGCAAGGTAACAATTTCTTTTTATAAATTATTAAAAATTGATCATTTCAAAAATTCCAGGCAGTGGTAAAGATCGATTCTTTCGTGAATTTTTCCTTTTTAAATTCTCTTCACTGACGCGACCTAAGATACGTGTACATCACATGGATCAGATGCCATTTTACTATTATTCCGTATTCCAATTCAAATTAGCAGACAGTCGCGTACTTCATCTCCCCCATTTGCAACACCAATTTGAAACAGAACTTTTTTTATCTAGAGATCCACTTCCATAATTTATTACTTGAGTGACATTTTTAAACTATTTGAGACATAAATCGAAAAGATTCATTACACAACACGACTCAAAATAGATCACCTAATTTACCTTCCCGTCTACTCTCTTCCTTCATCGCTTTTTCCTAATTCTGTGTTCCCCCTCCCTATCCCTTCTCAACAAATATTGTAACTAAAATACACACTTGTATTGTGAATTGTCACACTTCCATCATCATTGGCTGATTGCTTTCATCATATTCCATCATCATTGGCTGCATTTCCTAAGATGGTTTACATATTGATTGCAGTTTGCAGGCTGGGGGGGAACGGAAACGAAAAAGGTTGCTGAAGAACTGCGAATTCTAAATGTCCCCTTTATCGACTACCGCAAGTGCGTCGATGATTACAAAAAATACAAAACAGATCAACTTCCCACAATGGATAAAATTTGCGCCGGTTATTTGAACGGTAGGTCTCTACTGTGCTTCCCTTTTTTCTTGCACTATGTACGCAAATGGCCAATTAATTTATCTTTGTTGAATAAATGAAGATGAAATATTCCTGTAGAAGTTCCACGGTTAGTCGTGGCTTTATTCTAAGTTGTGATGTAATGAAGAAATCATCAGTGCTGCGTTGGTCACGTGGGTTCTATGTTTTCTTTTAAGGGGTCAAAGACGTGATTGCGTTATATTTGAATATTCATAGGTGTCGCCCTAACAGACGAAGAGAAAAACTTTGGAACGTTTCGAGTGGGAATCAGTATAATATTGACACCTGTCGTTTAAATTTGAAGCTTGCAATGTAGACTGCTCAGAACAAAAAAAGAGTTATTAGACGATAGAGATAGGGCATAGGGTTACGCCCATTAGGGAGAGGGTAACGCCAATAACAGACTCGAGGACCGGAACAAAGAAATTTCGGACTTTGGACTGGGCAATAAAACGTATAATTGATGATCCTGATGTTCTCACGAAGTATGGGGAGCGATGAACTTTAGATAAACAACCAGTACATTGCGGCCAGTGACTCGATTTTGGATGTAAACACTGAGTACATTACGGAATTGACAACCATTGAAAACGAGTGGAAATGTTAACTTTAAATTTGAAAAAAATGCAAACTTACGTAAATAAAAAAAATATATAATTAGAAATGAGGGTAGGGAACACAAAAAAAAAGTTATGACGGAAGAATTTCACTGAATTAGAGTTTATATAAAATTACAAATGATCTAATTGATAGTCCGGTATTACTTGGATTGATAAGCTTCCGAATTCCACTTCGTAATACTAGAAGTCAGGATTTGTATTAGTGCAGGAGTTTTGGGACTAACTACCATATGTATTCCTCATTGCCCAGAATACTAATGGAGGGAAACGATTATACCAAGTCGGTGGACATCTTCAATTTATCGTTGAATAAATATAGATTATTTTATTAAGGCAGTTCGGTTATGTGCAATAAATATGAAATAATAACTTTGCACTATTTGTAAAAGCCCAGAAAGGGGGCGTTTAGTAACAAATAAATGACTTTATTCCGAGAGAACTTCAGACAAAAGCACATTGTGCGTGGTGACTAACAGTCGCCGATCTGAAGAAAATGAACAAATTGAACGAGACAAATTCAATTCAACTTTATTCAAAATAAAATTCTATTAAAATCAATATATCGATGCTCGGAGGAGGGTCTAGGACCTAGCATCTCGGAAACATTTAGAGAGAAAAAAAAGGGTTTGACAACCTACGTCTGGGGCCAAGGGGTCATATGTCACGTAGCAGCTTATTAGCGAGAGAAAAAAAAGGGTATTTTGCGCAACATTAGACTAGGAAAATACAGTGGGCCAGAGGAACGATCACGTTGAAATGAGCTTAGATAAATAGTTGTCGAGCCCTGGCACTTTATTGTGTTATTATAACAATTTTTCTGATATGGTTTTTGGGTAATTAAGAGATTTTATTGCTTTAAAAGGTGATCAAAAATTACATGTGGCTTATGGATTATTTACTTTGAGAAAAAATAATTAAAACTAACGGCCGAGACATAAAACATGATTAATTGCTTGGACTTATTTAATTTTCGAAATGTAAATAACGATTAGACGAAATTGATGGCTTTTCCTGCAAGAATGAGATGCATTTTAGGCGGGCCTCCGAGAAAACAATAAAATTGACGGATATTCGAGGGTCGGACTTTGGTAGTGAGCAAAAGAAAAACGGAGATTTATATATAAAATTCGAGTAGCTGGTAAGATAGATTTTATGTTGAAAGGCTTGGTGGGAAAACACGTGTAGAGAAAACAAAATTGCGAGTGTTAAAAGCGAAATTGCGCAATCAGGGGTGTCATCAGAGCGTTGCGAGGAAGATACCATCTCAGATCAGGCTTTGACTAACCATAAAGTTATAAAGAAAAGAGGAATACCCTGGGAAGGAGAGAGCAGACAAAGATAGTAATAAGAAAACTTTGGGGAACAGAAAGTTGTGAAGATTGGGTGGAAAAATAGAAGAAGTAGGGGTAAATGACAAAAAAAAGCGTAAATACGGTCTAGAAATGTAATGGATATACATTCAAGGAGAACGTAGGTGCCCAGAGAAAGAGATAATTAGAGAAATCCCATAATCAAGTCGGAAAAGTAGCGGTATCTGCGTTTTGCAAACGCCTGTTCAAATTCGAGATCTAGATTCAGTACGTCACGGACGGACACTTTCCAAATTGAAGGAAAACGGGAAAAAAAAAACTGTCTCATATGAATAATAATTTTGTATTCTGAAACAAAGGGAAGAAGTGGGCGATCTATAGTACAATCTCTAGGTTCGGATCTGGTAACTAGCTTAGGAAGAGAGCGTCCGATGGGTTTTGGCTAATTATTGATTTAGCATTGTAGTGAATTGAATGTTCCGATTCTCGAGTTGATAAAGCTTATTATCTCAGATCATTAAAATTGCGATTAAGCTCTTTTGGAGCTGAGGGACCTATATAAAGCCTTGCAGGAGCTGGTTAGTCAGTCGGTTTTCGAGTGCGGGAAGGATCCTGAAGTGTCCTAGTGTGTCGCGAGAATTGTCTTTGTTAGTATTTTTTGAGTTTATCAGTTAATTTTCCAGGACTTACTAATAACTTCAGTGTCTTTTGGACTTAGAAAATTTCTGAAAAGATAATAATAAATTCAGTGCCTTCAGGACTTAGAAAAATTTCAAGGAAGTGTTTCATTTACTTTGAAATATCTCTATCTTAAAGCAGTGAAATTCTATAAAAAAAATTTAATTTTAATTCAGTGAATAAATAAATTTAGATCTAAAACTTAGCGTAAAAAATTTAAAATAAAAATTTACTTTCTTTATCAATCCGGTTTAAACAATGGTGGTTTATTGTAGTAACTTATCCGTGTTAAATCCAGTGCTAAATAACAACATCGTTAAATTCAATTTATCAAGTTAACCGTTATTGGAATAATTTATATATTACTAAATTAATATACGGCACCTTAGATAACGTAATCGACTATACTTTTATCGGGTTTTAAATATTATACATCAGAGGTGTTTTTAAAAGTTATTAAAAATTTTGAAATGTTTTAAGTAATAATAAATAATAAAATTCGAATGATCAAGTTAATCACGTTTGATATAGTTTAAAAAAAAAATAATAACGTCGTCAGAATTAATATCATAAAATAAATTGTGGCGTGAAGTGTTTATTTAAGTTATTAAAAATTTTGAAATGTTTAAAGTAATAATAAATAATAAAAATTGGACGATCAAATTAATCACGTTTAATATAGCTTAAAATAATAACATCGTCAGATATAATAAATTCAGTTAAATAATTTAATAATAATAAATAAATGTAAAGATTGAATGACCAAATTAATCACGTTTTGAGATAGGTCAAACCTTGTATCGTCCGAAGTAATGAGAGATTTTTGTTTTAGTAATGAAGATTTCAGGTTGGATTCCGATTTTCAAAGAGCAGAGTATACCCTGCTGGACTTTGACTAACAAATCGGAAAAATGTGAGTCAGTTTTCCTTTAAGATTTTCCAGGAGCATGGTCAGCGAGAGACGGAGAGCAGGGTGGTGCCAACTCGATTTTCAGAGCTCGTCTCTGGATAAATTAGCCTACTTGTTTTTGTGTATATGTGACCTTATTTATGAACTAATATCTATGTATATCTAATATTATTAAACTTAATTTTACAGGAGGAAATGGTATAATCAAGATGTAGTTTACTATCAACTTAGGTCGCGTATAGAAAGACG
Source organism: Glyphotaelius pellucidus (assembly GCA_936435175.1). Classification (NCBI taxonomy): domain Eukaryota; kingdom Metazoa; phylum Arthropoda; class Insecta; order Trichoptera; family Limnephilidae; genus Glyphotaelius; species Glyphotaelius pellucidus. Next base: position 20,361,566 of record OW386561.1, on the reverse strand, counting down.
TGCTCGTGTATATTTTAGCGTGTTTGGGGGAATAAATAAATGAAGTCAGGTCGCTCGGGAACCACCAAATAGGTAAATAAACTACTTACCTATAATGTTCGTATGTTTAACCAAAATCAAGTAACTTAGGTATTTTTAGAAGGTATATAAAATACCTAACTATAGCAATCATATGTTGAATGGGGATAAAAACAAACGATTAACTATGTCACTGGGTTAACTCTAATTACAGGGTCGTGTTTACATAACTGGGAGTATGTACCTGTTGGAATTAAAACACTTACCGATGTTTATCCGCTAGGTTAGTAGGCCAACGGGTTATATAAACAAACAATTAACTATGTCACTGGGTCAACTATAAATACAAGGTCGTGTTTCATAACTGGGAAGTACCTGTTGCTCAGTGGGTCAGTGGTTCGTGAGCCATTGCATATAACAGATACTCTTATTGAACAAAAGTTGTTTAGGTATCGAAGGTGGTGACGTTTTATCAATGATATTTTAACATTGTTTATGTTTTGGATTATTTAAAGAAGGGCGGTTATTCATTATATTAGACAATGAATGTGACAAGTGTCAGGGACGACCAAATGTAGGGTCGGTCGATTAATGAAGTCAATCAATTGAATGATTGATTAATTCTTTTGTGTACCCAATTAAATTACAGTCAGAAACTATATGAAAAAAAAAATCAATTTGTTAGTTTTCAAGCATATTCTATACTTAACTATTAGACGGTTGAAAATCACGGAAAAGCAACTTTGTCGAAGAAAATTTTAAATCTTCGGGGTAATTGCAAGTCGAGTCAAACATGGGAGTCGACCTTTCATGATAAGGGTCTCAAAAAAAAAATGAAACAGAGTTAATGAACTCTAAAATAAAATCATTAAAACAAAACAAATCAATCCTGGAGTTCGGTAGCTCTCCAAAATCAAACTACCAGTATAAGATCTTAATTTATTGGTTATTTATTGTTATACTCCAATATTATTAAGTATATATCTGATCATTGGCTGGAAACTCACAACTTCCTTCATGAAATTCAGGTCCCCAATGCGGTGTACATAATGTCGCATTGTGGATTATAAACCTCACCCAAAGTATGTTTACATATATATCTTTCTATGTACTGTCCATTGAATAGTGCAAATTCGTTTTAAAGCTAAACGTCTAAGGCCTGGGAGGTCGTGTTGCACCTTTTCTGGACGTGATAAAAGGCCTAGGAAACCTCCTTATCACAAAACACCGTGAGTATATGATTGTACAGAGGACGAAACCGGTTCGCCTTCAGTAAAAAATTAAATCCAAGGAGGGGTAGGAATCTGGGGGTCATCGGGCTCCTGGTGAGACTTGAAAGTACCGCACGAGGGTGAGGAATCACTGAAACGCGATAACTTAGGTATCAGTCAGTGCACCTGCGACATGTGGGATGTTCTTGTTGAACTGGGATCACCTGGTGTACTTGTTGGAGGAAACGGAGCCAGATTATGCCAGAAAAGGGTTTGTTCCTGATTCGTCCACTGTACAATAACAAGGGTACTAACCAACTAAATCATGATTGTGTTTTATAACCTTAGAGCTTATAAACTTGGAGCCGAAGGATGTGGATAAAATGATCGGAGTAAACATTGTATTAACCATCAGTAACTGATTCATTGTCTTGTATAAGAGTTTTGAAATTGATTGAAATTTGGGGTACTGGCAGGTAATATGTAGGCCATACAAAATGGGTAGGGACTCCATATTGGGGTTTAGGTCATTCAATCGCGTTTGGAAAAGGAAAATAAAAATAAATTAGTTTCGTAATTAAATAATCAATTCAGTCTCTCTCGATTCAACGCTTCATTAGAACCAAGGTTACCACAAACAATAAAATAATTAGATTTCTATATCATGAAACAAAAATCAATCACAACGTATGATGAAGTCTACTTATAAAAATTTATACGTGTAATTTTATGTTCATGTCATAAAAGACGTATACAAAGTCAAGTACACATTTTATTCAAATGTAAAGTACTGGGGGATTAAAAAGGAGCATCCTATAGTTATAGGAGGGGTCAGGAGAAAATTTCATGAAGGCTTATGTGGATTAGGGGAGGAATTTTCCATCCCCATACTCCGCATTTAGAAAGCCTTAAAAGAGTAAATTATTTGATCACAGTCAGAAGAAGGGTTTAGGAAAGCTCCAACTCTTTAGCTATCAAGCATGAAAGAGGGGAAAAGCGAGAATATCACAAAGTTTAAGAAAACATTCATGTATTGCATCGATATTACCGGTGTATGCAGAAATAACAACACGTCGATTGTTGCAATATCTATTTTCTGACTAAGTTTAGCCCTCTGTATTGTTTGACAATGGTCTTTGTGTTTTAGGTTCGGCTGGCTGCCCTGGTGATAGCGGGGGTGGGCTGGTGTTCCCCGACAGGCAAAAAGGTCAGGAGCTGTGGTGGCTCCGAGGTATTTTAAGTCTGGGCCCCCTAGACGCTTTTGTCTGCAAGTACAACACGTACACAGCATTCACCAGACTCTTTGCCTTAGGTGATTGGCTAAAGCGGGAGATAAATAATCTGTCCTCACAACGAGAAATTTACCGAGGTAAAATCCATTCACTTTGGAGAAATTTTGATTTATTTATTTTATACTAGCTTTTCCCCGCGGCTTCGCTCGCATGGTATTACGGGAAATTACTGTAGCGCTTGCATTTATCAATTATCCTCCCTCCCCCCCCACCCCTACCCCTCCCGCATTCCATTCATTCATTCCCTTACATTCAGTTTTCAAACATATCGCCTACCACCTAAATTTCATAATGCTCAAAGAAAAAAAGAATAAAGCAATTTTGTTCATTCGTTCGGAATTTATGCGCTTCCAAACATTTCGGATGTTTATTTATATTTAAATATTTGGAAGTTTTAAAATAAAATAAAAAATTACACTACTTCTTATTCAGTCTTTATAATGGTGACGAATTATATTTTTAATGTAAGAACTCTCATCTGACATTTATTCCAAAACATAAGCCTGTCCAAAAAAAAATAAAACATATTCTAATATTTGAATTTTCTGGACCGACCAGTAGTTAGGGGGCCGAGTACCTACCAGCATAGACCCTTTTCTTTTGTATTTCTTCTATCATTTGAGAGTAAGTTAAATCCATTGGTCCCCATATTACTGAACCACTTTGCAAAATGCTACGTACTAAACTATAGTAGAGCACGCGAATCGCGACTGAGCTGCAAAAATATCTGGAGTTGCTTAGCACAAATCCTAGCATTCTTAAAGCTTTGCTGCAAATCGTTTCAATGTGGACTTGATTAGATGCGTGTTGGACGTGTTAGGTGCATATCAAATGTGATTCCCAAATCTCTCAAAACAATTATGTGCTGAATAGATGAATAAGACATTTTGTAGTTGTAATAAATCGTTTTGTTTGCCTTGGTGTAGCACATAATGAAGCATTTCTTAATATAAATCCTAGTTTATTGGTGTGACTCCATTCGACTATAGAATTTATATCACTTTGTAGCTGCAAGCAATTTTCCAAAGATTTTATTAAAAGGAATAGTTTAATGTCATCCGCAAATAAGAGGAACTTAGAAAATTTTATGCAGTGGTAATTATCGTTGATAAATAGCGAGAAAAGTAAGGGTCCCTGATTTCTCTAAGTGCTTCCAATTACAAGGTTTCTGATGTTGTTCAGAGTGACTCCATTGAAAAAAATTAACAAGGTCATAGTTTAATCACTTAATTACACACTTCTCTTGAATCGAGAAACTTAATTCAATTATTTTCCCCACTTGGATGCAGTGAACAAAAGGTATGCATATCGGAACCTTCTAACGAAGACATTAATACCCTGACAGCTTTATTGAGTGCGAAATCTCCGTACGTATCGGTTTCATCAAAGTGCTATGTTGACAAGCATCTTGGTATCTGCTTTGCGAAGCGAAAAGTTCTGTTATGTTCTTAGTTTTACTAAGTGAAAACTCAATACTTTTCAAACAATCTACAAATGTTTTTCAACCCTCTTCTTTGGTTTCATTCATTTGTTGAGATAAGCCAGCTAGGATATTTTTAGCAACAATTTGGAAGATATCTGCAACTTTGCGTCAAATATGTTTTTTTAATCATTTCAGCTCCAGGCGTTTCCATTACATTACAGACAACGTACATTAGGTAGGTACTTAAGTTTCTAAAGTAATTGCTTAGAAAGCAAAAACCATGATTTTTTTTGTGAATTGGAATGCATAATATTGAAAAGGACACTTTTTTTGGCACGGTGAATGCGAAAACATCGAAAATAGTGTTGATGTACCATTACACCTTGAACTGTGGTAAAATGACACTTTGGGGTGTTATTGAACTCGAATCTCTTTTTCTGTAGCATAAAGTTATCTTTGTATTATTCAGATTATTGAAACAAAAATAATTGATTATGGAAATAAATTAATACATCGTCTTGTCAAAAAATTTTTCACCGTTAATCTCTATTATGAACAGAGCTGGCTGCCCTCTGCCTGCTTTTCCAAAACACGGCAAATACATGATCTCCGGCCAATCCAGTAGGAAGATATTGCCTGGTGAAATCTTAGAACCTTCCACCTACCTAAAATATTCTTGCGACGCCAACTACCGCATCACCATGATTCTGGTCGAGTGCCAGGAGAACGGCACTTGGTCCTACTCTCCAGTTTGCGAAAGTAATGGTAAGTTTACAAGAAGTTCTAAAAAGGGGAAGGGGAAGGTGAAAGGGAAGGGAAATGGGAAATAAATTTCTTGTTTAACTAATAAATTAAAAAAATAATGTTAATAAGGAAAACTGTTAAAAAAGTGAGCACACGAATACGTCTCAGTTATTAGGTGCATTGTTATTTATTTTTACCTGCATTCAAATAATATAATCTTTCATTGTGACGATAAGGTTTGACGCAAGGGATACCTAATCAGTCTCTCCAAAATTTTCCCCAGGACAGGTAGCAGGGTGATTGGACGGTATTCACGTCGGACCTTGATTTGTCGTTCCCCTTTGGTATAATCCTAAGCACGCCCCTCTTCCATTCAGAAGGGAGAGTTCTTCTTCTCATGCACGTATCCATCACCTGGCGGAGCCATCACCAAGCCAGATCGGGTGAGACTGGTTGAGGCAGATCTTTTTATTTCTCCAGCCGGCCTCTCAATCCATCGCCTTGTAGCGCATGGAAGGGATTGATTCATCATACGTTTGTCACTCCTGAACACATTGACCGCCAGATTCCTACCCATCTCTCATATCTTTTTCTTTCCTAGAACTTCCTCTCCTTCCTTTCCCTAAAAAGACCCTCCACACAGTATCCCCAAAGATGACAGACCCTGAGTGAAATTGTTTTTTTCAGGGCCTCCTGTTGTAATGTAAAAATGTATATATATCTGATATAAATTCGGTGCCAATGTTCGTTTGTTTTATTGGCTTGTATATCTTTAGCAGAGTCTCCTCCGACCTTCGACACAAACAAAACGGAAACATTTCGAAATCATTTGGTAAACCATTTTTTTTTGTTTTTTCCGTTCCTCCGTTTACTGAAAGATTGTTGGAACACTGAGGTGAAGTGTGCGTTGCCACACATATTTGTCTTGTGGTGAAGACGTATCAACACACTGATTACTGACCCACGCCCCATTGACAAAGTTTATAGTTATTAAGCAAATTTTCATGTCGGAGGTCGCAGGAGACCATGCTTTATCTTAAGCCTTTGTGTTGATTTACAATGTTCTCGTGTGGTGTAGGTCCAACTGACAGCCAGGGCGACAGCGATGGCGTAGTGTTGTTCCACGGCGAAGGTAAGCAGTTGGTGGCTTCGAGGCACCCCTAGCTCGGGCCCCGGGATGGTTTGTCTTGTGTGGAGTTTTATAAAGAAACGTTAAGAAACTTTTCGACATTGCTTTATTTATTAATTAATTAATTAATTAGTTTATTTATTTATTAATGTATTTATTATTTTTTTATCTATTTATTTATTTATTATTATTTTTTTATTAATTTGTTTATTTTTTATTTTTTATTTTTATGATTATTTTTTTACTTAGTTAGTACTAGTTTTTTACTTAGTTATTTTTTTATTTAGTTACTCACTTGCTCACTAGCTCACTCGCTCACTCGCTCGTTAGCTCGTTCGCTCGTTCGCTCGTTCGCTCGTTCGCTCGTTCGCTCGTTCGCTCGTTCGCTCGTTCTTTTCGCTTGGCTTTTACATTCTTTGTTTATAAGTTAAATATCACAGCTCTTTTAAATACTTTTAACTAAAACAATAAAGAGAATATAGTATAATTTTAAAAAATGTAACAAAAATAGCATATAATACAAAATAAAATAGAATTCACACATAAAAAGATATTCAATATAAACAAAAATTGCCCAAGATTATTTGTGTCTAGATTTATCAAAGAATTGGGTAATGCAAACATATTGTTACCGAATTACGAAATCAAAAATTGCAAGCCTCTCTTTGGTATTTTATAAATTCTCGTTCAAAAAAAGTTTCTTAACGCTCTCTTCATAAAAATCCACTTTCTTTTTTGTCGTTTTCTTATCATTCTATATTCCTTGTAAAATTTTTTTATTATTTGCTGATGGCTTACGAAAAAGTATGAGTTGTTAACCACACTTTTCTAAATGCTTTGCTAATATTTCACAAACTTCTCAAGTCAAAACATTTTCCCCATTATTCAAGAATAATTAATCGTTATTGCATTTTGCATGTTTGCATGCTGCATTTAAAATATTTTGATTCGCTAAATACAGGTTACTTCTAATCTTCATTTGTGTTAAACTTTTTTCGTAAATAAGTGTGGCATCAAGAAATTGATGCGCGGGAGTTATTTGCAGTATCACGATCTTCGCTGCTAAAGGTGAATTAAGGTGAATTTTCACCATTTACACCAAACGAATACCAACGAACAAAAACGAAAACAACAGGAACCAGAATTCTTGCACAAGAATTCTTCAACAAGGTATTGTTCACTACACTTTGTCCATATTGTGATTTGAAGTGCTGCATTTAATGTTGACTCAATTATCGAAAAATCGAAGAAGAAATAGACGTAGGTGGGTATAAAAATTTAATTGAAATAAGAACACCAGATTCTATTTTTATAATTTCCATAAATTGGACCCCACAGACATCTGAAATTTTGGAACGCTTCTATCATTTGTAAACAATCCATAATTAGTATAAACAGATCGACGCACGTTCCAAGAACACAAGAATTCTTTGAAGAGACTGTCTCGCAGAGAATCGATCGCATCCGAACTTGAAAGGAATTAGGCAACTGTTCAAACAAACAAACATTCTTAGAGCATTCTACTAAATTTCGGCAAACGCACTCGGTGCACCGAAAGAATGCTCTAAATATCGCTTGCTGTGGATTGGTTTGTACTTTGTCCACAAAAACTCGTATTGAAAAATAAAAGTTTTTGAGTTTCAAAAAAATTTTTTTTTCCTTTATTTCAAACTAATTGTTTTAAATATTTTTTTTAGAAACATGCGGCAATTTTATTGCCGCATGCTTCTTCGAAGAGTCGAAATTATTGTTAGTAAAAATATTTTTACAGCGGATTTTCACTCAAGATGCCTTCAGATATAAATATTTCGACTTTGGTTGCACGGCCGTATATCCTCTTTGCATGCTTACTTGAAGAAAAAATCTTCTAAAGGATGAACTGTCGGCCAACTGTCGGCCGGACCAACTGTCGGCCGGACCAACTGTCGGCGGATCAATTGTCGCCGGACTAACTGTGAATAATATTCAAATGTATTTTTGATGTTGTTTGACGTCCCGTTCATAAACGTTTCTTGTGTCCTTTTCGTATATATAACACTCAAATCATAAATATAACCACAAAATCTTAAATTTTGTATAAGAAAAACTCCCTTTTTATAACGTTTTAAGGTTATTCCTGTGAAAATGTGGCACTATAGGTCAGCAGATTGGTTCGGTCTGCGGGCCTATTTCAATGCTTTCCCGTGGTCTGTTTTCGGACTTCGGATCCGTCAAAATGTGCCCAGGAAATTGGTGAAGTCATCACATCTGCGATGGATGGCTTCATCCATTCCACTGTTAAGGAAACTGGTGTGGGTTCAAAGCCGTGGTTTAGTCGGCAATGCTCTGAAGCAGTGCGACGGAAAAACGCGGCTCACCGAGCCTACAACACATCTAGAACATCCGAAAACAGAACAGCATACAATGAAATGGCAAAGGAAACCAAGAGAGTGATAAATCGGTCGAAATTGGAGCACGACCTGCAGACCAGCAAAAAGCTGGCTGCATGCCCGCATGGCAGCAGAGCATTCTGGTCGCTTGCGGGCTCAATAGGTCGGAATTTCTCCAAATCCAGTCTCCCACCTCTTACCAGACCTGACGGCTCACTAGTGAACACCGCCACCGAAAAGGCTAACTTATTGGGAAAAATGTTTGCGGGTAACTCAACCCTCGACAATCAAGGTGCTGTCCCGATGTCGGTTCCTTACTGCGGTTTTCACATGAAAAAGCTGAGGATCCGGCATCGGGGTGTACTACAAGTCTTACGAGGGCTTGATGTTAATAAAGATAGTGGGCCTAACGGAATACCTGCCCTGGTATTACAGAGGTGCGCTGCAGAAATTGCTCCAATTTTGACGAAGCTCTTTAAAATGTTCCTTAAGTCTGGTATTGTGCCCTCTGGTTGGAAAAAAGCGGTCATCCATCCTATTCCAAAGAAGGGTGATCGATCCAACCCGGCCAACTACCGCCCCATAGCGATCACATCAGTTTTGTCCAAGGTGATGGAACGTGTGATCAACGACAAACTGCTCACATATCTCGAGAAGAACAAAATCATTAACGACCGTCAATACGGATTTCGGCGGAACCGCTCGTGCGGCGATTTTCTCGCATTTGTGACTCATGTTTGGGGGCGGTGCCTGGAACGTTTCGGTGGGACCCAAACGGTTGCACTGGACATTTCCAAGGATTTTGACCGGGTTTGGCATCGAGGACTTGTCAACAATCTGCCATCTTACGGACTTCCCGTATCCCCGTGTACGTGGATTGCCGACTTTTTGAGGGAGAAGTCAATTCAGGCGGTTGCTGATGGTTTCACATCTTCTTCGCATCCAATAAATGCTGTCATCCCACAGGGATCGGTTCTGTCCCCGACTTTGTTTTTGTTGCACATCAACGACATTTTGTCATGTGCACCAATTCATTGTTACGCGGATGACAGTACAGTCCATGACAGATTTTCGTTTGACAAGCTCCCAAAGGGCACACAAACTCCAACGGCTCGGAGGGCTTTGAAGCAAAGAATGGATGGTTACCTCGAGAGTGTTTTCTCTTGGGGTAAGAATAACCTCATCGAATTCAATGTTTCAAAGACCCAATCATGTCTGATTATGTCTAAAAGGGATCGAAATGAAAATCTAGTCTCCTTCAACCGAAGCAATCTTCCGAACAGACCTTCCATTGATATGCTTGGTGTAACTATAAGTGACCAGCTCAGGTATGAGGGCTCCATCAAAGCCAGAGTAAAGTTAGCTTCTCAAAAACTGGGCGTACTGTACAGGACCCGCAGATACTTTAATAGTACACAACTGCTAACCCTGTACAAATCGCAAGTGCGCCCCACGGTTGAATTTGGCAGCCACCTCTGGTCTGGAGCTCCAAAATACTTGAAAAATACCCTCGACTCTGTGCAGAAACGGGCGGTCCGTTTGATAGATTCTCCCATCTACGGATTACAATCTTTAGAGCACAGTCGTCGGGTGGGAATGCTATCCATGTTCAACCGGTATTTCAACGGATGATCCCTTCGGCACCGGTGTATTGTCGGGAGACACGCCAAACGCGCGCCCAACATATGTACACGGTTGACATTTGTCAAATGTGAACGGGTTGTTTTTCGACTCGTTCTTGAGTTCAACAGCTCGGCTATGGAACGATTTGCCGGCATCTGTGTTTCCTCCCTCCTACAACATAGGTCTCTTCAAGACCAATGTTCATTCCTTCCTCTCCTCAAAAAGACCCTCCACACAGCATCCCAGATGACATAGGCCCCGAGGGAAATTATTTTCTTCACGGCCTCCTGTGTGGAGTTAATGTAAAAAAAAAAATCCTATCAACGTAATATATCATTGAAGAAGAAAATAAACACGAATAATCTAAATAAAAATATGAAAGAGAACAAGATCCAGAAAAATACAATGGTCGCAACTGGGACTCAAACCCAGATCCCTCGTCTAACCGGAACGTGCGCGTTAACCAATTTCTGTCAAACCGTCATATTTGTCAATATCATATTTCAAATTTTAAAATTAACAATATTATCTTCAACTTCTTCTTTTCTCCATATTATGGGCAACTACTCTATTTATTGGAACAATCGTTATAAGAATTGGTTTGTTACCTGAATAGCGTCTCGGATAAATGTATCCAAATTTATTCTTAATTTTTTTTTTCATAAACCGATAGTAGAACTATTTAAAAATATGTTCTGAAAATTTCAAAACAAAATTCAACGCCATTTGAAAGTTATAATCGTTTGAGTGAATGTCAATGCCACAGGTTTGCATAAGTATGTTCGTTTCTGTTTCTGTTGGTGTTTTTGTTTCTTTTTCTATTTCTATTTCTATTTAATTTATATTTCTATTTCTTTTTTTTTCTATTTCTATTTATGTTTCTTTTGCTATTTCTATTTCTAATTCTGTTTCTGTTTCCGTTTCTGTTTCCGTTTCTGTTTCCGTTTCTGTTTCTGTGTCTGATTTGTTTCTTTCTGTTTCCGTTTCCATTTCTGTTTCTGTGTCTGATTTGTTTTTGTTTCTGTTTCCGTTTCCGTTTTTGTTTCCATTTCCGTTGCCGTTTGCGTTTCCATTTTGTATTTTTTTTTCTGTTTCTGTATCCGATTTGTTTCTGTTTCTGTTTCTATTTCTTTTTGTATTTTTATTTTTATTTTTATGTCTATTTCTTTTTCTATTTCTGATTTCTGTTTCTGTGTCTGATTTGTTTCTGTTTCTGTTTCCGTTTCCATTTCTGTTTCTGTGTCTGTTCCTGTTTTCGTTTCTGTTTCTGTGTCTGATTTTTTTCTTTTTCTGTTTCTGTTTACAGCTGGATCTGATCTAACACAACTGCTAATCATCGGCTAATACATCTTTATCCTGTAAAAGTGAGCATAGTTCGTGTTGCAGGCTGCAGTATTCGCTTGCTGTAATGAATTTAAATTTGTTCCAGAAAAGTGTAAAATGATGAGATCCCTAACGGTTAACTTCAGTTGCACGAACAGATGGAACAAAAACATCCCTTGCTTCAGGTTTCTGCGACCTGGAGTCAATGTCAAAGCCACCTGCAAACCCTGGCACAATGAGCCTTCAGAAGGCCTTGACGTACTTACCTGTGGAAACGATGGAAATTGGGACAATCCCAGACCCGAATGCATTCAAGGTACAAACATATTTCAAACATAAGAAGTAAGCCATCTCAATGGTAGAACAGCAAGTTCCTAGGCTGCAAACTCTGTTGAGGGTTCGAAACCCAGAGCAAAAGAATAAAAGGGTATACTAGACGATGCACAAATGTGCACGAAGTAAGGAGTGTGTGCTACGACCAAGTTGTTTGGTGGTTCACCTGCTCTAATATTACCAGTATTATGTATACCGTAGCTCCTCAAAGTCATGAAAAATATTTCTATCGTCATAGAATTCAGGCGTTGGCAAACTGGCTGTTTTTTTTATTGAGTTGGTGCCTCATTGCTGAGTATCGTGATCCCCTCTCCAATTTCCATGATGGACATGGCCCCTTCACTCCTCACGGTTATGCGCTGCTTAGAGAGCCAAGAATACCGACCTACTAGACGCTATTGATTCCTTTGGTGGCCTTTCTCGTCTTCTCTTGCCTTCCACTTTAAACTACAAATTTCTCCAAGTTGGAGTCATCAATTTGGCGAGTAACATGTCCAAAGTATCTTAAAATGCGTTGAAGTCAGTTAGTTGAAAGCCTTTTGTGGATGCCTAGCTTTACCAGATTGGATACATTTGTTTGTCTTGTCGTCCATGGAATCCTGAGCGTTTTTCTCTCACAACACGATTCGAAGGCGTCTTGCTGCTATTTCCGCTGGCTCCAAGTGTTCACATTTTGACACCATATAGTATAGAGAAAATGAGCACCCAATCAGTGAATCGTATCAAGATGTTTTTCCAACTTCATTATAATCTACTTCTCTATTTAAAGGACTACAGTTTTTTTTTGTAACTCCAGAGTTTCATTTGAAGAGTAATCCAAGATTCTCGGAGACATTAAAGTTGAGTTATTTATGTATGTGTTATTATTAATTATTTATTTATTGATTTAACCTCCAGAGGGGTTGCTACCGCAACATTTTCAAATCGGGGTAATAACCAAAAACTATATGCTGCAGAAAACGATTCTATTTCTCGAGTAGACAAAATAATTGAAAATGGGCAGCTTCAGAAATTTAAATAAAAAATATCATTCAAATTGCTAATTATTACTTAACTAAAGTAGACCCGTAAAAAATCGCGAAATATAATAATTTTGTAATCTATAAAATAGTTAATTTCGGATTTGTTGCTTTTCAAAAACAAATTTTTCAATTTTCTTTGTAATAAAATTATAATTTTGTGACAAATTACAAATACAACCAGAATTTAATCGAATGAACACCGTCTGCAAACTTAAAAAAACCAAATAAAGAAAGATTCAAATAAAGAATTATTAATTAATTACAATAAAGTGTGAAATAAAATTATACCTCAAAAACCGACCGTTTTCGCTTAACACTAGCATAATCTACTTTGTACATGTACATCCTTGACGATGACGATGCTTGTGTTAAGTCAAACCAGTCGGTATTAAATTTGGTGATTATAAACAAAGCAATTTTTTTTACATTACCTCCACACAGGAGGCCCCGAAGAAAATAATTCCCCTCAGGGCCTATGTCATCTTTGGGGATGCTGGGTGGAGGGTATTTTTGGGTGTTTTTATTTATTTATTTCATTAAGATGACATCAAACCATACAGTGACTGCTTTGTACCAAAATAAAATCATTTTGATTTGTTCTTTATTCTTCACACAATCGGTTTCAATTATGAAAATGACATTTAAATTCAAAGCAAACTTGAGTTTATTGTGTTTGAATGATTTCTCTTATGAATAATTAACGCAATCTTGTACAGAAAGGCTTGATTAATAAATTGAGAATTTTGTTTGAAATGTTCCAGAATGCGGGTTGGAGAAATCAATCGAAGCAAATCCCATCGTCAACAAAACAACAGCTCCAAAGGGGAGCTACACTTGGCACGTTGGGATTTTTAGATCGGATAACCGAAAATTTCAATTAAGATGTGGAGGATCTCTCATATATTCAAATATTGTCATTACTGGTAAGTTAGAGTTTGTTCAACTATTCGTTTTTTATTAGTTTGTGTTGTGTATTTTATTGCAAATAGATCATTTCGTTAAGCAGTCAAAAGGGGAAAACAAAGCGAAAGAAACCAATTTTAACTACGGCCCGATAACAGTTGATTTTAAGCTCGACTTGGTTGGAACGTCGAACATGTTGGAGGCTTGGAACATAATCCGTATATAGGTCGAAAGCTTAGATGTCACCAATATTGAGGGTATTGTCGATGAATTTAAATAGACGAATGTGTTTTTTTTTCTTCGAAAACAAAACTACTGTCTACGTGAAGGCGGGTCTCTTGCTTAAACAAATGCTTTAACAATTGCTTTAATATTACTCTCAACATTTTTTTGTTTTCCGTCTCCTCCGTTTGTTGAAACACTGTTGAAAGATTGGGGTTAAGTATAACATCATTGGGCGATGTTCGTAATGAACGCTTGACGTTTGACGTTTGGCATTTGCAAAAATGTTAAAATGCGTTCTGTTGAAAAAGAGATGCTACATCAGGGAGAAAACACAAATATTTTAATAGATTTTTATTTATCAGGAAAGATTTCCGACTAATATCGAAAGTTATCATTTAAAAATTTCCAGTGCGTAAATAATCACGTAGACGTCAAAAAAAGGTCAAGTTCCGAAGTGAAAGTTATTCCGGATTCCGGTCCCGACAAGACCAAAAAGCCATAAATATAATAATAACAATATATGGCCGTTTATGAAGTTTGCGGTTTTTGTGTAAAATCACTTCAAGGGCGCTGTACAAAACCATATTACCCTCTTTCCGCGCGGAGAATATTCCAGGCGTTTCTCGATTTACAGAATAATTATATTATATTTGTTATTATATTATATTTAGGAAAAATGTTATTTTTAACTCCATTAATGGAGTTACCGGCATTACCCTTCTTTTAATACATCTATCAGTCTCCATCTCTCGTAAACATACCTACTTCCCCAATACACAATCTCATCCACCTGCTCCAAGTATTTATCTTTCACAACTATATTGCACATTGTTTTCGTACTCTCTCTTTCAAATACCATTACTTTAGATTTACTTACATTCATCATTAACTCATTCTTCATGCATACTTCGTTCATCCTAGACACGAGCGACTGTAGATATTCGATACTGTTAAGAAATCAGCAGCATACAATACGCAACATACTTCCAGCTCACTCAATTTTGCGCCCAATCCCATATCTTTCAATTCTTGCATACAATTATTATCCATGTATAAATTGAATAGCCACGGTGACATTACCCAGCCTTGCTTATCACCTATTGTGATGTCAAACCACCTTGTAAAATTGCCGTTCACCCTAATATATGCAACGTTTCCCCCAAACAGAGACGCAATTGCGTGTATGAGATTCGTATTCACTCCATATTCGGCAGCAATATTGTCGAAACCCACATCCTTACCATTCTTCATACATTCAATTGATCTTTTCATTTCATCCATGCTGATTTTGGTAACATTCACTCCGTAATTGTTCAAACTCGATTCAACGCTGGATTCACTATCACCCCCAAATTATTTCATCCATCTCTCTTTAATTTCTTCCTCATTTGTCAACATTTGTGTATCTTTCGATTTTATTAGTTTCATGCTTCCATTCTCTGAACCACTTCGGGACCTTTTGACCCCCTTCCAAAGCAACTTAACGTTTTCTTGGTAATGGTGTGTCATTTTGATTTCCTCTTCATCATTCAGACGTTTCTTTCGTTCTTTCACTCCAACATTTACTCTTTTCTTGCATACCTTATACACTTTTTTTGCTCGATCCCTCTCTTAGCTTGAAGCACTGCCAGTCGCTATCAGACATAACCATGCTTTCTTCTTCTCAGAGACCAGTGCTTTGATATCATCATGCCATCATGCGGCACCTTTCTTCCTGCCTTGTTTACTAACCACAAACATTTTGTATATCATAAATTACATTTTGTTAGTTTATAGTTAGTTTATGTTTGTTTCGAATTATAAAATTTTAAAGTCTATTTTATCAACTTTTAAATACAGTTTTTAGTTTTCGGATGCGTTCAGAAATATTCCATTTATTAGGATTTTATTGTAAAGCAGAAATATTTTGAACCTCCGACAAAACAGACCCGAGGCTTGAGGTTAAACAATATTATGAAGAAAATTTTATAAAATTTTATGAAAAAAACTTTAATATATTAATTGTGTAGCTGCCCATTGCTTGATAGAACGTGTCCAATTTACGCCGATTAATGCCGAGTATGTAAGGGTCGCAGCCGGAAAATTCCTTAGTTTCTGGGACAGAGACCTGGATGAAAACAAGAAATTTATCCAAAGATCAAAGGTTGGTATACAATTTTTTCGTGTAAATTGCAACATTTTAAATAAGTCTTGTAACGAGGAAAACTGCTGAGCTCGAATACTTGCTGGCCCACATCAAATACGGCGTCTTTGTCTACGAACGCAGGATGCCGTAGCGATCGTATTCGTTACGCAATTAATAAATCAGCTAATCAGTGGGCGGCTCCCCGCTACCTACTGAAGCATGTACTACAACTGGCCCTGCATAAACCGCTGCACGACCTTGAACCAGTAAAGATCTATAACAAGCCCCCGGCTCAGTACCTGAAACAAATAATGAGATGTGTCATCCGTATAAGTAAAGTGAAGGAGTGTCGGATAGAATTCTTCATCTTTCGTAAAGATATTCAGATCAAGTTCTAGGGCTCAGTACCTGAAACTAATAGTGAAATATGTTGTCCATGTTAAGGAGTTTAAAGAGATATTTCTGTGCTCCGAATACAATCGGAGATAACGCGTAGTGTAGTTATATTTCTTGATACATAATTTTTTGTTGTTTCTTATTATTTTGTTACTTTACCTACATTAAAATTCTTTTTTCCGAACTAATTCTAAGTGTTTAAGATATTTAATGTATAATCTTAGGAATAAAGCAATTAAATAATAATCTTTTTACCTTTTTTAGGTGTCCAAAATCTACGCGCACGAAGCTTATGGAGAAGTAACACGCAGCCATCAATATGATTTAGCTCTTCTCAAACTGGCAACTCCATTTGATCTGTCAGAATCTGTTCTTCCCATTTGTTTGGATCTGAAGGGCACGTTTTTAAATAACTATCAAACAGAAGTAGGCAGAACTGGCAAGGTAATGTACCAACTGCTATGAATTGTTTGATGTAAATGTCTTAATGTCTAATCTTGATGTCAATGTGTTAAGTTTGAGAGCTTTATCAAACAAATAAAATTCTCGCAATACGTATACGACAAACACCTAAGAAGAACGTTTGTGGGGCCCATTTCATACACAGTTTAGTTTTAGATTTGAAGCCAAAATATCAAACCAAACTGATAAATATATTTTTTAATCAAAATTTTAAGTAGGTTCTAGTAAGCACATATGCGATTTTATTTATTTTTGCTTTAACTAAAAATTCACTTTTGTTTTGGAAGCAGTTTTGAAACTTTTTGCGATTTATTTATAATTATTAAGAAATGTGAATCGTGCTTTATTTTCCGTGTTTATATAATGAAAAATAAAACAGAAGATAAAACTCATTAAAATGCGTTTTTTTCTCGGTAGTAATTTTAATATATTAATAAAAAAAAATTGTTCCCAAGTAAATAGGTACGGTAATATTCTACGCGCGTTTATACCACTCACCGAACCTTAGCGAATCAGACACGTCCAAGCTCTTTATACATTTAAGCAATACTATTGATGACCTCTTGCCTCGCTACCCTACGGCAGAGTTTGTGGTGCTAGGGGACTTCAATGTTCATAACGAACCTTGGTTGAAGTTCTCAGGATCAACAGACTCAGCTGGACGACTGGCGGAATCCTTTGCCCTTTGCCACGGATAAGAGCAAATGGTTCAGGAGCCAACAAGGGTTCCTGATGTCCAGACTCACCGCTACAATCTGTTAAACCTATTTTTAACCGCTGTGCCACACGGTTACAAGATTGAAGTCACAGCAACTACGATCGTCCGACCTACCTGGTGACAATGTCAATCCCTGTAAACTTCAGACCGCAAAACCTGTGACCTTTTGTCATGTGCACTAGCTTGTGTCGCTCTCCATAGAGAGAAAAAATTGCCTTATTTTTAAACGCTTGGGGTCTCAAAAATTGCGTATGATCTGTAACTATTCGAAAACGTAAAAATAAATTAAATTCGTTTTCACTTTTGGCTCGCTAAAATGGCCGGAAGTTTTGAAAAAAATATATTTCGTGGTTAGGGAAAAAATAAAACAAAGGGTAGACTTACTTGTATTCATAAATTTGAATTTTTTACGTTTTTGTCACTTACACCTAGTTTTTAATAATAAACGTACGTTAAAAGGTAAATTATTGTAAAAAATAATTGTAAGCTCTAACATTATATCAATTTGTATAAAAATTACTATAGGTGGTGGGCGAGTGGTTTGAAAATGTTTGTATTTCATATATTTTAGCGGCAGGGAGTGAAGGCAGGAGGGGAAAAGTAACGAAGGAGGTGTGGTTCGCAGGGGGAGTTTTGAAGGAAGGGAACGCAGGGAAGGTGGAGGAGAACGCAGAGAGGGGTAGGAGACGCAGGAGGGGAACGGGGATGCATGGGAAAGGACATGAAGGGAGAAACAATTTAATTCTTTGAATGGCATTGCAACGCATGCTGGGTAACCGCTAGTTTCAAATTAAATGTTTTAGGTTTTTTCCTGATTTTCAATGCATTTTAGCGAGCCAATAACCATTTTTTTAAATAAATTTAAATGCAGTTCTCTTTTTTTTGTAAGACGCAACTTTTCAGACCCCAGGCGTTCCAAAATTCAAAAGTTGAAATAATTGCACAAAGACAATACTCTTACTTAGGGCCAAAATTGTTCAACCTCGTACCCGATGCATGGAAATTGAAAAGTGCAAGCACTCTGCGCAAACGGGTTAGCAATTGGCTTCTGGACATGGGGAGACTCGAGAGCGAACATATGCTCACACAAACTCACTTACCTAATAATATGTACTTTCAGGTTTACGTTAATCCATAAGAATCTTATAAGTACTCATCTAATTAGCTGGTATAATATAGTTTGTATAATATGATCTTTATTTTTTTATATTGTTATCTTCAAACTAAAAGTTACTAGGTTACAAAAATAGGTACAAAAAATATTTTAATAGTTGTAGTATTGATAAAATTAAATTATGAGTAAAATATTATGTACTATCAAAAATTGTAACACAGAGGCTATTTTTGTACATTAGAGGAATCAGAAAGTTACTTTTTATTAATTTCTAAAAATGATATAATTTTTTTTTTTCTATGCCCCTGATAACTTATATCCCTTTTGTTAATATTTACAGACTTTTAACTCAACAACCATTTCATCAAATTATTATAATATTTAAAAACATTTTTTTTTTTTTTTAGAAAACATAGGATAGATACGAAATTGTTAAATTAAAAAAGAGAGGTTGTCTTTACTCAAACCTATTATATATTTTCTTAAAAACACATTCGAACTTTCGGATAGGAATACATCGAAGCAAGATTTAGTTTTTATTTTTCTGTTTCACAAACCAATGAGTTCATATTTTTTTTTCTTTGTAGCTTTAATATATTATCATTCAAATTTTTTGTACTTGGTAACTCTTCTCAGTAGCGTTTTACTATTAATATTAAATTTAATTGTTTTATTGCTTTTTAATCTTGCACTTGACTGTAGATTTAACAAATACAAATGTAATCAGCACTTATGTCCTCATTCATTTACTAGTATTTTAAGTTCTACAAAAAATAACGTAACTACCTAATGTGAACTAAACCAGGCAATTTGACTGTCCTAAAACGGGAAATCTCTTAGTTGGACAGTCAAAGTTTTCTTATAATGTGTATGTATTTTTTGTTCAAATAAATAAATAAATAAATAAATAAAAAATAAATAAATAAATTGACGCACCCAATTCATTGTTACGCGGATGACAGTACAGTCCATGAAAGCTTTTTGTTTGACAAGCCCCCAAAAGGCTCACAAATTCCAATGGAGTAAAATTCCTTGGAGTAAAATTAATCTCATTAAATATTATGTTTCAAAGACCAATCATGTCTGATTCCGTCTAAAAGGGATTGAAATGAAAATTTAGTCTCCTTCAACGGAAGCAATCTCCCGAACAGGCCCTCCATTGATATGATCGGTGTTATTTTAGGTGACCAGATCAGGTTTGGGGGTTCCATCGAAGCCAGAGTTAAGTTAGCCTCTCAAAAACTGGGCGTACTGTACAGGGCCCGCAAATACTTTAATAGTACATAACTGCTAACCCTGTACAAATCGCAAGTGCGCCCCATGGTTGAATTTATCTGGAGCCCTAAAATACCTGAAAAAAACCCTCGACTATGTGCAGAAAGAAACGGTCCGATTGATAGATTCTCCCATCTTAACAAACGCATTTCAATCAAAAGACATACAAAATGCACAATCCCTTTAACAAAAGGCAATACACATACATCGCACCTAACAATATACAACACACTAAATTACAACATTAAAAGATCTAGAATATTACTCAATTTGCAACAGGTGTCCAAATATGGATCCGGAAAGGGTCGAAAGTTCTTTAAAGAGTTTCTTTAGAGAATTTTTTGAAGAATTTCTTTGAAGAATTTCTTTAAAGGATTTTGTTAAAGAACGTATGTTCATATTCATAAATTATATGTTTATATTCAACCAATAAAAGTTTTTGTTTGTACAGAATTATACGTAATTAGTAATTACTATAATATTAATAACCAAAAGTTTGAATATTTTTCAAACTAATTACTTAAAACTGTTTGGAACCACTGTGTACTGCCACTGTGTGTCAGTACACAGTGGTGCCTAACTAAAAGTACAATGTACAAGTACATGTACCGTGTACTCAGTGTCCACTTGTAGCAATACGAATTTACTCCAGCGTCCAGTGTAATTTGCCGGACTTTTTTTTTTTCAAGGTTTAATTTATTTATTATAAATACAAAGTAATACAATATGACATAAAATATTATACAGAAAAAAGAAAAGTCCCAATAAACTACTTTTTAGCAGTTTGTCGATGGGTACTTTTACTTTGGAGATATATATAAACTTATTTTACAATTTTTGTGTTAGTCTAATATAAATTATTTCTTTCGGCAAGCCAATTTCTCAACAAAATATTTGTTTTACCATTTGTACATTTTTTAATTTCGGCAGGTAACATGTTTAAGCAATTAGGTATCATATAGTCCAGCGTTCTTTGTCCATATTTGTTTAAATGCTTAGGTACAATTAGTCCTTCATTTAACGTAAAACGAGTATTGTAAGTGTGGTCCAGTTTATTTTTGTATATAGGGCTATTCATATGCGGAAATATAATTTTATACCACAGAATTGTTCTTACTGAGAGAATTTTGAGATTTTGGTAAAAGTACGGAACATTATGCCTTTGTTCATATAAACTTTTATGAGCTAATAATTTAACTAATGAATTTTGAACTGATTGAACACGATTTACATTTGTTTTACAGGAAAGTCCCCAAGCTGTAATTCCATATCTTATAATAGATTCAGCTAATGATAAATAAATTATTTGAAGTTTTATTATTATTTTATTATTATTATTTTAGTTTTATTATTATTATTCGAAAATTTTAATTTATATAATCTGCTAACAACAGATCTGAGTCGTTCACAGACTTTATTTATTTGTAAATCCCATTTGAAAAAGCAATCAATAATTACACCTAAATAAACATATTCTTTGACTAGTTCAACATTTTCACATGTACATAAAGCAGAGATACCGACGTGTAAGCAATCATGAAACATGAATTCTAAAATTTATTTGTAAAATAATTTACATACCAATATAACCACGCTTTATAGATTTCCACTGTAATAAAAAACCTTTTATTATGTGCTTACTATATAGCACTTACTTTGATCTTATATATTTTATAATAGCATACTTTTTATTTTCTTTAATGTATATAAATGCTTTCTTTATTTTACACGTTTAGCGTTCTTCCTATGTTCTACACTTTTAGTACTATATTATTTTATATTCTATTATATTCTTGCTTATTCTTTCATATTACTCTATAGCCATTTACATTTTTTTTAATATTTTTTTGAATTCTATAATATTCTTTAATATTATACTATTTTATATATTTTTTATATTCTCGCACATTTTTAATATTGCATATATGTTAAAGTACTGTATGGAAAATCGACCACCACAACACGGGCATGTGCCTACCATGACTGTCAAAAAATCCTAAAATTAATGTAACAAACAATTTAATGAATAAAGAAAACTTTTGAAAAAATCTTTAGAGCACAGGCGTCGGGTAAGAATGCTATCCTTGTTCTACCATTATTTCAATGGAAGATGCTCCGAGGTACTAGCGTCATTAATACCTTGGAACTCTAGAGGTCATATATCTAGTGGTCGTAAGTGAGCGTCGGGCGACGTACCGTTTGAAACACAGTCATCTTTGTGTTGATACTGAGCTCAGCTTTCCTTATCACTGAGCTGTAGAAAGGACGCAACACACCGCTTGCCGCACTAATTCTTCGATCAATTTCTTCGCCTTGTCGTCCATCTCTGGAGAATGCAACCCCAGTATCTCATTTTTACCATATTAGTACCCAGTACCCATTTTAACCCATTGGTACCTCATTTTTAAATATCCTACTAGTGACCCAGAAAACATCAACATTTTGTTTTATTCACTACAATTTTTTCTGCATTATAATTGATTTGGTGGTATTTACTAGTAATCTTAGTATTGTACCAGATAGAGGGTACACTTTTTTTTTACATTAGCTCCACACAGGAGGCTCGGAAGAAAATAATTTCCCTCGGAGCCTATGTCATCTTCGGGGATGCTATGTGAAGGATTTTTTTAAGGAAAAGAAGGAGAAAAATATCTGGAAATGAAAAGGATATGAAGGGTGGGTAGGAATCTGGGGGTCAATGTGTCCAGGAATGCCGGACGTACGAATCAATCCCTCCCACTAGGTGAGAGGGTCGAGAGAGTTCTGCTGGAGAGGTAAAAAAGTTTTCCTTAACCACATAAAAGTTGGGCAGACGAATCCCGCTGCCAAGACCTAGACAATTCTCACCCCGTGAACCAGGGCACCCCTGCTAAATTGGTATATACGATTGCTAAACTAAATTTGCGAGTTTGGTACATAATTTTTTTTGTAAACAGTGACATTGAAATAGGTCCTAATGCCTAGTGTGTCGAGTAGGCACTTTTAGGAGATCGCAACAATGCATTATTGCAAATATGTGGTACCTAATTGTTATAATATTGGTAGTTGGCTGGCTGGGGAAACGTGGCGAGCGGAGAGCTTTCAGAGAAGCTGAAGGACATGGAAGTAGCAGTCACCACCATCGCGGAATGCGGGGGAAACGTTGATCCAGCCAGGTTAATCAATGACCTTACCGCTGATAAGTTCTGCGCGAGATACGCATCCAATGGTAAATATTATATCTTATTATTGATAATATTTCATATGAATTCATTTCACGTAGCATCTTTTTATTTTAATTTCACTTTTACATTAGATCCACACAGGAGGCCCAGAGGAAAATAATTCCCCTCAGGGCCTATGTCATATTTGGGGATGCTATATGGAGGATCTCTTATAACCATATTTATTTATTTAACGCCATTAAAAGGTTTTTACATTAAAATGATAAGATTGTGAGATGCAGTGGCACAAAGAAGGATATCAGTAGTATTAAGGACAACATAAGAATGAATGTAGGCCTGACTCCAGCGAAAAACGAACATGAACAATCGCTTGAACAACAGTATAAACATTGAAAACTTGAACAATTCGTGTTCAAAAACCCTGTGTTCAAGCTTTACGGAATAAATTCATTATTTTATAGAAGCCGCACCGAACGGTAGATAACGGAAATAAATCGAATGAGATTTTGAGTTTTGTCAACCGCGCGAGCTTATACCTAATTATGCCTTTAAATTGTAAATAAGTAATAGACAAGTTAATCACCAAATTGATTCTTACGAAAACACGTCCAGACCGACCATTCCCGCAGCCGTAGCTGCTCCAGCAGCCTCCCAAGAGGATTTCCCCACCCTCCCAACCCCATCCGTCCCCTTGCCCCCCCCTACCTTAATAAATACTGTCGTAATGGATGATTATTTCTTTCGTGAACTCACTTGTAAGTAAAGTTTATTAATTTATAAATCTGTTTCAGAGACACGGAAGGAATTGACCAATTAAAATAAGTATTTTATTCTTAATCCCTGATAAAAATACCTAATACAAAATCGAGGTAGGGAGGTAGTTAGGTCTACCTTGAAATCTGCGTGTTCTCCTTTATACTTCGTCTATAATCTTATCGCTAAATTTCTTATCAGAACTCGATTTTTGACATCTACGTAAATAATTACGCATTCGAAATTCTTAAATACTAACTTAAGGTCATAATAATCGATATAAGTCGGAAATCTTTCCTGATAAATATACATCTATTAAAATATTTGTGTTTTCTCCCTGATGTAGCATCTCTTCTTCATTGTAACGCATTTTAACATTTCTGTAAACGCTAAAAGTCAAACGCCAGTGCTAAAAAGTGTTCAGTGCGTACGCATGGACAGGTCACTTACCACAGACCACTAGCAAAATTGTGTGTGACGGCGCGAACTTCGCACCAATCTTTCAAACTATGTTTCAACAAACGGAGGAGACGGAATTTTTTTTTTTGTGTTATTCAAGCGATTGTTCATGTTCAGGCCTTGAGATAAACATAATATATAAGATAAACAGTTGTTTTTGTTTTTTTTTTTAAACTCAACAATTGTTTTTTTTACAAAATTTGTAAATATAAAAAGAAATGTGTACTCGTATAATAGTTGTAATAAAAGAGAGCATTCTATATAAACAGAATGAAAATATGTAAAGGAAGGTAACTTGATAGCAAGTATTATCATGCAAAATTGTCAACGTCAACATCTACTCATAAATTAGCATTGTTATTTGCCAATCTTTGAGTTCTAGTATTGGCTTGTAAATAAAGTAATTAAGTATTGAAATTATTGTTACATTCAAAATTATATTTTCTGTAAATGGTTCTGAAAGTCACCTCTTTTAAATCAGAGCTGTCAATTAGATGATAATTTTGGAATAAAAATACAAATTTTAATAAGATAAAACATTTATTAGTTGCCTGATAGTTAAGATATCTGAAATAAGCTATATGTGTGTATGACATGTATAACATGTCGCCATGCAGGAGAATATTATTATATAACTATATTCCGTGCAGTTGAATACATCTACTACTTCTGAGAAAGCATTGCCAACTGCAAGCAATCTAGGTATAAGCGAGTATCTAAATGACTCAGTCCTGATATTGTTGTTGTAATTAAAAATAATTTTGGATCGAGTAGTTCTTGTAGATAAATGGAAGGTAATTAGGCTTAATAAGTCAGGGCTGTCTATAATCATACTTTCAAAATTATCGTCACGGCTAGTAGTATTGTGGGGGTCTACGGGTGGGTGGTTTGGTATATTTATTGTCTACGGAGACGTCACGGTGCGGTGTGTGAGAAAAATGCAAGAAAATGATTACTTCTTTCTCTTGGAGGAAACAGACCTGTGTACGGTGCCGAAGTCCACTACAGTCTTGTTCGCAGTGAAAAAATTTAAATAAAAAGTTAATTCTGTAATGTTGTCTTCTATTTTCTATGGTATTTTAAGTGTGTTTAGTAAAAATGGATAGTTTTTATGTTTAATTAAAATGCTCAGTGTGCAGTTTGAACTTCATAAATTTATAAAAAAAATTCTCTTGATTTGAAAAGTGCAAAACGAGACGAGCCAAGAAGTGACCAGAAGAGACTGGAAACAAGAATAGACAAAAAGGGTCGGTAAGCAGTTCGAAAATTCAAGAAGAGACAAGAGACAAAACAAGCCAAGAAGGGGCGAGAAGATGAAATATGCAAGAAAAGGCAAGAGGAGACGAGAGGATGAGAAGATCTGAGAAGGGGCAAGAAGAGAAAAGCAGATAAGAGACGGGAAGATCCAAGATGAGCCAAGAAGAGACAAGTAGAGATGAGAAGATCTGCGAAGAAGCATGAAGAGCCAAGAAGAGATATTAAGACACGAGAAATAGCAAAAAGAGCCAAGCAGAGCCTAAAAGAGACGAGAAGATTCAAGAAGAGGCAATTAGAGACAAAATACTAAAATATTCGAAAAGAGGCGAGAAGATGCAAGAAGAGCCAAGAAGGGATGAGAAGATTCCAGAAGAGATAAGAAGACACAAGAAGAAGCAAGAAGAGCCAAGAAAAGCTAAGAGGAGCCAAGAAGAGACGAGAGGAATTAAGGGGAGGCGGGAGGAGACGGATTGCCGAAAGGTATTTTGGTCTCTTCTTGTCTCCTTCTCTTCGCAACAGAAGAGCCAAGAAGAGGCGAGAAGATCCAAGAAGAATCAAGAAGCTCCAAAAAGAGATGAGAAGGTCCCAGAAGACACAAGAAGAAGCAAGAGGAGACAAGAAAAGCCAAAAGCGGCATAAAGAGCCGAGAAGAGACGAGAAAATCCAAGAAGAGGCAACAAGAGGGAAGAAGACACAAGAAGAAATAAGAAAAAAATAAAATTCAAGAAGAGACAAGTAACAAGGAGAGTCAAGAAGGTTCTAAAAGATCCAAGAAGAGCCAAGAAGAGCCGAGAAGAGGCAAGAAGAATACAAAATATACAAAGATAGGTGGAAAATAAGGCTCAACCCAATCATTTATTCCTGCCCATCCTTATTTCCAATATTGGCTTATCAGGTTGCCATGTATACCGGTCGATTAAACTCCAACCTCCTTCCCATCCTCAGAGCACGTGTTCCAGTCCTAACAAATCAGCGCCCCCTGGTGTACCGGTCTCACCGGGACAGGAGTGCTCCTGGCTGGGGTGGTACAATCGTATCGTATCGTATCGTATCGCACATTAGATACTATGGAGACCATTCTATCGATTTTTTTTTGCATTTTATTTATTTATCCACTCCAGTGATTTTCAGCATATTTTGGCAAATTTGCAAAACGACTTGTGCGATTGATTGCCAAATTGTAGCAAATTTATCTACCTTTGGTAAAAGATTTTTTTTTATTTTCTCAAACCTTCCCGCGATCAGCGGTTTGGGTTAGTAGAAAGCCGATATAATACTTTCCAATTTTATCAATATATTACTCAAATCGTCATCTTAAGACGGATTCTATACACGTCTAAATTCCAAATTTGATTATCCTCAAGTTAGCAAAAATTTGTCTAGAACGCGCACTTGTAAAAAGTGTGAATTGTCCGTCTCGAAATAGGTTGTCCATGTAAAACGGCTTATTGAACTAATAAAAGAAAAATCGAGAATATTCTTATTGATAATATTGAAGAAAGTAACTGTAACTTTCTAATGTTATAACAGTACTCTGTGGGAAATGTATAAAATATCCTAATTTAATGCATTCAATTTTGCCAGTCCGTGAACCAAAATTCTAAATTTTTTTTCCATCAAAACTTTCGAACAGCGTTCACAATAATAATTTGAGACTTCTAGTATATTTGACTCTGTGATTATCAAGTAGAGCATAGACAACACACAGAAATAGAAAATATCCAATGTTGTCCCGAAAAAGTACCACGCACTGCAATTTCAAAAGAAGTAACACGCAGAGTTCGTGCGATTATAGAGTTTACGATTTTTTAATAAAATTTTATACTTCTTAAAAATATGGGAAAAACAGTAAAATCTTGAGCTGTGGAGTATTATAATCAGTTTAAATGTTTCATTTTAAAATTCTGAGTTACAATTTCGTCCTTAATGTGGGCGGGGAATTTCGTAACTCGTGTATAAATTGTAATTGTGTAATTTACAGGAAGTCAAAGCAAAACATTATCATTTATTGCATAACGTACAAAGCGTTCTAAAATCCGTAAAAATAAGCAATATAGCGTAATGAGACTCAAGACTGGGTATGGGAATTTTATTTTCTACAGAAAAAAATATCAATAAAATTATGGTTGAAATAAAAGAATAATTTCTAGGTGACAATTAAAAATATATATTTAAATACATAAGGCTTTGTAATTATGGAACAGAATTGTATCTGAGGAACAAAATAAGACAAATATATCCTAAGACATCAGTCACAATTTGGGCGGCGGGAATGGGTACCGCCACCCTTTATTGGATAACCAACACCCTCTACCATAGGTCACCCCTAGTGGTTCGCTACGTTTGGTGATTTAGCAGGGGTTCACGGGTTTATGGGGTGAGGTTTGTCTAGGTCTTGGAGGTGGATGACCAGGACACACCAAATTCCTACCCACCCCTTAAACTCTTTTCTCTTCCAGAACTCTCCTCCCTTTCCTTTCCTCAAATAAAATCCTCTACACAGCATCCCCAAAGATGACATAGGCCCTGAGGGAAATTATTTTCCTCAGGGCCTCCTGTGTGCAGCTTATGTAAAAAAAAAGTCTACCATGGTGCCAAAATCTTAAATATTTATTAACAATGTACTTTATATCTGAAGGACCTGGGAAATACCTAAACAAGGTTATCACTTCAAAAAAAGCTGAGTCAATAAAAAAAAAAACAGCAAACAGGTACGAGAATACTGCCATGTTTGGATTCGCAACCTCCTTTCCAAAGGGATCGGGACATCCTCCACAGTATGACCCTGGACATTCTCCGTGTCGTCTTTGCAATAAAACTCCTTCCAAACGGGAACGGGACGTCCTCCGCGTCGTCTTTGCAATATTGCCAGAAGGCCATGCATGAAAAGACCTCCGTAGGAGATGCCTAACTTGTGGTCTTAGTTCTTCAAATGGGCCGTTCACCATTCCAACAGAAAACTATCACGAACCGCGGATGACTTTGATTGGTGCGAAAAGGCCATTCAACGGGCCGCGCGAGAATTATTCACGCAAGCACTTTTTTTTTTCAAAAGAATTAACATATCTCGCATTTTAGGATCTCGTGGTAATAGACTTGGTACACGGCACCATTTTTCTTAACTTTCAAGGATTTTATAACTCCATAACTTAAAAAATAAGTAGTTTTTCGAAGAAAACTTCTTCATAAGGGGTCAGTTTTGATATTTAAATTTTTTTCTTATTTCTAATATTTCAAAACCATTTATTTGTGATGCCTTTTAACCCGTGTGTAAATGTAAATATATAAAAATGTTAATATCAAAACTGACATTATTAATAAGCAAATAATTTTTATGAACCCACTTTTAAATATTTTCCCACTTAACCGGTCTTTCCCTTCTAATGATAATAATAATATTGTAATCCCAAATTCCAGTAAACTTCCCACACTCTTACCCCTCCTTCTTACCCCTAGCCCTGTATTTAATCCATGATCTGTATAAAATTATAACTTCAGTATACTTTAACTCCTGAAGATGTGAGCAACGCTCACGAAACATGTTGAGTGTTTATTAAATAAAAGTGATGTGTACAAAGATATCTGTGTTTTAATAAAAATAAAAAATAAGTGACACAATCGGATGAACGCCGGCCCTTATCTCGGCGTTTATCCAAGAAGTACCTTTACCGGAAACGAACGAATTATGTTGCCAATCGATAAAACAAAATAAAGGCGATTGGTTAATTATAAAGCTAGCCAAAAGGCAACAAATTATCAATCGGCCAATAAGTCAGAAGAGGTTCCTAGGTCAGGACAATAATTATTACAGAGGCAATAATTATTATCGTGACAATTTCCGAATTGAACGCTCAGAAATCATGGTCGCATGATCTTTTTTTCAATTATTTAAGCGGTCGTTCGGGTGGCTAAATTTTTTTATTTTTTATATGTAGAATAACTACTCATAATGGCGTGTATTTCTGCAGGTTTTGCCCCTTGCGGTGGCGACAGTGGGGGTGGTCTGGTATTCAGCGAGAAAGAGAACAACTCCACCCGCTGGTACCTCCAAGGGGTGACCAGCA
Source organism: Glyphotaelius pellucidus (assembly GCA_936435175.1). Classification (NCBI taxonomy): domain Eukaryota; kingdom Metazoa; phylum Arthropoda; class Insecta; order Trichoptera; family Limnephilidae; genus Glyphotaelius; species Glyphotaelius pellucidus. Next base: position 20,332,164 of record OW386561.1, on the reverse strand, counting down.
CCGGTTCTCCTCGAAGCGCTACGCTTCAAAACCGTAGGCCCGGCTGCCTGGACGACCCCTACACAATCTTCACCAGTATCTTCAGACACAGGGACTGGCTGGCAGAGAAGATTAAACGCATATTGCACGACGACCTGATAATGCAATGATTGGCAATAGCCAACTTGACCTCTAGTGTTGTACCGGGAACCACTCCCCAGTTTTATTATTAATTGAATAGATTTTCATACTTTCAGACCTAGCTGTAACAATTTTTTTTAAATAAGCCATATTCGCTTGACAACAAAATAAATAATAAGAGAGGTTTTGCATTGCTTAAAATTGCTCACATTCAGGGAATAAATACCTTAAATTGGTGGCCGTAACTGGTGAAAATAAAAATATTTACTTACAATTTTCCTTGTCATTTGTCATTTCATCCGTTTCCTTCCTCAAGTAATAAGATTTTGTTTTAAAGTCATACTTAAAAGAATTCATAGTCTGCTCTTTCATAGTAGGCGCGAGTTTAATTATTTTAGGAAAAAAACACATTTTGGAAGTTATGCTTTAATATGATAGGGGCCGTCACACGAAATTCATAATTTTAACCCCCCCCCTCCCCCCCCGCCATCTCTGTCACACATCGCCACATTTGTGAGACCCCTTCCTCCTAGTATGACGTCACATATTTTGCAATTTTACATCTAAAATTTTTTTGCGTTTTAATCATTTAGATTTTTACATGTGACGTCACAGAGCTGATAACCCCCCCATACCCCTTTTCTCACTTCTCTACTCCCTCCCCCTAAGGTGTGACGTAATTTATGGATGGCCCCTTAAGATGAATTAAGGGGGGGGGGGGGGGGGTAAGGTTTTAAAACTCATTTTTGAAATTATTTTTTTTTCTAAATGTACAACGTGTCGTTGTAACTCAAAATTTACTAAACCGATCGTTTTGAAATTTCGTACACTATTTTAACACATAAATCAACAGGTAGTGATGAAGAGTTTTTTTTTTCAACCATTTTATAATAACAAATTCACCGAAAATTTTAGCAAAAATCGCATTTTTGACATAACATGCTGCAAAACAAAAAAATGCTTCGTCACTACCTAGAAAAAAAAAAACACCGTTTAAACGCATTTCGATTTTTTGTTTCAAATGATTCGTTAACAAGTTACAAGTTACAATGTTCACCTCATAATTACTTTTTTCGAGGCGCTTCCGGAGATTCGCTCTCAAGGACTTATTTATTGATTTTTAAAATTATTTTTTTTTAAATACTTCAGATGTCATACAATAACGTGTATATATAATAAATAAACCAACTTTATTCATATATCCATTAGTGTAGACGTTTAAATTTAAAGATCTGTACAAAATAATGATTACCGTAAAAAAAGGATTATATTAATATGTTTTTTAAATGACGGATCTCCAACCAGATTCACCCCCCCTCATCAACGGAAAAGTGCTGTTGATTTATCTCTTTATTCATATTCGTTAGCATCTAAATGCTCTTGGGACATCCTAAACGATCCCCTCTCTAGTGATCATTTCCCAATTATAATCCGATTCCACCATCAATCTAACACTTATCCCCCACCAGTTAAAAATAATCTCAAATTTAGATTAAAGAAATAATTTTTCTATGAATGGGAGCATTGATCAATGATTGATTGTCTATGAAATGTAAACCGAAAAATGATGAAAATGCGAATGGCGTATGCCGCGCGAGTGAAATAATTTTAACAAAATTTAAATGTAACATGCATAATTTATGCAAAGTTTTTCATCTCCCCCGACGTAAATACTCACTTTTCGTGATAATAAAGCTAAATCTAACTGTTTGAATAAGAAGTATTGCGTATTAACCAGTAAGCCGAGTAAGACATAAATAATTCGTATTGTATTGGAACCGAGTGGCAGTGAAATAATTTTTTTTATTATTGCTATGTCATTCTCTCACAGGCTAAGTTCTACAGATGTATGTGTTTGTCTCTTTTTAGTGTCGCTCGCTTCCGTTTCATCAAGTTTCAAATCACAAAGGTGCTAAAAAAGTTTTCACTTCAAAAACATTCTGGAAGAGCTACGCATCTCTGCACATAGGCACTAAAACTCCCTTACGTCCTGCCTCCGGTGATCCGAGGCTCACTTCATTCCCCAGGGTCTTTGGAAGTATCTCCCCCCCTTTCCACAAACACTTCTTCAAGGGTATTCTCGGGAAACCGGCTAAAGGACGCGGGTGTTTGGGCACGTTGCGGCCAGGCCACTTGCCCGCTCATTCTCGCCGGGACTGCCCCGCGATAGTGGGACAAACTGCCCCCGATATCTTTATTTTAATATATTTTCTTTGGTTTTAATCATACTTACACATGTAAATATTTTGTTTCTACTTCACTGTAACTAGATGCTGAACCAACAGGCGAACACATTTATGGTGTGTTTTTATCTTGTAAATTACAGCAATGTAAGTGCATACATTTTCCCTTTAACTAACAATCATGCATGCAGGGACATTGGAGGGTCTAGATTCGTTTAAAAATAAATGTAGCTTCCTTTTTACAAAAAATTAGAGTCCTGACGTGTGCGGCTAAGGAGGTTAAACAATCAGTTTCCTCACACAGCCGTTGGGAAAGTGGTGGGTCCCCTCCAATGCACATAGGCACTCAAATATCTGTCTCCTATGAATGTTAAGATACTTTGAATACATTGCTTGCCAAACTGAGGACTCCAACTCGGAGAAAATCACTGGCAAAGGGGGACGCAGAAATCACGCAAATGGAAATCAACAACGCGCTGGAGTAACCAGGTACCACTGGTATTCGGTATGTCAATGTCTTTAGCTCTCCACGCAGCGCAGAAGCACGAGGAGTGGAGGAGCCTTGTCCACCGTGGAACTTGGAGTAGGGGTCATGATCCTCAGCCAGGAAGAACCGACTTAAGGAGAATCATGAAGTAAAATATTCTGATCTAGGAGATATATTTCACCTTACAAATAACCAATATAAATATTGTTTATTCCTTTTCTTTTATATATCTAGGCACAAATAGACGTGTATAACTTCTGTATTTTTTTTTGTTTATTTCATTATCTATTTATGTAAGTCTTGATATCATTTCTACAAATGTATGTTATTTTTATTATGAATACATATGCTTTTGTTGTTTATAGTTTTTTTTTCTCAATATATAATATTTTCTTTATTGTTCTAATTTTTATGTACTTAAAATAAATGTGTACTCAACTTATAAACTAGAATGTAAAAGCCCATTAGGGCGTGTAATAAATAAATTAATAAATAAATAAACATTCTGAGAAAGTATTGCCAATGCGTGCAATCTAATTACAAATGAATCAGTCCTGATATAATTGTTGCTCGTAAAAAGAGTACTTTTTGTTGGTATATGGAAGGTAATTAGGCTTGGTAAATCAGAGCTGTCTTTAAATGCAGTCACCACTACAAGAGATCCAGGAATAACTCTTGATTCAAAGTTTGCGTTTAATGTGCACTTGGGAGGTCCAGGCCCATAAAGTGTTTTTTTTTCAAATACAGGAGTCGCCACCCCCTTGATTTGTTACACCTACCATTCCTATTATGTGTAAAAAATTTCAACTCCCTATCTTATATGCAAGGGGGTGTTACGCACAAGAGAGTGAGGTAAGTTCAGTAAGATTGTACAGTTTTTAAATTTTAGAGCCGTGGACGTATTGAATAATACTATTTATGCAGTTATAATATGCAGTGATGGCTGAGCTGTTGATAGCTGTAAGCTTTTGTTTGAAAGGGCGCCACTGGTGTTGAAACCAGAGCTAACAGCGGAGAACACAATTTTCTTGCTTAGGGCCGTGGGAAAACAAACATACTTTATTGTTAAAAACGATTTCAATGACTAAACAGTATTCGTATTGAATATTGAACAAAACTTAAATTTATATTATATTTTTTACAACATACTTTTGTTCATTAAATTAAATATTAACAATAGCACATGCATTTAAAATTATAGAAAACAGTAATAAATAGAGTAACATTATAATATGAGGACGCTTACCCCCTGAATCAACCATTTGGATAATCTATCTAGCTAATATGGTGAAGGGGCACAGTAGACCTCCCATCCGACTAGATTGATATCTGGTACATCCCATCTGCTTGGATTGTGGTCTGGTCGTGTTCTTCTTGAAGAGACTACTCCAGCCAACGGACGATTTTAAGTCCTGACGAGTCTGGTCTCCTCGGAAAATGATGATTCCTCCAAAGCAAGATTGATCATACGGGAGGTCCCAAAATACACGGCCGATCTGGCCCGCGAATGATTTTAAAGCTGACGAGTTTTTTTAATAAAGACGATCGGGTTGCGCGTGTGCATTTAAATGATGTCATAAATGATCCGCGTGCATTAAAACAAATATTGCAATTGAAAACCGTGTTTCACATCGTTTACAGCTCCCGTCCGTAAAGCGGACGAGATTTTAATAAAAGGATGGCGGTGCGCGTGTGCATTTAATTACACTAAGTGAATTGCAAGATTACTATGCGATTAGATTATAAGTTCAATATATTAACCACAGGGCACGATTCTACATTTTAGTGAATCAAAGCGATCACGTTTTGACCGTCGAAAAACGATTTGCCTCCGAAGATCGTTTCCCAAGAAGTGGCTGGCTTTTGTTTTCGTAAAATATGCATTATTTTTTTGCGTTCGAAAATGTTGTGATCGCTTGTTTTGAACAATTTTAAAAAAACCGGTAGATTAAAAAAAGAAAATAATTTTAAAATGAGGTACAATCGCAATCTTTCAAAACTATGTTTGCTAACTCCTTTTTGGATGTTTCAGTAGAAACGATTTTTCTGTTTTGTTCAACGATGTGAAGTAAAAATTGCTTTTCTTCCTCATTCTTAGTGAGTATCGTGTTGTAATCTTTAAATAGTTTAACACCTTTCTCCGCTGTAACATTAATAACACACACATTTTTGACGCAGCTTTGCCTTGAAGGTAATCAACATTGTCATTCCAAGTCTCAGGAGGTGATTGCAAGAAAGAGTCCTTGATATCAAGAACTAAGAGCGTTTTCAATGTTTTTTGTGTTGCAAACTGAACGATTACCGCCATAAAACTTTATTTTTTGAACAATGGTCTGTTTTTCAGCATCAGACAGCTTGTTAGAAAACAAGGCAAATGCAACTAGTTCATCTGAAAAATACCATAAGTGACGCTCTAAGACACCCCTCGCTGCTACACTGATTTCGGAATCAATGGCTTCGTACAATTTTAAGCTCTTTTTAAGTTGTAAGTCATTTACAGGTGCATCTGCTGCCAAAACGCTTCGACCCAAACTTTGGTGTAGATGAGCACACCAAAATTAACAAATCGAACAATTTGATTTTCTTCTCTTTTGGTTAGTTTGAATGCTTGTAAATTATTCCGAAAGAGAAAAATCTTCAAAGCAAACAGCAATTTCGCCGTCCAATGAGCATTATGAATCGGACCTGGAGCACGCCAATGTATCTTCGAAGGTGGTTCGTTCAAAACAATCATGGTGAGCTTTATTAGCTCTTCGTAATTATCACGAACTTGATTCACTCCAGATAGAGCTGTTGTAAGACTCTCAAGAGTATTTTCAGCCAACTGAAAGTTTGTTTTCGCATGTATTCCGAACGACTGCACCAAATTGGATAATTGAAGTTTGAAAACCGAATGTACCGGGAATGAATGTATGGAATGCGGGAGGGGGTGGGGGGAGGGGATATAATTGATAAGTGCAAGCGCTACAGTAATTTCCCCTTATACCATGCGAGCGAAGCCGCGGGGAAAAGCTAGTCATGAATAATTTTGTAAAAACATATTAAGTCAGCAAATTGTCTTCTTTTTTCCAGGGTTGTAAAATGAAATTGTTGGAGTTGTTCTGTTCACATTTCGTCACCTCTTCACCTTGGTCTGAGATATTGTCCAAGATAATGTCAGTTTGTTAATGAAAGTTTACAAGACGATTTCTCAGAATCTATTTATCAATTACATAAAGGAGTTGAAGTCGTGGCTTGACAATGTAGATATTGAAACATTGTTTGCTTAATTTGTATCACTTATTGTTACACTATACCATTATTGTTACATTATGCACTTATTGTTACACTATACCATTATTGTTACACTACTTCACTTAATATACAATTAGTATTACAGTTGATATTACATTATACACTTACTGTTGCACTGATGTATGTTCATTTTGTGCAAAGCTGTTTAGACAAATTTTAATCATGTTTTTGCTTTATATGCCCATTGTTTGTTCTTTCTAGGTACAATAATAAAATATATTCAACTATATTACCCATGCACAGGCTGCGCCTTAGTGGGTTCCCATTATTCTTTTAATTTTATAATATTGTATGCATCAAATGTAAATTTTGGGAAAAATAAAGGAAAAAAAAAAAATTCCGGTTTAGAGGTTGAATCTCGTATTAAATATTTTAATTGAACATATTTTAAAGGAAAATATTTAAATAGGATGTATACTTCAGTGAGCTAGAGTGCTAAGATTGAAAAACACGATATATTGATGTTGGTTGTTGCAGCTGTAAATGATTTTCTCGAAACTTCAACTTTT